>CM024603.1:23385183-23985183 GCA_014182555.1 Eucalyptus erythrocorys
AAATTCTCACTGTAAGTATCTCTCCTTTGTACACAAATAGAGCTCAAGAGATTTTGAGAACGAGGAGTTTTAGAGGTTTGAACTTTGAATTTTCCTATCAGCTCGCTCATTTTCGAACAACTCCAACTCCACCTTAAATACTCCTTCATGCCTTCATAGCCGTTAGCACTTTCCAAAAAAGTTCATCCAATCTACCCGTTGGAATGAATCAATTAAGGTGATCTTCACGTTGTCGAATATAAGCGGAAGATAGCTCGCCAATCCTACTTGCCCATATAATCAGGATCTTGAGTTTCCAAAAATGAAACATTCCAAATCTTGCTTGTTCTTCAATGGATTAGTTTGAGATAAATTCAAAAATCTTCGAGCTTAGTTTTAGTCAGAGATCTTCCATGGATTAGAACAGATCAAGGAAGATAATATTCAATTCTTGAATTCCTAAATCGCTGGAATAAACCGCTGTTAGCTTGGGCAAAATCGCAAAACTGAGTCTGACTGACTTTTAGACTTTGATAGAGTCTGAAGATCTTCAGACCGAAACTTCTGGGTCTGGAAACCTTCAGACGGAAACACTTAGGTCTTGAACTCTTCAAACTTAAGCGACTGAGTCTTGGATTCTTCAGACTTAACTGACGAGGATGTTTTGTTACCTTCAAAACACTTGAGAGATTTTTCTTCAACACTTTCGGCCCAATATGTCAGTGTCAACCATATATTTTATGATGGGCCTCGTTGGTGTTGTCGATTATCTCATCTTTCCATGTTGATTTCTTTACCTTAACTGGGAACGGCAACATGCCAATCGTATTGAAGCTTCAGCCTGGCCCAAAGAATGTGGCTGAGTTCATCAGAGGGGGTCCAGGCTCGTTTGGGTTTGGTCTCGGAAGCTCAAATGAGTTAGGGCCTCAATTCACAATCAGGCTAATTTTTTATTTGCTGCAGGCATACCATTCATAAACAAAAATGTCTCTAGCATCAAAATGCTGAGAAATGCAACAACAAGTAGGTTTCTAGAGACAGATATATTGTATTCCACGACAAATAAATATGTTTCCAGAAAAGAGTTAAGCTGTCATGTCATTGCGAGCAATCAAATTAAAGACAACTTTTTGGTTAATTGGACAAGATTGAGGTTGTTGGAATTTCTGTGTTTAATATTTGTGGGCTTCACATTGTACTTCCCAAATTGTGGCAACCTAAGTACCATCACTGGTTTAAGGCGGGCAGATTTTCTTTCTCTGACTTTTTAATTTCTATTTCAACTCTAATTACTTTGTCTTTTGGAAAGAGAATTAATACTAAAGATGCCACTTCCATTATTGTTGTGACATCTGGATTTTTCAACCCATCTAGTTAGTAAACTAGGAACATAAAAATTGACAATGGTAGTTAGATTAATTAAAATTGACACTATTGAAAATGTGTCAATGGCGGGATTGAAAGACAACGGTTTTTGAACAATAATTTTGGGGACTCATTAGATAAATTCTAGATTTAAGTTACGGTCCCAAGTATCTAATGTACGGGAAAAATTAAACCCAAATGGTTCCATGCTCTCTCATGGACTGCCCACAACGAGTGGGTTTGAACCAAACGAGCGACAGGTTTCTGCCGCAACAGGGTAATAAGTGGAAACGCTGAAGTAGCAGCATTGACACCATTTTGCCATTGGCAACTTGCTGCGATGAATCAGAGACAACAGCATACAGCTAACTTTGTGGCAACCAATATCGACAATGATTAACGAGCAACAACAAGGATTGCGGCTGTGTAGACAACGATTAAAACTCGGCGATGTTGGCTCATTTTAGTTCGACTAAGCAAGCCGGGAACATGGGAGAATAGAGAACAAAACACAGCGCTTTAAATGATGAAAGCCCCGTGAACCTAGCATGGAAATTTGTTGGCTGTAAGGGGAACAGCCGAGAAAAGGAAAGCCCCGCCCCTGAACAGTCGAGGAGCAACGCATGCTGAAGTCCTTGCTCTCTCTCTCTCTCTCTCTCTCTCTCTCTCTCTCTCTCTCTGCGTGTGTTGGCTCTGCTCTCCTTCTAGTCTCCTTCTAGTTAAGCAACTTCTTCCCTTGTCCTTTACCAAGAAATACCAATAAAGGCAAAACTATTTTAGACACGGTTTCATCCAGCCAAGAACAATGCCTGAAGAATTGAACACCAATCAGTCATTAACACCAATATCCATGGCACTCTACTATCCAGTAAGTAACACATACAAAAGGAAACTAACAATCAACATAGGAAAAGAGAACTAGCACAATGCCCAGCAAAACCGCAATACAGCTACGTGACCAATCGCCAAAGTTTTCTACTGCAAATCCGCAATCGCGACCAAATCATCGAAATCCGGTAGTCAAATTCTTCGAGTTCGTCTCCACCAACACACCCGTACGACACAAAACCGGGAAAAGAGACGAGATAAAACCCGCTCGGAGTTCAGCAGACGTCGGGGCACTGAAGGGGGGGCGGGGGAAGCAAAATAGGGACACGAAATCCTAAGATCTGTTCGGAATCAAACACCACCGCTAACCGAACCGCATGACTTGTCAAGGCAACCATGACGAACTCCCCGAGGCAAGATCTAAGCCAGCGGCAACTCGGCATCTCAGGAAAGAATTGCAGATCGAGAAGGAGAAGAAACCAACGCATCTAGGGAGCGTGCATTCTCGAGTCGAGATACGGGAAAAGGAAGGGATTCCGGGAAGTGACCTGGTCAGCTAGCTATCAGACCCGAGCGATGGCGGGAGAATGCGCGCCTGGTTGTGTGTTGTGGCCCGAGATGCCACTGACCTCGGACTGCAACTGAAGTCCGACGGCACGTGCAGGATCGAAATCTGAGTCAACTCAGCGGACGGATGGGTGCTAGTGCTGGTGCTGGTGCGGTTGCTCGCTTTGCAACGAAAGAAGCCCCAACTCCCTCCTCCTCTCTTTATCTTTGTCTCCTTCAGTTCCTGGTTTCTCTTCCTTCTTCCTTATTTTTTTTTCTCTCTTTTCTTTCTTTTTATTTATTTTTTTCATTTTGCTTTATTCTGCGTTTTTTCACCGAAGTGTTTAAAAGTTTGTAATCAATACGCTCTCTTTGGCATATTCGCTTCTTGGACAGGCCACGATTCCAATGCCGTCCCGCCACGTAACTAATCAATTGCAAAGCTCCATCGGGTTGGTCGCCATGTCATCCTTTCTGCTTCTTTTTTTTTGTTATTTAATTGTTCTGGATAATTTTGTAATTGCGAAAAAAAGAAAAAACAGAAAAATTCTACGGTTATGGAGTATTTGTGCAAGCGATAGAAAAAGCAAATTTTAGCGAATCTGGAAAGAGTTATCGTCTTCTTTTGGGAAAAAATAAATGTGTGTGTGCGTGCGCGCGCGCGCCAACCGTATATTTTCTGATTGGCCTCGTTGGTGTTGTTGGCCTTGTTGTGTGAGTGCAAGCAATCAAATTTAAGCCAACATTTTGGTTACTTGGACGATCGATGTTGTTGGTGATAAAGGTTAGTAAGTACACCTAAAGATGGGAGTGAATATGTATTTATAATTTTCTCTTGAAACCTTTAACATAAATCACACGATTTGAAATAAAATCAGAGTGAAAAATTTAAAACTAAACACTTAGGCAGTTTTAAAACATGCAGCAATAAAATAAGAGATTAGGATGAGAAGATTTGAACACTGAAGTTTATAATGGTTCGGCTTAATTTAAGCCTACGTCCACTTTCCACACTGACAGCCCACTGGCTGGATTCACTATGTAGCAAATGAGATTTGTACAGCTTATGATCTAGACTTCTTAATTAGAAAGTCTTGGCTATTGCTCACACAAATCCTCACTGTATGTATCTCTCCTTTGTATATAACTATAGCTCAAGAAATTTGAGAACAATGAGTATCAAAGGTTCAGACTTTGAAATTTTTTATCAACGCACTCTTCGAACAACAATGACTCCACCTTAAGTACTTCTCCGTGCCTTCATAGCTGTTAGCACTTTCCAAACGAGTTCATCCAATCTATCCGTTGGAATGAATCAATTAAGGTGATTTTCAAGCTGTCGAATATATGTGGAAGATAGCTCGTCAATTTTGTTTGCCCATACAATCAGGATCTTGAGTTTCCATAAGTGGAACCTTCCAAATCTTGCTTGTTCTTCAATGAATTAATCGAGATAAATTCAAAATCTTCGAACTTAATTTCAGCCAAAGATCTTCCTCAAAATAGAATGAATCAAGGAAGATATTATCTAACCTTTGAATTTCAAAACCGTTGGATTAAAACATTGTTAGCTTAGGCAAACTTGTAAAATTGAGTGTAATAGTCTTTAGATTTTGATAGAGTCTAAAGATCTTCAAACTGAAACACCTGAGTCTTGAACTCTTCAGAATTAAACGATTGAGTCTTGGATTCTTTAGACTTAACTGACGAGGATGTTTTGTTAGCTTCAAAACACTTAAGGGATTTTTCTTCAACAGTTGGAATTTCTCGTTTTATCTTTGAGGGCTTAAAGGGTCACATGGACTTCCCTAATTATGGCAACCTCGAGAACCATCGCTAGTTTCAAGGAGCTGGATTTTTATCTTTGAACTTTTTAAACTCTATTTCTTGCCTCAAGTTTAATTACTCCATCTTTTGGAAAGAGAATAATTATTAAAAGTGCCACTTCCATTATTGTCTTATCCTTTTTCTCTTTTTAAATTAAGTAAGAGGTTGGAAGGTGTGATATTTTAAAGAAAAATAGGAAATATATCTTCAAAATGTTCAATGTCGGAATTCTAACATCATGCCTACTTGGAGAAGAATATGCCAATACCATCAATGATGTAGCTAAGGTGTATCAACAAAGTGAACAATCTAAACTTATGTTTATGGCATATGGTCCATTTTGCTATAGTGATTAAGCTGAAAATGGGGACCATGAACTTGGTTTGAGCTCTCACTAGAAAACTTATTCACAACAAAACAAAAGGGTCAAGGACTCTAGTTTTTTCTCCTGGATCGGCCCTCTGAGTTCTCAAAATACTAATTACAAATAACTCTATCAGTAGATTATTGGATAATGTTGGATAGGAAGTAACCTATGGATGACAGGTGATAAAGGGATTTGGCAATCACTTTCACACCTTCTCATGGACTCATACATACCCAATCTTTCAGATAATGGTCACACCGTTTTCTTCTCTAATGAGATGTTATTAAAGTGATGCTTTGTCAAGTTCAACCTTTCAAATAACTCTTTATTGTCATCTAGTAAGGTCACCAAACCCTATTGCTTTCACTAGGATGCATGTCGAGAGCCAATTGATTAGTCAAAACCACATTCATCAATGATAATGCTAACTCACAAGGATATCATACCAAGTGGAAAGAAAAGGAAAAGGCCATCCACAAGACAAGGCAGCCCAATGATGAGATTAATTTTTGAA
Source organism: Eucalyptus erythrocorys (assembly GCA_014182555.1). Taxonomy (NCBI): domain Eukaryota; kingdom Viridiplantae; phylum Streptophyta; class Magnoliopsida; order Myrtales; family Myrtaceae; genus Eucalyptus; species Eucalyptus erythrocorys. Next base: position 23,390,610 of record CM024603.1, read on the forward strand.
TTTACACCATTCCATCTTCTTCGCGGTGATGAAGATTTTTAAGTTCAGTTAAGTATACCTTTTTAGGGTTACATTGTAACAATCGCTACACCACTTTAGATAGGTATAAGTGCAATTTTTATAACAAGCATGGAGAACTACTGCTATTTGACATTTTCTGTCAATAGTTTTTTTACAGGACTCACGTTATTGTCTTTGCTCTCTCAAAGAAACTAACAGGAAAATGTAGCTCCAAGGAAAACTTCTCCGAAATATGAATTTTAAAAATGCGTCTAACTTAAGTATGCCTATCTAGAATAGAGCTACCTAAATTTGATAGATTGAATTTGAATTATGAAGTTGGCATCATTTTTTTTTTTTTTGGTGGTGTTGTTAATACTTTTACTTTAATAACATTTTGAAAAAAATTTAAGAGCAATGAGATAAGAAAATAACATGACAACATTGGAAAATTGTGTAATCAGTCCTAAACCAATAGTATGATGAAATTCAATCTTACATTTTCTAAGTTTGCGAATTTAATCCTTCGCCTTTTGCTTGAAATTTTAATATAGTCTTTTAGGTCAATTTTTGTTGAAAATAGCTTATATGGTGGTTGCCACATAGGACATTTGAAGATGACTCGGACCACCACAATATTGGAATTTTGCACAATAATTTAAGATTAAATTAAATTTGAAAAATTAAAGACTAAATTAGCATCTGAATAATAAATTTATAATTTAATTGGGTAAATTTTCCGGGTAAATGGCATAGCAAAATGTGTGTTTAATGTGTGACGGGGAAGTCCACGGAGATTTTATTGACTAAGAAACCACAGGAATCATACATGAAAGTTTGCGGACGTGGGAATGGCTTATAAAGGAACATTGGAATATGTTGGGCTTCGGACCAAATCGGTTCCGCCCATGATGATTAGTACAAATAAGAATATATACCAAAAATGCACTTCAAAACGTAGTCGATGATATGGCAAACATGGCAATTTACTGATAAATAAAAAATGCAGTGATACTTGCCGGGATTCAAAGAAATTATTTAAATGGCCTATTTTATGCAATTAATTCTACACGTAGAATTGTGTCCTAAGATGACTAATACAAAAAAGAGTACCCTAAAAGCACTTCGAAAAGTCGCCAATGAATATAATCCAAATCCAATGTAGAGTATACTTATGCAAAACCGTTAAAATAGCAATTTACCCTAACTACCAATGCAATCCTACTGACATCTTATATTTTGTATGTGTACAAGAATCCCATCTCGACATGCAAATCGTTACTCAAATATTAATTAGCACTTGATTACCCAAATTTTTTTATTGTTTATTCCTTACTGTGCAATAATGGCACGCAATTGCTAAATGCAATTCCAAGCATGCGACACGCAACAAAAGATGGATTAACTAGCCAACCAAGTGCGAAGTGTAATTGATTAAACATGCCATCAGAAAAAGGATGTCCGCTCCCTAATTCAATCAATTATGACATTGGATGCTATTTACTCGTTTTCTTCATCAAACATTACCCATAGAAAAGGTCGTGAAGGCACAAATATGAATGGGTGATACAATCTGATTAACACCACCTCATGTACTAATCAATTAATCTCATTATCAAGCTATTGTCAAAATGACTAAGCTAATGCTAAGCAAATCAATGTGCTCATGAGATATTTCTGAATTTCTAAATCACCTAAATTAAAAGGGTAAAAGCCACAAAAAAAATCTTAAATTATGCATACCGTGACACATTTACTTCAAAATTTTTTGTGACACTAAAATCCCCAAACTTATACTTGTATACCCCAAAATTTTGACACCAAAACCCTCCCTTTTTTTTTCGTGACACACATACAAGTTTAGAGTTTTTCATGTAAAAAAAAAAGGTTAAATGTGTCAAATTCTAGAATTTTTGGATAAATGTGTAATACGGGTACAAATTTTAGATTTTTGATGTCACAGAAAAAAATAGGTATATGTGTTATAGATGGCAAAGTTTTAAAGTTTTGGTGACTTTTTCCCAAATTAAAAATATCAGGATATGGTAGCAATAAACATGCATATTACTATTGAAAACAGAACTACTCAATAAATCAAAGGATAAATCATAAACAACAACAGATAAAGCAAATAAGCTAGCATGATCCATTTCGAGTCCTTGTTCCTAAGAACATATAGTGGTCGATTTGACTGCACAGAAGAATTAGAAAATCATCACAGGACAATTCACAGTAGAAATGGAAGTCAAATTAGCAAAGGGCAATCTTTCGCGAACTTAAGGAATGATGAAACTATTACTACTAGGCACTTTAGGATTCAAATCAATCTGGACCTGTGTGTGGATTTCATTCTCCAATTTGGCCAACACATATAAAAGCTGCTGCATATGCAAAGTAGCTTCATAGAAGAATATCTTGGGAACTGTGTCTTCACAAAATACAACAAATTAACATTCAGGAACAAAAGTAGTTAATGAGTATTTTGAAAACCAAATTCTATTGCCAATGATAAATAGGCATTCAAAAAATTTATTGTCCTATATGGTCCTCAAGGGAAAACCAAAAGACAAGCTGATGGAAAAGTAATCTCCAAACTTACAATGCTCCTTGAAATACATCAATCCAATGGTTATCCAAGTTCAAAGGTTTACCATCATTTTTAAGGTGTGTCCAACAAAAATGATTTTGCTTTGGACTTGTGATTGCTTAAAGTCTGTCTGTGTCCTCCGTCCTTCTGAAACAGTGCATTTATGCTACGGATCCCCCATCCCATGAATCCTATGAAAGCAAAAGCTGTACACTATTTTCTTGAGCATGACAGTTAAATCCTGGAACTAAGTCTAGTCCACATACTCATCATTGAAAAAAAAAAAAAACCATCTACATAGATTGAGGATCTCAGATAGAATAGACAAAATGATTAACGAATAGATGAGCAATCAAAAGGTCTAATCTCACCCTTTTCCAAAAAAAAAAGGTCTAATCTTTGCTCAGAATCTTCCTGGGTTAGACACCGGTTTGGCACAAGTATCGTTCTTTTTGCCCCCAAAGAACCACAATAGTTACCCATGTTCTCCAAAAGGAGATTATAGAAGAGAATCGGTTCCGGTCCAATAAGCAAGCTAGTAGAAGAGCATAACGCAAACCTGAATTTTACAGAATTCATATCCTCTAACAGGGAAAGAAACATGGTTTAGTACCTCTCTCGGAGCATCCAAAGAAACCATGTTACTTCCCAGTACCATAACCCTGTTTGCATTGCACTTGAATTTATGAAAATAACTGCTCAAAAGTAACATGTAATGGGAACCGAAAGGCAAGGGGTAGGCTCAAGATAGTGGGATAACTGCAATACAATAATACCAAATTCCTCGAGTAGTGCCCTCTCCAGCTGCCTTGGATTTTCCAGAGGGCAAATCTATGGCTGACACTTTCATTTGCACTAGTCCTCTGCCCAGAAACTTGCACTTTGAATCCTACCATGCAAAAGGTAATTCGGCATCATTTAGTGAAATAGCTTCTCAGATTCTATTCAATGTGCAGAAGAGGAAATGATGAAGGGATATAGGTCTTGTACTGTAACTCAACATATTATACGGACATCATGGCCTGCATGAAAGTATATTTTCACAAACACGGCCAAAGGATCAGATTAGTGGCCAAAGAAGTAGGGGATGGGCAGAAAAACATTCTCACAAGATGAAAATTCAAAACGATCATTTTCCATGGCAATTGAAAATTGAATGTCCAGAGAAAGATGACATTCTTTTTAAAGTGACAGAGCTGCCTCAATAATGCTAGGAACAAAATATAACCCAAGTCCAAGTTATCAATACCTTTCAAAATGAAATAAAATAAAAGCAAATGATTGATGATATTTTTGATTGGACAATCAACAATTCCACGAAATCAGGAAGTGAATAAGCAGCATACATTGGCTTATGTTTGAAAGCACCAATAATACAGATGAAATTTTTCTCATTGACTCACCTTCTAGATTGAACTCAAGTGAATTCCCAATGTGAAGGATTGGACTTGTGGGTACATGAAAGCACCAACTGATACCCGAACGGAGATAAATACACTGATACTGTATGACTGCACAAAAAAAAAAAAAAAAAAAAAAAAAAAAGGTTATACACGCACATAATAGAAAGAAGACTGAGAACAGATGATGCTATAGAATTCAGTTGTAATTGTACAAGGGTGCCAATAGCCAAGTCAAAAAGGGAAACCAGAAGAGTTCCAGAGAAAAAATAATTTCAAGGATACAAAGTGAGCTACATTTTCTATTTACATAAGAAAATGCTTTTATCAAATAAGCCACCTATTGAAGTTATGGGCTCAAGTGGGTGCAAAACCTTTAGCATGGTAACAACTGTATAGAGGCTCCAAGTACATGGATTCCACACTTCCAATCTATAATCAGCTTGAAGGTGCACGAGTCACTCATTTGCACGAGTCACTCATACTTAAATCAAACAGGTTAAGTAAAATAATAAGAATCTTCACTTACCATCATGGCTACCACAAATGGTCATGCATCCAGCTACAGAAGTGTCAGTCCACTCCACAAGATAAAATGACGAGTTGTGAGAGTGTATATATCATTTGACCCTTTCTTAAAGAAAAAGTTGCCTGCTTGACCAACATGTTGGTATCAAACAAAACTAGAACTCCATGCAACTACCGTCATGGTAGAAAGCAAAAAGGGTACCGATGCATAGTCTGACCTCCTTGTACTGCCACTTATCGACACTCGTAATAGAGCTGTACCATGTTGTACTGCCCTCAATAAGATCGAAGAGCACAGTCACAGAGAAAGAATAATCGCTATATAGATAAATGGACAGGAAGATAAGTTCATGTAATTTTCCTTAATATGTTAATCAAAATAAGTCTTATTTTGGAGCATAGGAAGCTAAAAACTGGACTAGATACTTGAGACCAACATATCTGTGTTGTAATTCTATTTTTGTAGCCTATTCCAACGAAAAAAGAAGAAGCTAGTATGGGCATGTTACCTTGAGATTGAAGTTTCTATCCACACTGCCTGTTGTGTAAACATAACCAATGTGCAGATAATTCACTTCCGTGTCCAAGGCAAGTGCATCATGATATCATATGCTTCACTGTATCTAATTATCAATCACTGACTGAGGTTTGATCCTGCTGATGTAGATTAGTAACATTGCCAGTATTTGGTTCATTTCACTCTTCCTTCCCTTTTTAGCTGCGGGTATACTGGAGATGAGGTGGAGTGGTGTTGGAATTGATAGATGGTGGAGGAATGAGCAATTTTGGGTGATTGGTGGAGTGTCTCTTTTGCCATCTTCCTGGGCCTGCTCAGAGTCTTGGCTGAAATCGACACCAACTTCACTGTTACCTCCAAAGCATCGGATGAAGATGGGGATTTTGCTGAACTCTACATGTTCAAGTGGACAACTATTCTCATCCCTTCCACTACTCTCCTCTTCATAAACTCGGTAGGGGTCACGGTCATGGCTGGGATCTCTTACGCCATCGATAGCGGACATCAGTCATGGGATCCACTTTTTGGTAAGCTGTTCTTTGCATTTTGGGTAATCATTCACTTGTATACCCTTCCTCAAAGGTCTGATGGTATGCCAGAACCACCACCGAGTGAACTAGAAAAATTAGAGAAGAAAAATAGAGAGACCAACTAAGTGAGAGCTCCTCCTTTATCACATGTAAAACACGACTACAAAATAAATTTTTCTCTTCCTTGTGCCAATACTTGCTAATCCTTCCTCTACTTATGCACAGTATTTACACACGCCTCTGCAAAATCCAACAAGTGCCAATGACAAACATTACTAAATAGCAAAACAATTGAAATAGTAGCTGGTTGACCGGCCAATTCGTTTCTGCCTGGATTTCATTCGACTTGTGCCAAAGATGCATTATATGAGTGAATATCAAAGATTATTGGTATCGTGAAAGATGATGCCCTATTCGTGCTAATTTAAATTGCATGCTAGCCATTATTTAATGTTCTACTTATTTTTACTTTTAGCTCAGTAAAGTTTCATTGAGAATTAATAGCTAGCCTAAGTTGTTTAAAGATGCACCGAGAGTATCCTTATCTTGCATTTCTGAAGAAGACAGAGATTAAAAGGTTCCATTTGCTATATTTACCCTTTACCAAAAAAAAAGGTTCCATTTGCTTCGGGAGAGATGTTGATAGCTTTCCTCTATCATTACCACAAGATTGACCGGTGCCTTTAGGCATGCCCTCTAGAGATAATTCAAGTTATTTGAATTTGGAGCACGCAAAAGTGTGGCTTTTGTGAAGTGAGTTCTCTGCTTCCCCACTAGCTAGTAGCACAACAACCACTGAGGAGAATAATTACATATCCATCTGTTGTGGCATGGACAGGAAAGCGGAGAACTTCTTTAATGACAATGATAGTTGCTTCAACAACACTATTACTGCTAGTTTCAAGGTGGAGGACGACATGTCTAGGTCTGGGAATAATTTTCACAAAGCTGAGAACTCTGGTGTTCACATTGCCAACAGTATCATTGAGGACAATGATCTAAATTCTCTAAAGGGCATGCCTGAAGGCATTGGTCAGCACTTGTGGTAATGATGGAGGGAAGTGATCGACATCTTTCAAGAAGCAAGTGGAACCTTTCAATCTCTGTCTTCTTCAGAAATGCAAGATAAGGGTACTTTGGCTGCATCTTCAAACAATTAAAACCTAGGCTAGCTATTATTTCTCAACAACACTCTATTGAGCCAAAAGGAAAAAAATAATTATATGAAGAATATTAAATAATGGCTAGGGTGCAATTTAAATTAGCATGGCTGTGCATCATCTTTTGTAATGCCAATAATCTTGGATATTCGCTCATATAATGCATGTTTGGCGCTAGTCAAATGAAGTCCCCGCAGTAGCAAAATGGCGTGCTACCTGTCTCACTTCTCTCTTGTCAATTGTTTTGCTCTTTACTAATGTTTGTGAATGGCAATTTTGTGGAAACATGTCTGAGTATTTTGTATAAGTAGAGAAAGGATCGGCATGTATTGGCATAAGGAATAGAATACTTTATTGAGTAGTTCGAGTACTGCTCGGCAATCCATGAGACGACACGTGCAGTTCGAGTACTGCCCGGTGAGAATTGCTTGGTAGCTTAACACCCTTTGACTGGATGGTACTCTCGTTGTCGATTCTGAACCAGAATCTGCCATCCCCATTAACCAGTATGATCAGACTGGGCGGTGTATCATACGAACTCCATTGAGCTTCCCACGCCTGATTTTCACTGTTTGATGGACTTGGGTCATCGGAAGAATGCTGAGAGACCGAATTGCGCTTCAAATCTCCACCGGACACGGTTGCCGGGAGGGTGATCATATCAGAGATTACAGTGCTATAATCATGGTTGTAACAGAGTGACATTGACCAGATGGGCCCACAAAACCGTAACGTTAGATGGCCATTGGAGGGATGTAAGCATGAGATGGATGCTGGATTGCAAAAGGAGCAAGAAGTACTTGGTGATGTCCTTCCGGACCTCCCAACACCCTGCTCTGTCAGTGCTGGTACGGAGCAGCTCAGCGCCACCGAGCAATGCCGGACAGCTAGAACAGATGACTGAGGTTGGAAGGGGTTGGGGGAGGAGGGCCACCAAGAAGACGCAGGATAGGGTCAACAACTTCAAGCGATCGGACAGTGAAGGATTGTCTACAAGCGCTGAGCTTGGCAGCGATGATTTGAGTTGAGAGACTGAGGGAGGCGATGAAGAAGGTGATGTCTCGAGGCAGCGAAAGAGGAGGGAGAAGGAAGAGACATGGCCACCGTCAGCCATGAAAAGGAAGAGGATGACAAGAAGCAGCTTCGGCATGATGTTTACCAATTATGAGTCTTAAGATTCTCATCCGTTAAATGTTCATTCGATTGTTTTTTTTTTTTTTTAATTGATGGTTATTATGATATGCTAAAAAAGAAGAACAATAAATAGAGAAAGTAAACATTCAAGTATATGAAAAAAACGACACGGAAAAAGAAATCCAATGATTGTCGCCAAAAGCATACATCGTTCTGTTGTTAAGTCCGGGAAGGAGAAACCCTCATGAGCTTGTTCAACTCGGGTTCAATTTCTAAAACCATGCCAAACTAGGATACTTATTAAAAATCTAAAACATGTATACACTGACTAAAGGAATCTGAACTAATTCTAAACTTGTATTAACACTAAAAATTAGCTACACTAATTAAATTCTAATTTCTAACTTATTTCCTAAAAAATTTAATTTCCGAATTTTTATTTTCTATTTTATTTTTTCTGAAAAATTGGATTTTGATTCGGGTAAAAAAGACCCGGTCCGATGGGTCCGCCTGGTCTCTTTAAGTCCGGGTTGGACCTAAAATTCGGATAGGCCTTAAGGCCTAGTCCGACTAGGACTTCAATCTGATGGGCTTAGCTATCGCAGCTCAAGCCAAACCCCCACATTCTGGCCCTGTTTATCTAAGCCTAAATCTAAACTAGCCCACACATTCCTAGGCCGATCTTAATCAACAGCCCGCATTTTCTTTTTTATTTATTATTTTTCTTTCCTTTTTTTTTTTTTTTTTTTAATTTCCGATTTCCTCTTTCCTTTTATTATTATTTAGCCCCAATTTGTCAATTCGGAAAAAGAAAAAAATCAACATCATTTTCTTTTTTGCTAATTGAAATTCTTTGGCAAGCCACGTTAACCAATTTATAATATATTGATACCATATCAAATTTTCAGTATTGAAGAAAAATCCCTTGAAGTTTTGAAGTTAACAAAACAGCCTTGTCAGTAAAGTCTGAAGAATCCAAGACTCAATTGGTTAAGTCTGAAGAGTTCAAGGCCCAAGCATTTTCCGTCTGAAGACAGTCAGACCTAAAGTTCGGTCTGAAGTTTTTCCGTCTGAAGTCAGTCAGACCCAATTACAGTCTGAAGACCTCCAGACTCAAATCTAAGTCTGAAGACAGTTTGCGATTTTGCCAAGCTGACAGCAGGTTATTTTTATGGTTAAAGAAAGTAAGATTTAGATATTATATTCCCTAACTTATCCATGGAACATCCTTGGTTGTGATTGAGAGCTCGGAAGATTTATTTTTCAAATTTTATCCGTTGAAGATCAAGCGAATTTTTTGAAAGGATCTAATTTTGGAAACTCAAGATCCTGATTGTATGGGCGAGCAGGATTGACGAGCTATTATCTACTTATATTTTCGACGACGTGAAGATCACTTAAATTGATTCAATACAACGGGTTGATTGAATGAATTCTTGGGAAGTGCCAACGGGTATGGAGGCATGAAGGCTATTTAAGGTGGATTGGAGTTGTTCGAAAGTAATGAGAGAATTGATAGAAAAATTCCGATGTTAGAACCTCTGAAATCTCTTGTTCTCTAACATCTCTCGTGCTCAAGTTGTTTATCAAAGAGAGTCACTTATAGTGCGAAACAGCAAGAAGCTGTAGGAGAGACTTTCTGCTGAAGAAGTCTAGTTCGTGAATTGTAACATCTCTCATTTGCTATATAGTCCGTAATCACCTATTCACCCCCTCTAGGTGGATTCACTAACCTATATCAATTGGTATCAGAGCAGGTTACTTATTTATTGGAAGTGTTATTATTTCTAAAGCAAAAGATCTATGGCTAGTATTTTGGCTCCAGGTTTAATTGAAAGGCAAAGTAATACCAGACCTCCCTATTTCGATGAAAAGGAATACAACGTACGGAAAAACAAGATGAAGACATTCCTACGATCCAAAGATCCACAGGAATGGGATGTAGTGGAGAAATGAATTGTTCCTACAGCTGCATCAACCACAGGGAAAAAATTACCTGATGGAGTGGGATTATCACAAACCGATATTTCAAAGAGACAAGCCCTTGATACAAAAGCTATTTACTCTCTATATTATGCATTATCTCCTACTGAGTATAATCGAATTTCATCTTGTGAAACAGCTAAAGAAGTTTGGGATAGATTGCATGTCACTTATGAAGGAACAGATCGAGTCAAAGAAACCAAGATCAATATCCTTCTTGGACAATATGAAGCCTTCAAAATGAAGCCAAGAGAATCCATTACAGATATGTTCAGTCGATTTACAGAAATTGTAAATGGCTTGGCATACCAAGGACAGCCAATTTCAGGACCTATGAAGGTTAATAAACTGTTGAGAGATTGGAATCATGTCAAAACATCCATAAGAGAAACACAAAGGATCATGCCTCTTTCGGTAGATGAGTTGGTCGGCACACTTTAATCATATGAAGTCGAGCAATTCAATGAGGAATTTGACACCAAAGATAAGAAGTCAATTGCTTTAAAATCTAATGATGATTCTGATGCTACAGACTCAGAAGAAGACTTGGATGATGAGGAATTGGCACTTCTGATTAGAAAGTTCAGAAGGCTAAATAGAAAACGCAGAAGATTCAATGGAAAGAGACAAAATAATCAGAGATTTCAAAAGAAATCAAATGAATAAGAAGATACCAATAAGGAGGTTGGTTGCTTTGAATGCAAGAAAAATGGACACATCAGACCCAACTGTCCCTTATTAAAGAAAAAGAAAGGAAAATCAGAAATGTTCAAGAAAGCACTCAAAGCTGAAATATGGAGTGACACCAAATGTGAGGAGAGTGATGAAGAGTATGCTAATATCTATCTTATGGCTAACTCAGACTAAGATTCAGACTCAAGCTCAGACTCAGACTCAAGCTTAGATTCAGACTCAGACTCAAACAGCGGTATCAAGGTTAGAAATTTAAAAATTCCTACCAAATTATCAAATTACATTGATGAACTTTGTCTCAGTCTTAAAGGCTCTCTTAAAAGGATCTCTAAACTAAAAAGGGAAAATTCAAAATTGAAACAACAAGAAAAGACTTTGGTTGAAAAAGTTGAAAAATCTAGACAAGTGTCTTGCTATTTCAAAAGAAAATAAGATTGTACTTTCAAAAGAAAATGCTTACTTGAAAGAAGATTTCTTGAAAGTTACAAAGAAATTTTCAATGGGTTCTGAAAAGTTGGATAAAATTCTTTCTATTCAAAGACCTTATTTTAATAAATCTGATCTAGGAATGACACATGAAACCATTCATTTGATTGATTTTCCAAAGGTATAAGAAAGAATCAAGAATAGGCCAACAAAATATTTTTATAAGGATCATTTTCAAAAGGCTTTTGTAAAGCCTATTGGTAGAAATGCCCTTACATGTTCAAAATGCAAAAGCGTAGAACATTTTGAGAAGGAATGTCCCAAAGTTTGGAGACCTGTTAAGAAGAGTTGGGCAAAGACTGTTTATGGTACTAACAATGATGGACCCAAGAAAGTTTGGGTACCAAAGAAAACTTGAGTTTTTCATTTAAATGCAGGTCACTATCAAGAAGAAAGTTAAGTGGTATTTGGATAGTAGCTGTTCAAGACACATGACGGGAAACTCAAATTGTTTTACAAATCTCTCTCATATAAAATGAGGAAATGTTTCTTTTGGTGGCAACAGCAAAGGAAAAATTATTGGTCGAGGAACCGTGAAGATAGGAAACCTTACAATCAACAATGTTTCTCTGGTTGAAGGGTTGAACTATAATCTATTGAGTATTATTCAGCTACGTGACACTGGATACAAGATCAACTTTCAAGAAGATACTTGTTCTGGAGCAAACAAAGATCTCTCACAATCCTTTACTGGACGAAGACATGGAAACATTTATTTGCTGGATATAAAGTCTGACAGTTCTCAATGCTTGATATCAATTCAAGATGAAGCCATTCTTTGGCATAGGAAGTTTGGACATGTCAACTTGAAGCAAATTGCAAAAGTTTCATCCAAAAAGCTTGTTCGGGGACTTCCAGACCTAAAGTATCAAAAACATGAATTATGCACTCCTTGTGTACTTGGAAAACATATTAGAAATTCTTATAAATCTATAAATCAGGTATCCACTAATCGTGTTTTGCAGCTATTACACATGGATTTGTTCGGTCCAACAAGAACTCAAAGCATTGGAGGTAAAAGATATTGTTTGGTAATAGTTGATGATCATTCTCGTTTTACTTGGGTATTCTTTTTGCAAATAAATCTGAAGCATTAACTTATTTTACTAAGTTTGCAAAGAAAATCCAAATTGAGAAAGGATATGCAATTTCAAGTATTCGAACCGACCATGGTGGAGAATTTGAGAATCATGATTTTGCTAAATATTGTGATGACTATGGTATTCAACATAATTTTTCATCCCCATACACTCCACAACAAAATGGAGTTGTAGAGAGGAAAAATCGTTCTTTGCAAGAAATAGCAAGAACTCTTTTGATTGAGAGTAATATTTCTCCTCATTTTTGGGTTGAAGCTACTTCAACTACTTGCTATATTATAAGCAGAGTTTTTCTACGACTTATTTTAGAGAAAACACCTTATGAACTGTTCAAAGGTAAGAAACTTATTATTTCTTATTTTCATGTATTTGGTTGTAAATGTTTTATCTTAAAGAATTCTAGTGATCGAATTGGTAAGTTTGAAGAAAAATCAGATGAAGGAATTTTCCTTGGCTACTCTATGACAAGCAAAGCCTTCAGAGTTTTCAACAAACAGACTCAAACTGTGAAAGAATCCATGAATGTGAAGTTTGAAGACTCAGTTCAAAATCAGACTGAACTTGAAGATTATGAGTCTGGCCAAGTGTCTACAAATCCTCTTGAAGAAAATCAAATCTCAAACACTCAGCCGCAAACCAATTCAGTAGCTCCAACTGAAGAAGAGCTTCATCAAAGTGATAAACCAATTACAAATTGGAAACACAAATCAAGTCACCCTGCAAATCTCATCATTGGCAATATTGATGAAGGAGTTCATACAAGATCTAAAAGGCGTGAAGAATCTAGTGCTCTCGCACTTATTTCTAAGAATGAACCTAAAAACATAGAAGATGCATTGAAAGATGAAAGCTGGATTGAAGCAATGCAAGAGGAATTGAATCAATTTAAAATCAACAATGTTTGGAAGCTAGTTCTTAAACCAAAAGGTAAATCAATTATCAGTACCAAATGGGTTTTCAGAAACAAGCTTGATCAACAAGGAAAAGTGGTAAGAAACAAAGCAAGACTTGTGGCGAAAGGTTACACACAAGAAGAAGGCATCGACTATGATGAAACCTATGCTCCAGTGGCAAGGTTAGAAGCTATAAGATTACTTCTTGCTTTTGCTTGTTTTAAAAATTTCAGGTTATTCCAAATGGACGTGAAAAGTGCATTCCTAAATGGAATTATCCAAGAAGAAGTCTATGTGGAACAACCACCAGGGTTTGAAGATCCTAGAAAACCAAACCATGTTTTCAAGCTGAAGAAAGCCTTATATGGCTTGAAACAAGCACCTCGAGCTTGATATGAAAGGTTAAGTAATTTCTTAGTTCAAAATGGTTTTTCTAAAGGTAAAGAAGATACTACTTTATTTATCAAAAGAGAAGGCAAGGATTTCATACTTGTTCAAATTTATGTTGATGATATAATATTTGGTTCTTTTAATGAAAAGCTTTGCAAGAATTTTTCAAGTTGTATGCAGAATGAATTTGAGATGAGCATGATGGGTGAATTGAACTTTTTTTTGGGACTTTAAGTCAAACAATCAAGAGAATGAACTTTTATCCATCAAGAAAAGTATGCAAAAGACCTTATCAAGAAGTCTGGAATGGAAAATTGCAAGAAAATAGAAACTCCTATGTCAAGCTCATCAAAGCTGGATAAAGATGAAGAAGGAAAGAGTGTAGACCAAAAACTATACAGGAGTATAATCGGTTCACTTCTTTACCTTACAGCATCTAGACCTAGTATTCTATTTAGTGTTTGCATTCGTGCTAGATTTCAATCTGATCCTAAAGAATCTCACATGACTGTTGTGAAGCGCATTATTAAATATGTTGCAACTACATCTAAGCTAGGTCAGTGGTATTCCAAACAATGAGACTTTACTCTCCTTGGGTATTCTGATGCTGACCTTGCTGGTTGTAGAGTGGATAGAAAAAGCACTACAGATACTTGTCAACTATTTGAGAACAGGATGGTATCTTGGTTCTCAAGAAAATAGGGTACCATAGCTCTTTCAACCGCTGAAGCAGAGTACATAGCTCTTGGAAGTTACTGCTCTCAAATTCTATGGATGCAACAACAATTAAGAGTCTTTGGAGTCGAGGAAACGAGTATAGAAATCAAATGTGACAACACAAGCGCAATCAACCTCACAAAGAATCCAATACTTCATTCAAGAACAAAGCACATTGAAATCAAGCATCATTTCATTCGAGATCATGTTCAAAGTGGTGAAGTGGTTGTGACATCCATAATTTCTAGTGTTGTCTTCTATTAAATTGAGCGGGCATTTCATTGATGCGACTATAAGGTTGTTCTCAGAGCTGATCACTCTTGAGATAACTAGATTAGCTGGGTAAGCCATTAAAGACTTTTAAGGCAATAGACTTGAGAATTCGACCAGGAATCGGCTTCTTGACCGTGTTCATCTTTAGAGGTCATTACACCGATTAAAAAAATCGAATTGAGATCAAAAATAGGTTGGTTCGACCGAGATGTATGGCCGATCGTGGGTGACTCCACTAAATTGGAAAATTCTCGTCGACCGACACTAATTTGATTTTTCTATCGTTTTGGTACCCCGTGTGCGTAATTGAGCCCTCGAGATTTTCACGACAATCGAGAGTCGCCAATGTATTGAGTGGGTTCAATGTGGCTCGAAGAAAATCGACCACGAGTCAATTGCCTTGAAAAGTTCTGAAAACTACCCGGTAGTCTAGGTCACGCTAAAAGCGCACCGGAATGAAATTAACCGCCAATTTAAGTCAGATTTCAGAAATTGAAAGTTCTGTGGTGTCACGAGCTATTTATGGAACATCGGCTCAGTCTCAAAAGATTTTTCAGAAGTCCCGAGATTTTTACGGAAAATCGGGTCGGACAATTCGGAAAATGAACGAAAACTCAGATTGGCTATTTTGAAGAAACCGTTGACATCTGGGGTATGTGATTCAGCGAATGAAAGTTGTTTGGGCTTTTTCTGACTTCAATTTGGATCCCAACGGAATTTATTTATTCGGAAAATCGGACACCGAAGAAAAGGAAATGAAATTCGGAATAAGGTGTGGGACAGCATTTTTAAGCAACAAAATGTATTAATTGGTGGAATTATCTTATAAAAAAGTAAAGGCAGACAAGGGGATATGTATGTGGGCTCTTGAGGGAACCAACATTTAATGAGTGGATAACTATCTTTGACTTTCCTTCCCTTTGGCTTCTCACGCACGTTGGCTATTTACGATCTCTCTTTCTCTCCGTTCACAAGAGTTCTCGGAGACACCAATGAAGAAGCCACAAATCAAAAACAAAAGGAAGCTGCCCACGCCCCACCGAAATTTCTCTCCCTCTCTCCACGCCACTTGCTGATTTCTCAATTCACCTGGGTCAACCATCGATTTTGGAAGCCCCTCGGTTGACTCCATGTGGCCAACGCATGTCAGCATCCCCTCTCCACGAAGAAGCTGATGACCGAAGACCTCTGAAAGAAACTGAAGAACCCCACCGCATTAGTTCTCTCTCTCTCTCACTCTCTCTGCCCATCCACTACCGTTGGTCTTCACGCCTGCCAATCAACCGTGTTTCATCACCGTTTGTCTCCATACGGTGCTGCCACCGAGGACACGAAGCGAGCCCCGAAGAAGCTGACCGCCTCAGCTCTCTCTCTCAGTCCACGTTTCAGCAAAAAAAAAAAAAAAAAAAAAAAATCGAAGCTGTTTTGGTCTCAGAAGCCAGCTACTGAAGCTGGGTTGATCTTCGTTTCTTCGTCCAGCAATACGCGAATCAATTGCGGCAGGCCACGCTCGAAATTCTCTCTCAATTTGGCCAGCCATTCAAGCCCAGCGTGTAATCCATTAGAAGTTTGAAGCCCACCAAATTTCAGCTCCGAAGCCCATCAAATCCAGCAGTTCTCAGCCCAATTCAGTGTTTTCAAGCCCAAGAGATCAGCCCAAGTTCAAGATCAACTCAAGTTTTTAAGTTGGCCCAAGCCCAGTGTTCCTTTGGGCTTGCGAAGCTCTCGGCCCGACCCAAGTTCGGCCGCTGTTGTGTCGTTGTTGCGGTGTCCCGGTCGTCGTTAGTGCAAGTGAGTTTTACTCACTAAAGCTTTCTTAGTGATCTAATTATGCCTAAGAGTTGATTAGATTTATTTAATTGCAATTAGGTGGTTAGATTATATTACAATAATTAAATTAGAGAATTGTTAGTACTTGTTAGTTAAATTGAAAGTGCATTTAGCAAGTAGACTTGTCCTATTAATTATTGGATGCTTCTTGGGATTTTTCCCGTCCCTTATCGGGTTTCAATTTAATAATTCGGGCCTAAAATGAATTTTTAGGAATTAAATATTAATTTTCCAAATTAATTTAATTAATTAATTATTTCTTGGAAATTCAACTGGGATGGCCAGTGATCGGGATTTTATGCTGATAATCGTGGTGCAGACCGTTTATTTAATTGAGCTTTATATTGTGCTAAATTGAATTTATCGAATTTATTTATTTAATTTTCGAAATTAATTAATTATTTAATAATTTTTCCAGAAATTAACCCGGGATGGTCGGTGACCGGAATTTCGTGCTGATTGTCATGGTGCAGTCCGTTTATTTATTTGAACTCTACATTGTGTGAAATTGAATTGATTATACAAATTAGGGATTTATCCCAAATTGAAAGAATTTGAGTAATGGATTGGTTGATGGCCGAGCATGACTACTTAGCATTGATGAGCTGTAAAGCAGAGAGAACTGTGAAAGGGAATTGGGGAAATTCTCGGCTGAAACCAATCAGAAACGATGTAATGAGACATACGTGGTTCGGTGATTAAAGGATATCACTGGTGAAAACGGCGCCTTAAAGAACGCACGAGTGTGTCTATTACATGCGCAGCATATGGACATACGTGGTTCGGTGATGGAGGATATCACTGGTGAAAACAGCGCCTTAAAGAACGCACGAGTGCTGTCCATTATACACGTCACCTTGGCAGAAGTAACGCCCGAGAGCATTCATGAAGCTCTGTGACTAAGTATACTACTGGCGGTGTGATGATGGGAAGTGAAGTGACCCAGAGATGGTCTGACTAACTTGTGAATTGACTAGGTCGACTGATCAATGAGTTGATCTAGTGGTTGTGAGTAGATTGATTGTTCTAATGCAATATATGTGCATAACCTTAAATGCAGGTTGAAAACTGATGCCAAGGTAAGTCATCTGACTCGTGCTGTGCTAGGTAACCTGGTGGTGTATTGGCTCCCTAGTCGAGTCTTAGGGGGTAGAACTCACTGAGACATAGTCTCATTGGTTGTTGTAAAAACCAATTTCAGGCCCTTAGGTGGAAGATCTTCAAGAGGAGGATTCCAAGAAAAGCCTAGCGAGGAATCAGAAGAGGGTGAAGAGGATGATTTTGAGTACGACCTGCAGAAGGATTAAGACCTCCCTTATTTTGAAAATCTTGTGAATATTTGTAGATACGTTAAATCTTACCTTGGAAAACAATACTGTGAAGTTCAATGAAAGTCTGTTATGCTATGTATAAAAGTGTGGTTATGAGTTTTCAATATGAAAATGTGGCCTTGCTTTTCTATCCCATTGTTTTATTGTCTGGGAATTTATAACTGTTTCCGCATGTGCTTAATTAATGAATGGGTCGGCGATACTTAGTCCTAGGATATCGCATTCTAAAATCGACCAAGATGAAGGATGTGTGCGTGCCCGAGGATTGGAGCGTGACAGTGGTGATTCAGTTCGTTAATTCAAAGAATCAATTAACAGATATATTCACAAAGCCCCTAGAAAAGGCTCACTTTGAATCAATTCGCTCAAGACTGAATATCGCAAAACTTGAATATGTTCAGACTCAAAACTAGAGTCTTGAAAAGTTCAGACTCAACACAAGGTCTGAAGGGGTTCAGACTCAACGTAAAGTCTGATGGTGCTCAGACTTTAAGGTAAGGTCTGAAAGAGTTCAGACTCTAAGGTAAAGTCTGAACACTCTCAGACTCTGACTTAAAGTCTTTTTACATATTTTAATTTTTACATATTCTCTGCATTTAATTGTTTTTGTTAATTGCTTTTTGAAATTTCGAAATCTTTTTATTCGAAGTCTGACATGTAATTATGGTAGTTTACTTTTTCAAAATTGCAGTTTACATTTTCAAAATTGGCAGTTTTTATTTTTCCTTTTAGGCGACGGTTCAGTATCTCAGCTTTATCTTTTCCTACTATTTATACTTTCGAATCGTCATCCGCTACAACACTTTTGAAATTCATCTCCATTTTCTCTCGCTTTTGAAACCCTAAAAAGCTCAATTGCCGTTCCTATTCCATTACCTTTCTCGACAAAGATTCCATCTTTTATTCGCGAACAAGCTGAACTTTTGCTTGCGATCCAAGAATGTCGTCTCGAAAGTCTTCCAGAATCGTTGGTAGGGGACCACAAAGACAACCAGAGGGTTCTACAAGGGTGGACCTCACAGGCGAAGAATCTCCACCAAGGGAGACCCAAAGTCAGCATTTTGAGGAGGAGATCACTGAAGCAGAGCCGGTAAGAACCCTAAAACCTCAGCTTGCGTTTGATCTTTACAATAGGCTAAAGGTTGGGGGAGTAAGCCTAAAGACAATCGAGGACTTTCTAAAAGAAAGAGGATATAAGAGTGAGTATATCTTCTTGCGGGAAATGAAGAAGTTAAAGGTCGTTGAGGAAGGAACTGCTCAAAGAATGCTTGAAAATATTTTGGGTGATCTGCTTTACAGTACTGTAAGCCAGACCTTAGACGATGATGAGAGACTTTTCTCTCATTTCCAGCCGCGAATGGGTGTGGCTGTGAACTCAGTTTGTCCTTTGGGAAGTCTTTTTAGGTCTAAAGAGCATGAGCGATTGTACACCAAGTTGTTGAAGAGGGGTGTAGTAAATCCGAAGAGTGTGAACTTCGACTTCCTTGATTCATTGGAGATAAATCTTAGAGGGAAGTTTGCTAGGCTGCAGTTGGAGAAATTCTGCACAGATACGACAAATGCCTATCCTGAACTTACGGCATATTTTTATTCAAATTTGTCGTTTCTGGATGCGAATAGGTTGTCCTTTTCTTATATGGACAAAGAATATATAGTTGATGTTGACACACTGGCTGATGTTATTGGGGTGGAGAGAAGGAGTTTCTAACCAATAAAAGTTTCCATAGCCTTTGCAACTCTTGACATTGTGCGGGATAGAAAAGTAGAAGGTAAAATATCCTATACAAGGATGAATGCCACAAACGTATTGCTGCACAAGATCATCATCAACTGTATCAAGCCCAAGACAACCTCAAAAACCGATGTCTCCAATATTGAAGCCAAGCTGATGTTTGCCATCAACTAAGGCAGACCCTTTTCTCTCTCACACGTTATTCTTTTCCACATGTACCGAACTGTGGTTAAGGATAAGTGTCAATTGCCTTATTCGTCGATCATCACCAAGTTGTTCAGGCATTTAGAAATTCAAATTCCTGCACCTCTATGCATGACCAATTTAAGTCTGATGCTTGTTGGTTACAAGATGGTGATGAAGATGAAGTTTCCGGAGCTAAATGCTACACTGGAAAGGTTGAAGGAAAAGACACCCTCAAAGGAGATCTCCACTGCTTCTTCAAAGAGAAAGGGCAAAGAGCCCATGGCTGAGAAAAAGCGTAGAAAAGTCATCCTGCAGGACGAAGAGGATCAGGAAGATTTTGATGATGCCATGACTTTGTCTACTCTCTCAAAATTGAGGAGCCCAGTCAGTTTGAGAACTAAGGCTAGAGAGAGGACAAGAAAAGAAGCAGAGGAGAAAGAAGCTGAGAAACAGAGGAAAGAGGAAGAAAAACAGAGGAAGAGAGAAGAGGAAAGAAAGAAGAGAGAAGAGGAAGAAAGACAGAGGAGAGAAGAGGAATGGAGGAGAGAAGAAGAGGAAAGACAGAGGAAAGAAGAAGAGGAAGAAAGAAGAAGAGAAGAAGAAGAGGTGAGAAGAGAAGAGGAAGAGAGAAGAAAGAAGAATGAAGAGGAGAGCAAAGCACAAGAGGATATGGCTGCGGGATTTGAGCCATCATTTGCTCAATCTGGGAAAGAGACCGAGAAACATCACAATGCTGATATGGATTTTGGCGAGGAATATTCAACTCCACCCATTGGCATCAACACAGGGGGAGTTGCTGTGGATCAGGGAACGATATCACCATTACATTACAGTGATGTGAGTAGGTCAGGTGCTGACGCTGAGGATGTCTATGCATCTCATTTCCCAGAACATGAAGAATCCTCTCCATTAGAGAAAGAAAGGGCTGAGAAGGATGCTCCAAGTTTCCAAGCTCCAAGAACTGACTCTGCTGGTCCTAGTGGAGGTAATACTAACTCAACAGCTTTTACACAACTGTTGGATGTTATGCTGGACCTAAATAAGCAGGTTTTTGGAATGGACTTTGAGTTAAGGGATTTAAAGAAGGCGATACTGAGTACTTCTGTGAACATGCAAGATCAAATCAACACACTTAGAGCTCAAGTGGAATCAAATCAGAAGAGTGCAGAGTTGATTTCAGTCAAGGAAGCTCTTGCTAATCTCGAGAAGACAGTACAGACGCTCAGCAAATTTCAGCTTGTTCGCATCCCTGGAGAGCCCTGAATCTTTTACAAAACCATCTCTTATCCACTCTACCTCCTTTGATGGGACAAAAAGGGGGAGAGTTTTGTAGATTTGAAACTTGTTTTTGTTTTGAACTTTAATTTTGTTACTTTTGTTTGCTTAGACTGTTTTCATTATTTTTTATTTGGATTTGGATTGGGCTGTCTATTTGAACCTCTATGACTTTATGCTTATTTGATGTTTGGATTATTAGACTTGTGAATTTGCAGGAACATTATATTTGAGGATAATTGTTATTGGACTAACAAGTTTCTGTCTTGCAGAAGTAATCCTCCAAATATATATAAGTTATTCTTTGCAGGTTTTAAATTCGCAAATCTGCCGAGGTGTTTTGTCACCATAAAAAAAAGGGGGAAATTGTTGAAAAAAAATCCCTTGAAGTTTTGAAGTTAACAAAACAGCCTCGTCAGTAAAGTCTGAAGAATCCAAGACTCGGTCGGTTAAGTTTGAAAAGTTCAAGACCCAAGCGTTTTCCGTCTGAAGACAGTCAGACCCAAAGTTCAGTCTGAAGTTTTTCCGTTTGAAGTCAGTCAAACCCAGTTACAGTCTGAAGACCTCCAGACTCAAATCTAAGTCTAAAGACAATTTGCGATTTTACCAGGCTGACGGCAGGTTATTTTTATGGTTAAGGAAAGTAAGATTTGGATATTATATTCCCTAACTTATCCATGGAATATCCTTGGTTGTGATTAAGAGCTCGGAAGATTTATTCTTCGGATTTTATCCGTTGAAGATCAAGCGAATTTTTTGGAAGGATTTAATTTTGGAAACTCAAGATCCTGATTGTATTAGCGAGCAGGATTGACAAGCTATTATATATTTATATTTTCGACGACGTGAAGATCACTTAAATTGATTCAGTCCAACGAGTTGATTGGATGAATTCTTGGAAAGTGCCAACGGGTATGGAGGCACAGAGGCTATTTAAGATGGATCGGAGTTGTTCGAAAGTAATGAGAGAATTGATAGAAAAATTTCGATGTTAGAACCTCTGAAATCTCTTGTTCTCTAACATCTCTCGTGCTCAAGTTGTGTATCAAAGAGAATCACTTATAGTGCGAAATAGTAAGAAGCTGTACGAGAGACTTTCTACTGAAGAAGTCTAGTTCGTGAATTATAACATCTCTCATTTGCTACATAGTGATTATAGCCAATTGGCTGCCAGCGTGGAGAGTGGACATAGGCTTGCAATAAGCCAAACCACTATAATCATTGTGTCAATTCTCTCTTACCCTACTCTATTTACTTTATGAATGCATGATCTATTTATTTTTTATATATTTTTCATATTAAAGTATTCTTCAGTAAAAGATTCCAAAAGAATTCCGTAATCACCTATTCACCCCCCTCTAGGTGGATTCACTAGCCTATATCATTCAGTACCCCAAATCGGAGTTAGTATGTAAGTGATTGTGTTTTACCTAAGTAGCACCGAAGTGATTCATCGAAAGGTTCATGTAGTACTTATAGTGTTCTTTTCCTTGGAGTGGAATGTGTTATGTGGATAATCCATCTGTGACGTTATTTTTTTGTCCACTACTTACTAGATTGGAAATCACATTAGCAAATTCTGTTAACTTAATTGATTGAAGGATAACAATGGATTTTTTTTATATAATTTATGGACTAAATTAAACATTTACCCAAAATTTAAGGACTACATTAAACAAATTAAAAATTTAATAACAACATTATACATCAAACTAAAGTGCAAAGGACGTCATTACATATTAAACTAAAGTTCAGAGATCATATTGAACAAATTAAAAGTTCAGGGATGATATCACACATTGAGCAAAATTTCATAGACTATTTGTGCAAATATCTTAATTAAAATATAGCTACATAATTGCTATTCTTACTATGTTTTATTTCCGTAGAAATATAATAGTTATCCTTTTCACACCTTAACTCCATTTTGCAAACCAAATGTACCATGAAGTACCGTAGTTTTATTATAGGAAGAATTGCACTACGAGTCCTAAATTTCTTTGTGGGAATACAATTGAATTATAAATCTTTCAATTGGTTCATTCAAGTCTTAACTTTACAAAAAGATGGAATCAAGTCATAAAATTTTTAATTGATTCAATTAATCCTCAATCTTTAGCGAACAATGCAATAAATATTAAAATTTAGGCATAAGTGCGGTAGAAGGCATAAAACTTGTTGGGAAAATGCAATTGAATCCTAAAACTTTTAAAAAGTATAATCAACTTTTACTACTTGCCAAATTAGTACAATTAACTTCTTCCATTAACATCATCAATTTGTCTAACTAAAACGCTAACGTGGCATTTTTTATTATCTATTTTAGATTTTATTTACAATAGATTTAAAAACTTAAAAAAGTCTAAACTTTTATCTATTAAAAAAAAAATGGTGGAGGGCTGGTGGCATGGCCGCCCATTGTCGAAGGGACCAGCGAGGCTCGCCCAAATTTGAGCATCCAACCTAGATCTAGGCAATGCCAACCCTTGCTTAGGGCTAGTGACCCTTGCTTGGACGAGCCGAGATGATGGCTGGCAAGGCTCACCCTATCCTAAGCTTCAGTTCCCACCCAACACGATGTAGTCCGAGGTGAGCCTCACCCTGACTTAGCGTGGCCATCATTGCTTAGATTTAGGCTAGTTCGGTTGGGTGCCTAAATATGGGTGAGCCTCATCAGCTCTCACATGCGGCCAATAAGCCGACTACCCTTGCCCAAGGCTAATGACCTCTGACAGTGGGCGGCGGCAACATCCACTAGCCCCCTCCTTCTCTTCCTTCTAATTTTGTGTTTCTTTTTTAAAAATAAAATTTAGCCCTTTTTAGTTTTTAGATCTATTTTAGTTAAAAATTACAAAAAAAAATAATTGAAAAAAGTCACTTGGTAGAGAGAAAATAATTTTTTTAGTTTTAAAACTTAACTGCATTTTTTGAAAGTTTTATGAATTGCACATTCGTGACAATTTTTAAAACCTTTAATGTACTTATCCCTAAAATTATATTGAACATACAATTTAAGAATGTCATGTGAATAGTTTTTCAGAGATATATAGACAATTTTTTAAGTACTATTTATTGAAAATTCTTTATTACACTTTGAAGAAGGCTTAGGACTTAATTGAACCAATTTAATGATTTAGGATTTAATTGCATTACATACAAAAGATTAGGACCATGTGCAATTCTTCCATTAATCCACAGTATTATCGCAGGTTCTTATTTTTGGACATTAGTCCTTTACCTCATCGATATTTACATCATTTTAAAATATGTATCTATAACTCCATTCCATGGATTTCTAACTTTCTCATGCATGATATGATAAACACAGCGAGACAAAATAATTATAGACTAAGAGAAACACTTGCGTTACGAGAAAGTACAGTTACGCTGACAATACTAAAACATACTCCTATCACTCAAAACCAAAATAACCCCAGAGACCACTCATTTCCTGCACATAGAAAAGATCAGCACTGAAACATCTCTGAAGAAGCCATTATAGCTTGATTGCCAAAGCCAAGACCAAATGGGTTCAAGTTCAAGAACTCGTCGACAGGCTCGATTGGGCCGTTCTGCGCAACCCCAGATTCAAAGACTCGATTGCTCGCGTTCAAGAAACTGATGATCTCATTCAGTGACTCCAACCTGCGGCTGAGCTCGCCCACCTGGGCTCTGAGCACAGAGTTCTCAGCCTGAATGGCCAAGAAATGCTGTGTCGTGATGTTGATGTTGGTCCCGATCTGGTGGTTCTCCTTGCTCAGCTCGGCGACCTGAGCCCTCAGTTCGTCCAGGTGCTTCTGCTTCCTCATCCGGGATCGCCGCGCCGACTCGCGGTTCGAGATCATTCTCTTCCTCTTCCTCTGGTCCATGACAACCTGCAATTCTTCCTCAGAGGCCGAGTTCTGAATCAGGGACGACCCTGAAGATGTCCCACAAGGAGATGCCATTGATGCCGATCCAAACTACAGCGCTTTGTGAAATTCTTGGGCTTTGTGCAGAAATTTTTTTTCTCTTTTTCAGAGTAATTAAGTGGGGGAGAGGATGAAACTAAAGAAAGACCCAGACGATATTTAGCTTCAGATTTATTCAGAAAAGGCAGTAGCTATTACATATATTAGCAGGAACTGAGGGTTCAATCATGAGACGTAGTAGAGCCAGTAGAGGAAGCCGACCGAGAAGGACTGAACAAGGTGGGTCCTGCGCCTGAATGAAGAGGAGATAATATACCCACAGAGAAGGATCTCACTGAGAATTGGAGACATGGGTCTCAAACATCAAGAAGAGGGGGATGCGCATGAAGACAGATTTCTCGATCAAAAAACACCTAATTTGTTGGGGGAGTTGAAAGGTTTGGCATGTGAATCAGGAGGTTCAAGAACTCAAAGCCACATTCAGGACAAAGAGAGAGGACTATGCAAGGAAAGGCGTGGACTTTGGGAGAGAAATAGAGCAGATGAGGAATTAAAAGAAGTGGGATAAAGTCTTGATTTCCCTTTCTTTGATTTGAGAAATCAGAATCGTCGACCGAAAGAGCAGAGAACCAGGGGGGAAGATAGCTTTGGCACAAAGCTATGAAGGTGGTGGCCTAAAAAAATATATAGAATATCAGATCTATGAGGAACCATGAAAGATGCCTATAAAGATTGCTATGGAGGAGAGATGAAAGGAGAAGGGAGAGGCCCTTCCGCAGTTGGAGGGTGGGATTTATAGAGCAAGATGAACCAACAAGTAAGAATAAAGGAATACCAAAAAAATTATTTTCAAAATAAAAAAGGAAAAAATCATGAAATAATAGAAATTAATGAAGGGGTAATAAAAAAGAGAAAGAAAAAAAGGGCGGTTTGGAATCTAACGGCAGAAAAGGTTTGCCGAGAAAGCTGATGGGACATGTGAGGTTGGAGAGAGGCGAAGAGTTCTTAAATGCCCTCAGGTCCGGCCGAGGAACATTTGCATTTTATTAGTGATATTGTAATATCAGTCATCTCTAATTGTCAAAGCTCAACCTTTATTTTTTTTAATGTTCATCTAATTTTTAAAAAGAAGCCATTTCCTTAGGCCATTATCGTGAAAGTCTCGCTCTTATTATGCAATATTTTGTTAAACTGTATAACTATTCGGTCCACCAATCATACTTGATGGGTCCATGTCAAGGTATTTACCTTTATATCCCCCCATCCATTTTTCCTTCACTTTGCAAATGTGGAAAGTTGAAATTTTCCTACCGTTTTGTCTCTCTACTGTTTCTTTCCACTCTACTTTCCTTTATCCAAAATAAGTTACAAAATTTATGGTCTTAAAGTTCAAGCGTACTGCACGATAATATGATATTTTTTTGTCCAAAATACCTATTAATAGATACTGCTAAACGGAAAACTAAATATACACAAATTTTATATTTTTTAAGGGAAATGATTGCTGATCATTTGGTGTACTATGAGAAAATGTATGGGGAACAGAACATTAAGGGCAAAGGTCTTACGGAGGACTTTGGACGCTTGTAGAGATTATACAAAGGAGTCAGTCTCTCTCAATGACGTACTCTTTCGACTCTTTAATTCGTATTGATTTGGCAACTACTTGAAAAACTTTTTTTTTTTGTCAGTCCTACTCTATACTTACTCTACACTCACTCTCAGACTTTTGCCTGCTTTTGCAGAATGTGGGAAACCACCCCGAAACTTTGCGCGTCCCCACCCCATCCTTCCCTGAGAAGGTGAGGGTTTGAACCCCTCACCTCATCCTTCCATGTTGAAAGGGTGGCCACTAGGGCGAATCCCAGTGATTACTGCTTGAAAAACTTGACTTTCGTGATATTTGGAGCTACAAGCTGTCCATGATCTGATGTGATCGCCACTTAATTAATTTGAATAAACTAGCAATCGCCAACGTCATTTTCCACTACTTAGTATGAGATGTCGTGAAGTCTTCACTTCCATCAGCGTGTTGCTTTCTTTCTTTTCTTTTTTTTGGTCTGATTAGCGTGTTGCTTTCAATCACTTAATTATATGTGGGATTTTCTAAGCAAATTATTACATCAATTTTAATTTTACCAATTTAATTATAAATTTTTGTTTAAAATTCAAATTTGATTCTTTGAGTTAATTTTCGTTAGACATAGTGAATGTAAAGGTGTGCCCCACAAGACGGCCCATCAATGATTAGATCGCCACGTTAGTGATTTACCGGCAAAAATAATTGAAATAATTATATTGGAATTTTCTGTAAAAATTTAGAATTAAATTGATAAAATTGAAAAGTTTATTACTTAATTTACATATATATAATAAGTATAGGATTTAGGATTTTCTTAATAAGAACTAGGGGCTATTCATATCAATTCCCATCCATGTCTATAAGTGTAGCTCAGTTATTTGATAATCCATTGAACATGCTGCAAATTTTATAAATTAGTTAAGTGCAAGCATTTGACCGATACAAATAACTTTAACTCAAAATAGTTTGCTCGCGGATGATGGAATCTAAATGTATGATTTCAATTTCTGAATAGGAAATCCTTTGACACCTCAATTAACTATGCTACTCTTAGGGGTTCACTTCATTGGAACCTTAAAGAACAAGGATATTGATCAGTTGAATCTATCTCGCATCCATCCAATATTACGTTGAACCATTAATAAAATAGCTTGAATCTAGCTTATGTAATTAATATATTTTGTAGACAAATCATCCATCACCCTTTATTAATGAAAGAAAAATACAAAAGGATTGAGTACATATCTTTGAATTTAGTCCTCAATGATGCACAAAATTTAGCTATGTTGCAAGATATTGTCCAATTTAGCCCATAGGCCTCGTAATTTTGTATTGAAAAAGGCCCTTGTGAGAGAAGGAAAATGCTTGTATTGCAATAAGCCGCAGCCATCATTGACTCAATCAATGTGATGTCTGTCACTCACTAATACGAAAACTAACCATCAACGAATTTGTTTTGTATGTCCGAGCGTAGCTGTTATTACTCCTTGCCCCCTCATCATAGGGAAAAGAAGTCCCCAGTCAAAGGGCCTTTGCCCTAAGGGAACTTTAGATGCTTTAAGTAAGCATGTGTTCATTTACGTGGAGGGAGCTTTAAGAGAAAGTGTGCATATCCCACACTACAGACTCTTTATATGTTGCTTCTGCTAGATGTATTTTCTTTTTTTTTTTTTTTTTTTTTTTTTTTTTGCTAAAGGTAATATATAAATCGAGGAAAGGCTAAATGTACAAAAGATAAAGGCACCAAAAACTTGCACTCAAGATGAGAATTCATTATGAGTGAAAGGATGCCATGATATAAAAACCACAACTGCGGCGTCCCAACATAGGGACGAACCATACAAAAACAACAAGCACGGCAGGAATAAACAATTAGCTAAACATAAACACCTCGGCAAGGGAGAAAAAAACCCTCCGGCTTCCATCAAAACCTTTCATGGACCCCCAGTGAAGATAATGGGATCAATGCCCCAATTCCTTTGCAACCTTCTGTTCCTAAAGTTGTCTTCCACATTCCTAAAGGTACTAGCCCATCTCTTACCACCTTAAATAGATGGTTCTTTATCGCCGAGACCGTGAGAGGTTGGTCCCTGAATAGGATGCTATTCCTATTCTTCCAAACAGTATGGCGTAGTGCTCCAAAGGAGAATCAAGCAATACATTTATAGAAGTCCTTGCCCATCAAGTAAGAAGTGGCCCACCGGAGATTTTCTCCCCAAGATCTATTGTGCCAAGGCAAATTGCATCTACCCACCCAAAAGAAAGCAATACTAGCCGTGACAGGACAATCAAAAAATAGATGATCTATTGAATCAGGCATAACATTGTAAAAAGCGCATAACCCCCTATCAATTCTACCATGGGCCAGAAGTAGAGCTTGGGTGATAGTCTGCGTCTGGCAATAAGCCAAAGGTTAAGCGAATACCTTGGCGTAATTGCATTATTCCAGATAAAATCATGCCAGTAGACTATGGTCCACCTCCGCTTGATGGTTTCCCAGGCGATCGCAACCGTGAAACGGCCCGACGGGTCTTCCCTCCAACAAAAACGGTCTGCTTCCTGGGAGAGGATCGAAAGGGGGTGATCCCAAGTCTCCAAGACTACCTTGAAATCCTGCCCAACATCAGAGAAAAGGTTTGATACCGGAGCTTGCCTAGGAAGCCTGGAACTGTAGATAAGTGAATTTCAGAAAATCAAGTTCAACGGTCCCCTAGGGTGCCAGTTATTAAACAAAATCAAGACCGAGTGGCCATCACCAATTCTCCAAAAGAAAGCATTCCGAAATTCACTCTTGAGACTTAAGAGTTTCTTCCAAGCCCAGGAGCAAGAAGTAGGCTTCTTGGTGACCCAAAAATTTTTATCCTTTAAGAACGTGGAATGAATCCATCTGCACCACTAAGCCTCTTTGTCCGAGAATAGGAGCCATATATGCTTTAGCATGGTTGCCCTGTTGCAATCTCGGAGTCTCCTAATACCAAGTCCTCATTCTTTTTTAGGAAGGCATACATCCTCCCAGGCCACCTTGGCACATCCCATACCCAAATCTGGGCCTTTCCATAGGAACTGCCTAAGGATTTTCTCAATCTGGTCCAAAACAGCTATAGGAAGCATAAAGACACTCGCCCAGAAGGCTTAAATAACATGAAGGACTGACCTTATGAGCTATAGACGGCCAGCTAGAGAAAGGAAGTGGTGAGTCCAAGACTGAACCCTTGCTGTGATTCTGCTGACAATAGTGCAACAGTTGGCCTTACTGAGCCTCGAAGTAATAATGGGGACCCCCAAATAATGAACCAACAGACTGCCTTCAGGAAACCCAAACTCAGAGAGAATCTGATTTCTTAAGTTAGCTGTGCCTCCCGCAAGAAAGATTTCGCTCTTAGAAGCATTTGGCCGAAGGTCGCTCCAAGCTAAGAAAGTTTGGAGGCCATCTTTGAGGAGGCCCATTGAAGGTGAGTTAGCCTCGCAAAACAAGAAGTCATCGTCCACAAAGAACAGATGCGAGAGATTCGTTGATTTACACCTCCAGTAAAATTTAAATTTCAACTTCGAGGAACACCTGAATAAAATCCCTGAAAGCACCTCCATAATCAAAGTAAAAAGGTAGGGAGAGATAGGATCACCTTGATGAAGACCCCGACCACTCGCAAAGAATCCATGCAGCTCCCCATTTAAAGCTATTGAGAATTTAGGAGTGCGCACACAGGTCATAATAAGACGCATCATAAACTCAGGAAAACCAAAAGCCAAAAGAACCCCCTCGAGAAAGTCCCAGTCAACTGTGTCATAAGCTTTCCTGAAATCCACCTTAACCACACACACTTAGGAAGATATGGTTGAAGGTGGAAGCTGGAGAAAAGCTCCTGGGCCAAAAGAATATTATCTCCAATGCGTCTACCTTTCACAAACGCACTTTGAAAAGGGTTGATCGCACTCCTTAAAACTGAAGCAAGCCGATTAGCCAGCAACTTGGTAATGCATTTATAGATAGTGTTGCAGCAAGCAATGTGCCTATAATCATCCACAGAGATAGCATTAAGGACTTTTGGCACCAGCACCAAAATGGTGTTATTAATCTCCCTCAAAAGCCTACCGGTGGAGAATAAATCCATCACAACTGCAGTAACCAGATGGCCAATCGTGTCCCAATTCTCTTTAAAGAATTCCACTGTGAAGCCATCCGGTCCCGGGGCCTTTCCCTTAGGCAAGGAGAAAAGGGTATCTCGAACCTCCAATTTCATGATCGGCTAGCCAAGAAGGTAATCTGGTCAGGCGAGAGCGAACGGTGGATAATCTCCCGAATCGCCTCAACCAAAGGCCTTTCAAGCTCTCCTCGTGACGCCAAAAGGTCTTGAAAGTCCTCAGTAAATCTTCGCTGCACCAAAACCGGCTCAATAATAATGTCCCCTGAGGAATCTTGTATTGAGAGGATTTTATTCCTCAATTGCCTCTTGTTAACGTACTGGTGGAGGAACTTTGTATTTCTGCTAGATGTATTTATTATCATATTTTGCATGAATGTTGACTATATAGGTTTTGTGATCAAAATTCTACGCATTTCACATTTAATCGTCGTTGATCAAGGAAATTCTATTTTTAGGGTCCATATGTTTCAAGAATTGGAAAATATTTTCCTAAAAATGATAATTTGTGTTGCTTGAAATAATTAGTCAATGCAAATATTTTCATTACCAATAATATAAATCTAAATATTTTCATGGATAATGAAAATATTTTTTATCCATTCATTTTTGTAGATGAGTATTTTTAGGGAAAATAGTTTCTAAATTATTCGTTTTTCACAAAATAAACCGAGCTTTAAAAGGTAACAACCTACTCATATATATAGCGTAGGATGTACTTACTCATATAAGTAACTACAAACCTAAATGGTTTTGAAAAAGGAATAATATATTGAATGAACATCGAAGTAAGTTTCCTAAAGATGATCTTTTGTATTGCTTGCAAAATAAATTAATAAAAAGTATTTTCATCGTCTACAAAAGTATTTAGATATAATAATTATTAGTGATAAAAATTTTATTGACTAATTATTTCAAGCGATATAAATAACATATTTTTAAAAAAATTAAATCATTTATTTTTTATGAAATAAACAAAATTTTAGAGAAATGAGTTGATTCAAAAAAATGAATAGGACGACGCTATTGAGAGTTAATTATGCTTTTCTGAGTGTTTCTAGTTTGACTTTGGGGAATCTGATATGCGCAAGAAGCAGAGCCGAGTAGCCGGAGCCCCATCCCGAGAAAAGATCGAGAGTGGTTACACGATTTGAAGAGAGTCCAAATCACATGAAAAGTGGTTATGCGATGTAGATTCTCTGGCATTCACACTCGTGAGAAGAACTAAGATATGGTTTATTATTATTATTTATTTTGTTTAGCATTTCGAGGATAATTTGGTCAATTAACTACTCCGATTAAAAGAAAAAACTTTAATACATTGTTTTAGTATAGAAAAAAAAATGTGCATAAAAAAAAGCCCCCCAATAATCTATAGGGTAAATACTTTAAAATATCTTCGACTTAATTTTCTTGTCACGGAAAATCAAATTCTTGCCACATTTATGCAAACTAATTTTTGTATCACAAAATATTAAGCATTTAAGCAAGATTTTGAAACTTGATGGAGCTCTTAGCAAATTTGAGGAGATTTCCCGATTTAAGATTTTGGTGATTTGAGATTTTTGGTAATAGAAAAATTAATTTATAATAGATTTGGCATAACTATCTAATTCGAGATTTTCTTGCAAATTAATTTGGAATACACGAATATATTAATTTGAAATTGTTCATGTAGTATCAGCCGTATTAAGTGCTTAGGACACGCTTTGACACGATTTTTGGGAATCATTTTTTAAAATCGAATCGGTGGACTAAATTAATTGGAAGTTCGAATCTGATTCTGTTTAGCTTGTCCATTTGGATTATATTATGTCGTATTATATTTTTATTTTAAAGATCCTAAGCCGTCGGTGGAGGAAGTTAATTCCACGAAAGGACGGAGCATTTAGGGCGCAAAGGACAAGTCCCACGTGCGAGCATCGCTTTCAGCGTCAAGTCCTCGCAGCACGCGATGAACATGCGCACGATCTGCTTTTCCCTCTGATCGAGAAACCATTTGCTCTCGTGAACTCAAGAAAACATGGTCTTTCGTGCATTAGTAGATTTTACCATTTGTGGAATCTTGCCTAAGCGAGCAATTTTGAGAAAACGTACTTCTAAGTAAAGTGGAAGAAATCTTTTCAAGCTATATGTTGCGATTTAAGTAAAACTCTGAAACGATAATACAAATGAATCCTCAACTTTAATTTAAATTTAAAATATTGTGAAAGATATCTGTGTTAATAGAGAAATCTTCTCAAGTTATATGTACCGATTTAAGTAAAATGGCCATTTTGGTGGAGCTTGAAGACGCAATTCACGGTGGCGCATAATTTTGCAATGTAGTTGAGGGCTTGAGATGCAATTCATGATGAAGAAGAGCAAATCAATCGAGGCGAAAATCGACACGGAAGACCTTGTGGTCTTGAACGACAGCGACAACATTGCCATCGTTGTCAACGGTGGCGGTCCGCCATTTTTCCACCATGGGGACGACGAGGGCCTTGTTTGTTATATTTCTAAATTTTCCATTATAAATTTTAAGACTTCTCATATTCTTGAATAGTTTGCTGGTTGTTGTGAAATCCCATTGATAGGCGTTCTTAGCTAATCTAATTCCACACATTCTAAAGAATTCTATTTGATGTGTAATCTTAATTCAAGGCTTTGTTTACATTTTAAAAATGAAAAAAGTTTCGTATTGATTAATTATTTCAAACAATTACTTTTAGAAAAATATTTTCCAAATTATTCATTTTCCGAAAAAAAAAAAAAAAAAAAAAGGAAGCCCAAATTTAATTTTTGTTCTAGTCATGAAATATTAAGGAAGTGAAATCTCAATATTCGAGGAATTGGATCCCGCAGCGAACCAAACAAGGACTAGATCAATTCCAAATTTTTTTTTTTATCTTTCCTTCTAAAGTTCAGTTAAATCGGTTCAGTACATGGAAATGGTGAATGGTATTTGTGTTGCACAGCTCAGCTCCTCAACTCCATATACTAAACACAACCGTGCCTTAAGTTTGTCCACTGCAATCAAGTGCTAACTTTGATTTAAAATGACAATGATTGCGAAACCTTTCGATTGGCACAATGAAATCTTGAACCTTTACTGGAAAGTGTATTTTAAGGCATGCCATGCAAGTGATTCTCAATCGTCGTGTTGAAAAATTTTGATAAAAAATGACCGGAACGTCTTGATTGCACTTAAAATGTCTTAGAATTTGATTACACCATTTTAAAAATATTTAGAAATAGAATAAACTTTATATATGACATTTAAGACTTTCAGTTTTTTAGTATTTGTGGACTAAGAAAACCTTATCTGAGGCATATGGGGGATCACATAAAAGTGTGATAACCAAGCCTAACTTACTACCATCACATAATCTTAGTCAATGCGTGCAAATATGTGTTTAGCGACCTAACAAGTATGTCGATGAAAAATTAAATAATTGCAAGTTCCATATATTTTTTACAAAATGAATGATTTGAAAAATATTTAATAATTTATATTGCTTACAAATCTGAATGGACAATATATATTTTCACTTTGCCCATGAAAAATTTTAAACATAAATTCTTAAACGAAAAAATTTTCATTGATCAATTATTTCAAGCTATACGGGCAATTTTTTCACATCATTTTTTTTTCACGAATAAATGATGGATAGAGGTTGTTGTGGAGGTGATCGGAGTGGTGCTTAGATGTTCTTTGTAGCCAAGTTCATCATCCTTTTAGTCGGCATTCCGGTTGAATCAGATTGATGATAAAAATTATATGAGATTCAGAGACATTATTGAGTATTATTCAGTAAATCTAATATATATATATATATATATATATATATATATAGACACACACACATACACATATATATATGTGTGTGTGTAACAAATCAAATCTAGACAGTTAGACTTGATGAGATTAACATGAAATTGACATAATTACGATTATTTTTAATGGTACAAATTCAATCGAGTAGTCGGGAAATACTTTCTCATATTTATCGGTCTCGAGGTAAGGGAAGATACTTTAGGAGCTTGTGTAAACGCAAGATTTCTGGCTGATTAGGTGATTCATCTCCCTAGGCCTTTGAGACGTCTCAGAACACCCAAGTCAGAAGACATTTTCGAACATGCCCCATCGTCCACCAGTTAAAATGTCAAAATACCTAGTCTCTCCTTCACCAACTTTTTAATAAAAAAAGGGAAACATTAATATTTTGTCCCTTCAAATTAAAATTTTAGAGTATTCTTGCTTTAATTATATTTTTATATACAATGGTTAACAACCCCATGAGGAGCATAGGAGGAATCCAACCTAACACCTGATTAGGTTTGAAGACCTAACAATGTTCTTGTTAAAATCAATTTATTATATCGACATGAAAGCGATATGATAAATTTTATTTGACGTTGACTATAACCCATTTATTTGAAGATTCATTTAGAGCTTGCCACATAATTTAACATAGGGAAGATGGGAAAATTTGAGCTAGGTTATTTCTGGAAATGAAAATGGCAATATTGAAAATAGATGCACAATTTTGTTGAAGTGAATGTGATTGGTCATCAAAAGAAAATGAAATATATTTTTTTATTATTTTCCCATTTAATATATTATTTCAGTCAATCAACTTTACTATACCTAACAACATTTTTATTTCATAACCCAAGAAAATCACAATGATTAATTGGACATTGTCATGTGAAGAAGAAAAGGCCAAGAGGGGAACATGGCAAGTGGGGCTCCAACTTAGAAAATTACAAGGTAAAATGGAGGAGGCTCTTCTTTTCTTAGGATTCCAATTACCTAACGTCCTTCCAACGTCATGTACAAACAACCCAAATAAGCAAAAAAAACCAAGGATTCTCTGTCAGCTTTCAATCTCTCGTTTGTCCTTGATTTTCGCGATCTTTCTACCGCAAAAGTTGCCAAAGCCAATTGCAACACGACAAGGAGCTGTCATGTCATTCATGCTTTAGTCGCAATCCAATGGGGCCGATTCATGTGTTCGTGTTCTCCTTGAACACTCAAGCAAGCTTTCTTTTATTGAGCATTTTCAATTGTTTTTTTTACCTGTTAAGGTTAATCAACAATCCCCACACAAGCAAAGTAATCCACCCTTGAAACCTAAGTCATTTGTAAACACGCATAATTTGTTCTGGACCATAATCACTTTAGTATTGAGAAGTGATCAATGACGATTTCCGTTCATTTTTATATCTATGAATCACAAAATACAAAACCTTAAGAGTCAAGGAGGGACCCTACTCTAATTATGACCTTTTGGGATGAATATATGCATGCGCGCCTACAATTAGCTTCTAATTAAGTATATCTATATGACAAATTTTGTCTTAACTTTGGAGTTCTACTGATTGATGTCATTGTTTGCACTCAATCTACAGTCTCAATCAAGCACCATGCCTCTGGCGCCTACCACCATTAGTGCAGCTTCTAGTGTCGTCATATGAGAAATGATTTCCCTCGTTAAAGAGAGAGAGAGACGGGGAATTTGAAGACTTCGTATGAAAGAGCACATAGAATGGATGTTGCTTTAGTGTGTGCGCTTTATAAGAGCATCGACTAGGCATAATTTCAGTCATGCTATTTCTTTTTTTTAAAAAAAAATTATCAATTCAAACTTAAATCTATTGTATAGATTCTAAATCAGTTATATGCTTTCTAAGAGTGAACGTTTCCAATCAGGTCTGGTTCAATAAAATTGGTCACTATTTTTTTCCTCAAGACTTGATGCCATCTATACTAAAGTTGGAATCATGTTCATGCTACTTTGTTAGAAAAAGATTTGAGCAAAAGGACCCTAACTATGTGCTCATATATCTTCTATGATAAATAGAAATTAAAAAGTAGATTTATAAACAATGACCCTAGTACACTAATAGAAGGGGGAAGAGACCAGATCTATACATTTTATTGTACAACAAACCCATTAAATGAGTGTTTGTGCACAACAAAAAAGAGCGACAAATCTTAAGATATTGATGAAAGTGAGAATAAATAAAAAGTTATTGTTATGTAGCTTATAGTTCCATGAGACGAGATGGTGTTTAGTTCACAATTTATTATTATTTTTTTAAAAGTATATGTAATTGGTCTAATCTGGTCTAATTCCCTCTTGAAACCGAAAACCAAACTTCCTAAACACCAATTTCACTTTTAGAAACCGTAAGTTGGACCGACTCTCCCAAAAACCGAACCCAACTGGCCGATTCGGTTCAATCCAAATGGTTCTCAATTCGGATGGTTCGTTTTGCATACCCCTAATAGTTTCTTATTTTGCCAATGTGGTATTAAACCTTCGTACAAAGTTTCGATGTAATCCTTCTGATTAACCACCGGATATTATTGACATGGCAATCTACAAGTCGTCCCTGTTATCATGTCGCATAGGATGCCCGGTGATTATTAAACGTTAGTAGTTTTTAATGGTAATTAGCGAGAATGATTATATTGAAATTTCATGCAAATATTAAAAAATAATTAGCAATATTGAAAAATTTAGGGTTGAATTGACACATTTACAATAACTTTATAACTATAGAGTTATTATCCTATAACTTTCATGTTTCCTTTTTAGCAGAGTCTTGGAGGATATCCTTATATTTCAAGGGGCGATATGCTTATAGTATCTTCTTGGGGGCAATAATCACCTTGAAGAAAGTGACCTACATCTTGTGACTAAATTTCCAATTATATTTGTTCTCTTGTTTCCAACACCTTCTCTTGTTCTTATTCTACATCATGACATTGAGCTCCCTTGCGATTGACAAGACCTAGCTTCTAGTTTCATGCGCGCGCGTAGTGAGAGAGAGAGAGAGAGAGAGAGAGAGCTTTCCACCTTTTTTAGGTCATGCATCATATAGTTCCTTAGATCTAGAGAGGTGTCTCTCGACCAAGCAAGAAGAGTGGCGAAGGACGATCAGCTGATGGCGACAGTAGACAGAGCGGTAAAAGAGGCGCTGCGGCTAACTATTTTCGCTGGAGAAGAGGCGCCGACAAGCTGTTCCACAGAGAGAGAGAGAGAGGCCTCACTCCAAAAACCAGAAAACAAAAAAGAGAAGGAAAAAAAAGGAAAAAAAAAATCAAAAAATGTCACATTAGTATAACCCATGACACATAATATGGTTAGCATCTACATATATAATTTTCAATCAAAATTGGGCGAATGAACTCAATTAACAAAAACGTAAAAATATTTAAAACTCAATTGGAATAATTAAAATATCCAAGAATGAATGACGAAAGTAGAATAGGTTTAGTACCTTTATGGGAATCTTCTGTTAAGGTTAGTCAACAATCCCCACACAAGCATATTAATGCAACCTTGAAACCTAAGACATTCGTAAACACGTGCAATTTGCTCTAGGTCTTAATCACTTTAGTAGTGAGGAGTGATCAGGGACATTTTCCATTCATTTTTATATCAATAAGTACCAAATCTCGATAACCAAAGAGGGACTGTACTCTAATCATGACCTTTCGGTGCAAATATATGCATGCGCGCCTACAATTAGCTTCTAATTAATTATATCTATAGGACAAGTTTTGTCGTAACTAGAGTCCTACTCGATTGACGTCATCGCTTGCACTCAATCTACAGGCTCAATCAACACCATGCCTCTGGCGCCCAAAAAAAAAAAAACACCATGCCTCTGGCGCCCACCACCATGAGGACCCCCAATTAGTACAGCTTCTAGTGTCGTAATATGAGAAATGATTTCCCTCATTAAGAGAGAGAGAGAGAGAGAGAGAGATGGGGAGTTTGAACACTTTGTACGATTGAGCAAAAGGAAGGGATGTTGCTTTAGGGTCGCATCGATTGGGCCACTAACCGTACATATGACATAATTTCAGTTATGCTAAATCAAAAAAAAAATATCTTAAACTTTTTTAACTAATTTCAATTTAATCTTTTTAACTAGCCATTGAAAATTACCATGTCAAAAATCACTGATGTGGTAATTCACAAACTATTCACATTATTATGTCATGTAGAATGACTAAAAATGATTAAATTCTACATCAGTAGTATTAAGCAACAATTGACAAGAATAACTACAGAACTACAATAACAAAGTTGAAACGTTTGTGATGTTTGTGATTGAAATGACATATATACAATAGATTTATAATTATTGGGTTCTGATTCATAATTTTCATGTCTCCTTTCTAGGGGAGTCTTAGAAAATTCCCTTGTGTCTCAAGGGGTGATTTGCTCGTCGTCTTCTTGGGGCAATTATCAACTTTAAGAAAGGGACCTACATTTTTTGTGACCAAATTTCCAAGTATCTTTGTTTTATTGTTTCAACGCCTTCTCTTCACGTTGAGCTCCATCGCGATTGACGAGATCTAGCCTCAAGTTTCACATGCGCGCATATACACAGAGAGAGGGAGAAGGGCAAAGGCCAAGCTCTGCACCTTTTTATGTTATGCATACGAGTAATACAGGCCATATAATGCTACAGGGGTTCGAGAATCAGTCTCTAGTCAAGACATAATCGATGGTCGTACTGTAACTTAATCGATGGTTTTTTTTTTTTTTTTGGGGGGGGTGTTTTGTGTGGCGGGGTGGTGGTTTTGGGGTGGTCATATCTTCCTTGGTAGATCAAAGTATCACAATAGCGCCTGATCGTAGCCGGTCTTATTTCTGGAAAGGTCGTGACCACAAACATATTCGGAACGGGAAAGCTCGACTAGAAAGGTCTTTTTGAAGAGATGGGACGATGGGCAGGTCAAGGGTTATGAAATGAAAGCGGAGCCTGCTCGGAGGATCGAAGGGTCAAATGACCATCGCCGTCGTCTCCGACTGCTTGAGACTTACTTTTCTTGCAACTTGCTTTCTCTTTTCTTATTCTTCTTCCTTTTAAAAAAAAAAAAAAACTAATTTTTTAATTTATTTTTGTAGCTTTTCCTTCTTCAGTACTTTTTCTTTACTTTGAACGGGCTCAAAGTAGTACATCCAAGGACGACTCTGTTTGAGGGTCCCACGAGTGAATTGTCTTTCTTCATCTTTAGAACAGTCCTTCGATATCTAGGATTCTTTCACTTACGTTTCAATGTAGCTTTTCGTAGGGTGAGGTGATGGCCATGGCGAGCACATCCATAACATATAACTGGTTGCAATGTACAACACATGTTTAGGGAAAAGAAAGAAAAAAATCCATCAAAAAGTCATAAAATTTGTTAAGAAAGTACCATTAATTACTAAAACTTTGAAAATGACCAATCAAATCTTATAACTTGTTAAATCGATATAATTAAGTCTATATTTTGGTTTTGCTCGATTTGGCTAACTAAATATGCTGACATGTGGCCTTTTTATCACTTTTATAAGATGCAGACACAGCTGTGGTGCCCACCAACACCATATCAAAATAAAAAATCTTTAAAATTTTGAAAGAAAAAGCTAAAAAATAAATTATTAATTCAACGAGAAATTATTTCATTGGTGATGCTCGATGAATCTCCGTGGTCATCAACATTAAATTAATGGGCCTGAAAATATCGACCTAGAATTAACTTGAGCAGTAATTAAAGACGTTGCCATTAGTCTTAACATCCCAGACCGACGAAATGAGCCAAAATATTAAGCCCTTTAATTGCAATAATATCCTGAAGTTGCACTGATTGCAAGTTTATACCCTACAGTTGCACTGATTGAAGCTTGCATCCTTGATTGGCCACGGCCTCAAGCTTGAAGAAGCCTGGAAGCTAGAGCGGCCATGGCTAAACTCCATGAAGCATCAGCAGCCATGTATCCCACGCCAATTGATCTAACATTCTCTTACTCGTACGACTTTAGGAATTTCTTCTCAATGCAACCTTATTCACTCACACTTACAAGGATTTTAGAAAGAGAAACTCTAGAGAGAGAAATTTTGGAAATTCTATTACTCATGAGATGTTACAAATGAGAGGGAGAAGGTCCCTTTATATGCAAATATAGACCTAACTACAACTATAAATCTTTCCTCATTTTAACGATGAAGATTGCATCTCCTTATCTACCAATTATTCACATTTACTACAGGAGGGTACATTTAATATTGCTTGCCCCAAAAAGTATTCTATAATATACCAGGAAACCCTAAGACTTAGAAACTTCAAGGTCCACTTATTTTTCACAGATCAACCATGGTCCTTTATAGAGGAAACCTTTGGGCTAAGACATTCTACTCTACCTAATAGGGCAATGCCCTCATCTCATCTTTGACATGGAATGCGTTGATTTGCTTCTTGAACTACTAAAGAGTTTCATGAGGTTCCCAATTAGATTCACTCTTTGGAAGACTCTTCCATTGAATGAAAAATTCTTGCTCTAGTGCATGGTATTGCTTTTATATGACTCGATATGCCATGATGATATTGACATCTCGATCATACGAAATTTGTTGCTCCAAGTAGTGCCCGTTGTGACTCTCTTCTATCCAGGTCTTCTTTGTTTATATGAAAAGGTTTAAGTATAGTCGCATGGAACACCGGATGTACCTTTAGTTTTGGCAAAAGTTTCAGCTTGTATGTGACATTCTCAACTCATTATAGCACTCAAAATAGCCCCTTGTAACGACGAATTAACCCCTTGTATATGTTTGGATATTGAAGGACCAAGTGTGGCTTAACCAATACTAGGTCCCCAACTTGACACTCCACGTGCCTTTGCTTCTTGTTAGCCCATTTCTTCATGCACTTCTGGGCTATGGACAAGTTTGTGACAAGTCTGCTTGCTCCTACCAATCCTTCACGAACTGGTAGGCGAATAGGCTACTCCCTCAATAACCCAATGCAACCGTGCTTGAAATGAGTGGCTGTTGTTGATTACAATCTCAAAAGGACTTTGACTGGTGGACTCGCTTCGCTATAGGTTGTAGAAAAACTAGGCTACATCAATCAACTTTGCCCAATTTGCTTGAGTTTTGCTCATGTAGTGTCAGATGTACAATTTCAATAATGTATTCACCCTCTTCGATTGATCGTTAGTTTAGGAATAGAAACTCATGGAGACACTAAGGTCCAACCCCACTAGCTTAAAGAGCTTGGTCTACGCTTATACTCTAGCATGTGGTCGAACTCTGCTAAGAAGTCTTGCTAATGAGTTTGCTTTGAACGCAGTTTTTTTAAGGTTTGGAAGTAGCTCGTGGCCATGTTATTCGTTCTCACAACAAATGTGATCCCAAGAGATAGTGCCTCCATGTGCAAAGGCAACGCACCAGCACAATCATCTCCTTCTCTTGGACTATGAACCACTGTTTGGTGTTGTTTAGCTTCCTTAATTCAAATGCCATTGGTGTCTTTCTTGCACAAGCACCCCACCAACGGCATAATTGGAAGTATCATTGTCTACCTCATAGAGCTTAGAGTGATCAGGCAACATGAGTACTTGTTCCTTAGTCATTGCCCACTTTAGCCAATCGAGCGCCTCTTAGTATCGACCCATCCACTCACACGGCTTCTCTTTTTTATCATGTCTATGAGTGGCACAGTGATGCTAGAATAGTTTCGGACAAACTATTGGTAATAGTCCATGAGGCTAAGGAACGAATATAGTTCCGTGATCTCGGTTGGCGGCTCCCACTTCATTCCGTTCCTCGGCGTGTGCTTGAGGAAGAAGATAACATGGCTGAGCCTATGTTCGGTCCTTATGGGTTTTTAGTATAACAGGCCGTGCCTTTAGTACGTGGAATGATCTAGTGGGGCTGCACCTTCTAGGGCGTAATTGGTGCATAAAATGGACGAGCCCAAGGTTCACTGGGCTTGTGGCTTTCGCAAAATTTGATCTAATGCAAATTGGGCCATTAACTAGAAAAGCCTCCCCCTTTCTTTTTCTTTTTCTTTAACACCATCATTTTTCTAATATAAATTCGTTTAGTCCATTTATTTATGTATCCTTTTTCTAGTCGTTGTTTTGCTATTTACGAACATTTCCATGATTGACAAAATTTCAGGTGTGAAAGTGTGGAGCCGCAAGATAGGAACATTCTGAAACTAGTGCTCAATCATCTCCATATGAACAAAACGTGTTCGGCAAACATGTCAATGAATGATCTGATATGTGAATTTAGTTCTTCTTGTCAGATTACAATTTTTTCGTGGTTCCACGAACTAATGCTCCTCGACATGGTTGATTTCTGTCTACCACTGACGTAAAGCTCTATAGAGTGTAAATTTCTTGTAGCAGTCAAAGTTCTAAACTGACTTGTAAAAAGAGAGAGCGTGGTGACAAAAATAGAGGCAACATGATGAAAAGAAAATTTTCTTTGTTGACAAGAGAAAAACTACCCTCTGAATATGAAACTTTATTATCGTTATTGTCGTTATTGTTTTGTCTTTCAAATTCTTTAGCATTATTTTGTTAGATAAATAGATAGGATTATGTTTGATTTGCATAAAAACTCTATTTATGGCTTGATTCCGGGTGAAATGTGGCTACATATGGGATGGTAAAGCCCCAACCCTATGTGGGATAGAATAGGAGCCAACACGTCTTTGCTGACCTCTTTTTCCAACGATGTTGATACCTAAATTTCGACAACTCAATTATTCATTTATTGTATAGAAAATTAAGAATTAATTCTAACCCCTAGACAAAAATATTATAACTAAATTGCATAGCCAAGAGTTTTAGGAGCACTTATTATTTAGTTTATATTTTTTTATTAATTGCATTAAATTGGATTGGCGGTAAATGGTTTTGAGCTTAAAAATGATAAATTGAGCCTGCAAGAGGGAAAATTCAGCTGAGCCTAGGGGAGGTAATGCCTGAAAATTATAGGGGAGAAGGGGCCTTAATTGGCCTAATTTGAGCTTAATTCAGCCCATTGGGAGTTTAATTACAGACAAGCCTTAGGTTATTAGAGCCCATCATAATATAATGGCTGAAGTTAAGCCCATAATATTGAAGTTAGCGGAGGAAGTGCGTGGCATTTTCTCTATCTTTCATCACCTTATACTATTGTAGGGTCGCCTCTAGCCCTTCGAGTTTTTCTTCAACCACTTCCAACTTATTCTAGAGTGCTGAAAGCCTGTTGATGCATGTTGTTATAGTCAAGTTTCTTTGCTTCAACTCTATAAGGGCTTGATGAAGAGAGAAGATTTTTGCTCGATCCAATTTCCTGTACATC
Organism: Eucalyptus erythrocorys; assembly: GCA_014182555.1. Lineage (NCBI taxonomy): Eukaryota > Viridiplantae > Streptophyta > Magnoliopsida > Myrtales > Myrtaceae > Eucalyptus > Eucalyptus erythrocorys. The sequence continues at coordinate 23,434,121 of CM024603.1, forward strand.
TCTTTTATGCTATCCCAAATGGTTTTTGAGTCTTTTATCATAGGTAAGTTGGCGGCAATTTTTGGGCTTATACAATTTCCTATCCAAGTTCTTACTAATTGGTTGCATTTTTTCTCTATTACAGTGCCATCATTTCGTCAGTTGGAACTGGAATAGTTCCATCAATGAAATCGTCTTTATCCTTTGTAAGTAGGGCTCGTTGAAAATCCTGCACCCAATTCGAGTAGTTCTTTAGCCTTGTGAGAAGGTAGCTGATGAGCTGCAACTCCAATCCATTGGTGGTGGAGACAAACAATGCATCGTTGGGTTCTAGGTAACTTGTGGCGGCTGTGATTGGAAATAGTAAGAAATTGGGTGAGAAACTCGAGTAGGGATTTGCACATTGACCTGGATTCAACCCACTTGGTATCCTCACATTTGGCCTGAATGACTTGGTAGGGTTTTCGCCCACATTGGTAGATTGAGTTCCATTCGATGCGTCTACCCCATTTGTGGCTGATGGGCCATCATTGGGTTGGATGTTTTCCCCATGAAGCTGGATTCCTAGAAAACAGAAATATGGACTTGGCCCATGGTACATGGGAAAAGGCATCCACTAGTACGGTTGGCCTGCAATGGGCTGCCCCTGATTGAGTTGCCACTAGATAAATTGGCCCAAAATAGGTTGGCTTTGGGCTCCAATAGCTTCCTTAGTTGTATTTTATGTGAGATTTTGTCTCTCTAAGGTAGGTGTGTCCATTAATGGGATACGCTCCTCAGGGATCTAGTTGTCGACCATGGTGGTGGTAAAAAAATTCCTTTCCTTTCTTCACTTGCTTTAATAATTTGATCTTCAAGAGATTGATTCCTATGCTGGAATGCTAATGCTATTTTGCAAGTTAGTATGTCTCTTCCAGCAAGCAATTAGAGGTTGCACAAGCAAAATTAGGCACATGACTAGCGCTTTGATACCATGAAAGAAAGCAAGAAACCGAAGACGAGGAGAAGAGAGAGAGAAATCGTGGGGAAATTTTTCTGTATTTTGTATTGCTTACAAACTTAATGTACATGCTCCATATTATAGTACAAAATGTAAATAAGAAAAAGGCAACAATATAATTTACAAATCAGATATGATATTAAATTGATCTGAATTGATTCAATATATCAATCTTAATCTAAATGATATCCAGAAGCTTCACGCATATCTTCCAACAAACTCATCGGGATCTTAGATATTGCTAGGCTCAGGAACCCTTAACATTAATAGTTCATACTAGGAGGGAGACTTTGCTTGTGCCATCTTAGGAAGCTAATCAATGGAGCTGCAAGCTCCTTGACGGTGAGATTGGCTCTCCATGACGAAAATCCTAGATTTACTTGAGGCCTTTTAAGTAATTGAACAGCCCGTTTTGAGAAAGTCAAAGAGGAGTACGTTAACATATGTTTAGTCGGAATGCTTAAAGGGACAATTCAAATTGCCTAGGAGGACCCCGTGCTTATCAAGATGGAAGGCCTTCAGTTAGCCCACCCTACACCAGCCTAGAACAAAAGCTCACTTGGCTGGCGTACGTATTAGTTTTTGCAAGTCGAACGAGACGAGACTTCCAAAATCGGGGGACATGAGCGACTCAGCATTCGTTTCGGGGGAAACTTTTACTCACAATAGACTGATTCCTCCGCAAGGGACGGCCCCCACGCAGCGCATACGATGCGAGGAAAAAGCATGAACTACTTCGATGTCGGCCGGACATTTACGGAGGACCAGAACGAAGGAAGTCTTCTTACGTGGACCCTGGTCGGCGTCGCTAAACTTGCTGTACAAAACGACGCAGCGGCATGCGCATGGTCCCTTCGATTTTCCTTAGCCGCGTTGTCGTTTCGATACTCCCTTCGCTGTATTCCTTCCGAGTTCCGACCGACGGTTCACCTTTTCCTCTCCACCGTTTTATATTTAGTGCTCTGTATTTTAATTTCGTCGCACTCTTCGAATCGGATCGGGATCTACTCCGTACGCGAGCTCTTCTGCGCCCTCGATCGATCCAGCTCGTTCTCTCCTTCGAGCACTCTCGTTTCGCTCGCTTCTCCTTCGATCACCTCGCGTTTTGCACTGTTTTTCAGCTTCGACCTCGTAAGCCTCTTCCCCTCGAGCTTCTGTATTTCGGGGTTTTCTTTTCGGTTGTCACTCCGCGTGTGTGGGAAATGAAATGGGTAGCGGAGAAGGCTGAATTTGGCTGAGAGATTTGCTATTACGAGGTTGGTCATCTTCTTGATGTGTTTCTCTGATGCTTATACATATTTTTGTTTCTGGGTAGAGAGAGGGAGATGGTGAAGGACACGGCGTATTATGACATCCTCGGCGTGAGCGTGGACGCTTCTGCGGCTGATATTAAGAAGGCTTATTACCTCAAGGTAACTGATCATCTGCGAGTTAGGTTGTTTTTTTCCTTTTTGGATCAGAATGAGCTTCAAATAGAAGGTAATAGACTTTCCAATGTGATTGGGCTAAGAAGAAAAAAAATGCTGGTTTAAGTTAAAACAGAATTGGTTGGTTGTACCTATGACCAGGTTGGGAATAAGGTTGTGTGAATATGATGAAATATTCAATTTTCGTTGCGTTGTCTTTCAGGCACGGCTGGTTCATCCAGATAAGAATCCTGGAGACCCAAAAGCAGCAGAGAATTTCCAGGTCAGTTTGATTGTCTATTTTGTTATCCTGAACAAGTATAACTGCCCTGAGTTTGAACGCGAAACTACAACTTACATTGACAATGGGTTTCTTCAGCTTTCTTGGATGGCAATCTCTTTATTTGACTAGTTGAATGTTTGGAGTCCCCAAGCAAGCAGTGTCAATTGAAATGTCAATTTCCAGAGCAGAATAATCTGGAAGTCAATCAGTATCTTAATGTGGGTCAAGATTGAAAAAAGAATGTTGTTCATGGATATTATTTTCTGCATTCAGCTCAACAGACTTTCACATGTTATGTAGCTCAGAAGCTTTTTCTGAGATCAGTGTAATATCTAGCCTTAACCTTTTTAGAAAATATATTTGGTCTTGCTTATTGTGCCTTCAATGTTTGTGAAGATTCTTGGGGAGGCCTATCAAGTTCTAAGTGATCCTGAGAAGCGTGAGGCATATGACAAGCATGGAAAGGCAGGAGTTACTCAGTAAGTTCTTCTCCTGAGCAACACTAAGCTAAACTCGCTTATTCTTTTTAGAGGGATAGTGGTGTTCTTTGAGTATACAAATAAATTCAATGAAATGCAAGTGTCCAAGTGGTCACAAATGGGTTTGCTGTATTTTTTAGCTCTTGGTTATTTTGAGTTTAAAAGTGCCAACATTGCTTGCCTTGTAGCTGTTTTGAGTACTAGCCTCTTAAATTTGACAGCTGATACAGTAAGTTAAATAATTTTACCTGTGTGGATAATCTCTAATGAGTAAGTGTTTTCACTCCTTTTAATCTAAGACTTTTTCTCTAGACTATTTGATTTCCATGTCTGTTTATGCCAGATCATATGTACAAAAAGGAATTTCATGATTTCTTCTGGTTTCTTCCCATTTAGTTCTCAGAAGGAAGAAAAAGGAAATGCAAAAACAAATGTTGGATTTCTTAATTATTGTTTGTTTGTCAGGGACACCATGTTGGACCCCTCAGCTGTGTTTGGGATGCTTTTTGGGAGTGACTTGTTTGAAGATTATGTTGGGCAACTTGCATTGGCTTCTATAGCAGGGATTGAAGCTGAAGAGGATTCACAGGATCCTGAAGTCCGTAAGCAGAAAATTCAGGAAAAAATGAAGGTACTATTTCTGCTACATGAACAATTCCTCTGATAAACTGCATTGATATATTTTTTAATGCTTCCAAGACCCCACCCAGCCGCTGTACTTGTCAGTATATGCAACTTCTTTGAACTGTTTCTCCATTTCTATGGTGCAGGCGCGGCAAAATGAAAGGGAAGAAAAGCTTATAAATATTTTAAAGGATCGCCTTCAGCCTTTCGTTGATGGTCAAACGGAAGAGTTTGTTAAATGGGCAAAGTCAGAAGCAAGGCGCCTCTCTCAAGCAGGTAACTCTTCTTCTTGGGTGTGCTTATATATCGAATTACCTCTCGCGAGGGAGGTTTCGGTTGCATTCTTGCATGGATCACTTTATCCAATTTTTGAACAAAATGCATAGACCAAAAGGCTGGGCTATGACCAACAAATCATCATGTAATTATCTGATAATGATTAGGTGCAGAAGAGTTTCACAATGCATTGGGCAATACTGAAATGTCATTTCAAAATATAAGACATCAGATACCATCTACCTATTCAAAATAATCTCTTATACATTGCCACGGGATCTAACCTCCACCTTGAAAAAGAGCAAGGGCAGATAAAGCAGACTAGATCAAGCACTGGAATTTAACTTTCTGGGAAGATTGGGTAATATCTATTAATGTTGAAATTGTCTAATTAAGCACTACTCTTCCAACATTGACCAGCTAATATATTCATGTATATTTGCCCTTTAAAGTGGATTTACTCGAAACGGTGTCAGCTGGCAGATGTCAATATGTAATAGTTCGAATTCATGTTTTACCTGAACAGTTAAAGTTCTCGGATACTCACATATAGATCTATTTTGTTTAGTGAGAAGGTCAAAGAGTGATCAGGTTCGGTGTCATTTGAATTTCATCATGATTTAGTAGTCCGAGGTTTAAAATTGTGAGAAACGGCAATTTTTTTTTTTCCTTTTACTGGAACTAGAACAAATCCATAATAAAGTGGAGACTCCTGAAGATGCCATTGCATAGTTTCTTTTACACTTGTAAATAGCTAGAGGATGAATTTGATATAATTCCAAACAGCAACATACTATAATATTATTTTCCTGATGCTGCTCCTGTAGGATGCATTTTGCTTTGTTTAATTTCATAGGACAGTACACATCCTCAATATTCCTACGTAAATTAGCGGCTAGTTGAAGAGTGGTAATAATCACAAACCAAGCAACCGAAAAATAAAAAAACGAATCAGTCTAAAGTGTTTGGGTGTTGATTGGCAATTCTCTTTTCACTTCTGTTTGGCTAGACTATTTTGACACATTTGTTGTGTCGCACCCTCTCTCTCTCTCTCTCTCTCTCTCTCTATATATATATATATATATAACTACATTCTTTTTTTGATGACAGAATCAAAAGAAATTATTCGGCCCTATTGAAGGCTTGCTTTACTTTTGATTCACTGATGATATTTACATTGACATTGACTGTTGTAATCCACAGCTTTTGGAGAAGCCATGCTTCATACTATTGGGTATGTCTACACGCGAAAAGCTGCAAGGGAACTTGGAAAGGATAAACGATACATGAAGGTCCCTTTTCTAGCAGAATGGGTTCGAGATACGGGGCACCAAATAAAATCGCAAGTGATGGCAGCTTCTGGTATTTTCTCTGTCAATCTTGGGAAATGATGCATGCTGATATGATCCTGGGCCTCAAGGTCCTTTACTTCTTGTAGAACTCGTACTACAGTCAACAAACTCATATCTTCTTGAATGTGTAGGTGCTGTGTCTTTGATTCAAATACAGGATGAGCTGAAACATCTAAATGAAGGAGAAAACAAAGAAGAGATTGTTCTAAAAGCTATTGAAGACAAGAAGGATGCCATGCTTAATTCGCTCTGGCAAATTAATGTGGTTGACATAGAGTCAACTTTATCGCATGTTTGCCAAGCAGTGAGTACTAGATCTTTAGTAGCTCAAAATTATATAAGCTTGCGATAGCATCCTTAACCAGCTAATCATGACTGATATGTGAAAAGCTATAACATTGCTCAAGAAATCAACTAAATTTTAAGAACCTGAATTTGAATTTGGACAAAAGGTCGTAGTATGCTTAGGTGGATCATCCCTCTGTACCTTGGTGACTGCTGAGGCCACTGTTAAAATTTCAAATTGTTCCCTTCCTATTTCCTGCCAATTTGTTGTATATGCTCAATAGTTTACATATTTTTGTTTTTGATATATTTGAACTGGGCTAGATGTCAGTTACAATGTTTATTAGAAGTTGTGGTTCTTACTCAGACAGAATGCTTGCATGGTGATGGCGGAATGAGGGGTCACATGCCTTCTCTAGGGCGTGATTGGCCAAAAGCTGACTTGAAATTTCAATTACTTTCCAGTATGATAGACAGTAGGATGATAGACAGTATGATAGACAAGGGTCATTTGAAAGGAAAATAACCTAACTGTTCTTTTGTTGTTTCAGGTTCTTAAAGACCCTAATGCTTCCAAGGATGTTCTCAAACTTCGTGGTAAAGCTTTGAAGAAGCTTGGGACAATCTTTCAAGTAAGTTTCATTTACTGGGGGAAAATTTTTGCACTTGATTACAAGAAGACATTTTCAGTGTCGATAAATGGTTAAATTTGTCCCTCACTTCTCAGGGTGCTAAGTCTGCCTACAGTAGAGAGAACAGCCTGCGACATGAGAGTGACGTCAAAGCAGACGAAGCTTCAAAATCATAATATTCTTTTTACCCAGCATCTTCATTGTATGTATTGAACTTTCTCTCTTGTGGTGGACACTCACTCATAGTTGTAGCTTGACAGTTATTATCACTTTTCATGAATAATTGATGGCAGCTTATCTCTTGACTTCTAAGTGCACCAGTCCTTATGATTTCTCTATACTGGTGACTGTTCAATCAAATGTGGAGCTGGTGGTATCTTAATTTTGTGACTGGATATTGGAGATGTGTATTGGACAATCGTTGCTAGGAGTTCGCAATTTCTTAGTTAAGTTGGTTGTCTCAGCTAGTTGTGGGAACTAAGGAATAAGTGATTGGTGGTCAGTAGTGGCTTTGAGCTGTGTTTTTTCCATCATCAATGGGGGGAAGCAAAGTTTTCTTAGATTTTTGTTCCTAGGTTGCTCACAACAAAAGCCATGCCAGGTCTCTGCTTTTTCAAAGCAATCTGAAGATTTGGATGTTCAGTATGATATCGGAGATGATTATGTGAAGATATGGTTTAGGGTTGGAAAAAAGAAGGGCACATATACAGGGTTTAGACATGAAGGAAGAAAAGAGTGAAACAGAAATTGCTTAGTATCGAATGCTCTTGCATCCTGTTAGGGTCTGCATGGTAACATTCCCGGGAACAAAAATTTCTATTCTTTTGTTCCCGGGAATAAAAAAGGAGTAGAAACCTGCATGATAACGGATAATTTTTTTTTGTTCCCGGGACTAAAAATCCGGTCAAGAAATAGTTTTGGAACAGAAACGAGAAGTAAAAAAAGAGTTACTTCTCGTTTCTGGCCAAGAATTCCCAAGAAGAAGAATGAGGAATAGAATGGGCTAACCCTAATTCTTTCACCCCCTTCCTTTTTCACCTCTCCCTTCGTCTGCTTGCCTCTCCCCGATCTCATCTCCGGTCGCCCCTCGCCGGTCTCATCGCCACCGATCCTGTCGCCGCCGGTCCCGTCGTCGCCGCCGGTCCTCTCTCCGACTTGGATCGCAGCTAGTCCCGTCGCCTCCACCTCTCTTCGGTGCCGTCAATCCCGTCGTCACCCACTCCACCGCCCGGAACCGCCTCCATATTTCGGTGAGTCCCGTCGCCTCCTCCTCCTCCTCCATCGCCGCCGCCGCGATTTCACTTCTGTCTTGCTCGTTCTTACTTTGCTGTGATTCGCGCATTCAAAGATCGCGTTTCGAGCCGTTTCGGTCGGATCCGTTCCGATGGAATCAATGGAATCGCGCATTTCGTCGGTCGGTTTTGGCTGTAATTGCAGAATCTAGGTCCTGTACGCTGCGGCGTCAGCTCGGCATAGCGAATCGGGGTCGATTCGTCGTGTTTGGGAGTTGTGTGGATGCGTGTGCGCTCGCGTAGTTGTTCGGAGGTTGTTTTGATTGTCGCCGTGTTGTATGAGTCGGTGCTCGCTGTTGGATTATAATGTCTCAGTGCTGCTGGTTTTTCGACTGATGTTCCTCTGTCTCAAGGGCGTGGTTCTGCTGGTTTGCTTCTTGGGCTGTTGGTTTGTTATTCGAGTTTTGAGCCAGAGCATGCTGAAGCAGCCATTGATGATCGGAAAGAGAAAAATTGCGAGGACTCATCATATGCTAAAATTTCTCATGGGAAGAAAGTCTATACTGATTACTCTGTCACTGGTGAGATTTGGACTCTAGTCATGTTGCTCTTCTTAGTTCTGAGTGCCATGTTGAAGATGCATTTTCAACATGGATTCTCCTGAATGCACTTATGAAAAGGTAGATGACAACTTCATGCTATGCAGGCATACCTGGAGATGGCAGATTTTTATTTCGTTCTGTCGCTCATGGGGCCTGTCTTCCGTCCGGAAGACCAACTCCAAGTGAAAGCCTTCAGAGAAAACTTGCAGATGAATTACGGAATTTGGTGGGTTTCTATCTTTTCCTTCTATGGTTCAAAATTTATTTTCACTACAATATAAAATTGCTTAAGAATCAGCATCATCAAATTTTAAAATGACAATTTGTATTTCAACTCATTCCTAGCGTAGTTTTGTGATTCCTTGGCTCATTATCTTTATGGACAATGATTTAAGCTAAGCATTTCTCTTTGAATGCATGTTTCTTGGGATGACTCATCCAAGATGATACCTCTGCCAATGTTATGTGAGCTGAAATCACATGTAATACGAAGTTCTTGTGATGAATGGTATGCTTTACTTTTCAGGTTGCGGACGAGTTCATCAAAAGACGGGAAGAGACAGAATTGTCATCTATCCAAGTTCCCGAACTTCTCTAAAATTGTCGCTGGAGTTGTCTCTGATAAAATCATGTTGTGCACATGTTTATTGAAGGTGATTTTGATACATAAGTCTCGCAAATGAGGAAGCCACATGTATGGGGAGGTGAGCCAGAATTCCTCATGGCATCTCATGTTCTCAGGTGCCCCCCCCTCTCTCTCTCTCACACACACACATGCATGCACATGCTTTTTTGTGACTTGTAAATGATATGTGCTTGTTTTCCAAATGCATGGTTGCTTGAGTACAGATGATAAATTTGTTGTAACGCCCATTGCCCATCAATATGTTGTTCATGTGGACAGGCACAACACCCGTTTCATGTGTTGGAGATCTGCAACATTCTATTCTTTGACTGAGGCGATCCTTTTCTGCTTGACGTCTTTTTTTCTTTCTTTTGGCCAATGTGCTGGTGTTCATTGGTTTGTCATGCTATTAATATTTGGTCAGTCATGTTAGTAATATTCGGTTTCTTACTCAGAAGTAAGTATTTTGAGAGAGCTGAGTTTGAAAGGCATGCTGATATCAGTAGTGTCATAGCATTAGAGAGCTGAGTTTATAAAGTCATTAAATTTGGTAATTTCAAGATGCCTATTACGGTGTACATGTACGATAAGGATGCCGGAGGCCTTAAATCAATAGCTGAGTATGGCCAAGAATATGGCATAGAGAACCCCATAAGACTTCTTTACCATGGTTTTGGCCACTACGAGGCTTTGCAAATTCCTGGCAAAAAGGATGTGAAGTCAAGACTTTAAGCATTCAACTATCACAACAGTGAAGGCACTCGTCTACTGAAAGGTTGTATCTGAACAAGTAGATTCCTTTAGAAAGCGAGCTCCACGATCTCATTCATCTTGTTTTACTTAATGGGAAAAATAGAAAGAGCCAAGCATTAATCTCTTGTGAATTTTTGCATGTTAGGAATGTACTAAAGCCTGAACCATTTATTTGAGGAGAACGGCGGCCTTGGCGGTGGAAGCAAATAATGTTCGAGTATGCCATATGGTGATACCCTACCGCGAACACACGATATTTTGGACAGTGTGATTTTTCGGGCAGATATACTATAACATTCGCACTCTTTTCTTGATATGCAAGGCAGTTCTTATTGGGAAATTTCTGTAATAGGAAGAACAGGTCGACACGGACGACTGAAAAGCATGATTGCCCAAAATCCAAAAGGATGTTTTGGTTTGGTAGATATGGAAGTACTCTCTCTCTCTCTCTGTAGGAGCCAGGTGTTCCATATATATGCCATCAAGCCCATCCTAGAAGTGCCTTTTGGCGATTTGGCTCCATTTATTTGTTGCCCTCCAAACTTTTAAGATTCCCTTTCTTCTTTCTCTTGCCCAGTACGATTCTTCTATATTGGCACACAGCTAGACCTGAGAATGCAAGCTTATTTGCTGCTCAAACCAGACTTCATATTGGAATTCAAAGTTCTACGTCGTTTTCGACGTGTGCTTCATACTTCGAGCTTTGTAGACCCGTGTTTTTGATTACCTAATACAAAATGCACGAGAGCTCAATGGCTGATTTGCGACTAGTCATCTTGAGCCTACTGGATTAGCTAGTTGAATAGAACGCCAATCTGGGCCATGGCTCTCTATCCCCAAGCCAAGCATGCACTAGAATTACAATTTTCTTTTTTTAAAGAGTAAAAACTTAGTCCCAAGGAAATGAGCATAAATTAATTTGGCTAACAATATCACGTGTGTTGTAAAATATCGCGTGGCGAATATATAATAGAGAAGAGATTAAAGAAGAGAAAGCAAGTGAACACTAGAGATAGTAGCAAGATGAGAGAGCTTTATTTCTAGTATCTCACTGTCGTATTTCTGTGTGATTGTGTCTTATACATCAAAACTAAACTCCTATTTATAGGAGAACAAGAATGTACTTATCATTAATATCAATGTATCGAATGATACATGTACGGGATAAGGGAAACGAACGTTCATTGTATAGGGAGATGTACTTAGAACATTTGATACACATGTACCATAATAAGTACATTGAATAAGATGAATATAGTGAATATTCATTCATGTATTCTATCCATTCATGTATTTCATAACACTCCCCCTTGAATATTCATCATATTCATTACGAATGTGCATCGAATGATATTGCCTCATTAAAAACCTTAAGCCGGCAAAACCCAGTGGGATAAAAACCGGACAAAAGGGAAAAAGAGTGCAGAGCACACATGTTATGATCTCTCCCTTTTATGGATGCATTAATTGCCTCGTTAAAAACTTTAAGCCGGAAAAACCCTATGGGAAAAAAAACCGGACATAAAGAAAAAAGAGTGCAATGTATATATAGCCACTCCTAGGACTAATCATTATTGCATCTTGTGAACTAGCCGCATATCAATGCTGCAATGCATAGTTCATAATATCTCCCCCTCAATAGAGCCATATAGCCACTTACGGGGCTAATTAATCTTACATCTTATGAACTCGCCTCATACCAATGCCATATACTAATTTCTCAAAACTTGATGTTGGCAATGATTTGGTAAAAAGATTTGCAAGATTATTTATGGATCGAATCTGTTTAACATCAATTTGTCGACTTTCTTGGAGTTCATGAGTATAGAAAAATTTCGGCGAGATATGCTTGGTCCTATCACCTTTGATATATCCTCCCCGACTTGTGCAACACAAGCAGCATTATCTTCATAAATTATAGTGGGAGAATTTGTAACCGGTATTAAGCAACAAGAATTATGAATATGTGTTATAACGGATCTTAACCAAACACACTCTCTTCCAGCTTCATATAAAGCAATAATCTCGAGTGGTTAGAAGATGTAGCTACTAGCGATTGCTTCGTAGAACGCCAAGAAATAGCGGTGCCGTTATAACAAAATAAATACCCGGTTTGAGAGCGAGCCTTATGTGGATCGGATCTATATCCAGCATCGCATATCCAACTAAACCAGAGTTAGTGGAATCCTTGGAATAATATAATCCCAAATCTATGGTTCCTCGGAGATAACGGAAAATATGTTTAACTCCATTCCAATGTCTCCGAGTTGGCTCGAACTAAAACGTGCCAATAAATTTACCGCAAAAGCGATATCTGGTCTCGTACATTGTGCCAAGTACATCAAAGCCCCAATTGCATTGAGATATGGTACTTCAGGACCAAGTATTTCTTCATCAGATTCTCTAGGACGAAATGGGTCCTTTTGGGGATTTAGAGACCTTACAACCATAGGGGTGCTCAATGGGTGAGCTTTGTCCATGTTGAAACGTTTAAGCAATCTTTAAACATATGCTGATTGATGGACGATTATTCCATTTGCTTTATGCTCAAGCTCTAGACCAAGACAAAGTTTGGTTTTACCCAAATCTTTAACTTCAAACTCCCTTTTCAAATATTCAGCAGTTTCAACTAACTCTTCTGGAGTTCCAATTAAATTTATATCGTCGACATAAACTGCTATAATAGCAAATCCGGTTTCTGACTTCTTAATAAACACGCATGGGCAGATAGGATCATTTTTGTACCTTTCCTTAATTAGGTACTCACTTAGGCATTGATACCACATGCGACCGGATTGCTTTAACCCGTACAAGGATCTTTGCAATTTTATTGAGAATAAATTGCGGGGAGTGCATGCTTCAGGCATTTCGAATCCCTCAGGAATTTTCATATAAATATCAGAGTCTAATGAGCCATATAGATATGCCGTCACAACGTCCATAAGATGCATTTCCAATCTTTCAAAGATTGCTAGGCTAATGAGAAAACGAAATATAATCATATCCATCACGGTGAATATGTCTCATTATAATCAATCCCAGGTCTCTGGGAGAATCCTTGGGCAACGAGTCGGGCTTTATACCTGACAACCTCGTTTTTCTCATTTCGTTTTCGGATAAATACCCATTTATATCCAACGGGCTTTACATTATCGGGGATACGAGTTACAGGTCCAAAAACCTCTCGTTTAGTTAGGGAAGCTAATTCAGCTTTAATTGCTTCCTCCCACTTATGCCAATCTTGCCTTTGACGACATTCAATAATAGATTGTGGTTCACAATCATCATCCATAATTTGATGAGCAACGAGAATGCAAAAGCATCATCAATGATGATTTCATTTCGATCCCAAATTTCATTACAATATGTAATGGAATTCTCGGTATTCCGGGGCTAGTGTTCCTTTCATGGGTTTGCGCCTCTTCGGGGGCAATAAGCTCTTTGGGAGTAAGCACAACGCCGGGCTCTTACGGAGCGGATTCCTGATTCTTTCCCCTTCGTTTTCGAGGAGCAGTATCTTTTGATCCTATCGGTCTACCACGCTTCAAGTGCGGGGGATTTTGATCCATTTTAGCCTGATCTTCGGGAACAGCTATCCTAGCTGGAGCATTTGCAGCTGGAATATGAGACTTCGTTACCTTAGTAGCATCATTAAATGCGTCGGGAAGTCTATTGGCCATAGCCTTGTAAATGGATTATGCGTTGCACCTCGTTTTCACATTCGGGAGTCCTTGGGTCTAATTGAGATAAATTTTTCTCATTCCGGGAGAAAACCTTAATTGGTTTTTGTTTTGCGAGTCATGGAAGTTGTAGGTATCCCAATTGATGGAAACCTAGTCTCATCGAAATGACAATCAGTAAACCTGGCGATAAAAAGATCATCGTAGTTGGTTCCAAGAACCTAATGATAGATGGTGAATTAAACCCAACATAAATGCCCAAACGGCGTTGGGGACCCATTTTCGTCCTTTTTGGCGGTGCTACGGGCACTGTCTTGCACAACCAAAGGTGCGTAGATGTGAAATATCTGGTTCATAGCCAAGAACCATTTGAAGGGGAGATTGTAAAATACTAGCAGTGGGGCGTAATCTTATTAGAGCTGCCGCATGCAAAATTGCATGACCCCATGCTATATCGTTGAGATTCGTTCTCAATAATAGAATGCGGGCAATGATTTGGATACGTTTAATCAAAGATTCTGCCAATCCATTTTGAGTATGAACATATGCAACCGGGTGCTCAACCTCGATTCAGTGAAGCACAATATGTATCAAAACTCTTTGATGTAAATTCACCAGCATTATCCATCCTTATGCTCTTAATTGGATAATCGGGAATTGTGCCCGGAGCTTTATAATCTGCGCAAGTAAACGTGCAAATGCGACATTGCGCGTAGATAATAGGCAAACATGGGACCATCTACAGGATGCATCCACTAATACCATAAAATATCTAAATGGTCCACTTGGTGGTTGTATTAGTCCACAAATATCACCCTGAATTCTTTGCAAGAATAAAGGAGATTCAAAATTAACCTTTGTTGTAAAAAGTTTGATAATGAGCTTTCCTTGTGAGCAAGCCTCACAATTATAATCTTTGGACAACAATACCTTTATATCCTTTAAAGGGTGCCCTTTTGTATTTTGAATTATCCTACGCATCATTGAAGCGCCCCGGGATGACCAAGGCGATCATGCCACGTCCAAACGATCGGGGCTTACTAATCTCCCGGGATGTGGTAGCGTAGGTTTCAACGGCTTTAATCATGACACAATACAAACCCATGGAAGAAGCTTCTAGCTTCTCATGGATGGTCTTCAGCCCATCTTATAGGAGGAAATGCCAATATATTCTTTATCTTGCTCATAAATAGTCTCAATATGGTACCCATTACGGCGTACATCTTTGAAACTGAGCAGATTCCTTTTTGATCGAATGCTTAGAAACGCATTCTCAATATGCAGGATTGTGCCATTTGGTAAAATAATTGTAGCATTCCCAAAACCATCAATAATCGGAACAGAACCTGATATTGTATGGATTTGTGCCTTACGCAATGTCATACTCGAGAAAAAGTGTCTACTACAAAATATAGTATGTGTTGTTGCACTATCAAGCAAACAAACATCTTCTTTTTTTCTCGGTATTTTCCATTTGCATTTATATTGACAACTTCAAGTGTCAAGTATCATAAAAGTTGCATATTAGTTATATAGTCGAATAAAATTTCAAAGATAAATATTATATAAGGTTCATAAGTATTTCATAAAGAACAATAAAAAAAAAAAAGTAATACATTTAAAGCGAAACAACATAAATTTCAAAGTTCAAATTATTATCTAACAATCTGATTCATCAAAGTAATCGAGGGTCCTCAAAGAAATCGAGAGACATCCAATGATGCATTTGCTACTTCAGGAGCAAGAGGAGTCCCACCAACGGAGATATTGTTGGCCTCAACAGTGGTTATGGCAGTAGGATTGATTTCAATGGCATGAGATTCACCACGCTTGCCCGTATTCTTTAAAGATGCCTGGTATAGGTCAACAAAATGTTTTGGCGTACGACAAGTACGTGACCAGTGTCCAGTCATGCCACAGCGATGACAAATACTTTCATTAATCACCTTCTTTTGCTTCTTTTCTTTGCCATGATTCAGGCCAAAGTTTGATTTCCTAGGACGGTTAAATTTCTTGCCATCCCTTCTAGGATTATGTTCTTGCCTGCACTTATAGCCCTTAAAATGGCCAGTATTTTTCTCAAAGTTAGCATGTGCTTCGAGGCAATGCTTTTGAGCCAGCAGTCTAAGATCATGATTTTTGAGCAGCAATTCATTAGTTTGCTCAGCAGTAAGAAGCACAAAAATTAATTCAGAATATGTGGCAAATTGACGTTGCCGGTATTGCTGTTGCAATACAATATTCGAAGCATGAAAGGTGGAAAAAGTTTTCTCAAGCAATTCTGCATCAGTGAGTTTGATATCGCATAACTCTAGCCGAGAAACGATATCAAATAAAGCAGAATTATAGTCGACACGATTTGAAATCTTGCAGTCGAGATTTTGCCAATCATATTGTGCTTGAGGGAGGATAACAGTTTTAGTATGATCATACCTATCCTTCAACCTCCTCCACAGGGATATGCGGGTCTCGAACGGATAAATATTGAGTCTCGCAGGCTCTCATGCAAATGACGGCGAATAAAAATCAGCGCATTTGCTTTATCCTTTTCATTTGAGGTTCCATCCTCTGTAATTGTATTAGCGAGATCTTGCCCTTGGAAGTGCATTTCCATGTCAAGGCGCCAGGATGGATAATTCTTTCCACTCACTTCCAGGATGTAGAATTTGGGCTTTTCAATATTTGTCATAATCCTTGCAAAATAAATCCTTAAATTAATTAAAAGGATTTCCAAATATCCACCGCTATTTCAGGAGCAGAAGGATACTTTTAGATTTAAAATTTTGGCTCCGGGCCAAGAAAAATAAGAATGAAGAATTGATAGAAGAAGATGAAGTATAAGTTGATCAATAAAAATAATACCCACCTTGCAAAAATTACTTACTCAATCGGTAGATCCTCGTGCTGATAACGTGTTGTAAAATATCGCGTGGCGAATATATAATAGAGAAGAGATTAAAGAAGAGAAAGCAAGTGAACACTAGAGATAGTAGCAAGATGAGAGAGCTTTATTTCTAGTATCTCACTGTCGTGTTTCTGTGTGATTGTGTCTTGTACATCAAAACTAAACTCCTATTTATAGGAGAACAAGAATGTACTTATCATTAATATCAATGTATCGAATGATACATGTACGGGATAAGGGAAACGAACGTTCATTGTATAGGGAGATGTACTTAGAACATTTGGTACAAATGTACCATAATAAGTACATTGGATAAGATGAATATAATGAATATTCATTCATGTATTCTATCCATTCATGTATTTCATAACAACGTGTGCTTTTTTCGCAATATTTGCTATACCAAACATTAAAATTCGCAAAAAGAAAATATATTATTGAGAATTATAATTTAAAACATCAGTTTGTGAATATTGATTTCAACAAAGTGCTACATAAATTCAATATGCTATAAAACATAAGTGAAGATCCTCACATATAGATATAAAATAATAGCTCACGTTCAATTACAATACCATCTATGTTACAAGCATATTCGACTAGAATGCTTACACCAAGCAAATGTATTATTAATCTAATAATATTTTGATCTTGTCAATTTTATGTAATATTAAATTTATTCCTTTTTCTTATTTTATTTTTAAAAAAAAAATTGGAATAGAAATTTTGTGCAGTTACGAAACGTGTTTCTGTTCTTTTTCTATTCCAGAAATAGAAATTTTGTGCAGTTACCAAACGTGTTTCTGTTCTTTTTTTGTTCCAGAAATAGAAATTTTGTGCAGTTATCAAACGGGTTTTTTTGCTTAGAAATTGTTCCCCAGCCAAAAAATAGAAAAGAACTATTTCTGAAAAAAAATTGTTCCCCGACCAAAAAATGTTGCCATACGCAGCCTTAATAGATTCGGCAACTTGAATGCCTTCGTTATATTAAGCTGCAGCTGCTGCTGCTTCATTGTGTTTCTTTACCATCAAACAGCATTTTGTATCTTTATCCGCACACTCTCCAGCCCATGTTATTGTAAATTCACTAGAGGTGAGGGATTGTACTCGGTAGTATTGCGATGGAGGACTTAATAAATGAGGTGCAAAAGTTCCATTGTCTTGTCCACTTATTTAACCCTTGAAGTTCATATTCCACGTTTCCTTTTCATTTGTTTTCCCCGTCAATCTCCTAGTCGGTATCTTCAGATTTTAGGATTCTTCCCCGTATCACCAAAAAGAAACTAATACGTTTTGTTGGATTTCCACGTGTGTGCATTCAGGGATAATTTTTAAAAAAAAGTTATAAATTTATTGCATTTATGCCAATTCAATTTTATATTTTTTTGTTTTGTTAGTTAAGTTTATCCGGCCAATTTTGGCTGGTAATTGTTGACATGGACATGGGTTGTTCTAGGTGGCACGGCCTCACTGATATGGATAATTTTCTAAAAAATTTTAAATATTTTTTCAAAGTTGTCATTAATTTTTCCTTTTATTTTTTTTATTTTTTTCACTTTGGCCAATGAGGGTTGCAATCCTTACTTGGCCCAGATTTGGGCAAGGCCATTGCGATGGTGTCCCTCGCTTGGCCTAGATCTAGGCAAGGCAGCCTTGCCTTGATCTAGCAAGTGTCATAACCCTTGCCAATTGTGGTGAGGGCTTCAAAGCCCTTGCATTGGCATATGGTGAGCTTCGATGATCTTGCTAATTAGAATGAAAAAAAAAAAGAGAGAGGGAGAGAAAGAAAAGAGAAGAAAAGGAAAAGAAAAGAACAAAATTAATAAAAAAAAAAAAAAAAATATTTAAAATTTCAGAAATTATTCATGTTAGCATCGGTCATATCACGTATAATAGTCAATGTTCATATTAGCAATTTTCAGCCAAAATTGATTAAATGGACTCAATTAACAAAATATGAAAATGTTTAATATTAAATTAATATAATTGAAAGATTTGTGACTAAATTAATATAAACACAGTAGGTTTAAGACTTTATGATAATTATTCCTATGCTTTGCACATGTTCGTGTGTGAGTGCGCGAGTGGTTGAGAGAGAGAGAGAGAGCCCTCACTGATTTCAAACTTGTCAGCCAATGCTTGGACATCTAATAGTCTTTTAGCTTTTGACAACTGTCTTGGAGAGTTGACTGTTGACCCTTCAAAACTTTATCGAGAGTACATTTTCTATTGAACGAAGGTGGTAGTGCTAGATATTATAGAAGTGCCATGGGAGTGGTGGTGGGAGATGATTAAGATGGAGTGAGGGTAGGTTGTAGCAATGGTGAACACGATCTTAACTGGAGATCACATTGACAATGAAAGCAATAACGTAGTGGACTGAACAAGATAGAGGAAAACAGAGGAGACAAAGGAACTCAATAGTGGCAGCAATATTAGGAAAAACTAAGGTTTTACTGTCTGACCCCAAAAAAAAAAAAGTTTTACTGGACCGGTTCTCGGTTTGTACTAGTCTAACCAGATCTTGGTTCAACTTGCAAGGCCGGTTCCCGGATGGTTCCGCCTCCAAAATGATAATCGCAAGTTTTTAGAGTCGGTTCAATTTGATTCCCAAAAAAGCCGAATGTACAACCCTAATGGCCACATTCATATTGTTGCTTCAATTTTTGCAAAAAGTTTTTAATCTTTTGAAATTCCCAATATTGAATTAATTAAGTTTTCCTCGAAAGTTCAATTAACTGCTCCCACGTAATTAGTATACTTGCCGAATGCTTCTAGTGAATTCAAGGAAATTACATTTTGCCTAGGACTTTTGAAATCTGTGGTTTGCTCTGTTTACTTTTCAATTGCAACGTACTCCATGATCTTTTAACATTCTTTGCAATGCATTCCTAGTCTCAACATTAGTCATATCAATATAAATCAATGGTAGCGAGTTGTTGAGGAGGTCGGGGATGAGGTGGATAGGGCGATGGAAATGAATAGGAGAGCGACCAGGGGGCTGGAGCAGTGAATTATCATCTATCAATCATTAAGTTAAATCTTCTTCTATAATTCAATGGAAGGCTCAGAAAGATATCGGTAATTGGCATGTCGATTCGCTATCTCATTCACTCCATTTTGTGTACCGAGTTTATTGATTCAGTCTATTCGTAATTTATCATATTGCAACTATGAAAAACCTGTAGCTCATTGCAATGGCATGAGTCAATACTCTATAAATCATACGATTGAATGCCGACATAAGTAGAAACAGAATCTAGCTTTTACATGGTTACTAAGTTGAGCCACATAGAAATTCAGACTTGTATCCGACGTTGAAGTGCTTAAATCAAAATTCTTCTGCATAACCTCCTTCATTTGTTTCGTATTTACTCGTAACCCGCAACATGTTCAACGGGGGAGTAGGACGGGATTAAAGTGGGATCAAACATCTTACAGAGAGCTTTGAATCTTTAAATAAGGGATATGGAATCATATTCTTCTAAATTCTTCTCTCGTTAATGTTCTTTTAGTAGAAGTCTTTACTGGTTCATATATCTTAGGACAACAGTTCGCCAATGGCCTCTCAATCTATCTCTTTGCATTGACGAATCCGATGTCGAACCTCTTAGGCCCTTCCAGGTTATAAAGAGAACCTAATGCAGCCTCCTTCACAAGCATGATATGATACCCATTGGTAACTACAAAGGACCTACTAAACCTTCAATTCCAAGAGATGGAACGCAGATTTTCAACGCCATCAAGAGAGTGGCAAATAATACAACCAAAAGCGAAAAGCCATTGTCTAACTCGAAAAGAAGGAAGGGAGACTTGTGCTTAGCTGACACCACTTCCATAAAGACGAAGGCCCATCTCAAATATATTATCTTTCATCTTTCTCATCATATACTAATTCCCAGATACTTCTCTTTATTCTCCACTAGTGTCCCTTTCAACTTGTCGTTTAGGATAATTGGGAGCACTAGTCATCCAGAAAATCAATTTTTAGACCAACTTTACTTTATCTTTTTCACTTTTATATATATTTTATTACCTCCCAGCACAACTAACCACACAGATATTATATTTAAGCGGAAATCACACCCTTTGCCCTTTTACCTGCATTACCTTTTTGCCGATAAACACACATCATCAAGTACGATAAGTACGATTCTGCCCTTATATCCAACCCTATGCTGACCTGAGCTTTTCATCATTACCATTTTTATGGCCTTTTGATATGATTCGAATCGTAGATTATAACTGACATCCTTTCTAGGGAGATTCAAGAACTATCTACTTTCAATCTTTAACAATTCATAAATAACTTAAACCTTTCGAGGATGCAAAAATGCTGCTCTTGTTATCAAAATACTTTCTCCAAAGGCAAATGCAGTAGACCTATCTAAATTTGACATTTACTCCGCAAATTTATGCTCAACGTTAGCTGCTTCATCTTAGCAAGAACAAGAATTAGAGGTAACAAAGTTCTTGACTGGCACAAGGAATCCACTCCGGCTCATCCCTAAAGTGACCCCCCGACCAACCTGACTGAACTTGAAGTCCAGAAAAATTAGATCAGTATATCTAAAACTCGAGGAAGCTCACAACTGTAAGTGAAGTCCGTATTTGATCTCAGAGAACCCGAAAACTGACTTCGACCAGAAAATTATCTGATTCTAAAATAACCTGATCCCAAAACTCACTCAATTTTTCTATTTAAGACCTCTAAAAAGAATAGCTAGTAAAAAGGAGAGCAAGTGCAAACATTTATATTACATAGTGGTGTGGGAAGAGCGACCTTTATATCCGGAAAGTTAATTTGCTCTAAAGAGTTTCCAAATGTAATAAATTCCTGCAAATGGCTATGCATTGTGAGGAGAAAAAAAATATAGTCCAAAACATGGGGGCTACTTTGATAATTTCCACTGGAGGTCACGATCAATGCTTTATCACTAATTTAACACCAAATCATCAAGCCACTAACTTCATAGACTTATAAAGCCCTACAAGAGAAAAGAGGATGGCCTTCACCTTTTAATTTTCAATAGTAAACTTAATATAAGGGAGAAAAAAGAAAAAAAACGTAAATTTGCACCCACCATCACAGATAGTATTAAAAGTTTCCTGTTTATCTATACATTGTCACTCAAACTAACTCTAATGCGCATAATAATTTGGTATAGGCACTGCAATGGTCTCCTTGGGCTAATGCAGAAGCATCTCATGATTTAGCCTCTCTCTCTCTCTCTCTCTCTCTCTCTCTCTCTCTGTGCGAAAGCAAAAGAACTAAAGCGAGAAAGAAGAAAGGTGATCATGAGAATGGGGGTCGTGCTTCTGAAGATCAAAATCAGTCTCCTCCTAATCCTCCTCCTCCCAGCTTCACTTTTCACATCTTGTCATGCAGGTGGGTCTTTTATCATCATGTGGACTTGCAGCTTTTGTTGTTTTTCGCATTATCGTCAAAAGTATGAATAACGATAGAATAATCTCATTGGTGTATCCCGAGGAGTCACCAGAGAGCAGAGAGTATGTCCCATGATTCAGGAGACGTGGGAAAGTGTATCAAATTAGTTTTTATGGTGCTGCTGCTCAATGTGTATAAAGCATGGGGCGTGTTGTGGGCAGGTCGAACCTTCAAGTCCCTGGACAAGTGGGCTAAGGAAGTGGATGCGAGTGAAAGGACTGATCAAGAGGTTTGTGTTCATTGCTCTCTCTCTCTCTCTCTCTCTCTCTCTCTTGGGTTTTGTTATATTATTGTCTGGTTTTCCGCAGCCAAAACCTTAATATTTGGCACTTTAATTTTCATGATGAGGAGAAGAAAAGGAAGAAAAATTATCACCAAAATGATATTGTTCCTTATAAACAAGGGATATGAATGTAAAAACCCGACTATCTGGTAGCTCATGGAACACTCTACACGTCTCATGAATAGTTTAAGTTTAGACCGTCAATCTATGGAAGTAGTCTAGACTCATAACAATTTGCGCAATATTGATGGCCTTTCTAACTCGAACATTGGATTTAACATAATAAATGAGAAGATCACATTTATGCATGAAAGTGCCTTCTTGTTTTATAGTTATAAACAGGTGATACCACGAATCAAATGTGAAATCGGTGCCTATGCATGCAGAGTTGTGCTCAAAATTTCTTTCTCAGTTTGAGGCAATTTTAGAACTTCTCTCGTAGCTTTTAATTGCTCGTCAATAGGAAGCATGGAAAGCGACAACATCATCATCAGCGGAAATGGAATTAGCAGAGACCAACATCATCCACGAAAGGCTCCTTAGAGCAAACGCCAGGGACTACGGAAGGCCCGATCCAACACCGGCTGTTGCCAGGCCTCAGCACAAGCCCGTTCCCAACTGATGGAGAAACCCAATGACTCGCCGAGAAGCGAGCACTACATGCCACTACATATTATAAACTATAGATCAAATAAATTACTAATTACTATGGCTCTATCTCTTACGATGTTTTGTAGCATGTCCTAATGTAAATTGAAATATCATCTATATATAATGTGCTAAGTTTTGAGTGCCGGTAGTAATTTAATATTGTGTTTCCTTGCATATGTAGCTTTTGATCAATTCAATCCATCTAGATTGAATTTTAACATTTTACTTTTTATTTACTCAAAACCTTGTAAAACCCGCTTTGTCACCTTTTTTTTTTTAAATTTGAAATACTTGAAAATTTTATAAAAAAATATTTAGAATTGAATTAGCAAGATTGCTATAAATTTAGATTTTTTTGATAATTTTATTGTGGTCTCTCATAGCAACAAATTCCAAATTAGGGCTATCCAATTATTTGAATCTGGTGGCATGTTATGGGCCTCCGGCTAAAGATAATCTGCTACCAATAAATGGGCTAAGCCCATGGCTCTGATTTAATCAAAGCTGCTCATGGCTTGCATTTTCTTGATTATTCATAACTATGCATTTGAGCGGGGGGAAACTACAAAAAAATTCTTAAACCTATTGCTTTTACATCAATTTAGTTTAACCTTTCAATTTAATCAGTTAAGTCCTAATCATTTTGAAAGTTTGCTAATGTAGTCCATTGGGCCAATTTTAACTAAAAATCGCCAATGTGAACGCCAACTATTTTACATAACACAACCGACATTGATGTGAATAATTTTTGCAATATTTATTTTTTATATATTTTTATATTTTTCTTTTCCTTTAAAAAAAAAATTCTTTACTTGGCCTCTTAGGGGCGACCTCACTAGCCTCGTCAGCTTTGGGGAGATTTCTATCCCGATTTAGTTTAGATTTGGGATTTTTCACATGTGTGATTTCATGGCTTTGCTCTCATAGGTATTAAATCTATGCACATTCAACCTTATTATTTTGAACAACCATGGTGCTAGGGACGCTAAATCTAGTTATGCACCGGCGAAAAGAAAAGTCCTAACAATAAATGGAGATTCAGATGTGTATTTATTATTTAAGATGGATTCAATAATCGGCCACTAATTTTGCTTTAAAAAGTTACAGATCTGCTCCTTGAGTGTGACCCCTAATCATGTTTTGTTGTGGATTTTGTCTTGGTTTGCAATTAGACCGTGATTCTCTATTATAAATCTGCGGAATTGAATGAAATATATATATATATATATATATATATATATTTATTGATGTAATTTAAATCTAGATGCTTGCTCGATTCTCTCGACATCAACTTCAAGAACCTTAAGATTGACGTGAGCAACTCATTTGAGACTTCGTTTCTGGGATCCAAGATCAACCACGTGCCTTACTCGGTCATCAACTGTATGCATAAGCATACATATTCAATGAATGTGAAGACTTATATGTGACAATTTATGGGTGCTCATATGTTGCCGTGTTTAGTTTTGGCTCTCCAAAGTCTTGTGGAGATAATGTTAGCTGTATGCCCTAAAGCAATTATGTAATAGTTACATGTTAGGAATTATTTAATGATAAATAATTTTTTTCATTCATCATCCAATTTATATGAATGAAGTCTATAAGATCAGTTATGACTAAACATATTCTTAAGGTGTTAAAATATGTGTGACAAATTTACAATTATGCTGAATATTTAAACAGTTCTTGATTGATGGATCATTGAGAGGATATTGATGATCTTGTTGAAACCGATGTATTCTCAAGCTTTACTTCAGTATTGGATACTTGAAGGGATGATGAGTCACAAGTCATTGGATATTATAATATCCGAACTTGAATATAGTTGCTTGTCTTGGACAAGTTCATTGAACGTGACATACATGTTAATAGAACGATGGCTTATTCTCTATCGAAATAAAAAATTTTAAACTGACAACATAACGACCATACTATTCAAATTTATTACAGATAACCTTTAAGTAATTTAAGAAAACAATCATATGACCTCACGCAAGGGTAAAACGAAATGAAGTACGGGACAAATGCCATCATTCGCCCCGCTTGATTGGCTAGGTTTGCCATGCCTCTGATTTTGACTAGTAAATTAAGATCAAGTGATGAGTATTGTATGTAATTATCCCAAGATCTCTGACTGATTAAGCCAAAATTTTCAAAACTATTGCCAGACTAAGGGCAAAAATTAGGGTTTGCGATATCGATGCCAGAAACTTTATCATTACTTAATGGACTCAAGGAGTTCCAGCTAAATGATAAGATAAACATAGACAAAATTTCTCTCAACTTGTATGAGCTTCCTCTCTATCCCTCCGGTGATAGTTTTTTTTCCTTTAAACCCTAAATCTTGGGCTTCCAACTCTGATCTTCCACGGAGTCTTCCACAACATTCAATCCGGATTAAGTTTTCAATTACAGTCTTCTCTCCTCGCAAAGGCTTCCCCCACATGCGTACTACAACCTTCTCAAAGCCGCATCAGCAAGGATTCGAGATCCTACCTGATTCAGCTCCCTCCGATCAGTACCGGCGTTGATCCCCATCTTTGACCGAAAAATCCGTCCAAACAAATAACCGAGATTCATAAGATCTCATGACTTTCTCAGTGCAACCTGTTTGTGGCAGCTTCAGCTCCCTTCACTCCAGAAATACCCAAAAGATTACCAGGTTCTATTCGGCACAAACACTACTCCTCAAGTCAACATATGCTCAGCAATCTCAGACAACATGGAAGGCACACACAAAAATTATCTCAGAATGGTGGCTTTGTGGAAAAGCATAGGCGATTTGTGGTTAGAAGAGGACATCATAGAACTGATCAATGAAATGCCTGACAAAGAAAAATAAGAAGGTGAACTTATCCTCTATGGGAAACTTTTCTCTAAACCAAATGTTAATTATCAAGCCTTTTTGAGCATGATGAAGAAAGTGTGGAAGTTAGAATTGGTGAAATGTGAAATCATTGAACCTAGTTATTTTCTCTTTATATTTGACTTGGTTGAGGAGAAAAACTGAGTGCTAAATTTTGGTCATTGGTCATTTGCTAGCAATCTTCTTGTATTGCAACAAGAAGACCCTAATGTCCCTGAACACACCTATGAGTTTAAAATATTA
This sequence comes from Eucalyptus erythrocorys, assembly GCA_014182555.1. Taxonomy (NCBI): domain Eukaryota; kingdom Viridiplantae; phylum Streptophyta; class Magnoliopsida; order Myrtales; family Myrtaceae; genus Eucalyptus; species Eucalyptus erythrocorys. Next base: position 23,459,726 of record CM024603.1, read on the forward strand.
TGCTTTTTGGGTGCATATTTTGAGTCTTCCTCAACCTTGGATTACTTAAATGCTACGCATAATATGGCCTCAACATTAGGCAAAACATAGGAGGTTAGAATTGAAAAAAAGAACAACAACTTGCGCAAGATTGGTAAAGTCAAAGTGAGACTGAATTTGGAAAGTCCCCTAAAGACGGGATCTATAGTTGAGTTGGGAAGCTGAAAATGGTGGATTGATTTCAAATATGAGAGGGTGTCTCATTTTTGTTACTCTTGTGGTTGCATCGGACACTATGCCAACTTTTGCCCAAAATTCTCTTATGAGGAGACAGGATGGGCCCAAGGAAAACCTAATAGATATGGATCATGGCTGAATGCTGAAGTGAGAGATTACAACCCCAGTTGGAAGACCTTTTATGGCAAAATAGAACCCAATCTTGAAGAGAAGAACATACCAGAAACACGAAGACTTGATGAAGATTTAAACCTACAAAAGGATCAAATAGGGTTAAGTAAGGCTCTGGTTATCTATAACTTAGTACAAAATGAGCTAATACACGATGAACAAATGTTAGAATACATGGCCCTAAATAAGGGGAAAAGAGCACAGCAAACTGAGGTACTTTCTTCACCTTCTACAGAACATTAAAGAATTATAAGGTCATCAAAGAAAGGCAAAACAAGATAGATAACGCCGACAGACAAAAACAGAAATGTTTTACTCCATATGAGAAGTGAGGACAATCGAGGAACTTGCTAGATGAGAAAAGATCTATTGGATACCCCTGTTCAAGTGTGGGAAGGGGTCAACGAACGAGCTCTAGTGGCTAGCCCTAATAAGCCACTAAGATATATAAGAAATTATTGAGTTGGAACTATCAAGGATTGGATACTCCCCTGATAGTCCAGCATCTTCAAGCCTAAGTGGCTCGAGAAAGGCCCAACCAAGAACAAAGAAACTATCATAGAAAGAGTCAGAAAAATGTCTTTAGTTTAAAAATGTAGCCATCATTAATTAGATTGGAATTGGGGGTGGGTTGGTACTTATGTAGGATGAGGAGGTTCATGTGGAAGTGGAATTTAGCACCAAAGAGCTTTTTGATGTTATATGTAAAAACTAGGAAGCACCAACACTCTTCAGGAGCTTTTGTGTCAAGTCAAACACTCCCAAATGTGTTCGATACTCTCCAACATTTTGGGACTCTCTTCAAGACTTGATCAACACGTGTCGGGAAATTCAACACCTAGTTAACTTTCTCAACACTCTTCAACACTTGAGTTGGAATTCCAACATGCGAGTATCCAACACGTGATTTCAACACACGAGATTAATTTTAAAATTTTTTAACAAATGAGGGATTAAAATGTATATATGTGAAAAAATAAAAATAAAAAAATTGAGAGAAAAGAAAAATCTAATCTTCTCTTCTCTCTTGACTCTCATATCTTGTGATACACAATGAACCCCCAAGTTTATTCTCTTCTCTTCCAACACATCTAACATGCCAATCCAAAATATGATTTACTTGTTTTTTCTCCAGGTTTTTTGGATTATTGAAATGGAGTTGAATTTGTCAAATTAAAACAATGAATGATATCAATAAATGGTGGATTAATGTTTTTTGTGTAAATTCATTTTAGGCTTTTATTATTATTTATTTATTTGTGAATTTGAATCAAATAATTTGATTCAAATTATTATGTATATACAAAAATATGCATTTAATATATAACGTGTCCAAAGGTGTCGAAATTCTCTGTTCTTTTAGAAATGACGTATCTACGTATCGTGTCGCATGTTGTGTGTCAGTATCGGTGCTACTTAATGTAAAGACACAAATAGTGGGGTGGTCATGTGGATATCATTCCTCCATGCATCTACGAATTATCAAGAGAGATTACAACTATGGCAAACATTGCGCTCTATTCATATCTCAAATAGTCTTACATGATTGTGTATTAGAGATTTCAATGAAGTCTTATATCAGTGGGAAAATGTTGGAAAACATGAAGTAAATCCATATAGAACGATGGCAATCAGGGAATTTGTGAACTCATGATCATTGATGGACATAGAAAGTAAGGGTTGTGTGTACACATGGATTAACAAGCAGAAGAGGGCAAAACTTGTAAAAAAAAGGACTTGATAGGGCTCTTTGTAATCTAAATTAGAGAGTCTTATTCCCAAATGCGAAGGCATATGCCTTACCTACAATTGGATCGAACCATAGTCTGATTCTTCAAATTCGGCTGGGGTAAAAAAGATTAAGATTTTCAAATTTGAGGCATTCTAGAAAGAAAATTCATAGGAGTGGTTCAAAGAAATTAAAAGGCTAAAGAAGACAACTCATTGGATATAGTTAACAAAAAAGGAAGGTAGTTGATGAACCAAGAAGGTTGAGTAGCAAAAATTTCAAAAATGCATCTTGTGAAACCCAATCACTCAGGGGAATACTTACTGAGATGGCAAATAGAATCGCAGGAAATGCAAAGCAAGAAGAATACCACTGAATTGTTGAGCAAATTGAAGGCCTGTGGAGACAAGAAGAAATATACTAGGGCATGAGATCCATAATTAATTGGATAAAATGAGGGGAAAAAAATACAAAATACTTCCATGCAACCACGATACAGAGAAGACAATGCGACAAGATTTCTATGCTTCAAATTGATGATCAAAATTGGAGTAGAGACCCCTCCATCCTTAAGCAACATATAATAGGTTTCTATCAATCTTTATATACCATGAGGGGAAGTAGAGAATATCGGCCTGTTTTAGATCAATGTCCATAAGTGATCACAAATGCAATGAATGAAGCTTTAAGGCATGTTATAAGGGAAGAAGTGAAACTAGTAGTTTTTCAAATGGGTGCTATAAAGACTCCGGGACCAGACAAAATTAATGGATTATTTATCAAAACATTTGGTCAGAAATTTAGGAAGACATATTCAAAATAATTGACAACTTCTTCAACCAAGGTACCTCTAATCTTGAAATTAATAGAACTCATATCACTCTCATCCCTAAAGTCTCAAATCCAAAAAACATTTCTCTTCGCTTGTGTAATTTTAATTATAAAATCATCGCAAAGGTCATGGCTAACAAACTAAAACCTTGGCTCCTAGAAATTATATCTCGAGAACAAAGTGCTTTTCTTGGGGGCGACAAATACAAAATAATATTTTCATTGTTCAAGAGGTTTTACGCCAGCTTAGAGTGCGAAAATGAAAGTAAAATTTCAGCCGATCCTCAAACTTGATCTGCAAAAAGCCTATGACATGGTAGAATGGGATTTCCGAGGTGATCGCATGTTGAAAATGGGTTTCTATGAGAAATGGATCTTATTAGTTAAACAATGCATCTCTTAGGTGTCTTTGAGTGTTAGAGTTAATGGAGTCATATGATTATTTCATACCAACTACATGGATCAAACAAGGAGACCCGCCATCTCCCTATCTCTTTATTATTATGGTCAACATCATATTCTCCTTGACGTTGAAAACTATAACAGATGATAGCTTAAAGGGCATCAAACTGAATCCACACTGCCCTACGTTATCACATCTTCTATTCGCAGGCTATAGTCTTCCTAGATTGTACCATTACTGAGGCTTAGAACTTCGCAAATATCCTACATCAATATTGCTTCACGTTGGGACAAGCCATTAACCTTAACAAATCAGGAATTTTCTTTGCAAAAAACTGCCCCTGAGGGTTAAAACAAAATTTAGCAGCGAAATTGAAAGTACTGATCATTGAGAAAATAGGGTAATATTAGGGTGTACCTTCAAACTGAGGACAAACTAAAAAGCAAATGTTCTCCTGGATTCTTGCAAAAGTTGATAGTAAGTTGAATAGATCGAAAGAGAAGCCAATGTCAAAGGCAAGTAAAGAGATCTTCATCAAAACAATAATTCAGTTTGTTATGTCCATCTTTAAAGTTCTCATATTGATATGTAGAGCTATTTAAAAGCGAATATCTTCTTTTTGTGGAAACATAAAGCTACCAAGAAGTGTATACATTGGAAAAGATGGGATACCTTGAAAACTAGGAAAGATTGTGGGGGGCTTAATAAAGCAATATTGGGGAAACAAGCTTGGAGATTCACTCAAGACCCGAAAGCCATATGGAGTAGACTATTGAAAGGAATATATTTTCCCAAAGGAGACTTACAGTCAGCAAACAAAGACCCCCAACCCTCTTGGGGATGGCAAAGCTTACTAATAGGGAGAGACACAATCGAGTCAGAGATTAAATGGGAAGTGAGTGATGGTAAGAAGATCAGAGAGGATAGTAAGCTACTTTCAAGCAAGATAGAAGTTTTAGCAAACTGAAACGACCCTCAATTGGTAGCTGAATTAATTAATCTAAATGAGGGAGAATGGAATTTCCCGTTATTACAAGAGACTTGTGAGAAAAGAATCATCAAAGAAATATCAGCCTTGCCTTTAGGCCTAAAACCCGGACTAGATAAGATAATATTGACGGCAAACAACTTTGGTTCTTACATGGTAAAAAATGGATATAACAAGCTCCAAGATTCCAATAAACTCGAAACGATAAATCAACCTTCCACATCATAATAGCCACCCAAGAGATTATGGACTGAAATTTGGAAGCTAAAAACCTACCCCAAAGTCAGATTTCTATTATGGAATGCAAGTAACAACGCTTTGCTGACGAAGGAAAACTTGTACAAGAGGAAAATGACACTTGAACTAGAGTGTCCCATTCGCGGCCAATCTCTCGAATCTACAGAGCATGTATTCATCTTATCCCCCTGGACAAAACAAATTTGGTCGAATCAGAGGATCAGAGCTGACTTATTGCTAGGGATTTGCAATGGGATGGATAAATGGGTTTGGAAGAATCTCATTGTGAGAACTACCCAATAGACCAAAACCGTCTTCGCTGAACTGGTTTGGCGGATATGGAAGGCAAGGAACAACCTCATCTTCTAAGCACAACGACCAAACCCCAGCTTAATGATTGAAGAATCAATTTTTACGACTCAACTAGTCTCGAAGCAGGTAAACGGCAAACTTACTCAAGAAGAGGATCGATCTGCCAAAAAAGAACGCACCTTGTTGACCTTGATCTACTACAAAGTGAGTGTTGATTGTTCTTGGAGCAACTTGAGCATGGAGGGATCAACCACGGTACTAGGTAGAAACGCGGATGGAGTGCTCATGGACAGGTTTGCAAAACCGATCTTTACCCCCTCTGCCTTCATCGCCAAAGCCCTAACAATTAGGGAAGCTTTGAAGTGGTTGAAACATAAGCCAAATGCACGAGTCGGTAGTGTACTTCCCACTAATCTACACACGCTCTTATCAATAGATAGCTTATTCGCAGTTAATTGCATAATGGCCTGGTTTGAAATGCTGTGGGCCTCTTGGTCCATCGTTCAAGGTTGCATTAACTGTTGGGCCAATTAGAAGGAGTTGCTATCCGTTTTGAACCAAGAGATTATAATAAAACGACCAATTGGGTCACTAAGGCTCACCAAGCTAGCTCTCTCCCAACGAATTGGATTATTAATCCCCCTCATTCCTGTTGGTTAATCTTATGTTTGGATCTCAAATCCTTTTGTAATCCTTTATCTTCAGTCTAGTAATGAATATTTGTAATGCTAGAAGAGTTGTGATGATGGCGGAAAAGTGAGAGATGTGCAAATATGAGGGGACCAAGTCAGATAACCTTTGTAGTTTGAAATATACAAGTTCTTAACAAAAAATGGTTTAACTAGGTTTTATTTTTTCCAGCTCAATGTGACAGTCCACCCACATGTTATGATCAAAAGGCAACGCATGAAAACGATCACTTGTATTACACTACACTGCACACAGAACCAATGGCTCCAGAAGGAGACCATCGGGGAACCTTCAAGCAAAGGAAGGACAGTGACTAACCTATGACAATTGTGGCTAGCATCCCTGGATTTGGACGCGAAAACCATGCACTCAACTCCACTCATCCCATGAACCGAAGAGTCAGTGAGGATGATGAGTCAAGAACCTTCTTCTCAATTAGATTAGGGTCAAACCTTAGATTTCCACATGTTGCACTACACCATGGAATGTGCACTGGACTTTTTTGTGTGGATCATTGTCCCTCAAATCTGACCATGCAATCAAAAACTGTTGTCAAAGTTATATTCTATATCCACTTCCCCATAGTCTCTTAACATTGCAAACCTCCTCTTATAGAAAGATATACTTTATCATTTCCCTTAAAACTTTCTATTGTCATTTAGGAAGTTGCCTTGTAACAATTCAAAAAGATGGTAACTTGTTGAGTGGGTATTTAGGAAAAGCCTTGTAAATGGTCCCTGGAGATAACACCCTCTTTACACTATGCATTTTTTATCGTCCATACTAACAATTGACATATTCCTTTTGATTCACGTAGAATACATTATTCCATTCCATGATCATGAGTCCAGTTCAATTGAGGCCTAATTTGGCGCAAAAGGGTACTCTCAACAACAATAAGAAGATAGATTGGTAAAGTTTCTGGAGCAGATCTTGATAAACATACCGCCAGATCACAAGGGGAGGTACATTGATGAAATACTGAAGAGAAAAAGAATTAGCGTCCATCTGGATAAGCCTCCAGAACTAATAACATATGATGGAGCGGCTTAAAAGTTCATCTCGAAAGGTTTTCTTCACAAAATAGTCAAACACCCGGGTATTGAAGAAATTTTGATCCGACCCTTTACTAGGAGTTCAGATGCTCCTACTTTGGATTGGCTTGCTGAACTAGAACTAGAAGACATGACATGAGGAAGAATTGCTTAAGCTTTCAGAAATCAATTCGACCAAAAGATATTTCTTGTTGGACCCAGAGAAGTTGGAAATCTTGAACGATGAAAGTTCACGACATTTGGGCCAACAAAACATGCAAAACAGCCAATCCCGCCATTAATTGAGGAAGAGAAGGCTAGTGCATATGCCTATGCAGTGAAATCTTTGTAATCTAACCTGACGATAAACCACATCATAGCAAATTACCCAGGCTCAGCAAGCCTGCTAGCCAAGGAGGAGATGGACACCCTAAAGATAGAGGAAACCTTCAAAGAGGAATTAAGAAAACTCAGAGTTTGAAAGGCAAATCTATTACTTAGCCAAGGAAAAGGTTATGCACTTATACACGGATGAGAACAATCCACAGGGCAAAGGCGCAGTAACTAATTTGATCATAGAATCAAAACCAGTGGTGGAGAAATCTCTGAGGCGGAGGTATGAAGAGGGAGAATCCGAAGAAGGAACTTTAAGACCACCTGGAGGGTTCAACTACTATGTGACTTCACCGAGCCCATGCAAGTAGGGCAAGGTCCTGTTCGACCATCAAAATGGATTGATGAGGATGGAAAGCCCCGGCATGAAGATAGTCCAGTGATACTAAGATGCACCACAAAACCAATATCAAGCTTGAATTTATCAATTAGCAATGAGACACACCAACTAGTGATACTCTAATATTCAGAAGAGAAGAGGGCGTAGGTTCAGTCGACAAGATCATAAAGAAGAGGTGCAACAAGGCTGACGCATGACAATCACTGCTAAAGCAGATCGGGCTAAGAGGGGACCGGTTCATGAGAGGAGGGCACTATTAATGACTTCCAAAATACAGTTTTTTGCTATTTTGATCCCAATTAGGTTGTCGACTCCTGTATTTCCTCATGCTAGCCTGGAGAGGTCCCCACACAATCCAAGAGTAAGCTGCATATACAATGGAGGTGAGGTAGGTCATACAATGTTCGACTATCTAAAGCTGAAGCGCCAATTGTAGAAATTGATTATGAAGGAACCTTGATTTTTGCATCCGAGGATGGTGCGAACCTGAGAGTCTTTATCTAGCCCATAGCCTTGGCATTGTTCCTGAATTCCTTCTAGAATAACAATATTATGAGTAGCAACTGCCCTCTAAATTCGGCTATGAGTCTCTAGAACACCATGATCTAAATGACAAATTTCATAAACAAGATACCATTTTCAAAAATTCATGCACCGCAAAGGTTTTTTGTATCAGCTTTAGGAAAGACGTTAGGCATGATACCACCATACACGAGGAAGGAAGGAAAGTAACCCGCTTTGAGGATGTGATAGTAACACGAATGCACATATGATTTTCTCTTTGACATAGAAGATGATGTGAATGAAGGGGATGCTTGTGACGTTCATTGTTTTCCTCTCTTAATTGTTTCTATTGGGTTTTATTTGTTATGACAAGAACGGGGAGAAGACAAATATGGGTTTGTGCTAAAAAGAAAAGTAGATACAGGATAATTGACTTGCAGAGGTCGCTAAGGATCATAATTGTTACTTTGTAGTGGGAGAAGGCACTCGAGGAAATAAATGTAAAGAAGGTGGTAATGGTAATTGTTATTACATTTGAACTGTGTTGGGAAGGAAAGGAAAAAGAAACAGATAGGGGAGAAGGCACTTGAGGAAATAAATAGAACGAGCACAAGTCATATAACCAACGAGTACTAGGCTGGTAGTCGGCTTTAAGACTTGTGCGTAAGGATGCATCTACCTAGCAAGAGCCCTTTTGAACTCCACCTCCTCATTCCAAGTGCGCATGGCTATTATACCATGCCATCTGACAATAGCCACCTCTAAAGAGGTGATGTGGTTGTAAGAGTTTTTTATTAATGTGAATTACATTAATTGATATTATAATTTACTATTTTATAGAATTGATATAATAAGGTGATATTGAAAATCTTTTAATTAGTCTAATATGAGGTTGATTAGTGTGAGCCAAGTTGAGCCGTACTCATAATGAGAAGGCCTATTGAAAATTTTATAAATAGTGTTCATATCTCCCATCTAATCTAGACACATAATTATCCCTAGATAAGGAGCGTTTACCAAAAGCTAAGAGTGAGGGGCAATCTTATTGAGCTTTTGATACAGAGGGCAATATAGGAGAAGTTCTTGAGTTAGGATCCTCATTATTTCGCATTAAAAACAATAGATTTCAAATCAAGTGTGTAAATATCTTTACTTGATTACATATATGTTCTTAATTCTAGTTATGAAAATTTTGGGGTGCGTTTTTGCGTCTTACAACGGTGTTTACCTTCACCACCAAAGGCTCCCTCTATTCCTAGGTAAATATTTTTCTTCCCTGCCCAAGAGGGAATATAGGAGGTGACACTAGGAAATCTCACTTCAAGGTTTATTTGCCCTGTTTCTTCTTACTTGAACTTTTTTAAGACCTGCTCATGTCCAAATCTACAAGAAGTGGTGACTCTTATTATATTGGCAAATAAAAAAAAAATAAATATAAAGTTGGAGCTCAGACCAAATTTAAAAATTATAGTTTAAGCTCCAATAAACATGATGATTTGATACTCAATGTGACTCTCACGTAACAAGATAACTTGTGTGGAAGTAAGAGCAACTTCAGACTCCTAAATCTCTTTACTTGATTACATATATGTTATTGATTCTAGTTATGAAGATCTTGGAGTGCGTTTCACTTTTTACCGGTGTGTCTACCTTCACCAGAAAGGTTCCCTCCATTCCTTGATAAATATTTTTCTTCTCTACCCAAGAGGGAATATGGGAGGTGACATTAGGGAATCTCACCTCAAGAGTTATTTGCCCTATTTCTCCTTCCTTGAACTTTTTAAAGACCTACCCATGTCCAAATCTACAAGAAGTGGTGACTCTTATTATATTGGCAAATAAAGCAAAAGTCAAATATAAAGTTGGAGCTCTAACCAAAATTTAAAAATTACAATTTAAGCTCCAATAAACATGATGATGTGACACTCGCGTGTGACTCTTGCATAACAAGATAACTTGTGTGGAAGTAAGAGCAACTTCAAACTCCTATTGTCTTGCTCACGTTGATTCCTTTTGATGTGTCCAACTACAATACATGAAAAATCTTACAAAATTTGGAGATTATCTTAAATGCTTAGTTTGCTCTGATATGAACTCATATCTCTTATAAGCAAATTACATATTACTTCACACGCACTTGACTTTAAATCTTTTATTAGGGGAAAATCTCTATATTATTCTAAATATTGACAAAATATTCAAAAGTTACCAATACATTTATTGATTGTGTAGAACCGGTGATACATACACGGACCGATATGCATATGGAATCTCATCAGCAACGTTTACAAGCTAGAAGTGCTCTGACTTTACTAAGAGTGAACAAAGTCTTGGATGTAGAAAGTGTCTAAAGATGGATAAAACTAAGTAGGATGTGAACAGGGTATAAAACAAAGGTGGAGTTGAAGCTTGGGTGGACTAGTGGAAGCCTGGAAGGTGAACGGCTGAATAGAACCAGAAGACATCAATATGATTTGAAGGACCGGCGCATAGAAGATGAACAGTCAATTGGCATGAAGAGATTGTAGAGACCGTGACCAGAAGCAGCTTGCTATTAAACGAAGTAGAAGCATGGTTGAGTGTCTCTACTTTATAAATGATATCGAAGCGGGACTCTCTTAAGTAGGTGCATGAATGGTGGAGGAATTAACCAATCGAACGTGGGTAGAGAGCGATCATCTCGACGAGAAGATCCTAATTAAGTGGGACGTTAGCGTCTTAAGAGGACGCATTTATGATGTCCTGAGTCTTGCATCGAATGAGTAAAAACCTTGTGATTTTATTCATAAGCAAAGTCAATCTCTGAATGATCGCCACTTTATTCGGTTAATCAAAATGCTCCTCACAAAACGAGAGGTTTGAGTATTACAAAAATCATTCTAAAAATCTACATCTTATCAACAAGATGATCAGATTTTTTTATGGCGAAATTATGCAAATTTGTCAAAGTTGTCATACGAGTAACGAAATCTAACTCCCTCCTCTTGACATAAATCACAAATAGATAAGATCTATTGTGTAGCCACTTAACCATTATCAAATAACAGGGAGGAGAAAAACATAATAACGTCCAAAAAGAAACAACGTACGGATCTCCAATTTTTGAAGCTTAAAATCTGTCTCACAAATTTTATTTGCTTTGCCCACTTCCATTAGTTAGTGAATACATATAAACATAGAAATAATTACCAATTCAATCCTAGTTCTATTTTACAATTGTCAATTAAGTTCTACATTTTTTGATTTCATCAATATAATTCTAAACATTTGCACCAAAATGTGCCAAACCACAAAATAACCACATCAGCGTGCTATGTAGGAAGGCCAGTGATATCTAAACGCCATGTTAGTGATTTTCGATCACAGTTGGCTAGAAGGACTACTACATTGGAATTTCGCATGGAGGTTCCCATACATTAATCAAATTAAAAAGTTTAAGACTGAACAGATAATCGTACAATTAGGATTGGTCAGGGAATTGTCCCTCTACATATGCATATTCAATTTTGTAAAGGGTTAATACCACAAAAAATCTCAAATTAGTATACTTGTGATAAATTACTCCAAACTAATTTTTTACCATAAAAAAATCCAAATGAATACATTTATAACAAATTTACCATAAACTAACTTTTTAGCCATCAAAAACTCCAAACACATGCATCCACGACAAATCTATCATCGTTGAGTTTTCATTAAATTAGATTAATATAACAAAAAATTACAAGCTAGTTTTATGTGACAGATTGAGGATAAAATCTCAATCAGTACACTTGTAAATTGTCACGTATAATCCAATTCAATAATTTGCTAATAAAATTTAAAGGAAACTGACGGAAGATAAATTTGTCATAGATATATCAGTTTAAGATTGTTGGTTATCAAAATAATTAATTTATGACAAGTTTATCACGAACGTTTCAGCTTAACATTTTTTTATCGGTATTGCCTCATTTATTAATGATGAAAACTTATAATAATAACCACTCGCCGTGGTGGGCTCCGCCTGGATAGCTTCAGCTTCCTTTTTTGCCGAGAGGCCCGGAGTTCGAAGCCCTGCGCGACGCAAGTTGCGGGGAGGGCGGAGACGTGGGCGACTTACCCGGTGGCATGTGTGTGGTGGGCCTAGCACGTGTCGCCCCAGTGGTTTATCTCCCATTGCGGCCGTGCGGGGTTCCCTGGGTCATCAAAAAAAAAAAAACTTATAATAATAATAATAATCCATCAACAAGGCGTGTCGTCTTAGTTTAATAACAAATGCACCATTATATAAAAGTTGTAACTTGCACACAATAACGCAAGAGGAAAAAAAACCCTTTTCTTTTTATAAGCCTCATGTTAACATCCCCCAATGATCCAACCTATCCCAACTCGATCAAGACATGTAATCCAACCCGCTTTTAACACCCAAAAATGATTAAGGGGGGACCTCCAACAAGCCAGCATCGCACGCTACCAAATTGGCAAGCTCACTGGAAAGACGATTTTGTCCCTGAGATCTTCCTCCCTGCGAGCCGCCCTAGCGAGGGCAAGCGTAGGGGTAAGATTGAGATTTCGTGTTTCTCTGACACGACATCCACCTCTTCTTGAGTCGCGCCCACTAACACACGTCGAGGGGAGTTGAACCCCTGCGTCAACCGCAACTTGGGAGTTGAGAGACGCAATCGATTTTACGTGCACGAGCATAACTCTAATTTCTTTTCCTTTTTCTTAAAAAAATGAATAATTTTTCATGCTTTTATTTTTTTAGGTTTATATTTTGCTTAGGAAACGAGATTCTTTAATTTCTACCCTCAATAGCATGACTAGCTTATTTTTTTTTTCAAAATAAATAGTTTCCCCCTTCTATTTCTGGGTTTTTTTTTTTTTTCAATTTACCAAGGGAACGAAATTCTTTAATTTCTAATCTTCAATAGAATGTAAGTCTAATTTCTTTTTCAAAATACACAATTTTCCCCCTTCTATTTTTTTTTGGGTTTTTTTTAATTGGCGAGGGAAACGAAATTCTTTAATTTCGACTCTTTCAAATAATCATGGTGCACCCCCCAACGCTCGCCACCTAACGAAGCGGGACTCTCTTTTTTTTTGGTCGGTAACGAAAGCGCACTTTAGCGGGTAAAACAACGGGTTGATGAGAAAAAAGAAACTAATGGGAATGAAAAGGACATTTTTCAAGATTTTGACCAGCATTCACTTGAGTCAGAAAATGGGGGAAGAGAGAGAGAGAGAGAGAGATAGAGAGAGAGAGAGATGCCACCTACAAATCTTAGGTTTTGGTCAAATTTAGGCCACTGTTGAGTCAACATCGTGGAAGATGAGGGGGCTGATTTTTTTTCCCAACAAAGAATGATTTTATTTTGAATTTTTACTTTTCGCTTTTCAAATTTTTTGGTAGACCGGTCCATCGATAAGGGGGTGTTGAACTACAATGTTTCCATGAGCAAGTTCCTTCCACTTGAGAATTTCCTCATTACTTAAATTGAATAATTTCATTTTTGTGGGACCAAATTGAAATGAATCGCAAGATTACTGCTGCATTAGAAAAATAAATTTCTCCCTTTTCTCGAAAGACGGTATTCCAACTCCCAACCCTTGACCTGGCCTCGGCGGTGAATTGAATGTACGCTCGACCGCATCTCCATGACAAAGATGGATGTTTGACTTTTATTTACATCTCAATAAAGATAAAAAGATAAAGGTAAATGGCGGAAAGGCCATGCCCAAGAATGAAGTTTTTTTAAATATTCCCAATTCCCCAATTTCTTTTTTTATATTAAGCAATCTTATCCTTATTCCCCACCACGTAGAGACGTGTCTTCACTTGACAAAGTAACTATTATCCAATGTTACAAAAGGACAAAAACCTAAAATCCCATCGAAGGAGTTTCGCGTGGATGAAAGTTAGTTAAATCTAGTTGGCCTAATGTACTTTGGTGAGTACTTTGGCATGCTCCGCTATGATCGATGTAAAATAGTTTAATCAAGAGTTTCAAAGAACTAATTATGATCAAGTATGCATCTACTTATATCCTATTGTACTCGAATACTTCGTAATCGGCTACTTACGTCGTTTTGTACTTTAATACCCTTAATCACCTATGATAGAAGATTTTCTAGTACTCCTAGAACAGTGAATTTTCGTTTATCCAGATCGGTAATTTTTTATAATGATATTAAAAAAATCCAAAGTGCTTTTTTATTCTATGAATTCTTTGGGTAAACATTGCTTTCTAATTTCTTGCCAACACTTTGAGTATTATTTGATTTAAATAAAAATATGAAGCCGTCACATGCGAATTGATGAGTCAATCTTCAATATTTTAGATTTTTATGCGTTTTGTATTAAATAAAGTCAAATTTCACGACTTTGCAAGAATAAAATATTAAAAAGTAAAAGCCGTCGTGCCAATTTTTTTTTTCCTATTTTTTGGCTGAGCAAAAGCCATTATACTAATGAGAAGAACTCGGGGAAGCGATGCTCAAGTGCGGCGGTAATTTGCTAAATAAGCCCCCCAAAAAAAAAAAAAAAAAAAAGAAAGAAGAAAATAAGGAATTTTTAAAAAGTTGACTATGTGGCATTAATCTTGTTTGGGAAAATTACAAAAGAAGTCTTCAATTTATTATAATTGTATCAATTCCATGATAAACTTTTCAATTTTACCACTTTAATTTTTAAACTTTTGACAATTTATCAATTTAGTCCATTTAATTAATTTTTGCTAGATTTTAATAACATGAGCACCAATTATCATACGTGATATAGCTAATGTGATGTATTTTTTAAAATTTTATAATTTTTATTAACTCTTTCGCTTCTTTCTTTTTATTGATGAGGGTTTGCGGGACCACTCATTAAGGTCCCATGACCTTGTTGGACACTAGCCAGGATCATGACCCTCACCAACCACTAAGCAACCCTTGCTTAAACATGGGCAAGGGCTCACGATCGTTGCCACTGCTAGCAAGGACTCATGGCAAGGTGCCCAACTACGAACAAGGGTTGTAAGCCCTTGCCTAGTGGTTGGCCAAGGCGAGCTACCCCTCGCACACCCTTGCCCAATGGTTGGTGGGGTCAATGGGCCTTGGTTGGTGGCCCCTAACTACTCTTAATAAAAAAAAAATAAAGGAAAGAAGAAAAGAAAAGAAAAATTCATAAACATTCATAGAGTAAATTTAAAAACTTAAAATATTTTCTATTTTGTTGCTTTGATTGTATCAAGTAGGATGGCTAGCATTCACATCATCAATTTATGGCTGAAATTGGCTTCACTGAATGGACTCAAAAATTATCAAAACGTTTATAACTAAATTGGTTAAATTAAAAGATTTAAAACTGAATTAATATAAATAAAAGGTTTATGCATAAACAATGGTTAAATGCAATTATTTGCTAAATAAGCCAAAAAAAAAAAACTTAAGCAAGAAGGAAAGAAGAAATTTAAAAAGAAAAAATTGACTATGTGGCATTAATCTCCTTCGGTACTGCTTGTTTGCGAGATAATTTATGTAATTTCCTTGATTAAAAAAAAAAAAAAAAATTACAATGCGATGCTTACTTGCGGTGGGAAAGGCATGGGAATGCGTAGTGCGCACTCCGCTTATTCCAGAATAAAGCAGCCTTACCTCAATTCTATACACACATAAAGACAAAGTGGTCCCTCTCCACAAAGCCCAAGCACAAAAGGTTGGCCACTCGAGTTGAGAAAAATCATTTAGTTTTCATATTCATGAAAAATAAACATTATTTCGTTATACTTTACTTATTTTTATTAAAGTGCTTTTGTGAATGAAAGTGATAATTTTGTTTTTTTTTTTTTTTTTTTTTGTTGGAGAATGAAATTGATAATTTTCTTATGGAATAAAAATAAGGAAGATCTGCTTTTGCTCCATTAAATTTGTGAAAGAGATTTTTATTTTTATTTTCACTAATTAAAATAATGAAAAGCAAACTATAAGTTAAGTTGATAACTTTCGGTTTAGACAATCTGACTCTTGAGTATAAGTTGAAATGTGTTTTCTGATATTTTCCTTCAATCTCACTTACTATATTCGGCATTTCCCAAGTGATGGATGCATTGAAAAACATCAACCCATTTAGTAAAAATAATCGGTAGACACGTTTGAAAGTGTGAGGCTACATTTGATTCGATCTTGGGAATGGATTTTGGGAAAAAGCTAATGCTAGTAGCCTGAAGCCTAAGTGTGGGGAACGATCTTTACATTTTATTTTTTAAAATTTGAAAATTGACTTTTATTGATATCAAACTTTCATCATTTCACAACATTCAGAATTGCAAATAAATAAAGTTTTAAAGATTCTACAAGGTTAAACAACGTATTTATTCCAAACACACATTTATCTCGAACAATTTTTTGTACAACATAAAATTCTTGAATTGGCATTCTCAACTCAAATATACTCTTGGTCATAATGCATACATGTAGACGCACATGGATTATTCATGTTGAATTTGTCGTTCTTCACCTCAGATTCGTCTTGCAATTGTCCACCACGTGCCAATGGAGGGTAGACAAATTTCTCGGGTGATAATTTCAATTTTTTTTTTTTTTTTTGTGATGAAAAGTAGTCTGAAGTAAATATGTTACAAGAGCATATATTTAAAATTTTTTATGGGATAGAAATTAATTTCTGATAAATGTATTAGGGGTTACTGATTTGCTTCTATGGTATAAATTACTTCAATATTAAAAGAAAATCTCCTTCTATTTTTAGAATTTGGAGGGAAAATAAAAATAACGGGTCCTCCCGTTTCTACGTTCGCACTTCACATTTAATGATGGGAGGCCGCAAATTCAATTTTCTCGGTCGCGAATTCCCGTCTGAAAATTCTCGCATTTTTACCGGGAATAAAAGAGGCCCACACACCGACGGCGTGTCACAGACGGCCACGACAAACACACGTCGCCACTTAACTCCGTTAACGTTTCCGACCCCCAAAAAAGAAGAAATTCCGTCAACGTTGACGGCTCCCCCCCACGAAACGACAGGCCGTTTTTGCCCCTCCCCCGGCGAAACGACTCCTCACTCTCTTCTGCAACGAAGGCGAACCAACCTCTCACCCCAACACTCTTGTATCTCAGTTTTTCTCTCTCTAGAAGCCCCTCGCCTCCCCAGTCTGCGGCTCTCTCTCTCTCTAGCTACGCGCCGCCTCGCTTCGGGCCCGATCGGATCGCGCCGGCGTCGTCGCCTCGTCCTTCTGCGCGCCGGCCGAGATTCCGGCCTCGGCGATGAACGCGGGCTTTCATCGGACATCCTCGTCACGACCTAATTGGTATGTTTTCCGATTCGTGTCGTGTATTAATCGCGATTTTCAACGAATTTTTTCGTGGTTTTGTTTTTTTTTTTCTGCCCTTTATTGGAGCGAGAAGAGTTTTTTTTTTTTTTTTTTTTTTTTTTTTTTTTTTTTTTTTTTTTTTAATACCGCGGTTCTCGTTCTCCGCGCGTTCATTTCGGATCCCCCCATCCGACTTGTCGAGTGTTGAACTCTTTCTGTTAATTTTGAGGTGGTTTTCGAATTGGACTTGCTCTAAGTAGCCTTAAAAGTAGCAGATTTAGTCGATTCCGCTTGCTTTTTTATACGTGGTGTAGAGAGAGTGTTTACGGTAGCCTATGGGTTCTGTTTCGTGCCTTTCCCTGTTTCAGTAATGGCGTCGCTTGCCAGTCCTCGAACCACGGTGCGTTCGTCTTGTTTTTTCGATAATTCTCGTCGAAGTCTAATTACCCTTTTTCTTTTGCGAGTTTTCTCCGCCCTTTTGTTGATGGGTTCGTAGAGTTGGTGTCGCCTGAGGTCGGAAGAAAAAATATGTCGAGCTTTGAATTGGTCGTTTAGGACAACATGGTAGCCGAATTGATGAGACCCAAGTTCCTTTGTGTTTTCTATAAAGGCTGAGGCGATGATTTTATGATTTGTTCATGAGTTTACTAGTTATGAATTTAATTAGTTTTATATAGGTGTTAGATTTGTTGTTGTGACATTTATGCATTTGTTGGATTATTTATCGTTTCATTCCGGATGAGTGATTATAGTATTTCTTGACATCCAGGTTGAAGTCGTGTCTCGCATGATTGAGAGGAGCAAGCATCGGGTATGATGGTGGCGAGATGCATGGAGAAACGTTGCGCAGATGAATTGTAGAGCTGTAGGCTTTGCATATTTGAACAGTGCTGTCTGGCTACAGTCACAGATTTTGATTTTGGTGCTTGTTAGAATGGGTTCGGCTTGCTGTGTCGCTGCTAGAGACAAAAATATCCTGGGTGGGTCAAGTAATGAATTCTTTCACCGAAATGTACGATACTCGCCGACATGGAGCTTTCCGTGGGAAAACCGGGGGCGTGTGGCAGGTGAAGAGGCTTCTGTTGGTTGGCTTTCTGATGGAATCAGCCAAACTAATCACTTAGATGTCAAGTTAGAAAGTTCTTATGCATCAGAGGATGGAGGTTCTTTGGATAATTCCCATAGGCCACCATGGCCTAAGTCCCCATTTTCTGAAGGGACTGCCGGACTTGTGAGAACTGCTGGTTCAGGTAGACTGTTGCTGGATTTTATTTCTATGTTAGCTAATTTAATCTTCATTATTGATTTCCAAACCAGGGCATTTTTCTCTGAAGATTCTACTCATCAATAGCATGTATGGGTCTATATGTGATATGCATGTCAATAAGTTTGTTTTAGCAGTCTGCTGCCGATAATAACAATAACAAGAGTTTGTTTAGTTGGTGAGTTTATACTGGTTATGCAATGTGTGTCTTAGGTCGAGATTTGCTTTCCACCATTATTCAGCCACTTTCTTGTACACTTACCAATTTTATTTTATTTTATTTTTTTGGAATTTTACTGCATTTTAATCCATACCCATTGGATAGCTCTATGGTTAGCTTGTGCACTGTTTGTTGATTTTGACTACTAGGCAGGAAAAGACTTGTTTGTGGCTGTATGAAGTCTTTCTTGTGAGAAGAAGAAATCCGGGCCCTAATTTTTACATGAATATAGGACAAAATAGAGCAGTATGAATTTTTTTCTCCGAGAAGATTAAAAAATGAGAGTAAGAGAAGCATGCCGTGCTTTATCTTTTGAATGTAAGTATCCTCATATCAATTTTATTTTTGTGATAAGAGCGGCATTTACCGACCAAAATAAATAAATAAATAAGAGCGGCATTTAAATTACTAGGGCAATTGGTCTGAGTTGCACAGCATATAGCTAGGTTTTTGTGGCCCTAAGTTCCAGCATGGTGGTGAAAGGCGTTTGCTGATAACAGAAGGCAAAATATTTCACTCTTATCTTGTCATTCCTATTTTTCAATACAATCAAGATTGGCTAAGATTTCGCCATCCTGAGAGTGCAATCTTTCATCAATTTTCTTTTTCAGAGAGAAATAGCGATAATTTCAGTCTAGTCACTGTTCACACTCTCCTCATTTGTCCAGATTGGATAATTGATTTGAAGGGCAACAATGAAAAAAACTTTTAAGGGAGCAGAAGCAATGGTTATTCTAGTGAGGTGGAATGGCATTAAGAGGGCAGCCTTAAAATGACAAGGCCCTTCATACTGCATAGAAGAGAGTCTGATGGACTTAGTTTTTGAACTTTGTACGTGCACCTGAGGGACAACATGTGATAAGTACCTGATTTGTGTCATTAGACCATTTTGATGGAATTTCATATTTATGCCTTAAATATTAAGGTCTTTTAGTGAGCACCTTCTGTCTAAGAGATTGACTGCATATGTAGCAAGACATGGCCTGCCCAGGGTCATATAGTTGCCTAATAGTGGTCAGTGCCAGGGTGGTGAACATCTGCATTGTGATTCCATCCTTAAGTTGTTCCTCAAAAGTTTATTTAGACCTTGTTTGACTGTTTTGACTTTGGGGTATAGTTGGCCAGTCGACACAGTTCACATTCTCTTGGCTCTAAGAATGTCCACTCATGATCAGACTCTCTTGTTTGGTTTCCTCAGTTTCTCATCCTTTTCTACTTCTCTGTACCTTTGTGGTGTAGTTGTATGAGGTCTTTGGGTGTTTTCTTAGTTGTGCAAACAAGTTGTTGGTGATAGGATAAGAATTAATTTTGTTAGTAGATCTAGATAAGTTGGACCATTTCGGGTCAGGCCAAAGATTCAAGACTTATATGTTTCGATCGCACTTAGGAAGATTGATTGAAGTCCTAGTTGTTATGCAGCAAGCCCTTTCCCTGCTGAAGGGAAAAATGAGGGTCATTACTGCAAAGAGCGCTGCTTATTGTTATTATCTATTAGTTTGCATAATTAGATCTCCTTATTCACTTGTTGTTAGACTTTATGATTTGCTTTTTTAGTTCTAATTTATAGTTTAATAGCCCATTAAGCTTACACTTTCTAGTGTGTATTGCAGATCAATCTATTTCACACAACCTCTCGCTGGATGTGAATTTGGAGCAGGTAAATGTAAATCCACAGAAATTCCTGATTTGAATGCTTTCTGTAGATGTTTATGAACTCTTCTTGGAAATTTTTTAGGTGGACTCCAGAGAATCTCCAGCTTATTTGTGTCCATCTCCTACAAAACTTTCGGTCTCTTGCTTACCCTCAGCTTCATCCCCATTGCCGTCATCTTCACAAATTCATCTGCAGCCAGCTACTTTAACTCCATTAAGGCAATCTAGTTCTTCAGGAAAACAACTTTTACAGCAGAAATCTGACAATAAACTTCAAGGGAGTAAGTCACCGAGCAGTCAGTTGGATGCTGAAGAAAGGCCAGGGATCCCTTCATGGAGCAATGATTCAACTAGGGGTTCTTATGGTGGGTCTTCAGATGGGTGGTCTGTCAATGCCTTTTCAGAACTTGTGGCTACTTCTCGCCAGGGGAGTTGGTCTTTTGATGGTGAACCTTTTGGCTTGAAGCGTGATAAGATAACCAAACGAAATTGTCAAACTTCTACTGATCAGCAAACCTGTGGAGTTTGCACAAAGTTTTTGACTGAGAAATCGTCATGGAGCACCCAGAAGATAATCGCTAACAATGAGCTTTCTGTTGTGGCTGTTTTAATCTGTGGTCACATTTATCATGCTGAATGTTTGGAGATTATGACACCAGACATTGACAAGTATGATCCTGCTTGCCCAATCTGTACTTTCGGGGTGAAACAGACCCTCAAGATGTCTGAAAAAGCATTAAAAGCAGAAATGGATTCGAAAATCAAAAAGGGAAAGAGATCAAGAAATCAAGTGGTGGATAGTGATCTCGGTGGTGACTATGTGTATGATCACTTCAAAAGTAGTGGAAGTGATGTGAAGGGTTCTAGGGTGGGCTCCAGTTCAGCCATGAGAAGCTCCTCAGGGAAACCTTTCTTGAGTCGCCACTTCTCCTTTGGATCAAAGGGGAGTAGGTCCCTGAAAGAGAATCATTCAACCCGAAGAAAGGGATTCTTCTGGACAAAATCTAGCAAGGAATGATCTTGTTTAGCTCCAAGGAGGTGAGAGCGAATCGATTTTCCTTGAACAGAAAAATTCTTCTTCTCTGTTTGTCATTTAATGTATATGAACTTAGCTCAGAGTAGATGGTAGGTATTTAAACTAGAAAATGGGGAAAGGGAGCTTGATTCCTTCCATGTGGAAGTAACTGATAAAAATAAGTTAACAAATTTGGGTTCCTATTGATGAGATTGAGCAACTAAAGACTAGTAGAGATTCTGAAATATATATATATATATAGACACACACACACACATACTTGGGAAGTAAGAGGAATAGAGATGGTCATTTTACTGACAGACTGTAACTTCCATGGATATCCTTTGCAAATTTATGATTGTTGATGTGTTTAGATGCATCTTTTAGGTTTATTTACATATGGAAACAAATGCTACTTACATATGTGTAAGCTATCTTTGGAATTTTAAAACAATAAAAATGAGTTTGCTGGTTACTAGGATATGATGCTTATTATTGTGAAATTGAAGTGGGATTACTGAAATGGGTGGCTTCTGAATACGTGCTATGTGCTTAGGTGGAAGACCAAATAATCATTTTGTAATTGCAACCACACACAGTATTTGATCAGTCCCATGCATTTTTTTGGGGTGAAAATGTTGGTGTTAACCAGCACATCGACTGAACTTGGAAAGTTGCTGCGCGCTCATACATGCCCATGTTGAAAGTGGCTTTAATTGTATTTACTTGTGATTTCTGATCCTGTTTTCCCCATGCAGAATTTTAATGACAATCTCTGCGACAATCTCAGTCAGATAAAGGATTGCAGAGAATTCCATTTATGTCCAACTGAAGACGAGTTGTCTGTATACACAGGAATTGTCGCATGAATTTGCTGTGGTTCTACACTGTACAGGAATCAAAAGCAAAAGGAATATGTAGAAGGGTAAAAATAGTATAGCCAAAAGGGGAAATTTGGTAGGTCGAAGGTGCCGTATGTGCTTCTTCTAGCTTAATTCTCTATAAGTTCTGGTTGATTTCTGTATTGATTTATAATATGAAATGATAGAGAATCAGATCAAGTTCTGTAAGATTGATGTTTTTGAGTCCCAAGATCTGCCAACATCCATTTATGTGGTGGCTTGGTGACGGATAGCGTTGTATTTAGATACGCAACCTTCTATCTTTGTCAATATATCAATTGCTTGGCTTTCGGAAATGTTCAACCCCTGGAAATAGAGAGAAGTGTAGTCATGAGTGGAAATTTTTTTAGCCCTGGAACAGGTATGAAATGAGTGGCCTTCGTCAAACGATGACGATCGCCCAAATGGAAGTTCAGGGTTGGCATTTTCAATGAAGTCCATGGTCACGTGCTTCTATTTCCATTTAGGAACTTCCAAAGGATCGAGAGTGCCTCCGGGCATTTGGCATCCTGCTCGTACCTGTTGACATGAGAACGGGCTATGGTAATCTTCTTGTCATTTCACTAATAATGCTGGCCAGGGTTTTAATATCTTGTTGCTCCAGGGGTAAATGTTGTGAGAATGAGGATGAGCTACCGGCGGAATTTCACTTTGCAGGTCGTCGATCTCGGCACGCATAATCTTCTGTCAAAGGGCCTCTTCCCCATGTCAGTCTCTTCCTGAAATTTACATTGTAACATCATTGTTCTCATGCGCGAGAACATGTTCAATACGTAGGGTCGCTAAAACCACGGATGAGTCGTGCCAATCGAACTTGAATCATGAGTTTCGTGCCTCTTCGAGCATCTCCCACTTCTGGATCATTACACGAGCAAGGGAACCCCCGGTCATGGGACAGAGAGCGCATTGGCCCCAATCTTTGCTTTTCCAGGACGATATAGAATCTCGTAATCATAATCATTTAGTAGCTGAATCCAACAGTGTTGACATGTAAGTTTCAAACTTCTTGCCGTGGGGATAATATCTCAGGATTTTATAGGAGAAAACTATCGCAATGATGAGTTTACCGCTCTCTCATGTTGTATGAGCGTGCATCCTAAATCCTTTTCGAGAGGCATCACTGCAAATCACGAATCCACCCACAATCCATATGGGCATGGTCAAAATGGCCGTGGGAGCTCTTGCAATCTTCGCTCTCATTAATCTTTCTAGGTTTCCATTGCATGAAACGTCGATATCCAACTAAACCAAGGAAAGCTTCTAATCCCTATCAGAAGTTGGTCTTGCCCAATTTATCAAGGGTTCTATCTTTGCCGTACCGACTAGGATGCCGTCACCAGTGCTCGAGAAATGTTGCCGCGATCAAGTCAGCACTTGCATTTATTCAGCTTGGCATAAAGCTTGTGCCCCCGGAGGGGGTTTGAAGGACGAGGGTTTAGCACGACTCATGCTTTTACTATGGCTTATCAATATGTAAGGGTCCTCTTTCTTAGGAAAACAAGTGATCGAACAATAAAATAGATAGAATAAGTAAATAAATTGAGCACTAGATTTATATTGTTCATGAGGAGATCATGAACGAATTCCACTATATATTAAACGATATCACAACTATTACAATCACATTCAATCACTCAAAACACTTTTACTATATCCAAGCCCCGATTACATCCAATAACTCAACACAATATTTAATCTCATAATTTCTCATGAAATAATTTCTCAATCTCACAAATAAAAGGAAATCATTCCTATAACCATATATTTGTATAATATATTTGGAGAGGAAATCATTTATAAGTCTGACCCATCCTTGGAAAAGGAATGTCACGTGAAAAGGAATCCTAGCACAGCATCCCCCAAAACTCGGTCAATTCAGTCAACAAAGTCCATGGTCAACTTCCCCTTTGTTCGCCTTGGCCGACTCCACTAACTTAAATAATAGTGCGCCCCTCCTTTTTTTCTTCTTTTCTTAATTTCCACAATCAAGAAGTCCATATATTTAGCGTGACCGAATAATCTAACCACTTTGCTTCTGCCCGGATCTTATTTAATGAACTTAAACTCGACATATATTTTGAATAAGTTTATTTCAACTTTGTAAATGAGTTTTGAGTATAATGCAAATCTTAAAACCCAAAATCCTTTGGAGAAATACAAATTGTGTTTGGTAAAAGTTCTTTAAAAATGGACTTTAAATTTTAATTGTATTTGGCAAAAAAAGATTTTTGCAATGAGCTTTGACCTTTTTTTTTTATATATATTTTCTTTTTGAAAAGGAACTCAAGTCTTTCGCCGGAGTAGGCAAAGGGCTACGGTTGCTGAGCCAAATCTAGCTCCAATGCTATTGGTTGAGGTTGCCTAATCTCCCACAAGGTTCGCGCAACTCAAGTAAAGGCCTCCTGAGGTCGCACGACCTTAGGTGGCGTTCGAGATAAGCGATTGCCATTTGGTTGGTGTGAGACCCTGGCGAGGATCGCCTAGGTTGCAAGGGTCATACAAGACCTAGGTTGAGGTTGCGTGAAGTCATGCGATCCAAGCGACTACCGCTTGGGGTCACGCCACCTTTGGCAGCCCTCACCTGGGCTCGTGCAACCCTCACCGGCCCTTTGTCGACCATATTTGGCCTCACCAATTGCCTTCATGCAAAGAAGATAAATAGTTACAAGGAGGGGCAAAATCAAAAAACTAATGAATTGGTTAAGGTAGTTTTAGAAGGAAAATAAATATCTAATTTTAGTTTTAGTATTTTGTAAATACCACTTTGGAAGGTTGGATGGTGGTAGTATTAAGCTTTCAGCATTCTCAACACTAGCATATGATCAAAAGTTATTTTAAAATGCTTACCAAATGCTCTGTCATTTTACCAAAGGACTTTGGAGGTTGAAAGTTTATTGGAAAGTTGAACCGAACACACCCTTTAACCCTCACCATCCGGTTGATCCATTGCTCAGCCTGGTCAGGGTCTCCGGAGCCAATCAACCTCGGAGGACGGACATTCAGTCATCGCCCCAAAAATCCCTTTTGCACAAAAGCAGTCGTTGCGGCATTGTTAGTGGTGGCGTTGGTTGCTCTTGAGGGAGCGGCTTGCGCCTTGGCATTGCGCTTGTCGGTTCATGAGATCGCCAACATTCTCGGAAAGCTCGCAAGATTCCATCGACGCGAGGAACCGAGTTCGAGCTCGATATAGCTCCAGGAGTGGGTTGTGATCTCGGAGCGGGGCGCACGATGGCTCACTTCCCATAGCCAGTTTCTCATCAATCTACTTTCTCATGACGAGTCTTTCGATGCTAATCCAGGCTTTTCCAATTCAACTTAGGAGGCATTCTCAATGTGGAAATCAAGTGTAATGCTTATGACTCACCACGTCACCTTAGCAATCGAGCAAAACATGCCGGGATTATCAAAACAGCTTTCCATGCTGATGGACGTAGTGCAGCTCAAGCAATTCAGTCAAAGCTATCAAAACAACGAGCTCTAAGTCAATACAAACCTTATAACTCCGCTTTAACTTGCCTTATAGGTCCTTAGAATCTTATGCTCTGATACCAAACAATGCACGGTGCCTCAAAAACCTGAGGTGAAGCTTGAATCGCTCGAGAAACGGCGAAACTCCAATCTAGAAGACAAGGCCTTAGACTAGGCATCGACCATCTTCAAAATGAAAGACCTCGTAATTCTATTTGAAAAGATACTTGAAATGTTTTAAGTTTCATCAAACTTGGTAATGGAATATTTTTTCAACTCTACTTGTAAACTTGATTGAAAACAATGTGATGAGTCTTTAAACTTGAAGAACACCTATTGAGATTAGAAAATTACGAAACTTGCTCCTTAATTTAAAACTTATACGATGTCTAAAGTCATTGTTTGAATCATTGAATTTTTAATCTATAAATCGCCATTGTTTGGTCTCGGCCTATTCGGGCTAATGCCCCCATTTATTTATTTTTTTCTGAATTTTTTTTTGAACAAAACATTATTAGTTATAGAACATACAACCATAAATAGTTAACGTAAATTATATAAGGTGTAAATTCTTTATGAGTTAGGGACCCGTTAGTACAATGTAAATGGCCAATTTAAAGCCAGTCACCTTGGGATGAGAGCGAAAGGCGTCTGTGGCCATTTTCAACTTAAAAAATTTCACTTATGGTCCCTAAACTTTAGCCCTATGCACAATATGGTGATCAATATGTTTAATATGGTCATTGAACTTTATCTGAATGTACAATATGATCCATGAACTTTTAATTTGTTCAATATTATTCCTGGACTTTCATTACAATTTCAACTTAGTCCATGTACTTTATGATACTGTTTTTGAATTCAAATCAATGTACTAAAATTTTAGGGATCATATTGCACATATGGCTAAAATTTAGGGATCATTTGTGTCATTATTTCTCTTTTTTTACACGTTTCAAGTCAATTCTTTGAATTTTCACAGTATTTTCTTTCTTATTTCAATAGTTTAATCGATCAGTTAGTTCAATATTCTTCTTTAAAATAAAAAATATCACATATTCTCCACAATCAATTTATTACAAACATTAAAAATAGAAAAAAATCATCGAATACACAGTGCCGAGCTAGAACTAATTCTACCCGGCCCAAATTGGAAGCAAGAAGCCCGCTCGGAGACCAAACCGGCCATTTTCTTTTTTACGAACGGTCCAGAGCGGCCATTTAGGCATCGCGAAATTTGTGTGGATTGAGGCCTCATGCGTTCGATTTTATATTTACATCTGCTGCCCATCTTCATGTTTTTTAAAGAATAAATGTATTGGAAGTTTTAAATCTTATAATGATAATACACTTAAATGTAAAACTTTTAAAAAGTATATTTAAACCCTAAAACTAATCATGAAAGTACAATTGAGTTCGAAAATTTTAATGTAATTGAAGTTCTTTATCAAATTTATGCAATTAACTTCTAGTGTATTTGTCCTTTTTTCAATTTTTTTATTTTGGTTTACAATGCTGTATTCAAGAATTTTAAAAAAAAAATTACTAATTTTCATACAGGATCAATTTGTTTCGCAAAAAATAAATAATTTGAAAATCATTTTCTTATGAACAATTTCATGTTATCACTTATAAAAATGAATAATATATATATATATATATATATATATATATATATATATATACATATTCATCACCTACAAAAATATCTAAAATAAATTGTTGTCAATAATGAAAATATTTTCAATCAACTAATTATTCTAATCAATATTACCGATAATTTATTTTTATAAAAATTCATATAATTTGTTTTGGCGTAATAAGTATTTGTCAATATATCAATTGCTTGGCTTTCGGAAATGTTCAGCCCCTGGAAATAGAGAGAAGTCTAGTCATGAGTGGAAATCTTTTAGCCCTGGAACAGGTATGAAATGAGTGGCCTTCGTCAAACGTTGACGATCGCCCAAATGGAATTGTGATTTTGTTCAGTTCAGGGTTGGCATTTTTAATGAAGTCCATGGTCACGTACTTCCATTTCCATTTAGGAACTTCCAAAGGATTGAGAGTGCCTCCGGGCATTTAGCATCCTGCTCGGACCTGTTGACATGAGAACGGGCTATTGTAATCTTCATGTCATTCCACTAATAATGCTGGCCAGGGTTTTAATATATCTTGTTGCTCCAGGGGCGAATGCTGTAAGAGCGAGGACGAGCTACCGGCGGAATTTCACTTTGCAGGTCGTCGTTCTCGGCATGCATAATCTTCTGTGAAAGGGCCTCTTCCCCATGTCAGTCTCTTCCTTTAAACTTACATTGTAACATCATTATTCTCATGCGCGATAACATGTTCAATACGTAGGGTCGCTAAAACCGCGGATGAGTCGTGCCAATCGAACTTGAATCATGAGTCTCGTGCCTCTTCTAGCATCTCCCACTCCTTGATCATTACACGAGGAAGGGAACCCCCGGTCACGGGACTGACAGCGCATTGGCCCCAATCTTTGCTTTTCCAGGACGATGTAGAATCTCGCAATCATAATCATTTAATAGCTGAATCCAACAGTGTTGACATGTTAAGTTTTGAACTTCTTGCCGTGGGGATAATGTCTCCGGATTTTATAGGAGAAAACTATCGCGATGATGAGTTTACCATTCTCTCATGTTGTATGAGCATGCATCCTAAATCCTTATGAGAGGCATCGCTGCAAATCACGAATCCACCCACAATCCATATGGGCGTTATCAAAATGGGCGTGGGAGCTCTTGCAATCTTCGCTCTCATTAATCTTTCTAGGTTTCCATTGCTTGAAATGTCAATATCTAGCTAAACCAGGGGAGGCTTCTAATGTCAATCACTGAAGAAGTTGGTATTGCCCAATTTATCAAGGATTCTATCTTTGCCGTATCGAGTAGGATGCCGTCGCTGGTGACCATGTGCTTGACAAATGTTGCCGCCATCAATCCAGCACTTGCATTTATCCAGCTTGGCGTAATGCTTGTGCTCCCGGAGGGGGTTTCAAGGATGAGGGTTTAGCATGACTCATGCTTTTCCGATGTCTTATCAACATGCAAAGGTCCTCTTTGTTACGAAAGTAAGTGATTGAACAATAAAATAGAAACTGTGAATAATTAATTTCTCCTAAACCACAATAAATTAAATCACATATTCTCAAAATAAGCTAGGATAGTATGTCTCTTGAGTTAGGAACTCCAAGTAAAATGAAAGAACGTACCAACCAAAATCTTCATTAAATATGATGGATTAGCAATCCATTCTTGTCTATCTCCACCACCATTCTTGCCATCATCATGACCACCCTTTTGGCATGATTTTGCATAACCCCCTTCAACATTATGGCAAATCCCTCAACTGGGTTCTTCTCTAGATCCACCCATTCCTCAATATCAACACAAACTAAACCCACACATCAAATGTATAGAATTTTTTCAGGCCATATAAATATAAAGGACAAGTGCAAGAATGTTGATGTATTATCTTACTGGGACCTTTCTAAACATACCCGAATCCTTTTGTAGTGTCGATGCAAATGGCGTTGTGCACATGTAGCTCTTGCCTTTCTTTTTGGCGTCCTCGCATGTTTTATCCCCTATCACCTGGTCGAGAACTAGAGCCCAACTCTTTCAATTTAAGCTGCGAAAGATCACCAACCCAGAAGCCGTAGGCAGGATGGGAAAAGCTCTCAATGGAGATGTCGTAGTTGAAGGAGTCCCTAGGAATGTTCATCTCGCAGCGACCGATCTTGGAACACGACCTGTTTACTGACGTCCGAAATGCCGCTGCATGAAGACATACACTCGAAAGAGAACTTCCCTCGGCGGTCTACAAAGGAGGCTGACGTGTCTGCAACCAACAATGGAAAACTTGTTCTTGGTGCTGGAAATGGAGAATTCAGCTGGGAAAACATCAAAAAAGGTACTAAACTATTACATTGGTACCAATTTAGTCATAAACATTTTCATATCGGTATCAATTTAGTCCATCCGGCTAACTTGGTAGGCTGGCGTTGAAGTGGTAATTTTTAAATATATATATTTTAATTTTTTTTGAATTTTTTTCTTTTCTTTTTTCCCTTCTTCCTACTTGGACTTTTAGTGGCTAGTGAGGGTCGCAGCCCTCGGCCGACCTTGCCCAAGGTCGCCGATGAGGCACCTTTGCTTATATTTGGGCGAAGCTGCCTCGTTCGCGGCCCTAGGCGAAGCCAAGCGAGGGTGGCTAGCCTCGTCGAAGGCTCGCCGGCCACTAAAAGTCCAAGGAGGAAGAAGGAAAAAAGAAAAGAAAAGGAAAAAGAAAAGAAAAAAATTCGAAAAAAATTAAAAAAAAAAATTGCCATGCCAAAGTCTAGCCACTGACCAACGTCCACGTTAGCATCGGTCGGCTAAAATTGACTGGATGGATTGAATTAGTATAAATGTG
The DNA here is from genome assembly GCA_014182555.1 of Eucalyptus erythrocorys. Lineage (NCBI taxonomy): Eukaryota > Viridiplantae > Streptophyta > Magnoliopsida > Myrtales > Myrtaceae > Eucalyptus > Eucalyptus erythrocorys. The sequence goes on from CM024603.1 coordinate 23,489,826, forward strand.
AAAAAATTTAAGATTAAATTAATCAAATTGAAAAGTTTAGGATTAAATTGATACCAATATAATATGTTTGAAACTTTTTTAGGCACTTTTCCCAAATTCAGCTAGGGTGAGTTTTGGATAATTGCTCAAAGATCCATCAAGAAGAACAAGCTATTCTTGTCACAAAATGAGCTGCTCTTACTTTTCAAATAATCTCGAGAGATTGATCTAGGATTCTAGAATTTAAGGAAACGTCTTTCATTCCGTAGGAAAGAAAAAGTCTGATCTTCTCCTTCCCCGATCAATTTTTCATAGTGCGAGTTCATGGCAATTTTTTCGTTTGGGGCATTGATTAAGGCAAAAAATCAAAGTTGATTGGCAAAGGACAATACCTGACCTCATTTCCTTTTTACGAAGAAGGGGACTTCTTGTTAAACTCCATGTTTGAACAATTCCAAAACATAATATTGCTCCGCAACGAAACTACAATGATGGACAAAAAAGACCAATCAGTTAACAAATTTCATCAGTTGAATGATAACAAAGCATAATAACCTTAAAAATTTCTCTTTGCAATATTCTAAAAGATTTCTATTAGGGCCCTTGAATAGAACAAAACATCACGTATTAACTTTTCTAGTAAACTCAAAGCAAATTATATATTTTGAAGATGGTTTTGAATCATCATATCTATCCGATGGTATATTTAATTTCCGTACTTCAAAACATCTCAAAAAAAAAAAATTTGCGTTTAATAAAAGTCAAATCGTGAGAATGGAAAGTTTAAAGAAAGTGAGAAAGCAAATAGTAAAAAGCACTCAAAACACTCTGCACAATTCCACTTACATCTCCAAAAGGACTTTAATAAAGACATATCATTTTCTACTAGGGTTAAGGCACCAAATTCCTTAAATTAGTTTACTTGCTCAAAACAGCTTTAAACTCAATGAGACAGTAGGCTTCCACTATTAACTCAAGGCACATTTGATAATCATTCTGCTTTGGGAACAATATTTGATCAAAAATTATTTTTTTTTTTTGTTCTATTCCCGAAAATCAAAAATAATTTTTGAGTAAAAGAACGCGTTTGGTAACTATCCAAAATTTCTATTCCCGAGATATAAATGTGTTTGATAAAATTCTTAAATTCTTTTGTTTTTTTAAAATTTTTTAATTCTTTAATTATATTTTTATTATATTTTTCTTTTTTCTTTTTCTCTTCTTCCTCCTTTTTCTTTGTAGCCGATTGCCCGCTACTTTTGCTATGGTCGGCGATCGATTGGGCAAGGTCCGATGAGCTTGCCTTGGCCTTGCCCGGTGGCTAGGCGACGCTCGCCTAGCCACTGGCAAGGCTTGACCTCACCCATTGCCTAGGTAGTGTGAGCTTGGCCTCACCATGGCCTGGCAAGGCCAAGCTTCAAGCCTGCTGGCGAGGCCGAGCCTCACCATGGCTCGGTGTCACCAAGAGCCGGTGACCAGCCAAAGGGAATAAGAAGAAAGGGGAAGAGAAGAAGAGAAAATAAAAGAAAAGGGAAGAAAAGAAAAAAATAGAAACTGATTCTAGAAATTATTTCCAGGAATAAGAAATTACTTTTTTCTATTTCTTGATTTTTCCAAATCTATTATCGAGAACAAAAAAATAGATTTTTGTTTTTAGGAACAAAAATTTTACCAAATAAATTTTTTTTTTCCATTCGTTTTAGGGAATAAAAGAACAAAAATAGCTGTTCCTCGGAAAGTTACCAAACTGGGCCTAAACTAGCAAGACGGCGGTACGTTGCACAGGTCAATGAATCTTCACATCAATTTAGATTTCCGCTAGAGTTTACATGGAGTTTTACATAAATGGATTCGATCTTATCATGTAGATATGTCCACCGATTAAAAGAAGATAGGAATCGCAAAATTGCAATATCTATCGAATCATAATGTGAGCACATGCGACTTTTTGAGCACGCAAAATAATCCGAGTCAATACAAACATGAAAGTATAAAGTAAAAATGCGAATCCTTTCTTTTTGATAGGTTTCATCCATTTGTCAAAAATCTTCACTTTTGCCATACGCCGTGCGCATTTGTTATTGAAATCTTCATGATTAGGTTTTGTGTGAGCTTGAGATTGAATGTGTGAATCAATAGTCATAAGAGTTTGCTCACACCCCAATTTTGGTCTAACAATTTAAATTTTCATTCTCGTAATATTACAAAAGTAAAGACGGCGAGATAATAAATATATAATAAATAAAAAAGGAAAAAGACCCCAATCCATTTTCTTCTTTCCTTCGGCTCGTTCCAGGACGGAAGAAGAAGGCCTGAGAAAGAAGTCAGACACCGATCACCGCCGTTACTGGCCATTCCTGACGCCGTGCGTCAGAGCTTCACCCTGCTCCGTTCCTCGGTCGGAAACGAAGTGACTCAACTCCTGTTCGAGATTCCTTCACTAATGCCAACCTTCATTGTTGTTGAACGTCCAAGCTTCTCTCATCGATCTTCATAGCTTCCCCTTGCTTCATTAATCAGGTAATCTATCTTCCCTGTAATGCCCTGTTTTGAGGGAGTAACAGAACCGAGAGAAACAAGTCCTAGATTAGGATCGAATTTGATTCAACTCGAATCCACGGCTATGCTTTGCATACATCCTCGATTAACTTTGTTTGAACTCGATCTCTAATCTGAAGCCATTGTTGTTTTGTTTCCCCTTTTGTCGGCGGACTGCACACAACATATTTGATGAGTGCCTTGGAAACACGAATGAAAACTAGCCTAATGATTTACCTGAATGTGAATAGGTGTTGACGTAGATTGATTATTATCACTTAATTTGTTAGTATTTAGACTTGATTTCAGACATGTTTCATCATTCGGTGAGGCCGAATCTAAACACCTTCTCTTGTTCTATGTTCTTGTGTGCTCCAGCGTCATTTTTGATGACTGATTTCAGCGAGGAATAATGGGAGGTAAATCATACGAGTCTGGATGTCCGCTTCCATGTCCTCGTTGCTTTATTTATTTATTTATTTATTTTTTATTTTGCCTGTATCTTCCTTGAATTCCTGAGGTCGTGACCTGTGGTGGCTGTCCACGGCAAAGAATATTGTTTTTGGCTTAAGAAGAAATAACTAGCGTGGTTCACTGTGGAAATGTTTTGTGAGTAATCCGTAATCCTTGAGCATCCTGGAAGGTGCTCGAAGAAGAAAAGTACGAATGCCTTTTGATTACCCGATGTTAAAAGAAAGCTTTAATTAGGTTTAATGAATTTGGGTTTTAATTGCTTAGGGTGCAAATGATAATTATTCTATTTTTCTATTTTTATTATGTTCTCCGAAATAAGTTTAGAATAGAAATCCATTTTGGTAACCCAATTTCATTTTTCTATTTTAGATATAAATTTTTAGCACATAAATATATTTGAAACATAAATGGTAAGTCTTCCTTTTTATTTCTAGAACAAAAATAGAAATAAAACTCTTCTCATGACTCACCCGCTACCTATGGTTGTTGCTCTCACCTATTGCATGCCGTAACTCGCTTGCTAGGTGCTACCAAAAAATGTTAGGGCTTATCAAATGAATTTCTATTTTAGGAATAGAAATTATGTTGTTATCAAACGCGTATCTCTACTCAAAAACTCATCAAGGAAATAGAAATAAAAATAGAAAAAAATTATTTTTAGTTAAAAATTAGTTCCAAGAAAAAATGGTTATCATTTGCGTCTTTTGTAAGCTTGGGCTCATTTTGGTTTTAAAGAGTTGAGAGTTTAAATTTAGTTTAGTTAGACTTGGGTGGAGTATGGCTGTATTCAGAAATGGACTTAGTAAGAAATAGTGAAAAGGGGGTTCAAATCAATCTTCAAAAGATTGGGCTCAGGGCTAAATTTTGTTATATAAAAACTAGGCTTCAAGAGTTTTGCGTCTAAAAGAGGACTTTGTGCAATAAAGCCCAACGTGTGTCCATAGCCCAGACCTACGAAATCCAATGGTGGCTCACATACTGGCTGGGCTCAAGGGCCCGACCCGACCCGTTCCCCTTCTAATAAATAATAATGGATAAAAATAATAATAATAATAATAATAATAATAATAATAATAATAATAATAATAATAATAATAATAATAAAATCCAAAATTTAATAAAATAACAAATTGAAAACTTGATTAGGAAAATACACCTTGATTAGATCGTTAGATTTTAGTATTATCATTAGTTTAGTTTCATTTAGATAGTACATACATGATGCAGGGAAATTCATGATTCTCTCTAGTTTAGATTTAAATAGTTTAGTTTAATTAGAAATAGAACTCAATTTGAACTAATCTCATGGGGGTTGCTATCTTGAAGCTTAATAACAAGGTCACGTTATATTTTTTGCTTGACTTGTATCAAGTTACTTTACTACAATTTACTTTTTACTCAATTTGTCATTACTATCTTTGATGAATTAATTGTATCTCTTTTATATTGCTTTTAAGTGTTGTGCTTTGCTTGTTTTAGTTAAATGTTAGGCTAATTTTTTTTAATGATCATTATAAAAACAAAAACATTGCATGGACACTTAGCAGACAAAAATCTTAGAATTCATAATTTTGGTAAAAAGACTACTTAGACACCTTAACTATGAAATAATCAATTTTAAATACCGAAAGAGTACTACTTAGATAACTAGTGTAATCAAGTCTCTGAACCTAAATTCTAGTTGTGTAAAAAGTGAGGTATACTGCCGTATCTCATTTGATTTCTAACTAACCTCGATAAATTAGTGGCAACGCATTATATAAAATTCTCATAGGAATAATCGAATTAAAATGAAAATCCTAATGTTGCATAAGGTAAGTGTAGCACCCCTAACCCAACTGAGGTCGCCACAGTTACCCATCTTCATGAAGTTAAGCCATAACTTCTTAGGCATTTTTTTTTTTTTATAACGGTCTCAGCGCAGTTAAATTGCAGAAGCATAATCAAATCTCTCCAGTTCTCCCTTCAAATAAACATAAGGCAATGCACACCAACTAAGACATCATAGGTTAAAAACCGAACCATTTTTATTTACATATTTACATGATGGATTAACTAGGGTAGGTACAAGCAAAAGATAAGCCAACACATAACTAGCTTGGCTTAAGCTAAAAAAGAAACACCTCTACCCTCCTCACTGATCACAAAAAGCGCAATCCATCCCTCCATTGGTATCGGTTATGTCAAAAAAATCAACTCCTAGCTTCTCACGCAGGCATCTACACCCATCCTGGTGCATCAGGTGGTGGCGGTGGTAACATTCCCCGCATCATCCCATCCCGGCGAACATGGACGGAGATGAACTCCTGAATAACTGGACCATCAGCCAGGCCCACCTCATAGGACACGATCGCATGAACTCGAATGAAAGTCAGACCAGGGATAAGAGGATAGTCAATCTCCATCACTTCGACCTCTACATCGGTCGGAATGCCATAATAGGTGCCCCGCGTGACAGGTAGGAGCGGCATCTCTAAGCTGAAATGTTAGTCCCCAAAAGGGGTGAGTACAACTACTCAGCAGATAAATGATTCCCTATGGCTACTCATGCATCATACAAGAAAATCAAGACATCACAATGTAGCACATATCATCTCATGTATGCAATGCACCACTTACCTTGTAGCCATTTACATGTAATTGCACCATATATGAGTACATCATCAAATATCCATGCATATGCCAACATTAAGCCATAGGTATTCATTCATCCATTCCCTTACTATCCAATGTCCATGCATATACCATGCATATATATCATTCAATACTCAGGCATACACCATGCATACATATCTTTCAATGCCCATGCATACATATCATCGTATGCATAACTCATTTCCAATTTTCACAATTTTAATTGGCCTTTAATACACCCTCGGCACACACCTCCGGGCTTCCGGCACCCCCACATTTCGGGTATCTCGCACCCCAACTGGCATCACGAGGAATTCACGGCACACACCATTCGGGCTTCCAGCATTTACACTCCCTGGCCGGGCATCTCGCACCCCAACTGGCATCACGAGGAACTCCCGGCACACACCATCCGGGCTTCCGACACCCCCAACGCTCCGAGCATCTCAACTCCGAGGCCATCCAGATTTACACCCCTAGGGCCACTAGGCATCCGGCATTTACACTCCCTGACCGAGCATCTCGACACTCCCAGGGCATCGTCGGCTCACACCATCTGACGGCCTTCTCATTTATCATGAGTTATATTCACATGCATGGTCCAATTTCATATGGCATATGACATGATGTACACTTCTAATATCTACATGATATGCCACATACCATCACTCTTGCAGCATGATAAAATACTTGAGACAATACCAATCATTTGATTCATGCAATCTAGAATAGCTTACATATTTTTTTTCCTTGAAATTTTACAAATTCCAGCATGCATAATTTATGAAAATGTCTAAATTGAATGCCTAAATGACTCAAAAATCATGGGACTTGCACACGTAATAGTCGAGACATAATAACACATTTCTCATGAAGAATGCAAGTTCTGAAAATCATCACATAAAAAGATACAACTTCAACTCCACAACAAACCAATCTCGAGTACAACAGTTTACACGATTTCAGCATTTTCCTCAATTAAATATCCAAATGACCTCTAAAAATCGTGAAATTTTACCATAAAACAGTCAAGACATAAAGGTGCAACTTTCATGAAGAACTCATGTCCAAAAGATCTCCACACAAAAAGATATAACTTAAGTAACACAGCTAACAATTTTCGGACACACAGATTGCACAGCTTTATAGTCACTTCAAATTAAATATCCAAACAATCTTCAAAAATTATGACATTTTACCACGTGATAGTCAAGATTCTAAAGTAGATTTTTCATGAAGATATCAAGATCAAATTCGTTATAAATAATTAATTACAGTAGACGAAAGCTTCTATTTATGGCACCGTTGCATCCAAATCAACACTTAATCTTAAATTCACCATTTTTCAAAATTAAATAACCAAAAGACCTTCAAAAATTATGAAATTTTACCATGTGATAGTCAAGACTGTAAGGTAGATTTTTCATGAAGACATCTAGGCCAAATTCGTCCTAGATAATTTATTATAGTTGAGGAAAACCTCTGTTCACTGTACCGTAACTTCCAGACCATCCTATTACCGAAAAATCTCCATCTCACCTACTTATTCTCCTTCTTTTCTTCTGGATTTTTGATATGTTCTAGCTTAAAGTGTCCACTTCAACTTTTATTAAGGAGTCAAGGTGAAATATCCAAAGGAAAGTTGTCTTATGGTCCCCCGAAGTCGCTGGTGTTCAACACGGTTCGTCCAGATTCCACATCTTCAAGAAAAATTACATTTCACTAAGCTATACTTGTTATTTTTGTCTCAATTTTGAGTATGTTGATCCTCTTGATGTTCTACACAATTATTATGAAGAAATCGAAGAAAGATTCCCAGTAAAAAGTCGAGTACAGCAGCCAAAATCATCAAAACTCCACATGCAACTCCAGATTCGACCGTCTTCTTAGAAAATGGGTTTCACCCCACAAAACTCGTCCATTTTACCTTAATTTTTAGTATGTTGTAGTTCAAGATGTGATCTACAACTCTCATGAAGAAGTCAAAATCAGATTCTAGCTCTAAAGTTACATGCAAGACCTCACAAACTTCTGGCGCACACGGGTCTACTCGGAACAGAACACAACTTCAAACAAAAACACTTCAAAACCTTACTTTCTACCCTCAAAACCCACGGATTCAACCACTACACAACACTACACTCACAACAGAGCAAGCAAGAGTAGATAAGGGATCAAATCTTGCCTTAAATCTTAGCAAAATAAAGACAAAGACGGACGGGCAGGGCGGGCGACGATGGCTCCTTTCCTCCTTTCTTCCTCTCCTCCTTCTTCTTTCTCTTCTTTCTTTCTCTCTTTCTCTCTCCCTCATCGTCGACTAGCCCTTCTAGAACCGGCCACTCTCATTTTTATACCCCTAATTTCTCATCATTAGATGTAATGATTAGTTTTTGCATGCATTTTGACACATCATCAAGCTATTGACACTTGGAAAAATCCATGCAAGAACCGGCCATCCTCTCCTCCTCCTTGCTCGGTCGACCATGGCTTGTCTTTCTTGGGTTTGTGGGTCGGCCCATTTAGCTTGAGGCAAGCCCACGCCAATCGGCCCAAAGTTCTCAAGCCCAAGTCCAAATTTTAAATCCTTAAAATAACTAAGTCTTAATTAGGTTAATTAAAAGATTAAATAATCTATACGCTTGAGTCTATTGATGTATAAATTCTAACTTTATACTCCACATGACCAAAGTCTTTTTCCTTCAAAATACATTCCTTACAACTCAACCATGAGTCTCGTCACGAATCATGGAAAAAGGCCACTAATTACAGTCACAGAAGTTTTTCCTTGCCTATCCATGGCTCAAGGATTCTTTGTAAAATTCCGGGATGCCACAGTAAGGATTTGAGAGAATCAACGCCAATTGAGGATAATTGATCCCCATTTGGCATTACCTTTAAACCCATCTTTTCCTGGCATGCATCACAAAAAGAGGGTCACAACAGTGTTGTTGCAGTCCTTATCTATGATTTCCATATATTATTAGACCAACAAAAAGGGTTTCAGGTAAACACTAAGTTGATGTTGGTCACTTTCGTAGCCCAAGCAAGAGGATTTTTGGGCATGAAAGTGTGCTTTACAAAGCGAATGAATTTATGCTTGTAGGTCAAAACTATGTACATTTTTCGTCTTTAAAGTCGTCACCTAGAAAGGTTGTATAGAGCCGAACATTCACATGACGTGTGTCTCGGGAAGCATTTGCGTTCTACAAATTAATAATTTGTATATTCAATCATAACTTGAAGAAAAATCTTACCTTACTTTTTTTTTTTTTTTTTTTTTGGTTAGAAGATAAACTTTTCATTGCTAACGAAGAGGTGGGTAACATAAAGTTCCAAGATCAAGACATAAAATTAAACATAGTGAAGAGAGGGGACTCTCTTTCCAATTTGGTAGCAGAGAATCCATTTGGTGGGCCTTGGCAATTCAGTCTGCAGCCTGATTTGCAATTCTCGACTCATACTTTAAAGAAACTCGATGTAGTTGGGCTATTAATGTCATGCCCTGGATTCCGGGCACGCGCACATCCCTCGGCGGTTGATTAAATTGCGACGTTCTAAAGATTCATTGCCAACCTATTCATTTTATGCACATGCGGAAGCGAACTCATAATTACCCAACTAACAAATAAACACATTAGATAGTAAAAGTAGGACAGCAATTCTGTGGCATCCTCAATTTTCGAAAATTCTTGAAGGTATGAGGATTGTGGTCGATTCAATTTGGGAAATTGTAGCTATTGGACTATTTAATATGGCATTTTCAAATTGGATACAATCTTTGAACATGTGACGATTGTGGCCGACAAAATTCATAGAATTCTAGTCATTGGACTATTGAACTACGATTTACTTATTTTGATGGACATAGTGACTATACCATATGACCAAGTTGGCATTTGAAATTAAATGTATATATATGTGCACATTGTAATCTACGGTTAAGCACAAGACTTTGAGGGATTGAGACATGTTTAAATTGGATAAAATTAGGCTTAATGAGAGGGTTTTATTGTGGGCCGGCCAATTAAATTAGCCAAGCCCAGCCCATGAAGCCTCAATGTCGCACGTCCAAGGGAAGAGAGAGTGGCCGGTCTAGGTGGCGCCAAGGTGTCCATTTTGCTGCCACTTGTCCCCCACGCATGGAAGCCTAGAGCTAGGCTTGATGAGTGGTAAGTGAGGTGTAAGAGAGAGAGAAATTACCGTCCTTTGAGTGGGGTTAGTCGACCAAGAGAGAGAGAGAGAGAGAGAGAGAGAGAAGAAGAAGAAGAAAATCGAAGAAGAAGAGGAAGAGAAGGAGGAGCTTCGGCCGAGAGGGTTTTGAGCAATTTCAGCTTGTGCCGTGGGGATTTCTTGCCATTTCTACTCAAATCAAAAGGCAAGAGTGATCCTTCTAGCTTCCTATACATGTGTAGTGTTGTTTTATGGCTGAAAACCGTGAATTGAATGGTTAGAATTGAGTGTTTTTGGAGAAATTCCAAGTCGGGTAAAAATCGGGTGTTGAGAAACTGGTTTACACCCGAAGCTTGTATGGCTTATTTCGTGGGTTTAGAGGTGGAATCTGAGCTTGATGTCTTCTGAGAAGTTGTTGTACACATTTTAAACTATAACACAGTCGATTTTGAGAGGATTTGAGTGAGATTTGAGGGGTGAAAAGGGCTTAGCTTGTAACCGGATGATTACCGAGGATGACCGAGGGACCTTTGATGCTTGTTTGTCTTTAATCATGTCTTTTTAGTTGGAATTATTGCTCGACTCCTTCTTGTGATTTGTAAAGGACATCTTGATGCATAACATACTGAAAATTGAGTTAATTTCATCAATTTTTACCTAGTGAATTGTATTTTTCTTCACGGGCCTAGATTCTGGAATTTGGACGAGGCAAGGTCAGTAGGTAGTTGAGCTTGTAAATCAACTTTTGCTTGAGAATTCAGCTTCGACTTCTAAAGAAGAGTTGTAGGAAACATGTTTAGCTACAACATATTCAAAAATGAGAGAAAAAGAAAGAGTTTAAAGGGGTTCAATTTGAGTGACTTTGCTGATGGTACGTTCTGCGTGGTTCAAAGAGTAAGATGGGAGTTTGCGATTTTTGTACTGCTTTTTGTGGGGCGAATTTGATGAGGATTCCTTCTAGTAAAATGATTTTTAACCTCTTGAATACAACATACTAAATTTAGGTAATTTTTGAAGGTGATTTGGTGCTTCAAATTCGTGAATTTCATAAATAGTGTAAACTGGAATTTTTGTAAACATGAGCCGGTTGTGGCCAAATCTAGTTATTATTGTGTAAACATTATTTGGATTTGTTTTCTTAGCAAGAATGACATTCTTATGTCCTATTATTAATATGGAGATGAGTTAGCATTCTTAAAAGCCAATGGAGTGGTGCATTGAAGATGTTTTTGGTCAATATACATGCTGTTTTATGTGAGGTTTGTTGGAGAGACCTAGGCCGAATGAAATTCTCTATGCTGTGGTATTCAAAGCATGTCATTTTCATGAAACATATGCTGTATTGCCTTGTTACTTGTATGTGCGTGCCTCATAAAGTTTAAAGGGGAGCAAATGACCTTGAATTGAGGTAGTTCTTCAAAGTGTGCATGCTGTGTTGGTGATGAACTAGTTAGATTAAACTTGTTAAGTGAGATTTATGTTATATGATTGAAAATACATGGATGTGCTTGCTGTCATGCTTATGTATATCATGTAACATGTTGTGAACTATGCATAAGAAAGAGATAATTGCATGACATGCACTGAATTATGCCTCGGGAGTATCGAGATGCCCGGCCAGGGAGTGAAAATGCCGGATGCCCAGTAGCCCTGTGTGCGTAAATCTGGATGGCCTCGGAGTTGAGATGCCCGAGCGTTGGGGTGCCGGAAGCACGGAGTGTGTGTGCCGTGGATGCCTCGTGATGCCGGTTGGGGTACGAGATGCCCGGCCGGGAGTGTAAATGCCGGAAGCACGGATGGTGTGTGCCGTGAATTCCTCACGATGCCGGGTTGGGTGTGAGATGCCCGGAAAGTGGGGTGGCCGGAAGCCGGGTGGTGTGTACCGGATTGTGCAATTGAAATTGCAAGCATTTGATATAACCATATGCGTGAACATTGTTAGCATGAAGAAAAAGGCATGCGACACTATTGATGTACATGTGCATAAATTAAGTGATCATGTGAGTGGTGCACAGGATGTGAAACATGTGCATTATGCGTGCTGAATTATGTAAAGTGCTCATAATTCCGCTTGATGTTGATGTGCAAGGAGTACATATGTGATGAGATATACATGTATATGCATATATAGCGGCTGTTTTGAAAGAAATGCATATGATGATCCATGTGAGTATAAGTAATATTTGATGCATGAGTGCACATATTTGATAAGTGTATGTTTGGCGAAGAATATTAGAATACGTGGCTGATTGGTTCTCTCATGATGAATATGCAAAACCCTTGATGTTGTTTGATTTCCATATGATATGATAATGTGTTTGATTTTGTTGTATGGGTAGCCTTAAGGATCGCTTTTATGCTGAGTGGTTGTACTCACCCCTTTGGGGACTAACATTTCAGCTTAAAGATGTCGCTGCCTCCGCCGCACCTGGTGCATTTTACGGCATACCCTCTCGATGTGGACGTGAGGGTGTTTCACCCGGTTAGCCCTACTGTCCCCGGCTTGTCTTATTTCCGGTGAACGTGCGGGTTAAGTTTGATGTGGGCTTGGAGAGCGGCCCGGATACCAGGAGTTTGTCTCGCCTACATCCGTCGGGATGGCGAGATGGTGGGGATGACGCCGCCGCCATCACCTCCTGGAGCGCCGGGCTGGAACTAGGCGCAATGCTCTGACTGGAGGAGGCTGGTGGGTTTTTGGATTGGGATCAGCTTAGATGGATGGATAGTTGATGTATAGGCTTTTTCTTTGATGAGGGGTGATGATACTTTATTTTGAGGTTTTATACTGTGGTCGTTCTTTTGATGTATCATGTACCCTGAAAAGAAGCAAGGAAAATCCATCCTGTCATGCTATGAATAAAGAGAACTGATCCCATTATCTTATATCTTTAGTTGTGTGCATTGGCCTTTGTTGTTTGGGAGAGTCGTGATTCCGCTTTCGCTATTCAATTGCGCAGGGACCATTCAAAAAAAATATATATATATAATGACAACATATTTCAAGAGAGCCTAAGAGTTTGCAGCTCTCAAAGGAAAAATAAAGGTAGGTAAACGTGACTGTAATGACCTCAAGAGGGTTTTGGGGTGTTACAAATTCTCACAAACCACACTTTCTGAACAGACCGAGTTAAACCTATAGGTTCATATACAAAGGTCTGACTCCCAAAAAGAAGTCATAACCAACCTATACCTGGATCCCTTCGACTTCGGCTCCGAATTCTCCATCCTAGGGACCTGAAAAATTTTAAACCACGACAGGGTGAGATAAAGTCTTAGCGAGTCCACACCCTAAACTCCGATTAGGACAATAATTCACTTAGAGGCAGCCTAATCATACACCATATAAGACTTACCTCGCCTAAGCACCTCCCTGCACGTTAGACGCAACAAGCGTAAATCATTAACTGGAACACCTCATGTCATATATCAATCAATCACAGGGGTCCCGATTATAAGGCCAAATTATTGTGATACGTCCCATTCCATGCCACACAATTTCATCTCATAATCAGGTGCGGCTATTTTAATCACTCAAGCGTGTCCCAATTAATTACGTCCCAACGACCACGGCCAATTCAACAGTTGGTGGTCATCCGGCATAATCGGGCATCGTCCCACTTCGTCGAGCACGACAACGTCTACATTTAGACGGCATTCTCGAAGAAGCATTGGCTCGCCTCCACTGCGACCGACATCCGTTGACGTGGGGCATTCCATAAAGGAGCATCGCACCCCCCGACTTTCATTAGGTAATGGGTTCTCATAGCGATCACACACACATCTATTCTTGGGCAAGAAAATCGTGCTTTGCATTCAAATACTTCAATTTCAAATTATGGACTTGGCCAATTTTCTTCATATTAAAAACACACGGTAAAATAATTATGCGTGGTCATACAGTCAAAAATCGAACCATAAAATGTGATATACTCTCTTTTTAAAATTCTACAATTTTATATAGTACGTAAAACCATTTTTGGCGTCAAAAACCAACACTTGGTATTTTTCTAATTAAATACCAAAATTTCATATTTTTTAAATAATAATTCAAAAATTATCACCAAGCACTCAATTGCATAAATTAGGACTCAATTTCACAAATCAACGCAACCATGACGATCATTGTAAAATTATGAGAAATGGCTAATCCGTCACAATTTACACTAATTATAATTAATTAAATAAATTGCAATTAAATAAATAAATTGCGATTAATTAAATCGAACCACTTAATTAACCTAACCATATAGGCAAATCATCCACCAAATCAACTCTTAGCTTCTATCATATAGCCAAAATACCAAATCCCCTTCTTAAAAATAAACTTAGCAACTCTTTTTTTTTTTTTATTCAAACATTCCGAAATAAATTCGTACGGGGTCCCGTATTTGAAATTAACCCGCCAAACTTTGCACGCATCTAGTTTGAAACCTCACAGTTTTATCGAGCCCATAAAACTTGACACCAAACCCGACACCATAATTCTTTTCTAATTCTTTTCCAACCATCCCTTTTTGGAAACCATATTTGGTAATCCCCTTTTTTTTTTTTTTTGTTCAAAATGTTTAGAAATAAATTTGTAGGTGCTCACATACTTAAAATTAATCCGTTAAACTTTGCACGTACCTAGTTCAAAACCTCATTGTTTTATTAAGCAAATAAGTTTTTGTGTCCAGACCCGACACCTCATTGTTTTTCTAATAAATAGTCCAAAAGGTCACCTTTTTCAATAATACTAAACAACCAACCTGGAGCAATCCATCTCATCACATCACGCATAAGTTCTTAGCATGCCACAAGTCAACCAAATCATCAAATACACATTATTCAGCAAGCACGACACTAATAATAACCATAAAACCCACAATCAGCCATAACCGGTAGAAACCAGGCCACTTAAACAAACATTTTTTGTGAAGACACCTTAACCCATATCCTTCTAGATTAAGAGAAGTAAATCACTTAAACCGTTACAAAAACCGTGTCCGTGTCTAGAAAGTCTGTTTTCCAAAATCAGTTTGGTTCAAGATCTAAAACTTGTTCATTTGATATGTAATTTGAGTATGTTAAACTACAAGATGTGGCAAACAATTTTTGTGAAGAAACTCTTTCAAAAATCGAACCCTAAGAATTGATAAAAAAAACCTTTGAACACCAAAAGGTCACAAGTTCCAGCACAAATAGAAGTTCTGTTTTGATTGAAATGAAGTTAAAATCCCATTCTTTTAAATCCATAAAAGTTTGAGTAAAATATATGTCATATTTGAAGATATCTAGAACATTTTTCAAGGAGGAAACAACCCCAAAATTGGAGCACATTTGAGCCCACAAAAATGGCAAACGGCGAGTGTCTAGTAAACTGATCCGAACTTCAACTAATCCAACCTACTTAACACTAATCCTTCTTAGTACTAATCTAACCAAGCTAATTAACACTAATCTAATTCCCTAAATGTAATTAATAACCTAATCAAGGATTAGAGAGTTAACTCACCGGAATTCAATGGTGACGGGTTCACGGTGATGGCAGCGCGATGGCGGTAGGATCCCGTAACTACCGAGGCTCCAACGAAGGCTCGGCCGAGGCCGAAAAGCCCTACAAGACCCATGGTTTGGCTGGACTTGGTTTTGGAGTTGTTGGTCGGGGTTGCAGCTTGTGGTGGTGATGGTTCCGCTGGGGACCGGGCTATTGCTAGCTAACTAGCAGACTTTGGATGAGGAGGCAGGGTAGTGGCTAGCTGTGTGATGTTGAGGTGTGAGGATAGATGCTGGTCGGTACTGATAAAGGTGGGCGTATGGTGATGGGGTACTTCAGGGTGGAGTCGGTGGTGTTGGTTGCGACGTGGAAATGGAGGGCTCGTGAAGATGATGAGGGAAAGATGGGGCTGTTCGGTGGTGGAAGGAATGGGCAGAGGGAAAAAAGAAGTGGCATGGGGGAAAGAAGGAATTAAGAGGGATGAGCAGAAGAGGGAGGTCAGCAAAAGCTAGGGGGAAAGGATGTGCGTGAGAAGTGAGAGAGAAGAGAAAACAATTAAGTCAAAGAACTAACCAATCAACTTAGAAAAGAAATATCTAAACCATCATTAGAAGGCTCCGAAAGTCTTCATGCTCACCTTCATCCTCCCAAATTACTTTCCTAAGCTTGATTTCTCAAAATAAGCCTAATTGAGGTAGAAAAATCCAACTTGGTCTACCCATCCGAATTTCCTTTTTTATTTTCTTTTTGCTGCAAACCGATTTTTCCGCAAAATTCTGGGCTCGATGAAATTTCTCTAAAAGATGAGACAATGTCCTAAAAATAAATTGTGACATGCTCGAACATCCAATTCCTGAAACCGAATTCAATTTCGTGGTTAAAATTGACCAAACGCGATTTTAGTACAACCTAACCCATTGGGTAGCTTTTAGGGATTTTAGCGCGTTTGATATGTGGTTGATAATCTTTGATCCACGTTTGTGCATCTCTGACTCGTAGGCGACTCTTGGTAAAAATCATAATGTTTCAATTACGTGTCCCGAGTGCATTATCGATAGAAAATCGGGTTATATCCGTCCGATGCAAATATTGCAATCGTGTGGAATCACCCGCAATTCAATTACGTGTTTTCGTCGAATCGACTTATATCTAATCTCAACTTGATTATATGGTGTCGTATTGACCATTGCCAATTATTATGTTCAAGTAGTCGATTTCTGATCAAATTCTCTAGTTTGTCGTGTTTATATCCCTTAACAGGTTCACATAATAGATTAGTTAACTCGTGAGTAGCCAACTCAAAGAAATGGAACCATAGGCGCGTCGACGAAATGCTCATTTCATATATTCGGGACGGGGTCGAATTTTCAGGATGTTACAATTAATAATCGATGGTCTTTGATAATGGACCAGGTTGCCCAAGGTGCTTTTAGTTGGCCTGTCACACACTCCACCGCTTTTGAATTATCAGAGCTAATTTCCACGTGTAGGGGATGTTCAGAGTTCAGTTCATGCAAATGTACTTTCCTTTCTCCATGTTTTTCTACAACCACAATAAAGCTTCTCGGATGGCTAGGGTTTCCGCAATCAACACCGAAAAAGCTCGAGATCTGCTTGGCAAATCCGTCGACGATGGTTCCTCATTCATTTCTACATATTCCGGCCACCGATCTCTCCATCGTCGAACTACACCAGGAGATGTCAATGTTTAGCTTGAGGGTGTTTGGCAATGGCGAGCTTCATTATGTCTGCTGCAGCATGGGTCTCTTCTCTCCTTTTGTCTCCTTGAGGTGCCATTTCACATTAATATGGACCATGGAGGTGGCTTCTTCGATGATGGATCTCAAGTATGGCCTCCTCCCTGAAAAACCAGAGTATTCCTTGCCTTCCAAATCTGTCATAGGATCCCCCCCCAAAATAGTGCTTTTGACTTTGGCTTCATATTTGAGGAGAGATGTTCGCAAACCCATTTGTCAATTCTAGTAATTGTTGTAAGGGAGGCGTGTGCTTCCAACCTAGGGTCTAACTAGATTTTTTTTGTCCAATTGCATATCATGATGAGGTGTTTCACCGTCTCTGGAGCTTGACCACACAGTGAGCAAGTTGGTTCAGGTATCATCATTCTCCTATGTAGATATTCTCCTATGTAGGAGTTGAACTTTTGGAAAGATCTATAATTTCCAAATGTTATGCTATAGCATTTTAGGGGCTTAGTAGGATGTTGATGGTTGTTCCTCTATTTTGGTACATTCCCGAGCATGTATTATATTGTAGTTGCTCTTAACTTGATAGATCCCTGCATTGTTTTCTGTCCACACTAGTTTATATTAGGTCTTGGGGTTTAGACTCAAGGGAGTTGTTGTGATTATGTTGACAATTCTTTCCCAAAAAATGACGTCGAGTTTCTGGGTTTCCCATTGACCTGAGGGTCATTTTGATTAGTTGGTCCTCCAATTTTTCCGAAGATACCCACTTGTCCTCCCTTACTTGGATTGTTTTTCCATCCCCAACTTCCCATTTTATTTATAGTTCTATAACATCTCTTCCTACTAAGACACATTGCCACCCCAAAGAAGGTTGGGGCCTTTTGGTGCATTCTAGAAATCTCCTTTGGGAAAGTAAATACCTTTGAAAATTTTGCTCCATAAAGCATCCAGTGTTTTGATTAGTCGTCAAGCTTGTTTCTCCAACATCGCTTTATTAAAATGTACCAAATCTCTGAACCCTGAGCCCCCCATAATCCTTTCTTGTTTTCAGGTTTTCCCATCTTTTCCGACGTATGCCATTTTTTGCTGCGTTTTGTCTCCACCAGAATGAAGATACTCTCTTTTCAATTGCCCTACAAATGGATATAGAGATCTTGAAGATGGACATGACATATTGTGGCATTGCTTGAACAACTATTTTGATTAAGATTTCTTTGCCCGCCTTTTGTTGACACCTAATTTTGAGGCTCATTTTTTTGCTAAAAAATAAAAATAATAAAATGCATAGCATATAGATATTAGGAGGCATATTTCATTTAAGTATACATTTGTCGAGCCTTGGACGGGATGCAATTGCGAAGAATGAGAAGTTGTCGAAAATGGAGATGCGGACGGCCTTGTTATTGCCAAAGATAGCGATGGGGACACAATTTCACATCTGGTTGTGGCCTCGAAACATCTCCAGTCCACTGGATGGCAAAACGGGGTCAAGCTCATTAAAAGGTTATGATGACCGCACCCTTTTAATGCCAGAATTTTAATTCTGTTAAGCGAAAGTTTTGACCCATTGACCCATGCAAAAATTCTTTCAACTTTGTGTGGACACGTGACTTTCAACAATTAAGGAAAGGAAGGATGCGGTGAAGATGTTTTTAAGGAAACGAAAGCTGGTAGAGAATAAGAAAGAAAAGGGATATGCGCGATGAAGGAATCAATATATTAGTGTTTATGCTACATTATTTTAAAACAAGAAAGAATGCACCATCAAGGAAATCGCAGACATCCGTAAGGAAATGAATTCTCTGCATCAACTCAAGGACAAAGAAAAAATATTGTTGGATATACCCATTGATCTATTCGCAGCAAGAAAGGGGAGAAATCGACAAAACTTGCAAGAAAATATTCAATTTGAAGAAATAAAATCAAAAGGGGAATATTCAGCACGTAATAAATCAACTTGGAGCTGCCATATTATAAATAGAGCAGTAAACTGAGAGAGGGGGGGTCTTCGAAACATACACGGAGAATACACGAGAGAGAGAGAGTGGCGGTTTTATTCCTTGAGAGTGAGCCTTCGTAGCTGCGATTGAGGGCTGAAAGATCGATGCATCCATGCAATTGAGAGAATTCTGAATTCCAGAGAGAGATACGTGAGAGAGGGAGAGCGTGGGTCTTCTTGGTCAATTCTCGGCCAAGACTCACGCTGACGTTCCTACCGCGGTGCATCTGTCGTCCGCGATACATTGTCAACAAGCTGCCATCTTGTTAGAGTTATTACTCGACCACTTGACGATGCCACCGCAGCCCCTTCATCGTTGATGTCATTGCAGTATCGCTCCTCATAGTTGCCGATCCTCCACTGACGAATGCTTCCTGGAGCTACCCCCCGCGAGGAGATCGCTGCCTCATCAAGTTGACAATCTTATTGTGTTTCTGTTTTGCAGTAATTTTCCCTTTCGCTGTTCTAGTCTTCTTGAGGCCGCCCCCTTGCCGTGTTGGTCATCCTCGTTGACTTTGCTAAGCCGAATCAGCGAAGCATCAGTCACCGCCCGAAATTTGCTGTTGCTCACTAAGCGAGGCACCATCTTTGAGCAGCACGTCATCTTGAACCGCCACCCCTCGAGAAATCCGTACTCAGGAATAGGTAAAAGTCTTAGGCTAAATTTAGTTTGAGTATTCGAACTCATAGTTTTTTTTATTATTCTAACTTGATTTGCTTTGATTTATTTTTATCATTAGGAAATTTGTCATACTAAATCATAATAATCAAAATTTTGAGCCGCGAGATGTCGGATTAGATTTTTGATTATTTTGACCTTTTCGTGATAAATTCGTGAATTACTTTGCATCATTGAGATAATATGTCATTGATTTACATGGATGTTTTTTTATTATTTTGGCGTGTTATTGTTATTTGCTCATCGCATATCATGCATCATATTAGATATTTAGGTCTAAATACATTTCATATTTGAAGCAACGCATTTTAGTTATTTTTTTTAATATTCATGTAGAATCAGGATGATTTTCCTTTAATAAAAACCAAAACAAAAAATGTTATTTAGGTTGTACAGATTTCATAATGTGCACATTACATGTTGCGTTTTAATTAGTGGGTTATAGATTAATGTTTTAACATTCTCATCATGTAGTATTTTTTAAAAAATATAAAATAAAAATGTCAAAAATTAGCATTGCATCATTACGTTACTTTTCTTTCAATTAAAAAAAAGAAGAAAACACAAAAGTCATTTATTTGTTTAGTTAATAGATTAGTTTATAGTTAATCCCATTTCATGTCATCATTGTTTAGTGTAGGTTGCATACATTAAAAAAATCATAAAAAATCATAAAACAACATGCATATAGAACCATTATATCATTCATCCCATATCTTTAGGATTATGTAAATAAGATTGCATTATATAGTAATAGTTCTAGTCATGCCATATGAATTGCATCTCACATATCATTAAAGTAAATTCATGCACATCATAGGATTACATTTAATTAGAAATCATGTCATTTAGAAAATCATGTTTAGGGTATGCATTTTCATTAGCATTTTTGTAAGGTCGTAGTTTATAATTTCTTATGAATCCATCACTTTAGTTTATTGAATGTTATTGATTGTGCACCCGCCTGACCACCATTTGCATGTTAGTTAACTTAGGTTAAAATTAATCAATACTACTTACAATTTTTTTTTTTTAAATAAAGGTACCGAAAGGGCGTTAGATATTTCTAGCGTAACCATGTCCCCGGACTTAATGAATCTCCGGTTCGCAAAAATAAAGTATTCTCCCATACTTTATTTGGGTTCCTAACCAACCCTAATTGGTTAGTGGCGACTCCAATTTGAGTATGATTGCATGTTTAAATGAGAAAATTTCTTGTATCAAGTCGCGATTGGTAGGACTTGGGAGGGTCCATGCCAAGTCTTCGGACTTAGTAATCCAATAGCCTTCTTTGAATAAAAATTTCACTCTCGGGAAGGTCGCGACACCTTTGAAATCAGTTTCTCTTTCCATCATTTTAATTTTCTATCAACTTTTGTAAGAACCCGGACAAACATTTGTTTCCGATCTGACCCCAGTCTAAAAGTATTCCAAGATATTTCCCCATTTTTTTCTATAATTGGAACATGCAATTTAGCCGCTAAATTTAACTTGAGTCCTCGAGGGCAGTTTTTTCTAAAGAAAATACTTGATTTGTTGAGATTTATAACTTGACCGGAGACAAAACAATATTGGTTCAGGATGGATGCTATATTCTAGGCTTTTCTAATTGTTCCGTCTAGGAGGAAAATTATATCGTCTACAAATAGGAGTTGTGATAGTGCAGGACAACTTCTGTTTAGTTTGATACCTTTAATGGTTTCATCTTCTACTGCTTTAGTCGTGAGAGAGGATAGAACATTAGTCACAATGATGAACAAATATGGGGATAGAGGGTTCCTTTGCCTGACTCCCCGGGTTAGCTGGAAATGTTCACAAAGTTCTCCATTCACATTGACTCTGAAAGAACTAAGGATATACATTACTTTACTAGAGAGACTCATCTTCCACAGAAGCCCAATTTTAGCATACAATCTCATAAGAAGTCCCACTCAACCCTGTCATTAAGCTTTTTGCATGTCAAGTTTTAGGACTGCTTAGAATTTCCTCTTCCTTTTTCGCATCCTTAGCTGATGCAACAACTCCTAGACAATGAATATGTTGTCTTGAATTTGGCGGCCGTTGACAAAAGCGCTTTGTTCTTGAGAGATAAGATCAAGGAGCCAGAGTTTCAACCTATGGGCCATTACCTTAGCAATGATTTTGTAGTTGAAATTGCAAAGGCTAATTGGCCAATATTAGGTAATGTTTTCTGAGTTGTTTACTTGTGGAATTAGAACAATATAAGTCTCATTAATCTATGGGTCGAAAGTACCTTGTTTGAAGAAAGTATCAAACGTCTTGAATATCTCTTCTTGAATAACCAACCTTTGGCTTTGGTAGAATAGTTCATTTAGCTCATCTAGCCCCGAGGCTTTTGTAGCTCTCATTTGAAAAATTGATTCTATAACTTCTTCTCTAGATTATGGCTTGATCAAAGATTCATTCATCTCATCATTTACCACTTGTGTGCATTGGTCTAATATGGGCTAGTAGTCTCTAAAACCCATCGAAGTAAACAATGAACTATAGAATCCTCTGATGTGTTGCTTAATGGTCGATAGGTCTCGACTCCAATGCTGGTCATCAAGCTGTAATAAAGAGATTTTGTTTCGTGTCTTCTCTGAATAGTTGTGGCATGAAAAAAATTTGTGTTTTTATTTCTCCATTTCATCCAATTTATTCTGAATCGCATGAACGGAACATTTCTTCTCACCGCCATGAGTATTCAATCTATTTTACAATGTTCAGTATTCTTCATTATTTGATCCGTCCTCTACATAGTTGGAAAGCTCAGTAATTCTATTTCTAAGTGGCTGAATCTACCTCAATACATTTTGGAATTCCTCTCTACTCCATTTTCCTAGTGTAGTGTCACCTATTTTTGTCTTGGCTGTAATATTTAAGTGGTTGAATCTCCCATTCTCCCAGGCTTCGCCGATTTACTTCTGCACATTTTTTATTTTCTAACTAGTGGGCCTCAAACCTGAAAGTCTTCTTTCTTCTCACCCCATTGGAGTCCAAGGAAGATAGGATTGGGCAATGATTTGACCTTATTGCAGGTAATGCAAATGCCTCTACATTTGGAAAGAGAAATCTCCACTCTAGGTTGCATAAAGCCCTATCCAACCTCATTTTTACTCACTCATTAGGGGTGAGCATGGTCCCAATCCACCCCCTAATCCTAGGACCAACCCGCACAGTTCTAGTCCTCAATTTTGGGGACTGAGGACTGACCCTATTGAGCTTAGGACCGAGGACTGGACCGACTTAATGGGTTTGGTCCGGTTCCAAGGTCAACCCTAGACCAACCGATAATTTTTTATTTTGTTTTTTGTATTCCTTAAAAAAAAGCGATTAAGGACAAGATTGACCTAATGGGTTCAGTCCGGTTTCAATGTAAACTAGGATTAATCAATAATTTTTTATTTCATTTTTTGTACTCCTTGAAATGGCAACTGAGGATTGTACTGACCCAATAAGTCCGATGTTGAGCGAGGTCAGCTGAGAAAAGCAAGCGGTGAGGGTCAAGTGGGGTGAGCGTCGAACATAATGAGCATCGAATGTTGAGTGAGGAGCAATAAGCCAAGCGAGCATCGAGTGGCGAGCGGCGAATGGTACGAGTGACCTAAAGCGAGTGAGGTGAGTATCGAGTGGCAAGCAGAGAAATTATTTCTTTCGATTTTGGCAAATTGAAGACTAAAAGGACAACAAATACAAAAGAGAACGAATACTAAAGGAGGATATCATAAGGAGTTGTTTATACCTTTTTGGACGCCATGAGGACTCCTCACAAAAACATTTTCCTCCTTCGTAAATTATGATTATTGACGTCGTAAAAGACATTAAAAATCTAAGTTATTAAAGAACAATGTAAAATTATTTGAACTCCTCACTAAATAGCTGTTTAATGTTATTGATGCCATTTATTTAAAGGTTTTCTCTATATAAAAAAAATTATAAATAATATATTAGATATATATATTTAGGGTTGGTTTGAATTAAATCGACTCGAAACTCTCGGGACCATGGACCGACCTACACAATGCTTGTCCAAGAATTCTAGGACCAAAGATTGACCTAGTCTCCCTGAGAACTGGACCAGGACCGACAAGGTTAGGCCGGTCCAAGGTCGGTCCAAGGTTAACCCTAGACCGATGCTCACCCCTATCACTCATCACCTTCCTTGTTGTCTGTGTATGTGTAGATGCATCCCTTACTCTCGATATCCATTAGTAAACACATATTCAAGAGTTCTCGGAACACCACATTCCTATACCGGTCCACTTCTCACCTTCCAATCTTTTCCTATTGGTATAATATTTCATTAAAATCTCCTATGCAAACCCTTGGGAGAGTATTGGACAAGCTAATAGAGCACATAGTTTGCCATAATTGTAATCTTTCTTGATAGTTTGTTGGGGCATGAAGAAAAGATATCCTCATCAAAGCATCTGCTGTTAAGGTCCTTGTATTAATTCCCAAAACTAGATTCCACTTCCACCTTCACCTCCTCATTCCACATATGTGCTAGTCCTCTCGCAATTCCAATAGGATCGATGATGACTGAAGATATAAATTTCATTTTCCGTTTAATATGATCAACCATGTTGTTTTTATTCTTGGTTTCCATAAGGGAAATCAAGTTGAGCCTCTCTAGAGTCATTAAGGCTCTAAGTTGCTAAATTGTTAAGGGTATGCTTAACCTCTGACAATTCCAACTCAATATGTCATGTATGCTTGGATGGCTCATTTAGGGGTAGCCACTAAAGCCCATTTTTGGACCCCTTTCCACACCTAGATTGGAGTATCCAGTAGGTGCTCCTCTCTTCTCATAAGGTTGCATACGCTTCTGTTTTTTGGCTATTGGAATTTTTTATCCTATTTTTTCCTTTTTTAGCAGTTCTGTATATTTCCTTAGGTTTGCTTAGTTGAGTTGTAGAACCTGCATTTGTTGTGTTCTCTTTCCCCAGCTTATGGACATATTTGTTGTCATATTATCCTCTTCCAAAATGTCATTTTCTGAGTTGTATGGGATGATTGCCATCGCTTGGTACCGCATTTCCCTTCCTCTTAGTGTCATCAACCAAAAGCATTAGTGTGGTTGGTGCTGTCTCCTCTTCTTCGTAACATGATTCTATTTTTCCATATTTAAAAAAAAAAAAAAAGTTCCACAACGGACTGAGTTCCCTCACTTCCGTCTTAAGCCACAAACCATATCTCCTAGGTTAATCATGAGCTAGACTAGTTTCTTCATAAGGAATTGTGGGCAGTAGTTAGCATAATGTCCCATATGCCCACTTGAGTAACAAAAATGTGGAAGTCTCTCATATTTGAAGTCTAACCACCATTTCTTGCCTCCCATATTGATATCATGCCAGTTTTCAGTGGGTTTGTTAAATTTAAATGCACTTTCACCTTGCCAGCTTTACGCGAGTTGTTGTTTCTTGCTTCAAGTTTCACTTCTTCTACCTTGCCTAATTTTTCTGCTATTTGATGCACAAAGGCTTCATTAATGCAAGCTTGAGGGAGCCCCAAAATCTGTACCCAAAAGGTGTGATGCGTGAATTCATAATAGCGTTTTGGAATATATGGGTCTTCTTCCTGCATAACAAGAAGATTGATGGCAAATGACCAAGGTCCCATTTTTTACACTCTTCTTTTATCCTCAATAGAACTGAAAATGAAGGAGAAAAACCTAGGCTCTATTTGCTAACATTTTCTGAATCTAGCTTCCATGTTTTCCTCATCGTACTTAGAAATGCTTGAAAATTGATATTGGGTTTAGAATAAAGTTTTCTATACGGGAATAGTTCACTTTCCTATTTCTCTTCTTAAAGAATTTCTACTTCCAACTTTGTGATATCCTCTTCAAACCACAGATTGCCCATTTTTCTACACAAATCCGACAGCCTTAGTTGGTTCTCAAAAGCCCCCGCCTTATGTAGCTTGCTGTGATCTAGTTGCATGAGGGGGTAGATGTGAGATGAAAATTGAAGGAGGGCCAAATGCTTCCCAGGTTGTGGAGTGAAGGGAGCTCTTATTAGAACTTGGGTTGTTGCACTTAGGGTTTCCGATTTAGACGGTTTTATGGGATAGATGTTTAAAGGTGTGCTTGTATGGGTTGTTGGGGTCGGGTTTGAGCAAAAAGGCGGCTTCAAGTTTCTCTCGTTTTTGATTTTGCTTCAGGGTGAAGAGAAAAGAGGATGGATTCAACGCTAAGGAGGGCATTACCGATTGGGTCTAGTTGGAGAAAGTTTGGTAAATCCCCATTCCGGAGGAGGTGAGATTGGTGCTGCCATGGGAGGGGAAATCAAGTTTGGGGTTTCCAGGGTTTAAGGAGGAAAAGCTATCACTTGGGGATAGAGAGAAGCTTACCTTACTTCATATTGCGGTAATAATGAAACCCAACAATTACCTAAAGTCATTTTAATGAACCAGTCTGCCAATTTAACTTTGCTAAGTAATGGTACATGCCGCATCCACATCGTACCCTCTAATTGGCTCTATTTATCATGTGAAATTTTTGTTTGACCAAAATTTTCTCTTTATCATGAACACAAATTCTCGCTTTTTAGATATGCCAAGTGGATGCATTCGATACTTTCATCGTGCACATGAAAAGACTTGCCTTAGGTAAGTGAATACTAGGCCCAAGAAATACATATATTCGTTGGACTTTTTTTTTCCACCATCACTAATTCGAGGAAATATTTTTTATTGGTTGGTTAAAAATATGGATATTATACTTCACATACTTAATTAGAAATAAGTGTAGATGATGTTTATTTTACCCCCACTGATCTTATGGACTAGTAACATAAAGCATAAGTCACCGGATGAAAGGCCCAAACATGAAGTTCACTTCGATTGGCAATGCGTGGAATTGAACATATGTCATGCGTATAGTCGACATGCAAAAATTTCATTCTAGGCAAGACCATGAAATTGCCCAAGAAAAACATTCATCCAAGTGGGACAAACTATATCCTCGAGCAAACTTAAAGACAAGATAGCTCCCAAATCTCAAAGGCATCACCAACAAACGATAGACGGAAGAGACCATTTTTACATCCTGTCGCTAAGTATAAAAGCTTTATAAAGATAAGATACATGCATACATCTATCACAATACACCTAGATAAGTATTGGTAACTTAAGTATTCTCATCTCCTCGTACTAACTATTGGCATGACATGGTCTTCCAGGCTATCCATGTACCCAGTGTTCACGGTCCCACTAATATCCATGTAGACATCGGTCTCCTTTTCCAACATATGAACCATCTCTTCCCGATTCACACTTGTACTACTAACCCCAGAATGGTTAGTCATTGCTCTAAGTCTCTCCAATTCAATTGTTACTTCCTTCATGGTCGGTCTCTCCTCTGCTTTTATTGCCAAGCATCTTTTTGCAAGATTGGCAACTTCTCTCACCTGCTCATTGATTCCTTCATTTGCAATAACTTCCTCAACAATCTGAAACAATTTGCCATTTTCTAGTGATGAAAGGAAGTACATTGCCAAGCTCCTCTCTTCTTCCGATCGGCTGAATGAAAGTGCCTTTTCCCCTGTCAATAGCTCGACTAACACGACCCCAAAGCTGTAAACATCACTCTTTTCTGTCAATTGGCTTGTGTGCAAGTATTCAGGGTCTAAGTATCCCAATGTTCCCTGAACCATAGTAAATAATTGTGTTTGATCAAGTGGGATTAATCTTGAAGCTCCGAAAGTCGGAAACTTTCGCAGTGTAATTATTATCCAAAAGGATGTTTGCTGACTTGACATCTCGATGGATAATGGGAATGGAAGCTGCAGAGTGCAAGTAAAAAAGGACTCCGGCGGTCTCTGAAGCAATTCTCAACCGGGTCTTCCAAGAGAGCTTTAATGATTTGTTTGGGTCATGGATGTGATTGAAGAGAGTTCCATTGTTGATGAATTCATACACCAATAAAGGCACCTCTGTTTCCAAACAACATCCCAAAAGCTTGACCACATTACGATGATTAATTTGAGAAAGCACAATGACTTCATTGATGAATTGTTCAATTTGGCTCCGGTCCACAAGCTTGGACTTCTTAATTGCAACTACCATATCATTTGGCAACAATCCTTTGTAAACGGTACCATATCCTCCTTGGCCGACTATGCTACTCTCGTGATAATTGTTGGTGGCCTTCTCTAACTCTTTAGCGCTAAAGATTTTTGCGACTTTTGTGGTTTTGTCCGGTTCATCTAACTGTTGCTGCAAAAGTAAACCCCCGTTTTGCTTGAAGTATTGTTCTTTGAGCCTAATGAGCTTCATTTTCTTGTGTCCCAAATATAGAAAGCCAATACTGAATAGCGACACTATTATGGCCCCAGCAACACCTGAATACAACATTGGTTTATTCATTAACCATATGATTAACTACACAGTAAATCATCACACCATGTAAGAGTAGCCACACTTTGCAACTTTCTGCAGAATTATATCACGAGATTTCCTCGAAAGCCTAAGTAGTTTTGGGACAATTTGAGTCTAAATTAGGACAACCGATTTGGTTAAGCGAATCTCCCCAAACACACACACACAAGTTCCATGGCCTATAAATAATGTCATCAATTTAATAGGTTTAAATTGATATGAAAGAAATAATAAATTCAAACTAACCACAAGAATTAGGTATTTTCTTGTCCCATGGTACGATAATGTACTTGCTTATAGTTTTCTAGGTCTTACGCAACCAAATCCACGTCATTTAAAGCATGCAAATATAGAGATTTTTTCATTGAACTATGCATAAGTCTAAATAATTCAATGCAAGTCCTATCTCTATAACCCGTTGTATCCCTTTTGATGACATAAAAATGGCAAGGACTAGTAGCTTAGAAGAAATTTTTGAAGATGGATTAGTATAACTTCCTCTTTTACTCATGTTGTCTCCTTAGATAGATGTTATCAAATCACTAGCAATCAACTTGCTATCTGAATAATATCATGGCTTATGTAACAAATAGAAAAGTTGTATAGGTCGTAAATCGCACATAAAAAAAAAAAAAAAAAAAAAGACGAAACAACCCATTGAATCATTTCTATCGGTTCTTAGATGCTAATCAAAACATGAGAGAGAAGGTAACGAGTTTGACTTTAAGGAGGAGAAGAGGGGCAAAAAAGCACAAGCAAATCCACAAATGAATCAATCACCTTCTTTGTTTTACCGCTTACTTCATTTGGGAAAAGAGGACTCCAGAAAAAGAAGCAATTGAGCATGTACTAGGGGAACCGCAATGAGGCGGGCCAGGACAAGGGCAGGGCTTTATCCCAAAGAAAAACTTAAAAGTAATAAAGATGTTCCATACCCGCCTCATGCCTCATGTAGGACAAGTTTCTCTTATCCCATGACCATTCTCCCGATATTATCAAACTAAAAAAAAAAAAAAAAAAAAAAAAAAAAAAAAAAAAAAAAAGATAAGAAAAAGAAGGATAAGGACGATTTATGATTGTAAGAAGATAGAGACGACATAAAGAGGAAATGAATGAATGCCACATGTAGTAAAGAGATAATAATACGTGCTAGAATGGTTTAAATAACAAGTGGTAACGACGTGTCAGTTTGGAATTACCGTCAATTTATTTTGGTATGCTTGGAACTTTGAGCCAGAATTGGGTAAATCCCTACCGTTTGTGCAAAATATCCAAGGTCGCATAAATCGTAAAACTGTATGTTTTCACACGCAGCACTGATATTAATATTCCCGATGTGATCATAATCACTCGAAAATTTCTTCATATTTACCTAAAGCCCATGGTCGCCACATCAAAAGACGCTCTTATTTGACGTAGAGACAGCTATTTTTAAGTTTTTTAAGGAAGCTCAATTCTTATGCACTTAGTAACGCGTGATGTACTCAATGCGTCAAATAATGCCATTTATCTTCTGCATAGAAACATCAGTGAGAAGGATACAGAAAGTTTCATTTTGAATTTTTCCAAGCAAGGACCGTAGAAGAAATAGTGGGTGAAATTATGAATAGTTATTTTCTCCTACACCAAAAAGAAATCAAATTATATATTCTCAAAATAAGCTAAGACCGTATGTTTTTTGAGTCAGGCATTCCATGCAAAATGAAAGAACTTACCAACCAAAATCTCCATCAAATGTGATGGATCAACAGTGCACCCTTGTCCATAGCCAGTGCCCTTCTTGCCATTACCATGATAACCCTTTGGGCATGAACATGTATAACTCCCATCAATGTTATGGCATTTTCCCTGACATGGGTTCTTCTTTGGATCCGCACATTCATCAATATCTACAAAAATTAAACACCCACATCAGATCTGAAATGCAAGACAAAAAAAGTTGATTTTATCAACGTACCATGACAACCAGTCGCAAGGTAAGGATTGCCTTGGTAACCCTTTAAACAAATACACTTGTACCCGGATCCATTTTCGGCGTCAATGCAAGCAGTGTTGTTGGCGGCGCACATGTAGCTCGTGCTGTTCTTCTTGGCATCCTTGCATGTTTGATTCCCTATTGCCCAATCGAGAACTAGAGGGGTACGTTCAAATTTAAGCTGCTGAAGGTCGCCAACCGAAAAGTTGTAGGATCCAATTTTTGTGACGAAGGCATAGCTGCAAGGGTTGAAACCCAAGACACCAGAATGATTGGAAAAGTGCTTAATTGAGATATCGTAGCCGAAGGAATTCTTAGGGATGCTCGTCTCACAGCAACCGATACCGGTACACGGCCCATTGCTGACGTCCTTAACGCTGCTACACGAAGACATACACCCGAAAGGGAAGTTTCGATCCCGATCTTGAAAGGAGGCTAAGGTGTCGCAGCCAACGGCAGTGAACTTGTTCTTGGTGCTGGACAAGGGGAATTCAGCTAGGCTTAACCACGGTTTGTTGCTTGAAGAACCGTCGTACCCAGAAGAGTTATAGCAATCTCGACTGATCAAAGCGTTTATGCGCAGCTCGTGGTCCTCGATAGAAATGTGGAGTATTTCGATGTTAGTACTGCTGTTTTCCATGTAAGCAAGAGGGGGTTGGTAGAGTAATCACAATCGACTCTAAATGAGGGAAAATTGGTGCGGCAGTGGGGATCACTCTCGCTCGATCCGAAGGGGTATGGAATCGAGAGGTTTCCACAGGAACTTTTGCATCCGGGCTTAGTCATTGAATCATTAGCTTGTGCTAGGTGATTGTGGTATAGACCCAATAAAGCCCCAAGCACCGCAGCTTTCAAGAGAAGCTTATGGATGACCATGGTTCTTCCTTCAACTCTCTTCATATACACATAAGTTTCTGGATGATTTAAAATGAGGGGCTGGTGTGGGTATATAAGGAGAAGTAAGATGTGTGTTTTCGTTTTTTTTTTTATTTTTCTCTAGTTATTGGCTAAGTTCAAGTTGCGTAGTGGACCCCAGCTAGTCCGAACCACTTACATGGGACGATGCAGTGATAATTCCCCGCGTGTCGAAGTCTTGTGGAGCGCCATGCTCGTTCCATTTTCCAAATGCATTATCCATCTGAGGGTCCATTTATATAAAGAAATGGTTCAAAACTACTTTATGAAAGTAGGTAATGTAAATTTGACGTACTTTTCTTTAATCTTTCTGCGGTGCTCATCGAGAAGGCGAGCTATTCTAAGCCAAAGACAGGACTACTTTTCACAAAATAGGCTGCTCCTACTTTTCAAATAATCTCCTAAAGAAATCTCGGATTCTGGAATTTAAAAAAATCTCTCCCTCCGTGGGAAAGAGCACGTCTGCTCCTCTCCTTTCCCAATCGAATTCTGATCTTAGTAGCACCGACACACGATACGGACACGCGACACGACACGTCGATACGTCATTTCTTAAAATTAAAAAATTCCGACACGTTGGGACACACTATATATTAAATTAATATTTATATTTTTAATTGATTTAATTCAAATTTATAAATAATTAATTAATTAAAAAAAGAACCTACAATGAAATTACACTAATCATTCAACATTTAGTACTTTTATTTTTCGAAATTACTTCTTAATTTCATTTAATTATTTTTTCGATTAAATAAAAAGTCCCCCAACTCCCTTTTTTCCCTCATCTTTGTCCCCCCACCCACCCACCGACACACGATACGGACACGCGACACGACACGCGATACGTCATTTCTTAAAATTAAAAAATTCCGACACGTTGGAACACATTATATATTAAATTAATATTTATATTTTTAATTGATTTAATTCAAATTTATAAATAATTAATTAATTAAAAAAAAGAACCTACAATGAAATTACACTAATCATTCAACATTTAGTATTTTTATTTTTCTAAATTACTTCTTAATTTCATTTAATTATTTTTTCGATTAAATAAAAAGTCCCCCAACTCCCTTTTTTCCCTCATCTTTGCCCCCCACCCACCCACCGACACACGATACGGACACGCGACACGACACGCGTCGAAACGTCATTTCTTAAAATTAAAAAATTCCGACACGCGTTGGACACATTATATATTAAATTAATATTTATATTTTTAATTGATTTAATTCAAATTTATAAATAATTAATTAATTAAAAAAAGAACCTACAATGAAATTACACTAATCATTCAACATTTAGTATTTTTATTTTTCGAAATTACTTCTTAATTTCATTTAATTATTTTTTCGATTAAATAAAAAGTCCCCCCAACTCCCTTTTTTCCCTCATCTTTGCCCCCCCCTCCCCCCGACCCACCCACCCCCATATTTTTTTCACTTTTCTTTCCCTGCCCCACCACCTGACACTTTCTCCTCCCTCCTGTCAGTTCCCCCTTTTTCCCTTGTCTCTTCCCCCCTCACCCCCAAATTTTTTTACTTTTCTTTCCTTCCTCACTTTAAAAAGCACCGACACTCTCTCGAAAGTCTTCGTGTCATGTTCGACACTCTGACAAGTGTCCAATACGTTCCGATACATGTCGACACGCGGTCTACTACAAGTGTTAGGAAATCCGACACATGGTAAACTCTTCCCAACACCCTCCTACACGCGAGACCGAAATTCCGACACGAGATTCCAACACGCATGGAGTTAATTTTAATAATTTTCAATACTTGAGAGGTCAAAATATAAATATATGAAAATAACAAAAATAAAAGGGAAAAAAGAAAATTCTCACTCTCAAGTTTCTCATTTATAAGTTTTGACATTCCCATGAGTGACATGATGGAACGCCTCTCTTCTCGCCGGTGTTGCTCCGACTTGAAGTTATGATTTTTTTTTCTTTTTTTTTTTGCTTCTTTTCGCCTCTCACAGGCATCATTGTGAGTTATCTCTTTTGGTCTATATCATTAGTTTGTGAGTTATCTCTCACATTTGTCATGACGAATTTAGTTATTTCCTTTTCTTTTGGTTATACTTCGAGAGTTTTTATCCTAGATTTTCTTTTTCCTAGAACCTTGTTTTGTAGAGAAGCTCTAAGTCAGTCTATATCATGAACTCCGAACTCTGTCTGGGACCATAAGAAATCTCACTAATCTCTAATAAGTATAAGAAAACAAGAAATGTTCTTTCAAATTTACTTTTTTGTGTTTGTAATTTTTGAATTTCTCATTTAATTTCTATCAAATTAAAACAATTAATGATATTAACAAATATTGAATTAATATTTTTAGTACAAATTTAATTCTATGCTCTTTTTATTATTTTTTGTATTTATATATAAAATATAACGTGTCGAAGTATGTCGAAATTAACTTTTTTTAAGAAATAACGTGTCGGCATGTTGTGTCTCGTTGTGTCGTGTATCGCGTATCTATATCGATCCTACATAGCCTCCACCATCTGATACTTCCCCATCCTTCCTGTCACTCCCCCACTTTTTC
The DNA here is from genome assembly GCA_014182555.1 of Eucalyptus erythrocorys. Lineage (NCBI taxonomy): Eukaryota > Viridiplantae > Streptophyta > Magnoliopsida > Myrtales > Myrtaceae > Eucalyptus > Eucalyptus erythrocorys. The sequence continues at coordinate 23,523,311 of CM024603.1, forward strand.
CCCTTGTCTCTTTCCCCCCACCTCCATATTTTTTCACTTTTCTTTCCCTCCCCCAACACCTGACACTTCCCCCTTCCCTCGTGTCACTTCCCCCTTTAGTGTCCTTCTCAAAACCCTAGCAGCGCCCTTCTCCTCCTCCTCCTCACCGCACGACCCCTTCCTCTCCTCTTCCTCTCGATCTCTGCTTGTTCTCAGTCCTCATCACAATCGTTCACCACCTCGCCTCTAGCCCTTCCTCCCTTGCAACTGCAGCCTCATCACCGATCCATCACAGCATCACAAAGTGGTGGCCCTCGCCTTAATCTCCTCTCTTTCTCTAGCCATCTCTAGCCGTCGCTTGCGGCCTCATCTCCGCTCCCTTGGCCTCGCCTCCACCCTCCATTGTCTTTGGGACACGAGTGTCGAAACATGTCGACAAAAGTTGATCATATGTCGACAAATCCGACACACAGCCAATGCATGTCTGAGCATGTCAATGTGTCCGACACGACACAGAGCATGTGTAATGTGTCCATGCTTCATAGATTCTATCCCCCACCAATCACAAAGTGATAGGAATTATCTTTATCAACTATAAACCAATAGGAATTATCTTTAATAATTAATTTAATCATATCTGAATAATTTAAAATTCAAAGGAATGAGCCCTTTAATATTCAAATACTTTACCATATATTGTCACATCCCATGGAAAAAGGCAAAATACAATCCCAATGAAGAAACTTAACAATAAGAAGTTTTGCATTTAAAAGTCTTGACCTTCACCGTCGTGCATGTCAGAAAATCATTTTTTTCCCAAAATGAAATTTTTAAGAATAGAATTCCTTTGACAGTTGAAATGATCATCGAAATAGACAAATCATTTCAGCTATTGTTTTCTCTTTTCTTCCGATTTGTAGTAGAATTCTAACCATATAAGCAAAAAAAAATAAAAAATTCCATAACATCTTGTTTAATTAAGCCAATTTCGCCTGGTGACTCCATGTTAGTTTATTTTAATGTTGTTTTCTTTCTTCTTTTTTTTTTCTTTTTCAGTCAAATGATTCAGATCATTACTCCTAGAAGACGAAGAAGTCCCCTTCATCAAGGACAGTAAGGTGTTTGTTCAAAAAAAAAAAGGACAGTAAGGTGAAATGAATTTGAATGAATCTTGGAAATTATCTTATCTTGTCGAATGATAATAAACCTATTTTACATTTAAATTTCCAACAAAAAATTGTAACTAGAGGAAGCAATAGGTTTTGCAAATCATGTTACAGGCTAAGATAGGACAATTAAACGAATAAATTTTTGTATTTACTTAGAATATCACAGTCGCATGAGCTAAAACTTGGAAATAACATAAGTTTGTGAGAGATGGCGTTGGATGAGAGTTTGAAACTACAAATTAAGATCCCATAATTTTTTTTTAAAAAAAAAACATCGGTTCATCATGCAAATTTATGTTTTAACCCCAGTCAACATCGTTGATGGAATATTCGGAAAAGTGTCTTTAGTAAAAAGACATGCTATATGATCCATCTTCGAGGCACACCAAAATTGACACCTTTTCCATGGAATTTCATACTAAATTGTTTGAAATTTGACGTAGAGACAGCTTTTATAAAGTCTCTTTGTGGAATATTTCTACTTTAATTTTCTGATTAGAGTTGTAAGGTATCGTTTTATGATGGCAGTACCAATTTTACCTTATTATATGGAGCGAAGAAAATTGCAGCTATTTTGCTATGTCCACCAAGGAGGTTGAAAAATTAATATTAATCAAACTATCTTCTTTATCCGGAATCCTACTTTTACTTTTCCTTCATTTCACTTTGCGTTAAAGTCACTTTCGTTACACATGAACAAATTGAATCCTTAGTACAAGTCACTATTCACGTTTTCACATCAGTTTGAAAATTCATACAATTGATTGTTACATACACAACGTGAATTACTTTCCTGATAAAAGTGAACCTTGGATTTGGGATCGGCCAAATCATTAAAGCTCACAGGCCTTCAAATCGTAGAGACATCAGTGGGCCACACAAGTTGCTGCTTGGCTTTTCAGGTCAAGGTCAACTTCGTCTTGCAGGTGTGTGCGGGTCGTAGAGACATGAGCTGGCTATGCAAGCCGTTGCTTTGCTTTTCAGGTCAAGGTCGACAGCAATTGCTTCCGATGCTTTAGACAAGGAACGGCACCGAGTGTATCTTCGTTTTAAGCCAAAGCAGCAAAGGAAGTTGCTTTTCTTTATAGAGTTCTAATCAAGAGAAATGGTGCTAGAGATTTTACTTTAATTTTTCCAAGTTTTATTTAGTTAAAATCAGGCATGGCTACTAATCGGGAAAATAAAAAAGGAGGAAAACCATAGGATCTTATTAGTTTTATTAACTGCTACAACAAAGTACGTATAGATTAATAGACTATACACAAATTATTATTTAAGCATTAACCTAATCAATCAATGTTACTATTAGTATTTAGTGGAATAAGTTTCTTCTTTCTAATTAATGTAAAGAATAGAGAGAATAAAGATCATCACTCCTAGTAGACGCCAAAATGAATCAGATCATCACTCCTGGCAGGTGAAGAAGTCCTCTTCATCAAGGACAGTAAGGGTAAATTGGAACTGTATGAATCTTAGAGACTATCTTAACTGCGGATGAAATAATCGGTGATAACTTACATATTATGTCATAACCACGCAAATTAATATATTTTACATAAAAAATTTCCAATAAAAAATTTTATCCAGAGGAAGCAAACAGGTTGGCCATGCAAGTCGTTGCTTTGCTTTTCAGGTCAAAGTCAACTTCAAGCGTGCATGGACGATCTTCTCTGAAGGGTAGCCAGCCAAGCAAAAGGCAATTCACCCTATCTACTTATCACAGATGTAGATGGCTACTATATCTACCTACATAAAACGTAATGATAATCAGAACTGAAGTTCTAACGTTGTGCCTATCTTCACCATTATGGGGCTCTCTAATTGCCAACCATATCTTTTTCTTCCTAGTGCACAAACGGTCTTGACAAGACTTCTTTAGCACAGAGAGAGAGAGAGAAGATGTCAATTGCATCCGATGCTTTGGACAAGAAGGAGCAATGAAAGTTGCTTTTCTTAAGAGAGTAAAAATCAAGAGCAATTGTGACGGCTATTTTGCCTTAATTTTTCTGAATGTCAAACGAAAAGATCAAAGGATTCTTTGTAGTTTTATTAATCACTACAGAAAAGTATGCATTCCTCAATAAACTAAACACATCAAATATTGAAGTGGTAACCTAATCAATTAGTGCTACTGTTAGCTGGATAACGATGACTCCATATTAGTTCATATGCTTTTGTTGTTTTCTCTTTTTGTTAGCCAAATGATTCAGATAATCACTCCCTATAGACTAGGAAGTCCCCTTCATCAAGGACAGTAAGGGTGAAGTGGATTCGGATGAATCTTGACAATTGTCTAACTGTGGATGAAATAAGGAGTGGTGAATTATATACCTCGTCACATGGATCAATTTCTTGAATCTATTTAGAATTTCACAATCCACAAGGACCAAAATTTGTAAATAACATAATTTTGAGAGGTAACATGTTGAATGGAAGCTTGAAATTACAGATTAAGATCACATAAATAATAATAACAATAATAACAATAACAACAACAACAACAACATAGGTTCATCATGCAGATTTATGTTTCTACCTCAATCCACATCGTTGGTGGAATTTATAAAAAGTGTCTTCAGTAAAAAGATATGCTAAATGGCCTACCTTCGAGAGGCACACCAAAATTGACACTTTTTCATGAAAGTTCGTACGAAATTGGTTGATAATTAACATAGAGACAGCTTTTACAGTCTGTTGTCGATATATTGCTACTTTAGTTCTATGATAACAGCTTCAATGATGACAAAACCATTCAGAAGAATTTCATTGCCTAATGCTCTCTTTGGAGGGGAGGGAATGTCTTGTTAAAGAGATAGTCTTTGTTCACCCTTTACCTTGATATATTCAGCAAAGAAAACTTTAACTATTTTGCTATATCCACCAAGGAAGTTGAGAAATCAATATTAATCAAACTATGTTTTTTTTTATCAAGAATTCTTCGTTTACTTTTATCTTCGTTTCATGTCGAGTTACATTAGTTTCATTACACATGAACAAATTGAATCCTTAGGACAACCCTCTACTTACATTTCAAATCAATTTGGAAATTTCTAGGACCGATTGTAACATCACAACATGAATCGCGTTCCTGACAAAAGCAAACCTTGGATTCGGAATCAGCCAAATCAATAAAGCTCACAGGCCTTCAGGCCGTGCAGACATTAGCTGGCCACACAAGTCACTGCTTGGCTTGTCAGGTCAACGTTAACATCATGTCACATGGCGTTCAGATCGTACATATATGAGTTGGCTATGCAAGGTCATAGTCAATCGCATCTAATGCTTTGGAAAAAGGGACAGCACTGAATATATCTTTGTTTAAAGCTGAAGGAACAAATAAAAAGTTGTTTTCCTTGAGAGCACCAAAATCAAGAGCAATAGTGATCGATTTTTCACTTTTAACTTTTCGAATGTCATCTTGTTAAAATCAGGTATGACTACAAAACGAAAATTTTATTTTTAAAAAAAAATCAATGGATCTTTTTGATTTTATTAATTGCTACGGCAAAGTATGTTTAGGTCACTAAATTATACACAATTAATATTTAAGTATTAACCTAATATATTAATGTTACTATTAGTAGGATAGGTTTTTTTTTTTTTCTAATCAAAGTACATAACAGTGAGAGTAAAGCTATGTTGTGATGGGGTTATACAATTTCATTCTAGTCATTTTGCTACTTATATATTAGATCCTATCATTCCAACGTAACATTGAAGCCATAGAGTGCGAAGCATTCAATATTTTCTTTGCTCGCCCAACAAAACAAACCAAACCATTTGTTTTTCTATCGTTTTACTCTATTTATAAACCTCATCCGGAGAAAATAACTACCCCTAGGAATCCAACATGGTAACATATATAATCCTACAATCGGATACGTGATGTCTGTCTCATTTCTTGCGCATTTTATAATAACCACTGAGTAAAGTCAATTTAGTGAGTGACCATCAAGTTAACAATATCTTACGACTCCCGACAGCATCCACTCTATTAAGTGGCTATCAAATTTCATCTAGATTGGTTCTTTCTTTTCACTTTAGATAAAATCACTCAACATTATAGTTAATGTCTCAATACTATTATATATATGTTAACATGATTAAATTTGATTTGATGTGTGACAAATTCATCTTTTGGAATACATCAAAGTTTCATCCTATAGGCTATGTTCGATTTCTCAAAATAATGTGTAACTTTAAATTCAAGAAAAGCAAAAAATAATATGGATAACAACATGAGTTAATGGGGATAATCAGCTCCTGGTACAGTCCTATCCAAGAATTAGGAATCAGACCAGGAGGATCGGTTCCTAGTTTTTGGAATTAGGAAGTGGGCCAGCTAGTCTTGGAACTGATCCCTTTCAAATCCCGAGTGGTCCAATGGAATTGATGGAGAAAGTGGATTTTTGTTTTTTTTTTTTTTTTTTTTTTTTTTTGCGCAAAATTTTTATGCTCTCCAAAATTTCTTGTCCAACTGAGCCAAACGGACGCTTATATATGGGAAGAGAGAAACTAGAAAGAGACTGGATTCTGTTACGGCACGGCGTTGTCTTTGCATGTGTTTGATTCCCTCAATTTGCCTCGCTAATGCGCTCGTTTTCAATTTTCGTTTGCAGACGTGAGGAAAAAGTCGGGGAGAGAGAGATAGCTTTCATTTTTAGTGACATGGGCTTTCCTTTTGTTGTGGGTTTTTACTCTTTCTAGGCTCACCTTATTTCTCCACCAAGTGAGCTGTTATTCTTGTTGAGCTCATTTGGGCTTTGAGCTAATTGGAGACTTTCAATATCGAACAAATTCCGATCTTGAAATTGAAATTGGAAATCGAACTGCCATTCGCCGGTTCTAATTTTATGGACCTAAGAACTGAGCTAGCACCCCTAAGGACCACTAAAAATCAGCTAGCCCAATTCGGTTCGAGCGGCTCCTTTTACACACCCTTAGGAGATAAAGTGCCAAGAAGAAGAAGATTTAAGATCAATTTGCCACTACACCACATAGGCTCTTCCCTCAGCCATCATAATAGGACTGACTTTTTGTCTACAAATGTCATTAAGATGGTCACCTTGAGACTCGAAAGGCCCAATATTAGTTTAGCTCTTTGATCACGAGATCACCTTGACTTGTAAATGGAGAGATTACTTGCTTCACCAAAAATCAGGGTATCATATTAGCAAAGACTTACTCCTTTCCTTCAAATAACAATATGCCTAAAGAACGACGAAGTTCACAAGAACATGATAGAAGAAAATATGAAGGCTTTCCGGAAGTTCACCACCATTTTATTAAAGCGACGTTAGCACAATAAACTAGGAAGATTTTTGCATATAATTTTAAAGCATAAAGCTCGCCCATTGACAATCAGGCAACATTACTATACTCATGGTGCACAAAAGATTAGGGTCCTCAAATGAGTCACTGTATTAAACGTGTTATCTGGATAAAATATATGCCCATCCAAAGTCTCAAGGGTTTTGGGAGAAATAAATTGACGCTGGTTGATTGTGCTGGTGTTCTTCTAAAGTTCATGGACAGAGATGGAGAAGCTGGGCTTTCCTGACTGCTTGTGCAGAAATGAGGCTTTGGCATGAGATATGGACAACGGATAGATGCTCATAACATGAAGACAGGTTAAGTCCTCGTAGAAAAGGATTCAGGAGTCTCATTCAATTATTGGCCGGACCTTTCTTGTAGTTGTCAAGCCGAACATATCCTAACTGCAGGATAGTCTTTGTAGATATATTGCCAAACCTGTGATTTTGGACACTGATTCTTCCGGATTCTTCCTGAAATTTCTAAATTTGTAGTTATGCTCAAAATTAAAAAATTAACGTTATGTAACTAGCATCCAAATCTGATGTTATCTCAAGTATCTTGCCCTCCTTTGAGTTGAAAGAATACGTGGACATTGCATAAATTTACATAACGAGCTTGCCTGTTGCTACATAATTGATCAAATATGGTTGTGTAATGCATGGCAAGGTTCCAATTAAACCTCTATAAAGCTTTCCGTGAACCATACTTCCTCAGCTTTTCATTCAAAAGCGGAGGAAATGACAACTGATTTTCCTTGATCCATCTTGAACATTCCTTTCCTTGCAGAAATTAACATAAATATATTTCTCAAGAGAACTAGATTCCTTCATTGGATTGAGAAATTCCAATGCCCAGAAAGTAACTTATAAACCTGAGGGCGATCAATTTGAAGTTCTTCATGGTTCTTACTGCAATAATCATTGCTGAAGCACTTCCAGCCACAGCTAGCAAAGTACCAACATACAGATAAACCGTCAAAACTCAAGTTGTGCTTTTAAATGAAAGTATGGCCTCACTTCTTTTGAACTCGCACTCGATAGAATTATGCTGAACCAGGTTCTAGGAACTTGTTTGCTTCCCTGCAATGTTTTTCTCAGCTTGGGCACTATTTGCTCTTTGCATGCGACAGATCCAGCTCCTAAAGTGGATAAGTCCCAGCTAATGAGCCAATCCATACAAAATCCTTTTAATGGAATGGAATCCAGGCACAAACTTACAGCTGGGCGATATCAGTCTGACAATTAAAAAAGAGTTCCATGGAACACCAGAAAAAAGTACCTTTTCCTATTGGCTTATAATGCTACTGACTTACAAATAATGAATATTATGAATGTCAAAGGTATAATTTTGTACAATCTTCTCATCTGCCCTTACTAACTGGTGGCATGACATGGTTTTCATGCTATATGTATACCCAGTGTCCATGGTCTTACTACTATTTGCAGGAACAATGGAGTCAGTCATTTTTCCGAGCATATGAACCCTCTCTTTTGAATTCAAATTGATATTAACCCACTGATAGTCAGCAATTGCCCTTGTTCCATCCAATTCAATTGCCACTTCCTTCATGATTGGCCTCTCATCGCCTTTTGATTTCAAGCACCTCTTTGCAAGATCAGCAACCCTCTTCACTTGCCCATCGTATTTTTGTGCAATGAGCTCCTCAACAATCTGAAACAACTAATCTTCTTTCAATGCCAAAAGAAAGTACATGGCCAAGCTCCTTTCTTCTTCAGGACGATTGAAGGAGAGAGCCTTTTTCCCTATCAACAGCTCGACTAGCACAACCCCAAAGCTATAAACATCGCTTTTTTCTGCCAATTGGCTAGTGCGTAGGTATTTAAGGTCTAAGTATCCCAATGTTCCTTGGACCATTGTAGACAATACAACTTGATCAAGTGGGACTAACCATGAAGCTCCAAAGTCAAAGACTTTCGCAGTGTAAATTAGCATCCAGGAGAATATTCATCAACTTGACGTCTCGTTGGACTATAGGAATGGAAGCTGCAGAGTGTACATATGATAGGACTCCTACAATTTCTGACGCAATTCTCAACCGAGTCACCCAAGACATCTCAGAGGACTTGTTAGGGCTATAAATATGATTGAAGAGAGTCTCATTGTTCACGAACTCATATACTAATAGAGGCACTTCTAGTTCCAAACAACACCCCAATAGCTTGACTACATTTCAATGATTAATCTGGGAAAGCACTATGACTTCATTAATGAATGGCTCGATTTGGCTCTCATCCATGAGCTTGGACTTCTTAATTGCAACTTGTAAATGGTGCCATATCCTCCTCGGTTGACTATTTTGCTCTCATCAAAAAGGTTGGTTGTGATGTCCCGATCCTTCAAGCCCGTGCCCATCCCTACTTTGTCGATATAATAGCGATGTCGCAGGACGCATAACTGACCCTTTCATTTTAAATACGCATGCGGAAGTAGATATAAATTTCCAGACAATAAAACAATAGGATAAGAAAGTAGTATGGCATCCCAAAATTCAAGGCAACCTCTAGATACATTAAAGTCTATGGAAAGGTGATAAAAGTGTCATTGATTCATGTTGTGATCATTAGACCAAAGAATTATAATAGACTAAGGCCAAGAACCTTAACGGAAATGTATCTTGTGTTCATGTGTTATTAAAGTTGGCACTATAGGATAATTTAATAAGGAGAATTTTGTTCTTGGCTATGCACCTCATAGATTTGATTCTTATAGTTTAATGTTACAAGTTTTATGGCCATATGAAATTGTAATTTGGTATTTATATAAGAGGAGAATTAAGATGAATTATTAAAAGTAAACATGGACTTATTTAAGAAAATTTTTGGGCCATTTAAGTTTGGGCTTTAGGCCCAAGAGTGTTGGGCCTAAAGTGGGCCAAAAGGCCCAACCCATGAAGCCCAAGAAGGGCTGCCGTCGACCAAGGGGGAGGGGGAACCGGTTTACATGCCTCCCCACTTGCCCCTTTGGAGTTTGCCAAGTGGCATGGAGGAGGGCTGCTTCCATTGGTCTTCTTGGGCGGCCACATGCATTTTTCAATCATTGCAAATGATTGTGGAGAAAGTAAATAGAGGAAACTGGTTTTTGTGAGGGAGAAAGAGAGCTGTCAAGAGAGTGAGAGAGGGAAACCAAGAGAGGAGGAGGAGGCCGTGCGTGCGAAGAAGAAGGAGGAGAGTCCGTCCGCCGTTCGTTTGCCACTTTGCCCGTTGTTTGTTGCTGTTTGGTGTTTGAATCCAAGGCAAGTAGAGTCCTAAAACCTACCCTTTGCTTGTTGTAAAGTGTGTGTAGAAGATGATGAATCTTGGTTGTGGTAAGTGGTGAAACTTCAGAGCTTTGGGGAGAGGTTTGTTGGCCTAGCATGCTGTTTCTAGAAAAACCAGTCTGACTGTTCATGATTTTGGGGGTTGCATGTGACTTTTTATTCAGAATTTCACTTTGATCTCTTCATGAAAGTTGTAGAGAACTTCTTGAAGTTTAACATACTAAAAATTTAGATGAAACGGATGAGTATTGCTTGGTGAAATGATTTTCCTTTGAAAGAACTAGATCTGGAAACCGTTATGTTGACCTTTTGGTGATTCCGTGTGCTGCATGTGATTTTTTATTTAGAATTTCACTTTGATCTCTCCATAAAAGTTGTAAATGACTTCTTGAAGTTTAAAATACTAAAATTTGAGACAAAATGGACAATTATTGAGGGGTGAAACCCTTTTTCTACGAAAATATTAGATCTGGAAACTGTTTTGTTGACCTCTTGGCGATTTCGTGTGTTTCATGTGACTTTTTATTTGAAATTTCACTTCGACCTCTTCATGAAAGTTATAGAGAACAGCCTGAAGAATAACATACTAAAATTTGAGATAAAACGAACAAGTGTTGCTCGGTGAAACGATTTTCCTTTGAAGAAATTAGATCTGGAATTTGTTGTACTGACCTTCAGTGATTTCGGGGACTGTAAAATAACTTTCTTGTAAAAATCCCACTTTGATCTCTTAATGAAAGTTGTAGTGGACATCTTGAGGTAGAACATATAAAAATTCAGAGGAAAAGAAGAAAGATAGGTCGGTGAAATCGTTGTTCTTTGAGGAAACTGGATCTGGGAAAATACTACTTCGACCCAGTATGATTCTGTGATTTTTATAAAATCATCTGGTTAAAATTGGATCATATGTCCTTAATTAAAGTTGTAGGTAATATTCTGAGAAATAACATACTGAAAATTTAGAAGAAACGAACATATATAGGTTGGAGAAACGAGTTTCTTTTGAAAGATGATAATCTGGAAAAGATGACACCATGAACAGGGGGAATAAATCGTCTATATCTATTAATCTAGATCTGTTTGGGTTTTTATTTCTTCATGAGATATTTACCTTTAGGATTTTTCTATGACATGTCAAAATTTTGGGATTTTTGAAGTTCATTTGGGTATTTAATTTATATTATTTCCAAAACTGTGCAAGCTAAAATATTGAAGCCTTGAAAACTGTGATGCATGGAGCCTACTGTTTTGTGTGAGATTCTTTTGGTATGATGTTTTTCATGAGATATCTGCCTTTATGTCTTGTCTATAATATGTCAAGTTTTCAGAATTTATTAATGCCATTTACTAATTTTCCTAAAGTCTTAATTAAAGGAGTGCATTCTGTGTGATTTGAATATGGATGTATTTTCAAAAATGAATGGAATTTTGAGGCGATGTAATGTCCTGAGTGATTGATTTTGTTGCATATGTGATGACATATGGCATGTTATATGGCATCAAAGGCTGATCTTAATCATTGGCATTGTTGCATCGAATGTGAAATTGAAAAATGAGATATATGAGAATATGCATTGTGGTGATGAGAAGGCTGTCAGAGGTGTGAGCCGATGATCCCCCGGGAGTGTCGGGATGCCCAAAGGGTCGATGAGTGGATGCCCGGTGGCCGGGAATGGCCGAATACCGGAGGGTCCTCATGGAGCCAATTGGGATACTAGATGCCCGGAGGTTTGTGCCGGATGCCCGGTAGGTTTGTGCCGGATGCCCGGTGGTTTGTGCCGAAGGGTCCTCGTGGAGCCAGTTGGGATACGAGATGCCTGAAGGCTTGTGCCGGATGCCTAGAAGTTTGTTTCGGAGGGTCCTCGCGATGCCAAGATTGGGTGCGAGAAGAGAGATGCAAACACTGATCCCTAGAAAAAGAAATGAGATCCTTTGAAAGCTAAAATTGAAATTTAATCATGCATATGTGTGTGAGCATATGGCATGGGATATGATTGCATATGAAACTGAGCTAATATCATATGGCATCGAAATTGTGATCATGGATGCATTGAGTGGATCTCATGGGATACATACATGATGGTATGGTATGGATGAGATGATCATGCGCATGGATGTGTGCATATGGCATGGGATGACCCTCATGAAAATGCAAGCATGAAGTGCATGGTGATATATGCATGGCTGCTTGATGGTATATGTATAAGTGCATGGTGATATATGCATGGCTACTTGATGGTATATGTATAAGTGCATGGTGATATACGCATGGTCGTAAGGTAAGGTATACTTGAATGCATGAATGCTATGTGTATATGATACCTTGATTGCTTTGCTTGCTGCATTGTGTAGTTTGGTGGATCTTTACTGTTGAGTGGTTGTACTCACCCCTTTTGGGGATTAACATTTCAAATTAGAAAAATCCCTTTGCTACCAGTTGCACGCGGTACTTATTATGGCATACCTACCGATGTGGATGTGGAGAGTACGAAGCACACTTGTGTCGGTGACCCTAGTTTAGTGTTTGTTCCAGTCCGTGTCCTTGTTATGTATGATGTGGGTCATGCCAACAGCCCGATCATCTAAAAGTTCTCATCCGTTCACGTTCGAAGTCACGGGATGATGGTAGGGATGTTGCTGCCGCCGCTGCCTGATGCACCGAGTTAGGTGTGATGGCACGTACAACTAGTGGTGCTGACACTCTTTTTGGATAGCCGACGCGTGTAGATGGATGAGCATATATGTCTGATATCGGGTCGAGTTCTTTTTGCTTATAGCCAAGTGTAGTTATAAACCTTGGCCTTTTGTTGTAACCGACCCAAGATGTCCATCTTGCTAATGTAAATAAAAGCAACTCGGGCTCTGTTTTTCTTTTGATATATAGTTGGTGGGCATTGCATTATGGTTGTTGGAGTAAGGGATTGAGATATTAATTTTGCTTCCGCTATATGAACTGCGTTGGGACCGTTTAAAAAATAAATAAATAAATAAATAGGGACTAAAAAGGGAAGAGAATTTTATTGGTTAACCCCTATAGTTCCTCTTTAACTGAAAAGCCTTTGGGCTGGCTTGTAGTAAGTCAAGTGGTAAGTACTTATGGTGACCTTACGGGAGTTGGCGTGCCACAAGCAGGGCCACAAATTTTAAAACCTGAACATCACACACACACACACACACACACACACACACACACATCATCAATCTTATATATATAATACCGACTAAGCCAAGCTAGGTCTTACACAAACTATTCAGACAACATAGTTTACAAACAGGGGTGGGGGTCTTCTCAACACTCCAACTACTCATCCTCCTCATCCTCGATCTCTCCTTCTTCCACGCTCCAATTGGAGCCTACTTGTCACGCCCCGATCCTCATTGGTCACTTGCCCATCCTTCACCATCGGTCGATTGCTAGCAATATCCCAGGATGTATTGCTGATCCATTCATTTTAATAAGCGCATGTGAAAGCAATTATAAATTCCTAGACAATAAAAAATATGATAGAAATGTAGAACTCCAAACTTTTACTTTAAAAGCAACCACATTTATACACATTGCAAACCATAGTGCAAATATATATAAGAAGAATGGTCAAGTTAGGTTTTAAACCACAAGGTCATAAAACAAAGTCTGCAACAAAGACTCGACTCCCCACAAAAGAGAATTGCCCTATGACTATCTAGTCCAATAGGATCGTCAATTCTTCAGGCTTCTCCTTCTTCACTTCAGGCCTTTGGTCCTTCCCCAATGCCATCTAAGGACTTGAAAATGGTTATTCAATAACCAGTGAGACAACGTCTCAGTGAGTTATACTTCCTAAGACCCAATTAGGAAGCCAATACGCCCTAAGGACTGCCTAAGTACAACACGGGTCAGAGGACTTACCTTGACCTCTGTTCCATTCCTGCAAGTTAAGATTATTCATAGATGTCTCATATCACATCAATCAATCAATTCACGATAACAGATCAAAGCACTGATCAATCGACCTAGTCGATTACATGTCATCACGACCCCTTCCTTGGTCAACTCATCTCATACTATATAATTGTCCAAATAGTATACCTAGTCACCGAGCCACGTGCATTCTCTAAGGCGACATGTTCGCCAAGGCGACGTACCAATCACCAACCCCCGTGCATTCTCTAAGGCGACATATTCGCTAAGGCGACGTACTTATCACTGAGCCACGTGCATTCTCTAAGGTGACATATTCGCCAAAGTGACGTACTAATCGCCGAGGCACGTGTCATTTCTAGGTGATGTATATAATCAACTATTCACGTGCATTCTCCAGGACGGCACTATAGGTCTTCGAGCCATGTAATACATATTTTTGTCTTAACTTTATCATACCTAATAACATTATACCTGATTGGTCTTAGTCAAAAGTATACTTAATTCATTCTCATGATTTTCTCCACTTTATAACCCATCAAAGTATTACTTGGGCTATATACCCATACTCGAGCATTTACCAATCAATTACCCAAATTCAATTCAATTTAGGAATAATTCCTAAAATTCCACAATTAATTCAATTCGACACAATATAGAGCTCAAATAAATAAACGGACTGCACCACGAAAATCAGCATAAAATTTCGGTCGTCGACTATCCCAGCCTAATTTCTGAAAAATAAATAATTAATTAATTATAAAAATTAATTAATAAATACTAATAAATCCAATTTAGGCCCGTAATGCCTAATTGGAGGCCAACAGCATCGGGAAAAATCTCGAGAGACATTTAATAAATAATAGAGCATATTTCCTTGCTAATTACACTAACCATTTGCCTAACATGCATTGAAATTAACTAATATTTACTAATCTATTATAATTTAACCACATAATCCTACTTAATTAACACTAATCAATCCTTAAGAATCATTAATCTACTAAGCGAGGATTAGTGAATTAAACTCACCGGTTTAACAAACCGAATGGTTCAAAACGTCAGGGACGTTGTGGGGAACAACTTTCCTCAAAGTGGGCCTAGCTTCCAAGGTCGGGAAGCCTGCCAAAACGGGCCAAAACCAAGCTGGGATACCCATTTTTCCAACTGCTATGTTGGTGCCGACGGAGGGGGAAACGGGCTGGCTTAGGACGGAGACAAGTAAGGAAGACCGGTGGAGGCTTGGACGGGCTGCTGGGGAGGTCAAAGGAGGCTCATGGCAACAGAGACGAGGCCCGACGACTCCTGGGATGCACGGATAGAGACAAAGACGGCTGGGCGTCGAGCAAGCGCAAGTGAGCGTGGAATAGCGGCAGTGTGCGAGACGGCGAGCGGCGATGGTGTGCGGTCCAGCCGTGGCGTGTGACAGTGACGAGTGGCGCTGCTGGCTACTGCTTCAACTTCCCTGGGTTGCTAGGCGTCGAACAACAACTGGAGACGAAGAAGAAGAAGTCAATGGTAGAAGGAGGGAGAGAGGAAGGCGGATGGCGTGCGGGCAGGGCGGAGCAACGACGGCATGCTTGAACGGCGAACGACGACGTGAGGTGACGACTGCTGCTTTGGCTTCGCTGGTCTTCGGCTTGCTGGATGTTAAAGCTTGCAAAGGACAACAGAGAAGGAGAGAGGGGCTGCCAACGGAAGAGAAGGGTAGGAAGAAAGAGGGGAGAACCACATCTCTCTTTCTCTCTCTCTCTTTCAAAGGGGGGGACCACTTCTCTCTCTCTCTCTCTCTCTCTCTCTCTCTCTCTCTCTCAAACATGGCCCACCATGTGCTGTCCCCCACCCGCATTTTCTAGACAATTATGCCCCTTCTAGAAGCCTTTAGGTAGTCCAAAATATTGGATCCATGGGGCATACGAATTTGGAAGGGAAATGGCACAACTTGGACTTCAATCCTTCTTGAATCAATTCAATCCGACCTCTGAAATTTAATCGTCGAGCTCTTGGTCAAATTAGTATTTTTTCTCACCAAAATAACCCACTTGCATCCCATCCCCATTTCACAATCAAAAATGGTCTTCTACAAATTCCGATTGAAAAGGGCCCTATGTCGATTTTTTCCCAAAAAGTCTCGGGTTTCAGAAAAAATCTTCTGAGACTGAGTCAACACTCCTATAATTTATTATGACATAAAATAATCTTTAATTTGTGAAATCAAACTCAAATCGACGGTTAATTTCACTTCGACGCATTTTTAGCGTGACCTAGGTTATCAAGTAGTTTTTAGAACTTTTTAGGGCAAATGACCTGTGGTCGAATTTCTTCGAGCCACATTGAACCCACTCAACACATTGGCTACTCTCGATTGTTGTGAAAATCTTGAGGATTCAAAACGACAGTAAAATCAAACTATTGCCGGTCGACAAGAATTTTCCAATTTAATGAAGTCACCCACGATCGGTCCACACATCTTCTAAAAGATGCAATAACCAATTTGGAACTCTAAAGGTCTTCAATGCTCAACGATTCAACTTTTCTAGCGGTCCTGTGTGGTCTTTACTTTGACATTGATCACGGCAATTGTAATCACTAATTATTGAGCTAACTCTAGTCTGTGATCTTTTTTCACTTCACTTTCTTTTCACCACTGAAATTATGCACTATGTTATGTAAGTTTGATAAGAACCATCTGAAAGCTCTGCCAAACTTATAACCTCTGATCTAGATTTGTAATATAATTCATGCCTGACACTCCATGCCGGTGAATTATCTGATACACACACACACTTCAGTATTCCCATTCAAATAGAGATCTATTCGTACTGTACTGAAGTGAGTCGACTTCATCCATCTGTCGACCACAACGCCATAGGGAATTAGTACTTCCCTGACTCCTTAGTAAGCTAGTCTTAATGTTCCATCGTGATATACTTCCCTTCCCACTCAGCACTCCCGAGTGATTGAAAAGTCCTCTCAGCTTGCATTACTAAACTTTCACTTCCTAACACATCTGACACTTGCAACCTGTCTAGTGATGTCTACCTTTATATTGGTCTACCAATCGAACTAATGTCGATTCTGATCTACTTTGAATTGTTTGATCAAATACCGCAACTGCTACAGGGGATTCCTGACAAGGTCTCTTACCTGAGTGCTACCTTATCAAGTACACCCCATCACTCTCGAAACTTGAGTATTCCATCAATCTTGAAACTTGAGTATTCCACCCTTAAACATATGAAAGTTAGACTCTTTTTTATCAGTACCAGGATTTTCTGAACATCCCGGTCTATCAACTGAAGTGTTTGATTTTAACCTGAATATTCGGTTCAATTTTGAGAGCGGCCGTAAATTCAAAAGGTGGCTTATCTCAAATTTGAAAACCGAATTTCGAACTCTTTTCAAGTAAGATCTTTACTTTAACCAGTTTATGCACATTTGAAACTTTCAACTCAACGCCTTAATGACTTCTTTCATTCTTTTAGGGTGATACCAGATATCACCATCCTAGTCCTTCCAAGTTTCTGATTCACGACCCATATCTTATTCACTCCTTCTGAGAGAATAAACACTTGAGACTTTTATAGTCGACGAGGATCTGGAATCTTTCTTCATATCAATGATGACTCTAAATCTGTAAAGCAAAATTTGATGCTGTGAGTTCCAAGTCATGTTTTAGTAATTTCAACTTAGGAGATCTTAATTGGTGGAATGCATATGTAACAATCTTTTTATGCTGCACTAGTGTGCACTCAATTTCTGCATGACACATCACTATAGATCTCGTGTCTTCTAGGGCTAGATGGAATGGTTAACACAGGTGCGGTAGTTAGCTTCCATTTAAGTTCTTGGAAATTACACTCGCACTCGTCTATCCACACGAACTATTCTTCTTTCCTTAGAAGTTAAGTCATCGGCTACATTGATGCTGAAAATTCTTCCACAATTCCTTTGTAGTAACCCATCCAATCCACACGACTTTTGATCTTTGACATTGTTGTCCATCCTGGCCCACTAACAATTGTTTCAATCTTGGCTAGGTCCACGAAGATTCCCTCATCTAAAACCACATAACCATTCTCAGGTGGCTCCCGTGATCCTCAGCACTTAACGAACACACCAGAATATCCTTGATAGACTCAACCATGAACTAAACAAGATATTCATTGAATACTCCGCTTGCCAACTCCACGACAGCAGTTGGAGCACTCGTCTGACAAACTGGCATTACAATGCTCTTGTAAAGACCATCTCGAGTATTATACACTGACTTCAATATGTACTTCTTTCTGATTCTCAATTAATGATGCCCTGTTCTCAAGTCGACCTTTGAAACTATCAACACTATTGTAACTGATCACACAATTCATCGATCTTCAACCATAAACACTTGTCCTTGGTCGTCACCTAACTGAGTGGACAATAGTCAATGCCTAATTGTAACGAATCATTCTTCTCTCTCTCACACACAAACTGATGTTTCCTAAAGTGATACACTGGCGTGTATAAATTCTTTAATCAGTAATTTTAGCATCTATATCATCAATTCTTTCAACTTAGACAATGACATCTGGTAAGAAGCCTTAGAGAGTGGCTCTATCCTAAGTGCTAGCTCAACCGCAATTTCTATTTCACTCACTGACGACAAGCCTGGCAATACCTATGGAAACACATCTAGAAATTCTTGGACTACCAAGAAGTCTTCCATCTTTAGGTCTTCAATCCGTCTTATCTATTACAATCACCGAGTAACCTAGGCAACCTCCGTTTGACAACAGGTCGCCTATGATGTCCCAAGGCGTCACGTACTAAGCGCAAGCGGAATTATAATTATTACTGATATCTTACTAATCTTGTAAACTCCTTCTGATAATATATAGTGTTTACCATTGAAGGTTAGCATGTATAACATGGATTATTTAAAATCCTAAATTTATATTATGAGGTTATCCTGCAATCCTTCTAACAATTATCGATATTGGCCAATTTCATTCATGCACATAGACAAGATCATAAAAGGCTTCATTTCTTTTTACCTTCATCAGGGCCTACAAAATTTATCAACCTGGACTCTTTCCATGTTCTTCACCTATATATACACATCATTTACATAACAAAAGTAAAGGCCAACAAAAGCCAAGGATAAGGGTGAGGGTGTCTACTCCACGAGTTCCCACACAAGCCCACATCTAACAAAAAACAAAAGATGATCCTCCGGCTTCTACACGATCACTGGTGTCTAGGCGCCATCCAACCTAGCTCTAAGTCCACCTGCACCAAAGGGTAAAGGGCCGAACATTTCTCCTTCATGGTTGATGAACCATGCCATGAACCTTAGGGGAATCAAGTCAGCTCTACCATCGTCTATCCAAAGGGTAGCCTCATACTTGGAAAAAGTCATGTCAATGTTGAGATCATACACGTCATGAAAAGAAACATCGAGGCGTGCTACCACCCTGTATCGAGCGACTAGTGGTACGTCCATGCTATCAATATGAAAATGTAAGGTATGAGCAAACAACCTTGCCCAGTAAAGAATGATAAAAATCTAACTTAAACAATCCACAGCCATCAAGGTTACAAGAGAATCATCAAACAATTTAGGTTACTAAGAGAGTATATCACAAGCATAAATAATTGAATACTAATACATCATGTAAGAAGTCACCTTATGTGCAGTCATTTCTATGCTTACCCATCACAAACTCAATTTCAAATCAAGATACAATGCAACAATAATAGATGAACTCACTCGCCAAATAGAATTATATTTAGTGTGCATATGATCCACCCTCAAATCAATCACAACCGGAACTCTACCGGCCTGATCGAGTCACTTCCGGAAAGTACGTTATCCGGACTTCCACAATACCTCTAATTGTGGGCATCTCACTCCGAGGCATCCCGGCATCACACAACCGAGGTCCTCCCAAGACCACACAGTAAGGGGCATCTCACTCCAAGGCATCTCAGTATCACACAACTGAGGCATCCTTGATCACATACGAGGGCATCTCACTCCTATGCATCCCGGTATCTCTTTACCGAGGCACCCAAGACCACACAGCAAGGGCATCCCAAACTTCCAGGGGCATCACCGGTATCTTTGTACCGATGGGTTCATTCACTCTTTTAAGCACACGTTTCACACCACCACACCTTTGATTAATGCGTATATCGTATGCAAAAGAAAAGACTCTAAAGTATCTATCTAACTCTCATGAACCTAGCACATGTGCGTGTCCAAATTATAAGATAAAATCCATTACGACATGTCCCATACCATACTGAATAAATATTTGTCCCATAATCAAGCACCATGCACCGCACTCATTGCACACACATGATTCTATATGCACTTATACCTCAATTAACATATGAGACTTACTCATACACAACTAACATCTATTATAAGGTTTATTAGACTCTATGTTCATCATACAATTCTAATATATAAGATACTACATCTAATACGTGTTCTCGAGTCCAAACAGTACACTAGCCAAATGAACAGTTTCGGTTTCGAACACAAAAGGCATATCAATACTTGTCGAAATACTACCAAATTTTAGTATGTTATATTTAAGACATAGCTTAACATTTTTTGTGAAGGAACTTAAATCTATTTCTCACTGTATTAAGAGTAACAGTCACCATAATTCTTACTAATATCCTGTACCGAGTCCAGTCTTTATATCTACAAAGAAAAATCATTTTACTAATCAATTCTTATCCATTTAATCTCAAATTTTGACACGTTATTCCTTAAGATGTGTTATACAATATTCATTCAGGATTTGAAGTCCAATTCTAACTAGGTAATTACAGAAAATTCATGCAATCCGTAAAGGTCAAACCGATTCTCACAAAAACAGTTTACTAGTTTTACTAAATTCACTTCTATCTCTCTATTTTTATATTCATATGGTTATAGCTACGTGTATAACTCAATCTTATAGATGTTATATCATGTAGAAAGGTTTCTTTCTTATTTCCATCAACTTACATGAAGAAAATAATACAAAACAGAAGACTATCTAATCGTTTTCACCTAGAACAGAATAGGCACACGATTTTTCTCACTTCTAACCCAACTAAACCGCTTGTCTTTCCACAAATCTCTTCTACAATACTTCAATGCTTAATCACAGCAACTTAAAGCACCTTCGGTATGTCTTTCTCTAACAAAAAAAATCAATCCACAGCTCGGCTCAAAGTATTGTTGCATCCATGAGTCACTCATCACGATTTATACCAAATCCATTCACTCAGCAACCATCTCATCACCTCACTCAACAAACAGCTTACTCACACTAGGATTTTGAGACATGCAAGACTCAAAGGTAACATGCAATGGCTTCCACCTTCAATCTAACACTTACTAAGCTTAGATCACTCACAAAACAGCAACTACAAACTAAATCCTTCATTGTTTGGTTAGATCTGCAAGCTCACTTTATGAAACAATGGATAACTTTCAATTTAGAGTTAGATCTTTCCTTACCTTGCTTCGGCTACAACACAACACAAAGATACTTCAAGATCAACACCTGAAATTAGCATGTAAGAAGAGAAAGCTCGCTGGTTTGCTTCTGGTTCTTCACTCGATCGAGAAGAAAAGATGAAGAAGATAATGAGGGTTTTCGGTCTTGAGGAGAGAGAGAGAGGATTTTCGGTTTTTATGTGGGGAAATAAGCTATAAGCTATTCCTAGGTTAGGGTAATGATTAGATTTCCTCATGATTATGCTTCCTTGAAGTTGATAACTTCGGTTTCTAGGGATGGAGAAAACCTTGGGTGTCTCGACAAGGAGGAACGAAAGAGAGGTTGGTGTCATGGCTTTCATGCATGGGGGTTTCACCATCTGTCGTTCGTCGTTCATTAACGGTTAATCGATATCATTAGTTAGTTCACTTGTTTCTAATATTTTCATCTAATTGCCTTTTGTTTCTACTTAATCCCAATTATACAAAATCTATGAATATATAATCTATGAATCTTAACTGAAAATGAAATCACTCGGGCCTAATTATCTATTCCTGGCCCAACAGGCTCAACCTAAAACGATTCAGCTCACTAAACTCACAAATCTAATAATCCCGAACCTTGGCCCGCTTCAAGTCAATTACAAGCCCAGCTTTCCCATTCAAATCTACAAGCCCGGTTCTAAAGTAATTGTGTGGCCCACTTACTCTCAAGCCCACATGTTCCTCATGATCCATTGGGTTCACTTTCTGGCCCGTTCCAAATAAATCTAAGCTTCTAATGATTCAATTATGCTAATGACGGTCGATGAAATTTGGGATGTCACATCGCCTCAAGTGACGAGATTAAGGAAGTCGAGAGTCATTCTCAATTCCCAATAACTTCGACACTTGTACTTGCTAATGGATTAAACTGGATTATTCCCCATCAATAATCCATTACTACAAGAGGCTCTTTAGATTAACTACGCTCATCTATGACGTCAAGGTTATACCTCAGTAACCCATCAAGTACAACTATAATTAGAGATTCCCCTTTCTTTCACTTTATTTCAACAAACTAAAGTTTCCCAAACTTCGCTAAAACTCTGCTACATTACTCTGCTAAAATTTCTCTAAGAACATCCTTTCTCTAATTGGTGCATGATCGGTTCAATTCCCGTCCCTTTCGCGTTGTTGGTGGTGTCCTATCGGTGGTAGCAATGTTGGTGTTTTTCCTGAACTCCAACTGACAATCTCTCACCTGATGGTCATGTTGGTCATAATCAAAGCACATTCTAGCCATACTCTGACACAAGATTAATCCATGCATTCCTTCCATACTTTTGGCACTCACTTGGTGAGTCTTCTATCTCTTTTAGGTGATAGCATAAACTCTTTTTTGTACCGGAGACCTGTTCCAAAACCCTATGGTGTGTTCTACGGCGCACTCCCATCGATCTTATCTCATCGACGATAACAACACTTACGATTCCATTAGCCTTATGGAATGGCTTCAAACTAAGTGACCTTGTTGGTCATAATCAAAACAACCACCCGTCTTAACATGGCATGGGGCCGGTTCATGTTGTCTTCCATAACACACAATATTCTGATTCGATGCTAATTTGTCTATCCCGCCTTTTTTGATGGGCGAAATGGAATATATTTTCCGGTCATAGTTTCCTTCCCAAACTGATTTCCATCTCTACTGAATCTAAACTTTGACTCGAATGCAACGTCTTACTCCCAGATCACATCTCCATGTTGAACTTCGGCAGGTGTGGCAACAACTACAGCTTGATCCCAAGCTTACTGACTCGACAAGTTCCCAAGGAACACTTGCGCTTGAACGATCCTGCTAGACCTAGGATCGTTCGGAGTTGCTACACTCTCAGTACCGACCTATGGTGGTACTCTTACACTCGCGTTGGCCCAAGCCGGCACTCTGCCACAACCATCTTGGGCACCAATTCTCATCACTGTTCTTTCCCAAGTTCCAGAGGCTACTGTCCTCTTACTAGGAGCCCTCAGCTCCTGATCACTCATACTACAGGATTTTTATAGAAACCTATTTTCTAATTCTAATACCACATTAGAATTTGAGTGACTCATAAACCAGCCACAAATCAGTTATCACGGACATACACCAGCATGAATTTAAAGGTCTTTCCTACTACTATCCCATAGGTCATCGCACCTTATCACTCCAACTACGACCATGCTCTGATACCACAAAAAGGGATGTCACGCCCCAATCCTCGTCGGTCACGTGCCCATCCTTCACCCTTGGTCGATTGCTAGTGATATCCCAAGACGTATCGTCGACCCATTCATTTTAATAAGCACATGTTGAAGCAATTATAAATCCCCAGACAATAAAATAATAGGATAGAAACGTAGGACTCCAATTTTTTACTTTAAACGCAACCACACTTATATACATTGCAAACCATAGTGCAAATATATACAAGACAAATAGTCAAGTCAGGTTTTAAACCACAAGGCCATAAAAAAAAGTCTGCAACAAAGACTCGACTCCCCACAAAAGAGAATTGCCTTATGACTATCTAGTCTAATAGGATCCTCAATTCTTCAGGCTTCACTTTCTTCACTTCGGGCCTCTGGTCCTTCCCTAATGCTATCTAAGGACCTAAAAATAGTTATTCAATAACTAGTGAGACAACGTCTCAGCGAGTTCTACTCCCTAAGACCTTATTAGGAGGTCAATACATCCTAAGGGCTGCCTAAGCACAACACGTGTTAGGGGACTTACCTTAGCCTTTGTTCCATTCCTACAAGTTAAGATAATTCACAAATGCCTCATATCACATCAATCAATCAATTCACGACAACATATCAAAGCACTGATCAATCGACTCAGTCGATTACATGTCATCACGACCCCTTCCTTGGTCAACTCATCTCATACTATATAATTGTCCAAATAGTATACCTAGTCACCGAGTCACGTGCATTCTCTAAGGTGGTCTATTCGCCAATATGACTTACTTAGTTACCAAGCCACGTGCATTCTCTAAGGCGACATGTTCGCCAAGGCGACATACCAATCACCAACTCCCGTGCATTCTCTAAGGTGACATATTCGCCAAGGCAATGTACTTATTACCGAGCCACGTGCATTCTCTAAGGTGACATATTCGCCAAGGTGACATACTAATCGCCGAGCCACATGTCTTTTCCAAGTGATCTATATAATCAACTATTCACGTGCATTCTTTAGGACGATACTATAAGTCTCCGAGCCACATAATACATATTTCTTTCTTAACTTTATATTACCCAACAACATTGTACCCGATTGGTCTTAGCCAAGAGTATACTCAATTCATTCTCACGATTTTATCCACTTTATAGCCCATCAAAGCATTACTTATGCTATATACCCATACTAGGCCATTTACCAATCAATTACCCAAATTCAATTCAATTTAGGAATAATTCCTAAAATTCCACAATTAATTCAATTCATCACAACATAGAGCTCAAATAAATAAACGAACTGCACCATGACAATCATCATAAAATTTCGGTCGTCGACTATCCCAACCAAATTTTTGAAAATTAATTAATTAATTAATTACAAAATTTAATTAATAAATACTAATAAATCTAATTTAGGCCCATAATGCCTAATTGGAGGCCAACACACATCGGGAAAAATCTCGAGAGATATTCAATAAATAATAGAGCCTATTTCCTTGCTAACTACACTAACCATTTGTCTAACATGCATTGAAATTAACTAATATTCACTAATCTATTTTAATCTAACCACCTAATCCTACTTAATTAACAATAATCAACCCTTAAGCATCATTAGTCTACTAAGCGAGAATTAGTGAGCTAAACTCACCCGTTTAACGAATCAATCAATTCAAAATGTCGAGGACACTGCGAAGAACAACCTTCCTCAAAGTAGCGTAGCTTCTGGGGTCGGGAAGTCGACTAAAACGGGCCAAAACCAAGCTGGGATACCCATTTTTCCAGCTGCTGTGTTGGTGCCGATGGAGGGGGAAACAAGCTGGCTTGGGACTAAGACAAGTAAGGAAGACCGGTGGAGGCTTGGATAGGCTGTTAGGGAGGTCGACGGCAGCTCACGGCGGTGGAGACGAGGCCTGATGGCACCTAGGATGCACAGATTGAGACGGAGACAGCTGGGCGTAAAGTAAGCATTGGTGAGCGCAAAGCAATGGTGGTGCGTGAGACGGCAAGCGGTGACGGCGTGCGGTCCAGCCGTGGCGTGCGATGGTGACAAGTAGCGATGCTGGCTGCTGCTTCAACTTCCCCGGGTTGCTGGGCATCAGACAGCAACTAGAGAAGAAGAAGTCAATGGTAGCAAGAGGAAGAGAGGAAGGCAGAGGGCGTGCAGGCAGGGCGGAGTAACAACGGCATACGTGAACAGCAAACGGCGACGTGAGGTGGCGACAGCTGCTCTGGCTTTGTAGTTCTTCAGCTTGCTTGGTTTCGAAGCTTGTAAAGCACAAAAGAGAAGGAGAGAGAGGCTGTTGACGGAAGAGAAGGGGAGAGAGAAAGAAAGGGAACCACTTCTCTCTCTCTCTCTCTCTCTCTCTCTCTCTCTCAAACATGGCCCACCATGTGTTGTCCCCCACCCGCATTTTCTAGTCAATTATACCCCTTCTAGAAGCCTTTAGGTAGTCTAAAATATTGGGTCCATGGGGCATACGAATTTGGAAGGGAAATGGCATAACTTGGACTTCAATCCTTCTTAAATCAATTCAATCCGGCCTCTAAAAATTCAATCGTCGAGCTCTTAGTCAAATTAGTATTTTCCTCACCGAAATAACCCAGTTGCATCCCTATTTCACAATCAAAAATGGTCTTCTGCAAATTTTGATTGAAAATGGCCCTATGTTGACTTTTTCCCAAAAAGTCTCGGGTTTCAAAAAAAAATCTTCTGAGACTGAGTTGACACTCCTAGAATTTATTGTGACATAACAAAATCTTCAATTTGTGAAATCGGACTCAAATCGGCGGTTAATTTCACTCCGACGTGTTTTTAGCATGACCTAGGCTACCAGATAGTTTTCAGAACTTTTTAGGGCAAATGACCCGTGGTCGATTTTCTTCGAGCCACATTGAACCCACTCGACACATTGGCGACTCTCGGTTGTCGTGAAAATCTCGAGGATTCAATTACGGACACAAGGTACCAAAACGACAATAAAATCAAACTAATGCCGGTCGACGAGAATTTTCCAATTTAATGGAGTCACCCATGATTGGCCACATATCTCAGTCGACTGACATATCTCTGATCTCAAATCGGTTTTATACCGTGCCGTAATGGCCTCTAAGGATGAGCACGGTCAAGAAGCCGATTCCTGGTCGAATTATGAAATCCATTGCCTTAAAATTCATCAATGGTTTTCCTGGATAGTTTAGTTATCTCGCAAGTGGCCATTTCAGAGAAAAACATTGTAGTCGCGTCGATGAAATGCCCAACTTATCCATTCGAAATCAGAACCTGAAAATCAAGATGTCACACTACTGCTAAGTACGCCAGAAAATCTAGATCACCGAGATTGGGGTCATTCACGTCCACCACTAATCCAACGTTAGGGTCTGTTGTACCCATTCCAAAAGCAACCTCAATCAATACAGAGGTACGTCAGATTCTGGTAGATGACCCTCCCTTTGGCTATTATGATAATGGCGATACCAAGACCTGTATTGATGGGGCACCTTTTTAGATAAACCCACATCAACTCAGACTATGGATTTTACCAGCACATATTCTAGACCCTCAGGGTGCCCATGTATCGGAATATGATAACTTTGTTCTATGAATTTCTTAGGTTGTCCAAAATGTTCAGGCCGAGTTGCCATCTATGGGCTTGAAATTTTATCCCACAATAGGATGAGACGACATCTCAGCGAGTTCAACCTCCTAAGACCCAATTAGTAAGAAAATATGCCCTAAGGGCTACCTAAGCACGAACAGGCATCAGAGGACTTACCTTGGCCTCAGTTCCTTCTTGCAAATTAGTTCAATTAATAAATACCGACAAACCACATCATCCAATCAATCAGATCGAACCGTCGATCAATCGACTCAGTCGATTACATGTCATCATGACTATCTCTTAGTTAGCCCATTCAATATTATCTATAAGTCCAACCATATTAGGATTGCTCGCTCTAAGCTAATAAATAGATAGTATAGCTCACGCTAAGCTGATAAATAATGTACTGCTCTCGCTAAGCTGACATATCAAGCCATTAGGTTAATATAGCACACTAATAATGCTCCCTTTAAGCCGATCATATTGCTCTCGCAACGCTGATGATATTGCTCTTGCTAAGCTGATGAAGTATACTGCTCGCAAATTAAGTAGACATATCAAATCCTATAGGTTGATATAGTATACCGGTATATTGCTCTCAATCTAAGTTGATATATCGCCCGCAGACTGATATAGTATACCACCCCGATCATCCAATCAATTCAATTTACCATTTTTATCATACCCGATAAAAATACAAGTGCGTGTGTACACGGCCAGCCTTAGCCAAAATATAATATTTTCACTTTTGAACCTCCCACTATTTCAGCAGTCCCAAAATAAATTTTTGGTGCTGTAAACCGACACCCTGTAATTTTCCAATTAATTACTAAAATTATCCAATTTTTGGAATAAATACCCATAAACACCAATCACACTCAATTTGCACAAATTAGAACTCAATTAAATAAACAGAAATCACCACTATAATCAGCGTAAAATTCCAATCAACGACCATCCCGGTTTAATATCCAGAAAATAAATAAATAAATAAATAATTACGGAAATTAATAAATAAATACCGTAAATACGACTTAGGCCTGATAAAGCGTAATTGGAAGCCAAGATGAGCCCGGAAAATTTCCGAACCACTCTAGTTAAATACTAGAGCTTGTCTAGGCTCTAATTACACTAAACTATCCACCTAACATGCATTGACAATTAATTAAATTACTAATCTAATCTAACTAACCACCTAATCCAAGCTTAGCCTAAACTAATCAACCCTTAAGCATAATTAACTTACTAAGTAAGGATTAGTGAGTTAAACTTACTTGTTTAATGAACCACTCGGTTTGAAACGACGGCAACTCTGCGAGGGACGGAAAACTCCAAAGCGAGCTTGGTTTTCAAGGTTAGGAAAGCACCAAAACGGGCCAAATAGCGTTGGAAACCTTCTGCTGGTTTGCTCTCTGTTCTTGGCTAATCTTGGGACAGAGAAAGGCTGGTTGGGGCAACAACGAGCTGAGCTGAGCCAAGGGAACCAAACCGAGTTCAAGAGCTCCACGGCGGCTCGATGATGGTCTACGGCGGCGAAGGTGAGCTAGAGAGCTTTGGCAAGGCTGAGGCAGCTTGTTGGAATGGTGGAATAGGCAGGACGGGCGTCAAAGTCGCACGGTGAGGCGGAGGCATGGGTGGGCAAGCGCAGGGCGGCGAATGACGATGGCGACGTGCAGTGGGGATAGGGTGGCTCGAATAGGCTTCGACTGGTCTCCTAGCTTGCTAGGGCGTCAATCAACACAAATGTAAGGGGAATGGAGGTTGCTAACTTGCTGAGGGGGAAAGGGAGGAGATGAGGGGACCAAGGGGCCTACCAAGCCTTCAACCTTATCAAATTCCTCATCCATAGCTGGGTTCCATGGCCCAAGTTCAGCCACCAAAGCTCCATCTAGCACACTTGAAAAGGTCCAAAAGCCATAGGTGGTGGGGGCTACGAATTTCACAAGATTTCCCCTTCAATTGGACTTTAATCTCTCTTTGAATCATCCCAATTTGGCCCTAAAAAATTCAATCAACCCACCATCGATCATCTTGGCATTTTTCCTCACCAATACGACTCACTTGCTTCCCAATTGTGCAATCAAAAACGGTCCCTAACTTTTTTTGGACAAAAACAGCCTTATTATGACTTTTTTCCAAAAAGTCATGGTATGCAGAAAAAATCTTCAAAGGCTGAGTCGACATTCCTAAAATGACCCGTGACATGACAGAATTTCTAATTTCTAAAATCAGATTCAAATTTGCAGTTAATTTCAATCCAACGCGATTTTAGCGTGACCTAAGCCACCGAGTAACTTTCAGAACTTTTTAGTGCAAATAAACCGTGATTAATTTTCTTCGAGCCACAATGAAACCCTTCGACACATTGGCGACTCTTGGTAGTCATTAAAATCTCAAGGATTCAAATACGGACACAAGATGCCGAAACGATAAAAAAATCAATCGAGTGCCAATTGATGAGAATTTTGCAATTAGTGGGATCACCCACGTCTAACCACGCATCTTAGTCGAACCGACTTATCTCTGATCTCTAATCGATTTTTAAATGTGCCGTAATGATCTCAGCAGATGAGCACGGTCGAGTCTGGTCAAATCCGCAAGTCTATTTGCCTTAAAATATCTTATTAAGGCCCTGTATGGTTCAACATTTGGAATGCTCACTTGGGCTCTAAAAGGGGTTTGGCCAAATGCTGTGGTGTTTGGTTCATTTTTTTGAGAACTTTGGGGAGATCCAGCGGTCCAGTGGTCGGATCTTCAAAAAAGAAAATAGAATTTTTTTTTATTTTTTCAATTTAATAAAAATCATTTACAAATGCAAATTTTACCAAACGGTATTTTGGCCAAAGTTGTATCTCAATGCAAATTTTACCAAAGGATATTTGCATTTCGGAAAACCCCCTTCACCTAAAGGTATTTGCATTTTGGCAAATGCATTCCCCAAAAGCCGAACCAAACGAGCCCTAACTTCCCCAGATAGTCTAGTTATCTCATGAGTGATCAACTCTGAGAATAGCATTATAGATGCATCTATGAAAGAGCCGATTTATTTAATTGAAAACAGAATTGAAATTCTAGGACGTCACATAGGTGGCCTTCTCTAGCTCTTGGCACTAAAAATTCACGGCAATGGTGGTTCTGTCGTGTTCATGTAATTGTTGTTGCAAAAGCAAGCCACCATTTTGCTTGAAGTGTTGTTCTTTGAAGCCTAATGAGTTTCTTTTCCTTAAATCCCAAATATAGAAAGCCTGCATTGAATAATGATACTATTACGCTCGGGCCAAGACCACGTGAAACACGGGTTTTATTAGAATACTTGACATCAATGTACAAGGAAAGAACTCACAGTAAACATTAGCCACAAGAGTCTATAAACTTTCTACAGACCCTATACCATAATTTTCATTGTCAAGAAACTAGGCAATTTAGGGACAATTTGACCCTAATTTAGCAAAAGAAAATGGGTAAAAAATCATGAACATATAGTTTAATTTAAATCATGAAGCCAATAAACTTAAAAAAGGAAAACTCAATAAATTCCTGTCAAGCAAATTTATACTAGAGTGACTGCCTATAGCTATAATTGGAATTTTAACCTACTATACCCTTCTCATTCTTAAAGAAAATCTACCCACTAATAGAAATCACTGGTCTTCACCACAAAATTTCAATAGAATACCATTTGTGAAATCTGGATTGATCTACACTAATGCCCAAAGTGAAAGCTGCAATGGTGACTATAACGAGTGTCGATGCAATTTTCCAAGTCACCAATAGTCTCTTGCCTCAATAAAAGCTGTTTTAAAGGGTCTTGTTCTAAACAAATGAATGTTGCATGATTGAGTCTAAACAATTCACTTAGAGGTGCTAGTTTCACCAAGTCCAGCAAATAGGTATCGCTTTCAATGACATGGAAAATGGCAAGAAATAGCATCTTTGAATAACATATTGCAACAACTTTTATATTAAAAGACAAAGCAGAAAGCTTGACTATAGAACTCTGAAAATAAATATTCTTACGGTGGGCTCAATGATAACAAATAGTACAACATTTTTCCTTTTTTTTTAATAATTTAAGTTATAAGTGAAAGTGACGGACCAAATCATTGATAGGTTCCAACCCGTCCATAGTTTTAGATTTCATTAATATAGAAACAACAATTTTGCTATATCTGTACTTTTATATGATCATCTTGATAGATTCAATGACACCTACTAGCGGGTCCACAGAAGAATAGTTTTCAATAGCAAGTATGGAACATCACATAACTATGGCAAAGTCATAGAATCACAATGACAATGTAAATATAATTCATGGAAAAATGTTTTCAGATTGACACAATATCATTGAGTCTTCCATGGCCAAAGATGCTCTAAACATTGTCATGAGGGAAATCTACCCTTTAAATTATAACATAGCTACTTGGAATTAGTAACCCAATTTGATGCTTACCCTCCTCGCATAGAAATTTCAGTCAAAAGGATAGAGATAGTTTTGTTGTAAACTTACTTCAAGAAAGGGAAATAGACAGGAAAATTGGGCTAAATATATGAATATTATATTCTCATAAAACACGTTAAAATTGAAATAATCACCAAAAAAAGCTTAAAAGTTAGAATGAACTTACCAACCAAAATGATCACCAAATGTGATGATTTAGGATTAGCAATGCATTTGGTTCCATCTCCACCCTTTTTGCCTTCACCATGATAACCCTTTGGGTAGAAGCATGTATAACTCTCCTCAATGTTATGGCAAATTCCAACACACGAGTACTTCTCTGGATCATCACATTCATTAACATCCGCAAAAGTTAAAAGCACGTTAAATGTAAACTCCAAGAGAGAAAAAAAAAATAGCATCAAAATATCATCATCAAGCACTAAAAATATATACCGACCTACACAACCAAGGTATGGATTCCCCTCATACCCAAAAGAGAAATTACATCGGTAACCGGGTACATCAGCAAAATCAAAGCACTCGTTGTGCGCCTTGCAAAACTCGCCGAGTCCATCGCTGCTTCGTCACAAGTCTCCTTCCAAATAGCCCAATCGAGCACCGAGGGGACCACCGTGTTCTTCATGCCATTAAGATTCTCCCTACTAAAATTGAAGGACTTGTCTTCGACTAAGAATGCATAACTGCAAGGATTGAAGCTCCACACATTGGTGTGGTTCCTCAAGCTGATCACACTGGCATTGTAATTAAGGAGCATTTCCCAGTATAGTGGTCTGGCAACACCCGATGCCATCCCATGCCCCATCGGTCACGTCGTCAATCCTGGTGCACACGGAGAGGTAGCTGCTTAAGAATCCCTGCCCATTGCATCTCGCAATCACGATGACCCGGTGCACACGGAGAGGCAGCCGCTTGAGAATCCCTGCCCATTGCATCCAGCAATCAGGGCAACCGTGTCACACCCGATGGCCATGAACTTGTTCTTGGTGTTAGAGAAAGGGAACGTGGAGAGGAAATTGCATGGCTATTACTGTACGCCAGACTTTGTGTAACGGTCCATGCCGATGTAGGTGTAGATGCAGAGCTCGCTATCGAGCGATATGTCAAGGACTCCGATGTTGGTATTCCACAAGTAGGGCCTGGTGGTGGAGGCGGTGATGATGGTGCTGTTAGCTATATGCCTTAAAACAACCATGTAATAGTTACATGTTAGGGATTATTTAATGGCAAATAAGTTTTCTCATTCATCATCCAATTTATATGAATGAGGTCCATAAGATGAGCTACGACTAAATCTACTCCTAATGTGTTAAGAATATATGTGACAGGTTACAATTATGTTGAATCTTTAAACAGTTCGTGGTTGATGGATCATTGAGAGGATATTGATGATCCTGTTGAGACCAATGTGTTCTCAAGCTTCATTTTAGTATTGGATACTTGAGGGGATGATGAGTCACAAGTCATTGGGCATTGTGATATCCGAGCTAGAACACAAGTGCTTGTCTTGAACAAGTTCACTGAACATGACATACATAGAACAGTTGGTGACATGGAAGCTTTTTAGCGGGATCAATGTCTAATCGCTCATGATGTGGTTACGTGTAAAGATCCTTAGACCTAAGGCACGATGCTGACTTGTATGTTGGATGGTTATGGTTCACAAGTGCGCATATTGACGCTTCGTCAAATCATCTCTATACTTGATGATCATAGTTTGTTCACATACGAAGGCACATACATGCGCAATATGGAATATGTCTTCTTGTTATACAAGATTGATGTCCTATGCGATCTAACCGTGACATTGTATTAAAATCCTCAGCTGGGGTTATAACCAAGAATGAATTCATACCTTGAAGAATACATGTCAATTAGATTTGGGCATATGATCGAATTGGTGGCTTGACCAATAGTTCCATGGCCTTTGTTTGATCGGGACATGGTGAGATAGAAGGATCGAATTATACGATAGCCAAAGCTAACAGGTTCATTATGTTCTGAGACATTTCACACTATGTAGGTACCTATGATATATTGCTAGATGTCATTCATGATTTGCAGGGACAAGAGATTGATTTGGACAGTCAATTTTTTTTGTTGTGCTAAGGTGTTGGTACAAGTCTGTTGCCAGCTCAGTGATGAACTTAGGGATGTCACATACCATAACCAATTAAAATGACGTTTAAACGAGAGAGAAAGAATATTGCAAATGTGTTTGTAATTGAGCTAATCAGATTGAGTTAGGCTAGAAATAAAAGTTCTAATCAAGGGGCATCAGAGTTTACAAACTCTTAACCGAGTTTCAGACTTTACGGCCAAATCAAAGCTCTAAAGTGTGTTCAGATTCAGTGACTGAATTAATAATCTGAAGTGAGTCCAGAATTAATACCTATATTAATGATCTGAAGTGAGTTCAGAGTTAATCATATCATTAATGATCTGAAGTGAGTTCAGAATCAATAGCCAAATCAATAATTTAAAATAGTTTTAGACTTAATGGCTAAATTAAAGATCTAATGCGTTTTTTAGATGTAACGATCACATTAAGTTTTGAAATAGTTTCAGAACTTAACGGTCACATAAATGATCTGAAATCGTTTCAGAATAAATGAGCAATTTAATAATCTCAAATGGTTTTAGATTAATGACCAATTAATGCTTTGAAAAAGTTTCAAAAGTAACGATCAAATTAAGTATTTATGACAGTTACAAAGTTAATACACATAATAAAGACTTATAACAGTTACAAATAAATGTCTGAAATAATGCTCTGTAATAGTTATAGAGTTAATGCCCGAATTAGTGTGTGTATTGGTATCAGAACTTACGCCTATTAGGAGTTACGGCTGAATTAATTCTAAAATGGTTTAGAGTTAAAGCGCCGATTTAAATGTGATCTGCACTATCTATAAAAGATACTACAAAGAGCAGATCACTGGATGATGGATGATCGACAACCGATAATCGATAATTGAGAGTGCTGATACTAATCAACAAAACACTCACACGAGAGTAATTGCTAGCACAATTGCAATTGTGAGATCTCTTAATTTCTCTCTTCTGTTCAACATGAGAATTAGCGGTATGTCTAAACTAGAGGCTTGACACTCGTGGGGCTGGATCTAAAGAATGTCAAAGCTTGTGAAGAGATCAGACATTCTACATCCGAAGATCGTCAGAACCAGTATTACTAGAAGGCGTCGGACATTTGTGGTCAAAATCCAAGAACATCAACACTGGTGTTACCAAAAGGCATTAGACGTTCATGGTCAGAATTTCAAGAACGTCAGAACTACTACTGTGAGGACATCGGATGGTCGTGCTCAAAATCCGAAGAAACTTCTGAACCAAATTTTGGAGCACGATATAGATTAATATGATTAATCCCTTTAGCTCTTCTATGCATTTTTGTTAAGATGCACGTAAATGCTATGGATAAGTGTTTTTTACTTCCATTGCGATCAGACTTTTGATCTTAATTTACTTATGCACGTATGCTTGTTTATCGAAACAAACACCAACAACGGTATTAGAGCCAATCCTTAGACATTTTCGTGCTTTTAATTGTTGATTCGTTCAAATTGTTTGTATGTTTTGATAAGTGATTCTCATTTGTGATGAGAATTCCTTTAAAGTTGCTTTCAGATTTTTAGGATATGCATATTAATCGGTTAATATGCTAGGTAAGACCGTTGATGATAAAGAAAAATGTCCTTATATGTGGTGTTAAGTTATAATGTGTGCTTGAACTTGTGGCCTACCATCGCCATGGTTTGTTCCTATGTTATGATGGTTGATTGGCTGATTATGGATACATTGGAGTCAGTTGCTATTCAAAAACATAGGATCACTCCATTTTACATCTAATGGTGCGGGGTTTAGGCCAAATGATTTCCAATAATTGTTAGGTGAGGAATCATTTGTGTCCTAAATACTTGCAGGAGATGATGGGGTAAACTTAACGATGATCATGAGACCAATAACTATAAGGTGAGGCTTTTGTGACCTAGGGGCCAAAGTATGATTGTGACTCACATGTGATGCGTTGGATATGTGATCCACTCACTAAATTCAAAGGACACCAATAACTGTCAAGCAAGGTGAACTATGAATTGGGGGGACTCCAATTCCCACTAGTGATCTTTTTCCCAATGAAGATTATCATTTCCCATCTTAAGGAGTGTGGGATCCAAAAAGAATAGGAGTATATAATATTTGATTCAAAGGCCACAATGAAATATTTGTTGAAAGTCAATGGCTAACAATTATTTTTCCGCACAAATTTTTTGATACTCTGAAAATGGTTATGACAAATCCACTTGCTTCAAAGGAATTTGAGAATTGTTCCCAATTATGAGAATATCGGGTATGTGCTTGATCAGAACTTGCCAGAACACTTTCTGTGTCATATTGATGAGGAATGCAAAACTTATGAGAAGCGGCGTGAAGATGACCTAAAAGTTAGGTCATACATGCTTGCTTCTATGAACAATACAAGACCCACTGTAATGGCTGTAGCAGAGGCTTTCTCTTCAAAGAGTGAGACTACTTTGAAGAAAAGGAAATGGAAGAAGTTCATAAAGCCTGCTACACGTTCAAAGCCCACGATTGAAAAAGGGAACGCATCGAGCACGGCATCGTCCCGCGTAAACACATCAAGACGGTACTCCTTTAAGGAGTTTTGTTTTGAAATCCATCCACGAAAGGCATCTTGTTGACTTGGGGGCATCCGAACTTAATCAAGTATCGTCCCGCGTAAACCCATCAAGATGGGTTCACTACCCCACGTAAACACATCAGGGTTTTTAAGTGATCACACGAGCATACTATCACACAATTCATTTTATGTCTTTCTCATTAACCAATGTGATGCCCATGCAATATGTAACAACCTATGCCATAGGCCATCATGTCACCCACGTGTCTCATATTATATCATATAAAAATACCACCCAACTTTACAAATCCATCGCATATAAGTCACTCATCGAAGTAGGATAAGTCATTGCAATTCAACATAATTCATTAAATTCACTTATCACATGTTATCATAAACTATCCAATAATTCATCTCTTGTTAACATAACACATTACACTTCACATATCACATTTTAATAGCCTATCACATAACTACTTATCGATAAACCGTGATAACCTATCGGCTTAAAATATGATAAGTTATCAACTAGAACATAATAAGCTATTGACAAAAACATGATAAGCTATCGACAAAAACATGGTAAGCTATCGAGATAACCTATCAGGACCCTATGATAACATATCATACAAAACCCACTTATCACATTAAAAAAAAAATCATTTAGCCTTAATCTAGTCCTAAACTATCTCCAAAATGCAACAATAACCCTATTCGAGGGCTAGAAAGCCACTCACACCCAAGTCCTAACTTTAAAAGTGTCGTGGAAGGAGCAGCAAGACCGGACAGCGGCTGGGGCTATTGGTCACACCTCCAAAGCTCCTGTGAGTGGGCTGAACGGTGTCCCAAGCAGCTGCACGGCGAAGATGGGTGATGTTCGGTTGTCGATGAGGGAAATATGAGGAACAATGAAGAAGATGGCTTGAAAATAAGATGCAAATGGACAATGGGTGTTCAGCTATGGCAAGGAGGGAGAGAAAGATGAACTTGAGAGCCAAAGTGTGAAAATGAGAGTGAGGGAGAGGCATGGATGAATTTGGGGAGAGAGGAAGAGCAACCCAAGCTTGGGCTATTGGATGACCAAGATTACATCTTGCCATGTTCCATCTAAGATCAAGGGCTTGGATTACTTCTTACTTTACTTCTTGCCCAAGTCTCATTAATGCCATTTAATGAACCACTCATGGTTAGGTTAGAAGATAGGCTAGTTAGGCTTAGACTAGGCTAGGGAATGACATCACCTCCTCCATCTTCAGCACATGGCTGCCCCTTCCTAGCTCCTTTCCCATCTTGTCATTTTGTCCTTAGTTGAATGAGAGGGCAATTTGATTATTTCACCAAGGTTGGGTACTGTTCACGCACATGGGGTGCATTAAAAGTCAAGATCTTGCATTGAAGGCTTGATAGACTTGGAGGACCCACGGCCCCATCATGGTAGCCCACATCTTGGGCATATGGGCCTTGGACCACCCACTTGGGCTTAGGCCCATTTGGGCCATCCATGATGGGCTTCAACCC
Organism: Eucalyptus erythrocorys; assembly: GCA_014182555.1. Lineage (NCBI taxonomy): Eukaryota > Viridiplantae > Streptophyta > Magnoliopsida > Myrtales > Myrtaceae > Eucalyptus > Eucalyptus erythrocorys. The sequence goes on from CM024603.1 coordinate 23,560,880, forward strand.
ATAGGCTGCCTAATCATGGGCTTAGGCCCATTAGGTTGCCCAACATGGGCTTGGGCCCTCACCATAGCCCGTTTCCACTTTTCCAAACTTTTGCATCCCATAATGAAAAATCGAGTTTCCGTCTCAAGGTGGCATTTTTGGCGTTTTTGGGGTTTACCAATCCTTATTGTAATCCCGTTCGAAGATTGGATGCCTATGTAATTCCGTTCTAAAAATAGGGGTCGGTTTGCAGATGTCACAATAACTTCCCTACGTGAAGTCTAGAAAGTTCACTCATTGAGTTTATCTCATATTTGTTTGTTAAAATGTTTATAGACCCTAAAAATTGCTGAGTTGTTCCGACACTTTTGTTTTGGCCTTCCCGTCGAGCACAGTCAGGAGGTGACAGGGTACTCGGTAATGAAAGGGATTGATGCACACTATATGCGTTATGTCACAACCATTTAGGTCAATGAGGGCCTACCTAGCCTCGTGGCACATTGACTCATGGCCTAGTACTTTTGGGTAGGCAGCGAGAGCCATGGTCCCATTCGCGGCTTCAAAGGTCCACCAGGTGTTAGAGGCTCTAGGAGCAGCATCAGTTGGGATTCCAAGTATGGGAACGTTCCCGATGGGGAGGTGTTCGACCCCGAGATCGACCTCACATTGATCGCCGAGTCAGAGGCGTGGATCCCAAAGGCCACTGGGGCTTAGGTAGTAATGGGGTTGTTAGCACTTTTTGAACCACCCTAGTAATATTAGAGGCGTAGGTATACCCCAAGCCCTTTTTGTAGGAGGTCATAGTGAAGCAGTTAGGTGTGTCGAAGGTGATGAAGCTAATTTTTTAACCCTTGAACTTGTGGTGTATGAGATGTTGACTTGGGACCCTTATATATATGATTATGTTTTTAAATATCCCTGTTGATTGCTAGTTGGAGATATGTTTATGTTTCCATTTGTGTGTTTTAATGTTATCACAAATTGAGTCAGCGACACCTCCTAGGACGCTGCAATCGAATGACTAGAGGATAAGTAAAGGTTCGATAAGCGCGAGTTGTCGCGCAACCATAGAGGTTGTGGGCATGACAATGTTCCACTATTTACATTCCGTTTACATATGTGGGCATATAACTAGTTAGTGTTTTCTTAAACATTATGTTGAACTAATCTTTTTTTGGCAATTAGCTAATTTTCGCAAAAGATCATCAAAGTTCCAAACAACCTATTCACCCCCTCTAGTTTATATTGTTAGCCACTAATAGTCTTGACTCCAATGCTAGTCATCAAGCTGTAACATAAAGATTTTGTTGGGATAAGTACACTAATGGTGCCATAAGTTGTGTACGGCGCTCACTTTGGTGCCAAAAGTTTCCGTCGGATCATTTAAGTGTCAAAAAATTTGAAAAACGCTCACTTTGGTGCCAACGCCGATCTAATCCGCCGGAAATCTGACGTGGCCTTTTTTTTTATTAATTTTCTATGCTGATGTGGCTCGCCAGAGTTTCCATTGGATTACTTAGGCCTTCAAACGACGTCGTTTTAGCATCCTAACACCAAAACGACGCCGTTTTGTGTCTTTCCCCCAAATTCAAAACCCTAAATCCCCAAACGACACCGTTTTGTGTCGTCTTCTTCCCGAACCAGCAACACCAGCAACACGTCTTCTTCCCCGAACCAGCAACACCACACCGAAACACGCTTCTTCCCCGACCAGCAACACCAGTAATTTTCCGAAAAGAAACCACGCATTCGCCTCCGCCCTCCCCCAGTAGTTTTCCCCCATTTTCAATCACCTTATCAACCTTTCAAATCCCCGAATCTCAGCCCCACCTCCGCCTTTTCCCAAGGAATATCGTTGGGTGTGGAGGAAACGCGAGCTTGAAGAATCTCTAGAAGCACAAGTGATCCGGCCAATGGTAGCCGTGAAGATTTGGAACGCCGCAGAGGTTGTCGGCGAAGCCAGCTGCTATGAAGGCGACGGCCATGGTCCTGCCATCCCTTCCTCCGCCCTCATCGTCAACACCTCCCTCTCTCTCGGGATTTTCTGTTCGTTTTTTTTCTTTTGTCTTGCTGTGGCAAGCAACTACGATGGAGGTTGAGGGATGGCGGCTGAGCAACGGTGGTCGAAGGACGACAACCAAGTGACGGTGGCCGAGGGACGGCGGCCAAGTGACGGCGAACAAAAAAACCCTAATTTCAATCTTCAAAAAAAAAAAAAAAAAAAAAAAAAAAAACGACGACGTCGTTTAAAAGATTTCTCGATTTTTTTAAATATAAAAGCCACGTAATCATTTTGGCCTGAAATTCTCGCCGGTGGCACCAAAGTGAGCGTTTTTTCTCCGATTTGGCACTTAAGTGATCCAGCGGAAACTTTTGGCACCAAAGTGAGCGTTGTACACAACTTTTGACACCATTAGTGTACTTATCCCAGATTTTGTTTCAATCTATTTTACAATGTTTCTATATTCCTTATAGTTTGATCCATCCTTTACATAGTTGGAAAGATTAGTATGTCTATTTCGAAGTGGCTAAATTTGCCTCGATGCATTCTAGAATTTCTCTTTACTCCATTTTCCTAGTGCAGTTGTCACCCTTTTTTTTTTTTTTTTTGTCTTGGCTTTTATATTTAGGTGGTTGAAAGTCCATTCTCCTAGGCTTTGTGGATTACTTCTGTACATTCTATATTTTTTAACCAATGGGCCTGAAACCTAAAAGTTTTCTTTCTTTTCACCCTACTGGAGTCCAAGGAAAGTAGGATTGAGCAATGATTTGCCTTATTGCTAGCAATGCAAAGGCCTCTCTGCAATTGAAAAGAGAACTCTCCACTCTAGATTGCATAAAGTCCTATCCAACCTCTTTTTCACTAACTCATCACATTCCCTATTGTTTGTCTATGTGTAGGTGTATCCCTTACTCTCAATATCCATTAGTGAACATGTATTCAAGAGTTCTCGGAATGCCACAATCCTATGCAAACCCATGGGAGAGTATTGGACAAGCTAATAGAGCATATAGTCTACTATAATTGTACTCTTTCCTAAAAGTTTGTTGGGGCATGAAGAAAATATATCCTCATTAGGTATCCACTATTGAAGTCCTTACCAGTGACATCTATTGATTTCCAAGTAGATTCTATTGAAGAAAAATCCCTCTTAAGTTTTGAAATTAACAAAACATTCTCATCAGTAAAGTTTGAAGAATCCAAGACTCAGTCGGTTAAGTCTAAAGATTTCAAGACCCAAGCGTTTTCCGTCTGAAGACAGTCAGACCCAAAGTTACGGTCTAAAGATCTCCAGACCCAATCAAAGTCTGAAGACAGTCAAACCCAAATTTTGCGATTTTGCCAGGCTGTCAGCAGGTTATTTTTATGGTTAAGGAAATTAAGATTTGGATATTATCTTCCCTAACTTATCCATGGAATATCTCTGGCTGTGATTGTGAGCTCGAAAGATTTTTTCTTTGGATTTTATCCGTTGAAGATCAAGCGAGTTTTTGGAAGGATCTAATTTTGGAAACTCAAGATCCTAATTGTATGGGCGAGCAGGATTGACGAGCTATTTTCTACTTATATATTCGACAACGTGAAGATCACTTAAATTAATTTAGTCCAACGGGTTGATTGGATGAATTCTTGGAAAGTGCTAACGACTATGAAGGCACGAAGGATATTTAAGGTGTGTCAAAGTTGTTCGAAAATATGAGAGAACCGATAGAAAAATTTTGAAGTTAGAACCTTTGAAATCTCTTGTTCACAAAATCTCTTGTGCTCAAAATTGTGTACCAAAGAGAGACACTTACAGTGTGAAATAGCGAGAAGCTGTAGAAGAGACTTTCTACTTAAGAAGTCTAGATTGTAGACTGTAAAGCTCTCATTTACTACATAGTGATTACAGCCAGTTGGCTGCCAGTGTGGAGAGTGGACGTAGGCTTGCAATTAGCCGAACCACTATAATCCTTGTGTCAAATTTCTCTTACTCTACTTTACTTAGCTTTATGGATGCATGAGTTATTTATTTCTGATGCGATTCTCATACTAAAGGATATCTCGGTCAAGGATTTGAAAAGAATTCCATAAACACCTATTCACCCCCCTCTAGGTGTATTTACTAGCCTTTATCAATTGGTGTCAAAGCAGGTTGCTTATTTTATTAGAAGTGTTTATTATTTCTAAAGTTAAAGATCTATGGCTAGTATTTTGGCTCTAGGTTTGATTGAAGGCCAAAGTAATACCAAACCTCCTTCCTTTGATGGAAAAGAATACAATGTATGGAAAAACAAGATGAAGGCATTCCTAAGATCCAAAGATCCTCAGGAATGGGGTGTAGTAGAAAAGGGAATTGTTCCTAAAGCTGCATCAACCACAGGGAAAGAATTAGTTGATGGAGTGGGATTGTCACAAATGGAAATTTCAAAGAGACAAATCCTTGATGCAAAAGCTATCTATTCTCTATATTGTGCATTATCTCCTACTGAGTATAATAGAATATCATCTTGTGAAACAGCTAAAGAAGTTTGGGATAGATTGCATGTCACTTATGAAGGAACAGATCGAGTCAAAGAAACCAAGATCAATATCCTTCTTGGACAATATAAAGCCTTCAAAATGATGCCAGGAGAATCCATCACGGATATGTTCAGTCGATTTACAGAAATTGTAAATAGCTTAGCATACCAAGGACAGCCAATCTCAGGACCAATGAAAGTCAATAAACTGTTGAGAGGGACTCTCCAAAGATTGGAATCACGTGAAGACATCCATAAGAGAAACACAGACGATCATGCCTCTTTCTGTAGATGAGTTGGTTGGCATACTTCAATCATATGAAGTCGAGCAATTCAATGAGGACTTTGACACCAAAGGTAAGAAGTCAATTGCTTTAAAATCTAATGATGATTATGATGTTACAGATTCAGAAGAAAACTTGGATGACGAAGAGTTGGCACTCCTGATTAAAAAGTTCAGAAGGTTAAATAGAAAAGGAAGAAGGTTCAATGGAAAGAGACAAAACAATCAAAGATTTCAAAAGAAGTCAAATGAAGAAGAAGACACCAATAAGGATGTTGTTTGTTTTAAATACAAGAAAAAGGGACACATCAGACCCAACTATCCCTTATTAAAGAAAAAGAAAGGAAAACCAGAAAGGTTCAAGAAAGCACTCAAAGTTAAAACATGGAGTGACATTGAATGTGAAGAGAGTGATGAAGAATATGCCAATATTTGTCTTATGGCTAACTCGGACTCAAACTCGGACTCGAGACTCGAACGGCGGTGTCAAGGTTAGAAATTTAAAAATTTCTACCAAAGTGTCAAACTACATTGATGAACTTTGTCTCAGTCTTAAAGGCTCTCTTAAAAGGATTTCTGAACTAAAAATGGAGAATTCCAAATTGAAATAACAAGAAAAGACCTTGGTTGAAAAAGTTGAAAATCTAGATAAATGTCTTGCTGTTTCAAAAGAAAATGAAATTATACTTTCAAAAGAAAATGTTTGCTTGAAAGAAGATCTTTTAAAAGTCACAAAGAAATTTTCAATGGGATCAGAAAAATTGGATAAAATTCTTTTTATTCAAAGACCCTACTTTAATAAATCTGGTCTAGGAATGACACATGAAACCATTCTTTTGATTGATTTTTCAAAGGTAAAAGAAAGAATCAAGAATAGGCCTACAAAATCTTTTTACAAGGATCATTTTCAAAAGGTTTTTGTGCCTATTGGAAGAAATGCTCTTAGATGTTCAAATTGCAAAAGCTTAGAACATTTTGAGAAGGATTGTCTCAAAGTTTGGAGACCTGTTAAGAAGAGTTAGGCAAAGACTATTTATGGTACTAATAATGATGGACCCAAGAAAGTTTGGGTACCAAAGAAAACTTGAGTTTTTCATTTAAATACAGGTCACTATCAAGAATAAAATCAAGTGGTATTTGGATAGTGACTGTTCAAAACACATGACGGGAGATTCAAATTGCTTCACAAAATTCTCTCATGTAAAAGGAGGAAATGTCTCCTTTGGTGGCAACAACAAAGGAAAAATTATTGGTCGAGGAACCGTGAAGATAGGAACCCTCACAATCAACAATGTTTCTCTGGTTGAAGGGTTGAACTATAATCTTCTGATTATTAGTCAACTATGCGACACTAGATACAAGATCAACTTTCAAGAAGATACTTGTAACAAGCAAAGATCTATCACAATCTTTTATTGGACAAAGATATGGAAACATTTATTTGCTGGATATAAAGTCTGACAGTTCTCAATGCTTGATATCAATTCAAGATGAAGCCATTCTTTGGCATAGAAAGCTTGGACATGTCAACTTGAAGCAAATTGCAAAAGTTTCATCCAAAAAACTTGTTCGGGGACTTCCTAACCTGAAGTATCAAAAGCATGAATTATGCACTCCTTGCGTACTTGGAAAATAGGTTAGAAATTCTTATAAATCTATAAATCAGGTATCCACTAAACGTGTTTTGCAACTATTACACTTGGATTTGTTCGGCCCAACAAGAACTCAAAGCATTGGAGGTAAAAGATATTGTTTGGTAATAGTAGATGATTATTCACGTTTTACTTGGGTATTCTTTCTTGCAAATAAATCTGAAGCTTTATCTTATTTTACTAAATTTGCAAAGAAAATTCAAATTGAGAAAGGATATACAATTTCAAGTATTCGAACTGATCATGGTGGTGAATTTGAAAATCATGATTTTGCTAAATATTGTGATGACTCTGGCATTCAACATAATTTTCCATCCCCATACACTCCACAACAAAATGGAGTTGTAGAGAGGAAAAATCGTTCTTTGCAAGAAATGGCAAGACCTCTTTTGATTGAAAGTAATATTTCTCCTCATTTTTGGGCTGAAGCTACTTCAACTGCTTGCTACATTATAAACGAGTTTTCTAAGACCTATTTTAGAGAAAACACCTTATGAATCTGTTCAAAGGTAAGAAACCTATTGTTTCTTATTTTCATGTATTTGGTTGTAAATGTTTTATCTTAAAGAATTCTAGTGATCGAATTGGTAAGTTTGAAGAAAAATCAAATGAAAGAATTTTCCTTGGCTACTCAATGACAAGTAAAGCCTTCAAAGTTTTCAACAAAATGACTCAGACTGTGGAAGAACCCATGAATGTGAAGTTTGAAGACTCACTTCAAAATCAGACTCAACTTGAAGATTATGAGTCTGGCCAAGTGTTTACGAATTCTCTTGAAGAAAATCAAATCTCAGACGCTCAGCCACAAATCAAATCAGTAGCACCAACTGAAACAGAATCTCATCAAAGTGACAAATCAATTATAAATTGGAAGCACAAATCTAGTCACCCTACATTGATGAAGGAGTTCGTACAAGATCCAAAAGGCGTGAAGAATCTAATGCTCTAGCACTTGTTTCTGAGATTGAACCAAAAACCGTAGAAGATGCATTGAAAGATGAAAGCTGGATTGAAGCTATGCAAGAGGAATTGAATCAATTCAAAATCAACAATGTTTGGGAACTCGTTCCTAAGTCAAAAGGTAAATCAATTATTGGTACCAAATGGGTTTTCAGGAACAAACTTGATCAATAAGGAAAAGTGGCGAGGAACAAAGCAAGAATTGTGGCAAAAGGAATCGACTATGATGAAACCTATGCTCCGATAGCAAGGTTAGAAGCTATAAGATTACTTATTGCTTTTGCTTGCTTTAAAAATTTCAGATTATCCCAAATAGACGTGAAAAGTGCATTCCTAAATGGAATTATCCAAGAAGAAGTCTATGTGGAGCAACCACCAGGATTTGAAGATCCAAGAAAACCAAACCTTGTTTTCAAGTTGAAGAAAGCTTTCGATGGCTTAAAACAAGCACCTCGAGCTTGATATGAAAGGTTAAGTAATTTCTTAATTCAAAGTGGTTTCTCTAAAGGTAAAGTAGATACTACTTTGTTTATCAAAAGAGAAGGCAATGATTTCATACTTGTTCAAATTTATGTTGATGATATAATATGTGGTTCTTCTAATGAAAATCTTTGTAAGAATTTTTCGAGTTGTATGTAGAATGAATTTGAAATGAGCATGATGAGTGAATTGAACTTCTTTTTGAGACTTCAAGTCAAACAATCAAAAAAAGGAACTTTTATCCATCAAGAAAAGTATGCAAAAGACCTCATCAAGAAGTTTGGAATGGAGAATTGCAAGAAAACAGAAACTCCAATGTCAAGCTCATCAAAGCTGGATAAAGATGAAGAAGGAAAGAATGTAAACCAAAAACTATACGGGAGTATAATTGGTTCACTTCTTTACCTTACAGCATCTAGATCTGATATTTTATTTAGTGTTTGTATTTGTGCTAGATTTCAATCTAATCCTAAAGAATCTCAGCATCATTAAATATGTTGCAACCACATCAAAGCTAGGTCTGTGGTATTCCAAAGAATGAGACTTTACTCTCCTTGAATATTCTGATGCTGACCTTGCTGGGTGTAGAGTGGATAGAAAAAGCACTATAGGTACTTGTCAACTATTGGGAAACAAGTTGGTATCTTGGTTCTCAAGAAAACAAGGTACAGTAGCTCTTTCAACCACTGAAGCAGAATACATAACTCTTGGGAGTTGCTGTTCTCAAATTCTATGGATGCAACAACAATTGAGAGACTTTGAAGTTGAGGAATCGTGCACACAAATCAAATGTGACAACACAAGCGCAATCAACCTCACAAAGTATATAATACTTCATTCAAGAGCAAAACACATTGAAATCAAGCATCATTTCATTAGAGATCATGTTCAAAATGGTGAAGTGGTGATTCGGTTCATTGATTCAAAGAACCAATTGCGAGACATATTCACAAAGCCCCTAGAAAAGGCTCATTTTGAATCAATTCGCTCAAGACTGAATATTGCAAGACTTGAAGAGATTCAGACTTAAAACTAGAGTCTTGAAAAGTTCAGACTCAAACGTAAGGTCTAAAGGTGTTCAGACTCAATGTAAGGTCTGAAGGTGTTCAGACTCAACGTAAGGTCTGAAGATGCTTAGACTCAAAGGTAAGGTCTAAAAAAAAGTTCAGATTCTGAGGTAAAGTCTGAACATTCTCAGACTCTGACTTAATGTATGTTTGCATATTTCAATATTCTTTATTTTATGCATTAAATTTTTAATTGCTTTTTGAAATATCGATATCTCTTTTTATTCGACATCTGACATATTTACGACAATTTACTTTTTCAAAATTGGCAGTTTTTCTTTTTTCTTTTTTGCGACGGTTCAGTATCTCCTTTTTATCTTTTCTTGCTATTTATACTTTCAAATGGTCGTCTTCATCCGCCACAACGTTTAAAAGCCATCTCAATTACTCTCTCTTTTTAAACCCTAAAAAGCTTCAACAACTCTCTTTACCGTTTCTGTTCGATTACTTTACTCAACAAAAATCCATCCTTTTTGCGAACAAGTTGAGTTTTTGCTCTCGATTTAAGCATGTCTTCGAGAAAATCTTCAAGACTTGCTGGGAAGGGACCACAGAGGTGACAAGAGGGTCCTACCAGGGTTGATCTAACGGGCGAAGAAGATTCTCCACAAAGGGAGACTCCAAGTCAGCATTTTGAAGAGGAAGAAATTACCGAGGCCGCACCGATAAGAACCTTGAGACTCAAGCTTACGTATACTTTGTATAAAAAGTTGAAGGATGGGGGTACAAACTTAAAAATGATAGAGGATTTTCTGAAGGAGAGAGGATATAAGAGTGAATATATTTTCTTGCGAGAGATGGAGGATTTAGGTATTGTTGACGAAGGGCTCGCACAAAGAACTCTTGAAAATATACCTAGTGATCCGCTTTATAGTACTACAAATCAGCCATTGGATGATGATGAGAGACTATTCTCTCAATTTCAGCCATGGATGGGTGTGGCTGTGAACACCGTTTGTCCTCAAGGCAGTCTTTTTCGATCTAGAGAACATGAACGGATGTACACTAAGTTGCTGAAAAGAGGTGTTGTGAATTCGGGAGTGTGGATTTTGATTTCCTTGACTCAATCAAGGTAAATCTTAGGGAAAAATTTGCGAGGCTGCAATTGAAGAAGTTTTGCACAAACGCGACAAATGCTTATCCTGAACTGACGGCATATTTTTACTCAAACTTGTCGTTTCTAGATGCTAACAGGTTGTCCTTCACCTTTATGGACAAAGAGTATGTTGTTGATGTTGACACTCCGGCTGATGTAATTGGGGTGGAAAGAGGGCGTTTTCAACCAATTAAAGTATCCACAGCATACGTTACTCTTGAAATTATGCGTGATAGGAATGTGGAAGGCAAAATATCCTACACTAGGATGAATGCTTCAAATGTTTTGCTGCACAAGATCATTATCAATTGTCTCAGGCCGAAGACAATCTCCAAAACTGATGTCTCCAAGACAGAAGCAAAGCCGATGTTTGCTCTTAACCAAGGCAGGCCCTTTTCACTCCCCCATGTTATCCTATTCCACATGTATAGGACTGTGGTTAAGGATAAGGGCCAATTTTCTTATTCGTCTCTCATCACTAAATTGTTCAGGCACTTCAAGATAGAAATTCCTACACCTTTATGCCTGACCAATTTAAGCTTGATGCTTGTGGGTTATAAAATGGTGATGAAGATGAAGATTCCAGAGCTGAACACTGCATTGGAAGGGTTGAAGGTGAAGACTCCCTCCAAAGAGATTGCCACCGCGCGCCAAGAGAAAGGGCAAAGAGCCCATGGCTATCTCCGAGAAAAAGCGAAGGAAAGTCATCCTACAGGATGAGGATGATGAAGAAGATTTTGATGATGCCATGACTCTTTCTACTCTCACAAAGTTGAGGAGCACAATTAGTTTGAGAGCTGATGCTAAAGAGAGGGCAAGGAGAGAAGCAAAGGAAAAAGAAGAAGCAGAGAGAATGAGAAGAGAGGAAGAACAGAGGAAGAAAGAAGAGGAAAGGAAGAGAAAAGAAGAAGAAGAAGAAGAAGAAAGACAGAGGAGAGAAGAGGAGGAACAGAGAAGAGAAGAAGAGAGACAGAGGAAAGAAAAAGAAGAAGAAGCACGAAGAAGAGAAGAAGAAGAGGTGAGAAGAGAAGAGGAAGAGAGAAGAAGGAAAGATGAAGAGGAGAGCAAGGCTCAGGAGGATAGTACTGAAGGAATTGAGCCATCTTTTGCTCAAGAATACTCTGGGAAGGAGGCCGAAATACATCACAGTGCTGAAATGGATTTTGGCGAAGAATATTCGACTCCACCCATTGGCAACAAAACAAGGGGAGTTGCTACTGATCAAGGAACTATATCGCCATTGCATTACAGTGATGTAAGTAGGTCAGGTGCTAATGCTGAGGACATTTATGCATCTCACTTCCCGGATATTGAAGAATCCTCTCCATCAGAAAGGGAAAGGGCTGAAAAAGATGCACCGAGCTTTCAAACTCCAAGAACAGAGTCTGCTTTGGTCCTAGTACGGGTAATGCTAATTCAACGCATTTTCACAACCGTTGGATATTATGCTAGACCTTAAAAAGTAGGTTTTTGGAATGGATTATGAGCTGAGGGATCTCAAGAAGGCAATGCTGAGTACTTCCATGTCCATGCAAGAACAAATCAATGCACTCAAATTTCAAGTGGAATCGAATGTGAAGGGTGCAGAGTTGATTTCAGTGAAGGAAGCTCTCACAAGCCTTGAGAAGACCGTGCAATCGCTCAACGAATATCATCTTGTTCGCATACCAAAGGAGCCCTGAATTTTTATCAAACCCACTCTTAACCACTCTACCTCCTTTTGATGGGACAAAAAGGGAGAGAGTTTTGCAGATTTGAGAATTTGAACTTTTTGAACTTTTATTTCGTTTGTTTCGTTTGTTTTTGTTTAGACTGTTTTTGTTTATGACTTTGAACTTTTGGTTGGGTTGTCAATTTGAACTTCTATGACTTTATGCACTAATTTGATGTTTGGATTTGTAGACTTGTGAATTTGCAGGATCATTATATTTCTGAGGATAATTATTATTGGACTAACATTTTTCTGTTTTGCAGAAGTAATCCTCAAAATATACATGAGTTTTCTTTGCAAGTTATAAATTTACAAATCTGCCAAGATGTTTTGTTACCATCAAAAAGGGGGAGATTGTTGAAGAAAAATCCCTCTTAAGTTTTGAAGTTAACAAAACATTCTCGTCAGTAAAGTCTGAAGAATCCAAAACTCAGTTGGTTAAGTCTAAAGATTTCAAGACCCTATCGTTTTCCGTTTGAAGACAGTCAGACCCAGAGTTACGGTCTGAAGATCTCCAGATCCAATCAAAGTCTGAAGACAATCAGACCCAAATTTTGCGATTTTGTCAGGCTGTCAGCAGGTTATTTTTATGTTTAAGGAAATTAAGATTTGGATATTATCTTCCCTAACTTATCCATGGAATATCTTTGGCTGTGATTGTGAGCTCGAAAGATTTTTTCTTTGGATTTTATCCGTTGAAGATCAAGCGAGTTCTTGGAAAGATCTAATTTTGGAAACTCAAGATCCTAATTGTATGGGCGAGCAAAATTGACGAGCTATTTTCTACTTATATATTCGACAACGTGAAGATCACTTAAATTGATTCAATCCAACGGGTTGATTGGATGAATTCTTGGAAAGTGCTAACGGCTATGAAGGAACAAAGGATATTTAAGGTGTATCGAAGTTGTTCGAAAATATGAGAGAACCGATAGAAAAATTTCGAAGTTAGAACCTTTGAAATCTCTTGTTCTCAAAATCTCTTGTGATCAAAATTGTGTACCAAAGAGAGATACTTACAGTGTGAAATAGCGAGAAGCTGTAGAAGAGACTTTCTACTTAAGAAGTCTAGATTGTAGACTGTAAAGCTCTCATTTGCTACATAGTGAACTGCCAGCGTGGAGAGTGGACGCAGGCTTGCAATAAGCCGAACCACTATAATCCTTGTGTCAAATTTCTCTTACCCTACTTTACTAACTTTTATGGATGCATGAGTTATTTATTTCTGATGTGATTCTCATACTAAAGGATATTTCGGTCAAGGTTTTGAAAAGAATTCCATAAACACCTATTCACCCCCCTCTAGATGTATTTACTAACCTTTATCAGATTCTACTTTCACCTTCACCTCTTCATTCCTCATAAGTGTTAGTCCTCCTGCAATTCCAATATGATCAATGATGACTAAAGATGTAAATTTCAGTTGATGTTTGATATGATCAGCCGTGTTGTTTTTATTCTTGGTTTCCATAAGGAAAACCAAGTCGAACCTGTCTAAAACCACTAAGGCTCTAAGTTGCTAGACTATCAAGGGTGTGCCCAACCCCTGATTGTTCCAGCTCAATTAACTTCTTTTATACTTGGGTAGCTTATTAGGACTAGCCACTAAAACCTATTCTTGGACCTCTTCCCACACTTGGATTGGAGTATCCAGAAGGTGATCCTCATCTAATAAGGTAGCCGATGATACCCTCTTCTCATAAGGGTGGATGCGCTTCTATTTTTTGGCTACTGGAATTTTGTGTCTTGTTTTTTCCTTCTTTAGCAGTTCTATATATTTCCTTGGGTTTGCTAAGTTGAGTTGTAGAACTTGAATTTGTTGTGTTCTCTTTTCCCAGCTTATGGACATGTTTGATGTCGTATTATACTCTTCCAAGATGTCATTTTCTACATTGTATGGGATAATTGCCATATCACTTGGTGCCGCATTTTCCTTCCTCATGGTGTCATCAATAGAAAGTATTGGTGCGGTTGGCATTGTCTCCTCTTCTTCAGAACATGATTCTATTTTTCCATTAAAAAAAAAAAAATCCAAAGTGGGCTGACTTCCCTCACTTTCGCCTTAAGCCACGAGCCATATCTTCTAGGTCGACCATGAGCTAGACCAATTTCTTCTTAAGGAATCTCTAGGTAGTAGTTAGCATAATGTCCTATATGCCCACATGAGTAGCAAAAATATGGAAGTCTCTCATATTTGAAATCTAACCACCATTTCTTGCCTCCCATATTGATAATTGCACTAGTTTTCAGTGGGTACGCTAGATTTAAACACACTTTCGCCTTGCCAGCTATACACGAGTTATTATTTCTTGCTTCAAGTTTCACTTCTTCTACCCTACCTAATTTTTCTACTATTTGACGCATGAAGACTTCATTAATGTGAGCTCAAGGGAGTCCCAAAATATGTACCCAAAAAGCGTGATGCGTGAATTCATAATAGTGTTTTGGAATATCTAGGTCTCCTTCTTGCAGAGCAAGAAGCTTGCTGGCAAACGACCAAGGTCTTGTCTCTAACACTCTTCTTTTATCCTCAACAAAACTGAAAATAAAGGAGAAAAACCCAGGCTCTGTTTGCTCACATTTTACTAAATCTATCTTCCATGCTTTCCTCATCATACTTAGAAATGCTTGAAAATTGATATTGGGTTTAGAATAAAGTTTTTCATAGAGGATTAGTTCACTTTATAGTTTCTCTTCTTCAGAAATTTCTGCTTCCAACTCTATAATATCCTCTTTAGATCATAGATCGCCCATTTTTCAACGCAAAGCCACAAGCCTTAATTGGTTCTCATAAGCCCCTACCATCTGGAGCCTGCTGTGATCCAATTGCTTGAGGGGCTAGACGCGAGATGAAAATCGAAGGAGGGCCAAATCCTTCCCAAGTTGTGGAGTGAAGGGAGCTCTAAACAAAACTTAGGTCACTGCACTTAGGGTTTCTGATTTAAATGGTTTTCTGGGGTGGATGTGTAAACGTGTGCTTGTATGGGTTGCTGGGGACGAGTTTGAGCAGAAGGGTGGTTTCAAGTATCTCCTATTTTCGATTTTGCTTCAGGGGGAAGAGAAAATGAAGGATGGATTCAATGCTTAGGATTGCATTACCGATCGAGACTAGCTGGAGAAAGTTTGGTAGAAGTCAGCCAAATCCCCAACGGTTACCTAGAGTCATTTTAACGAACCAGTCAGCTTATTCAACATTGCTAAGCAGTGTTACATGCCGCACCCGCATCGTACCCTCTAATTGGCTCTGTTTATCCTGTAAAATATAATTTTGACCAGTATTTTCTCTGTATCGTGAACACGAATTCTTGCTTTATAGATATGCCAAATGGATGCATTCGATATTTTTCTTGTGCCCATGAAAAGACCCGCCTCCGGTTAGGGTATAATGAGCCCATGAAATACATATATTCATTGGACTTTATTTTCCCCCATCACTAATTCAAGGAAATATTTTTCATTGGTTGGTTAAAAACATGGATATTATACTTCACACACTTAAAAATAAGTGCACATTATGTTTATTTTAACCCCACTGATCTTATGTTCTAGTAACATAAAGCGAAAATCACCGGATGAAAGACCCAAACGTGAAGTTCATTTCAGTTGGCAATGTGTGGAATTGAACACGTCAAGCGTATAGTCGACATGCAAAAATTTCGTTCTAGGCAAGACCATGAAATTGCCCAAGAAAAACATTCATCCAAGTTGCACAAACTACCTCAAGTAAACTTAAAGACAAGATAGCTCGCGAATCTAAAAGGCAGCACCAACATACGATAGATGGAAGAGACCATTTTTACATCCTATCGCTGAGTTATATATAAAAGCTTTCTAAAGATAAAATACACGCGTACATCTATCACAATACACCTAGATAAGTATCAGTAACTTAAGTATTCTCATTAAGTATTCTCATCTCCCCGTACTGACTATTGGCATGACATGGTCTTCCAGGCTATTCATGTACCCAATGTTCACGGTCCCACTAATATCCATGTACACATCAGTCTTCTCTTCCAACATATGAACCATCTCTTCTCGATTTACATATGTACTACTGACCCCAAAATGGCTAGCCATTGCTCTAAGTCCCTCCAATTCAATTGCTACTTCCTTCATGGTCGGTCTCTCCTATGCTTTTATTGCAAAGCATCTCTTTGTAAGATTGGCAACTTCTTTCACCTTCTCATCGATTCTTTCATTTGCAATAACTTCCTCGATAATTTGAAACAATTTGACGTTTTCTAGTGAAGAAAGAAAATACATTGCCAAGCTCCTATCTTCTTCCGATCGATTGAATGAAAGTGCCTTTTTCCTTGTCAATAGCTCGACTAACACGACCCTGAAACCATACACATCACTCTTTTCTATCAATTAGCTTGTGTGCAAGTATTCAGGGTCTTAAGTATCCCCATGTTCCCTGAACCATAGTAAATAATTCTATTTGATCAAGTGGGATTAATCTTGAAGCTCCAAAGTCAGAAACTTTCGCAATGCAATTATTATCCAAAAGGATATTTGCCGACTTGACATCTTGATGGATAATGGAAATGGAAGCTATAGAGTGCAAGTAAGAGAGGACTATGTTAGTTTCTGAAGCAATTCTCAACCAGGTCTTCCAAGACAACTTTGATGATTTGTTTGGGCCGTGGGTGTGATCGAAGAGAGTTCGATTGTTGATGAATTAATACACTACTAAAGGCGTCTCTGTTTCCAAACAACATCCCAAAAGCTTGACCACATTACGATGATTAATTTGAGAAAGCACAATGACTTTATTAATGAACTGTTCACTTTGGCTCCCGTCCACAAGCTTGGACTTCTTAATTGCAATTACCATGTCATTTGGCAACAATCCTTTGTAAACGGTGCCATGTCCTCCTTGGCCAATTATTATGCTCTCATGATAATTGTTGGTGGCCTTCTCTAGCTCTTTAGCACTAAAGATTTTTGCAACTTTTGTGGTTTTGTCTGGTTCATCTAACTGTTGTTGCAAAAGTAAACACCCATTTTGCTTGAAGCGTTGCTCTCTGAGCCTAATGAGCTTCATTTTCTTATGTCCCAAATATAGAAAGCCTATACTAAATAGCAACGCTATTATGGCCCCAGCAACACCTGTATAGAACATTGGTTTATTCAATAACCATATCATTAACTGCACAGTAAATCATCGCACCATGTAAAAGCAGCCACACTTTGAAACTTTCTGCAGAATTATATCATGGAAGTTCCTCGAAAACTTTGAGTCTAAATTAGGAAATCGATTCGGTTAAGCTATTCTCCCAAAACACACACATGCACACACACATCCGAGCACACACAAGTTCCATGGACTATAGATAATGTCATTAATTTAACAGATTTAAATTGATATGAAAGAAATAATAAACTCAAACTAACCACAAGAATTAGGTATTTTCTTTTCCCATGGTACTACAGTGTACTTGCTCATAGTTTTCTAGGTCTTACACAACCAAATCCACGTCATTTAAAGCATGCGAATATAGATATTTTTTCATTGAACTATGCATAAGTCTAAATAATTCAATGCAAGTCCTA
Source organism: Eucalyptus erythrocorys (assembly GCA_014182555.1). Classification (NCBI taxonomy): domain Eukaryota; kingdom Viridiplantae; phylum Streptophyta; class Magnoliopsida; order Myrtales; family Myrtaceae; genus Eucalyptus; species Eucalyptus erythrocorys. The sequence continues at coordinate 23,578,170 of CM024603.1, forward strand.
TCTCTATAACCCGTTGTATCCCTTTTGATGACATAAAAATGGCAAGGACTGCTAGCTTAGAAGAAATCTTTTAGGATGGATTAGTATAACTTCCTCTCTTACTCATGTCATCTCCTTGGATAGATGTTATCAAATCACTAGTAATTAACTTCCCATCTAAATAATATCGTGGTGAATATGGCTTGTATAACAAATAGAAAAGTTGTATAGGTCGTGCATCACACATAAAGAAAGAGGAAACAACCCACTAAATCATTTTTATCAGTTCTTAGATGCTAATAAAAACATGAGAGAGAAAGGAACGAGTTTGACTTTAAGGAGGAAAAGAAGAAAAAAAAAAAGCACATGCAAATCCGTCTGAGCAGAATCCTCCACAGATTGCAACAAATCTCTGGCAGATTGTGCACAGGTTTGAAGCTCCTGCTTCAACAACCTCAATTCCTTGAGTGCAGGATCTTCGAAGAGCTTACTCCTCATATTGGCGTCAACTTTGGGTGGCGGGGGCAGCCAATCATCTTCTTCTTCCTCCTCCTTTCCTTCTTTCTTGTCATCACAGATAATCACTTGAGGAATGCCATCATTATCTCCCTTCCCATCCTTCTGCCGTTTCGAGATGATAATCGGCTCCTCGTCAGAATCATCATCACCGAGGCAAACCAACTTGGGCTGCAGCCGGCGATAATCGAACAAGGGGTCGAACTCTTCCTGCACCAACCTGCGCCATCGAGCCTGATTCTGGCCAAAACCCGGCAAAAGCTTCCGCTCGGTTGGCACAGGGACGAGTTGGTGCAGGAAGAGTTCGACCCCTTGTTCGATTATCGCCGGCTGCAGCCCAAGTTGATTTGCCTCGATGATGATGATTCTGACGAGGAGCCGATTATCATCTTGAAACGGCAGAAGGATGGGAAGGGAGATAATGATGGCATTCCTCAAGTGATTATCTGTGATGACAAGAAAGAAGGAAAGGAGGAGGAAGAAGAAGATGATTGGCTGCCCCCGCCACCCAAAGTTGACGCCAATGTGAGGAGTAAGCTCTCCGAAGATCCTGCACTCAAGGAATTAAGGTTGTTGAAGCAGGAGCTTCAAACCTGTGCACAATCTGCCAGAGATTTGTTGCAATCTGTGGAGGATTCTGCTTAGAGAAAGGTCATTGCAGTCCTTTAACTTTGACCAAGATGCTGCAATCATTGGAAGCCAAGAACATAGTAAAATACAGTCAAGCAGACAGAATGGTGCAGCAAAACATGTAAAGCAGATCTATGTAGTGCAGTCTCAAATACTAACTGTTGAATAAAGCAACAAAAAGATCGACTCAGAAACCATCAAAACATCAACATATATTCAAGATATTAAAAGGGCTTAATCACAGCTTGTTCTTCCGACAACAACAGCATTGTATTAATGACAACAACAGCAGCCTTGCATCAGCAGGAGTTTTTTTAGACAAAATCAAAGTATACATTGATCCAATTCAAGAATTTCATCAAACAGGTGCTGAAAAGTCAAATTTGCATTTGATAGGATGAAAAAGGAAAAATATAAAAGAAGAACGTGCACTTGATTGGCATTAAGATTTCTGATCAAAGAAAAAAAATGCAAAGGCCATTCCAATGTCAGTGACAGATCTTGTATCATAAACAAAAACGACCCATATGAAGCCGGCGAACAATGATTTCAATCCAACAAGAACAAGCTCTCTAACTCAATCGGTCGCACAAAGCTTTCAAGCTCACACACCTCTAATTTACTCGGAAAACTGATTCATATGAACTAATATGCAACAAAAAGAAGCTAGCGAACATATAACAGGAACAAAAATCGCATTCACAAGTATAGACTTCACTCAGACAATTATTCAAACAACTAGCAAGCAGTCCGAATGTAAATCCTATTAAGCAAAATTACACCCAAAGCATCATGTAAAACTTGCAACATGTACGCAATCATTGTAGTTGCCTTGATTTATGAATGTTATAAGAGAATCAGTCAGTCACGTTTCAGTCTATATACAGAACAATCAAATCGATGCTAATGCAAAAGAATACTTAGCATCAACTTCATCTAAGCATTTTGACAAACCTATGACAGGCACCTCCACTTAGTGATCAAAACATAGGGATGATGCAGCAACTTAAAATCACACGACCACAACATCATCCAAGCAAGCTCAAATCAATAACATATCCTCAGTAAAATGCTGCTTTCACTCTAGAGTTCTCGGTCTCATTCTCACGTGCAAAGCGACAGAAACGAAGTGTAAGCAATACCTTGAAGAAAAACAACAAAGGGCCTTGAATGACAATGGAATCACAGGGAGAACTCGTCAGAGATAATGACACGATCCACCTCAGAACTCCAACAAGCCCTCTCGCACGCCGGTGATCAGCCTCTCGCCTTCGCTGCCACCACGGGCGACCCTGTCTCCGAGCCCCGACCAAACTTTCGGGATCTCACGATCCAGCTCCGAATTCCAACAAACCCTCTCGCGCGCCGGTGAAATTAAAGCCAGCAAGAGAAAACGAAGCTTCAGGGGAGGGAAGTATGGAAGTACAGAGATGATCTTTAAAAAAAAATTTGCTAGAAAGAAAGAATCGATAATCTCAGTGAGATTTACCGAGATTTGAGAGAGAAAACCCTCGGAAATGATCCGATCCAGAGAGAAATCGTTGTCAAGCCTTCTTGCGCGCGAAATCACCGGAAAAAGAAACGATCGGACGCCGCCGACGCCGCTGTCGTTCAAATTTGGATCTATATCTTCGGAGCCGAACCTTGCGATTGGAGCTCCTCCACCGGCCGTTACGCCTTCTTCTAGGGTTTAAGGGAGGGGCGGAAGAAGAGGTTGCGATCGAGAGAGAAGCTGTTCGATCTCGAGCTAGGGAGAACGATCCGCCGAGAGAGAGAGATCCTCTGGTTTCCGTCCCCAAATCCACTGCCGTCGTCACCGCTGTCAATCGACCTTGATCAAGAGAATCACCGATCTCCGAGGGTGATCCGCAGAGAGAATCGGATCCGGCGAGAGAGAAAAATGCTCTCGATTACCCCGGCGATCCGTGACACCATCGAGAGAGCGAGTCCGATCCGGCCAGTCCTGATCTCCGAGCCAAAAAGAGAGTGCCAGAGAGAGCTTTTCCCCAAAACCTTCTTCGATTTAGGGTTTTTTTTTTAGGAGAAACAGGGAGAAGAGAGAGGGAAAGAGAGAGATCGTCCAGAGATCGAGAGGGGGGGAACAGAGAAAGTGTCGAGAGGCCCCCCTTTTATATTTTCCAATTTTTTTATTATTTTTTCGTTTTTTTCTTTTTTTTCATTTTTCCCCTTTTTATTTTTCGTTCGGTTTTTTTTTTTTCTTCTCTTTTCTTTTTTTTTTTTTTTTTTTTCTGTTTCATTTTCCATTTTTTTCGGTTTTCTTTTGCTCTTATTTTTTGTTTATTCAATCAAACAATTTTTTTATTTTTTATTTTTTATCTAAATTACCAAAAAATTTGGGTGTCAACAATCCGCAGTTGAATCAATCACCTTCTTGGTTTTCCCGCTTATTGCATTTGGGAAAAGAGGACTCCAGAGAAAGAAGCGATTGAGCATGTACCTGGGGAACGCAATGAGGCAGGCCAGGACAAGGGCGGGGTTTTACGTCCCTACCCCCAACCTAAAACCAGTATAGATGTTTCATACCCACCTCATGCCTCATGTAGGACAAGGTTCTTTATCCCATCACCATTCTCCTAATATTATCAAAGTTTAAAAAAAAAAAAGGTAAGCACCATTCGTGATTGTAAGAAGATAGAGACGCCATAAAGAGGAAATGAATGATTGCCACAGAGAGTAAAAAGATAATAACACGTGCTAGAATGGTTTAAATAACTAGAGCTAACAATGTGCTAGTTTAGGATTACTATCAAAATTTGTGCTTTGTTTTGGCATGCTTGGGCCAGAATTGGGCAAAATTAAGCTGTGTTTATTAATTAAAGTTCTTAGGAATAAGGAGATAATAGAGGAAATAACACTTCAACTAGAAAATCTTAAGAGGAATAAAGAAAGAGCAAAAGGAAAAGATGGCCAGCCATATCCATTCCTCACCCTAGCCTGGACGTGGAGTATAAAAATATTACCATATGTCGTCACAAAATCCATTCATCATGGGTTTTCACTCATTATTTGGGGCTAGGAAGTAAGGATATCCTCTTGGATCGATAAAATAGCCATCCCTAAGTGTACGTCCCCACCAGTTTTCGCCAACACAAGTCCTCGGCAAAGGGCCAATAGCCGCTCTTGCGACCACCACATATGCCCCCTTTCTTTCTGAAGGTCACGCTGTCAAATTGGAGGATGCTCACCTCTCACGGGACAACAATGTAATGCGCAGATTATGTGCAACCCAAGATCTCCATAACCAGAACATAAACATGCAATTATAAATTGAAAGATCAACGCACCTGTTTTAGGATCCATCGTCTTTCTTGAAGCGGAAGCAGGAACACAATGTTCTTCGCGCAAATCCTTCTCCTTTATTACCCTCCGAATCACTAGCTCAATGAGGTGGCCCCTCATGATTGACGTTAGAATAACGTCCCTTGGGAGATGATATGTAAGATTAGGGCTAGAGGAGAGACTTGAGCACTATTTATAGAGTTTCCAGCCAGTCCCCCTCATTACGGGCCAGGCTCAACTCGGCCCACACTAGCCAGTCCCATATTAGACTAATTAAAAAACCTTATATCTCACCTAAGACCAAACCCCGTAAAACGATAAACGGTAAATTACAATAACAATGTCAATTAATTTAGTCCACAAATCAGGAAAACTCTTACATTGTCCCACTTGGACTATATTAATTGAAATTGTATTGTATGTGCGCACATTGATCCAGAGATAATTCTTAATAGTCAATCCTATCTCATAAAGTCTCCAACACCGAATCATGGCGGTAACTGCATGTTTACACACAAAGCCTTCCATGGTCACAAGTGTTTTCAACTTTATTTGATATGGATTCAATATGGTAGTGTGACAAATGGCTAACATCTCTCATAGAGAGATCCATTTGTCAGTCACCATTCTCTTACTTAGGCGACAAAAAAGTTTATGCCACAAGAGAATGAAATTATGGTTCTAATGAACCTACATATGTCTTGTCCTTATGGTCAACCTTTCTTTATGTATAACAAGAACATATGCACAAGGCTAATAACGAATTGCCCCTTAGCCTTCACTTAAGGTAATACCTTGAGAACTATAACAATATATATATTCAACAAAATAGTAAATCATTCAAAAATATCGTATTGAATGCAAAAGTTGAAATATATATATCAAAATATTACTAAATTATAACAAATGTAACAAATGCGAGATATAAACTTTATTTTAGAAAAATAAAATATAACTCCCACTAAATGACGGCATCCCAAGATGCTCCTAGGCCCATACTAATGACATGTCGATCAAATACACATGGGCGTAGGCCTTTAGTTAGTGGATCTCGCAATCATATCATCTGTAGAACATAATCCATAGCAACGTCACCATTTTGTACGATTCCTTTACGCTTAAAAACTTGACTTCCATGTGTGTTAGACCCCTTGAGACTTCGTTGTTGTTAATAAACAACACCGCACTATTGTCGCAATGAAGCCGTATGGGCCTATCCACAAAATCAAAACCGATAACTCCCTAATGAGGTTTTGGAGCCAAATAGCTTGAGTAGCAATAAAACATGCTATAAACTCCGCTTGCATAGTGGAAGAAGATATGGATTTACTTTTCGCTCTTCCACAACCGCATGTGACATCCGCCAAGTAAATTGAAGATAATCACTCTTGTGATAACTAGATCGGGCTAAGTCTTTAAAGACTTTTAAGGCAATAGACTTGAGAATTCGACCGGGAATCGGCTTCTCGACCGTGTTCATCTTTAGAGGTCATTAAAAAATCGAATTGAGATCAAAAATAGGTTGGTTCGATTGAGATGTATGGCCGATCGTGGGTGACTTCACTAAATTGGAAAATTCTCGTCGACCGACACTAATTTGATTTTTCTATCGTTTTGGTACCATGTGTCTGTAATTGAGCCCTCGAGATTTTCATGACAATCGAGAGTCGCCAATGTGTCGAGTGGGTTCAATGTGGCTCGAAGAAAATCGACCACGAGTCAATTGCCTTGAAAAGTTCTGAAAACTACCCGGTAGTTTAGGTCACGCTAAAAGCGCATCAGAATGAAATTAACCGTCAATTTGAGTCAGATTTCAGAAATTGAAGGTCCATGGTGTCACGAGCTATTTTTGGGATATCGGCTCAATCTCAGAAGATTTTTCAGAGGTCCCGAGATTTTTACGGAAAACCGGGTCGGATAATTCGGAAAATGAACGGAAACTCAAATTGGCCATTTTGAAGAGACAGTTGACATCTGGGGTATGTAATTCGGCGAATGAAAGTTGTTTGGGCTTTTTCTGACTTCGATTCGGATCCCAACGGAATTTATTTGTTCGGAAAATCGGACACCGAAGAAAAAGAAATGAAATTCAGAATTGATTTTTGGACAGCAATTTTTGACATCAAAATTTAATTATATTGGTATATTTTGGTGGAAAGTAATGGGGACAAACTATTAAATGGAAGGGATAAGCATTGAAGAAATGGGACCCCTTGGACTGATTTTTCACGTGGGTCCACCTTCACGGTTCTTTTTTATTTTGCCTTGGGGGAATTGAAGAAAAGGGAAGCCATCTCTCTCTCTCTTGCTCGGCACTTGTTCCATGAAGCTACTTCACCCTTGCACGCCTTCAGCCAACCCCACACCCACGTTTCTCTCCACTAGCTCTTGTCTCCTAGCCGTTTGTTGACTGAAGAACCCAAGTTGCTTCCTCGCCCAGCGTAGCCCGTGAAGACCGAAGCTGCCCCAACTCCACTCAATTTTGTCGGCCATCCAAACGTCCATGAAGCTGCTTCCTTCAAATGTTGTCCGGCCTTGAAGACCGAAGGGCCTCTCTCCACGCGTCCGTGGCCGGATCACTCACGATCAAAGGCAATAGATTTATGCCCCTTTTTTGACCGCTTGCAAGCCACCGCCCCCACGAAGCTACCCCTTCTCGCCATTTGCAAATCCACGAAGACTGCCCGAACCAGCCACTTGCGCAACCCATTTGCGGCCGTAGGTTGGGCCAGTGATTTAGCGAGCCCATCAGTCTAAACCCATAGCCCTTCAAGCCCATAGAATTGACTCAATTGAAGTCCAATTTCCAGCACTTGAAGCCCAGCTTGGCTTTGTTTCAAGCCCAAGATTAATTCTCAGTTGGGCTGAGAATTGTTAGGCCAAGGTTGAGGCCCAGTCCAAGCCCGGGAGTGTCGTCGCAAGCCCAAGTTCGGTCGCCGTCGCGTTGTCGTCGTGGTGTCTCGGTGGTCGAGTTGTGCAAGTGAGTTTTACTCACTAAAGCTTTCTTAGTGATCTAATTATGCATAAGGGTTAATTAGATTTATTTAATTGCAATTAGGTGGTTAGATTAAATTACAATGATTAAATTAGAGACTTGTTAGTGCATGTTAATTAAATTGGAGGAGCAATTAGCAAGTAGACTTGTCCTATTAATTATTGAATGCTTCTTGGGATTTTTCCGTCCCTTATCGGGTGTCAATTTAATAATTTGGGCCTAAAATGAATTTTTAGGAATTACTTATTAATTTTCGAAATTGATTTAATTAATTAATTATTTCCCGAAAATTCAACCGGGGTGGTCGTGACCAGGGATTTTATGCTGATGATCATGGTGCGGATGCACTTTTATTTAATTGAGCTTTATATTGTGCTAAATTGAATTTATCGTATTTATTTATTTTTTTAAAAAATTAATTAATTATTTAATTATTTTTCCGAAAATTCACCCTGGGATGGCCGGTGACTGGAATTTCGTGCTGATTGTCGTGGTGCAGTCCATTTATTTATTTGAGCTCTACATTGTGTGAAATTGAAATGATTATGCAAATTAGGGATTTATCCCAAATTGAAAGAATTTGAGTAATGGATTGGTTGATGGCCGAGCATGACTACTTAACATTGATGAGCTGTAAAGCAGAGAGAACTGTGAAAGGGAATTGGGGAAATTCTCGGCCGAAACCAATCAGAAACGATGTAATGAGACATACGTGGTTCGGTGATTAAAGGATATCACTCATGAAAATGGCGCCTTAAAGAAACGCACGAGTGCTCAGTCTATTACATGCGCATATGGACATACATGGTTCGGTGATGGAGAATATCACTAGTGAAAACGGCGCCTAAAGAACGCACGAGTGCTGTCCATTATACACGTCACCTTGGCTGAAACAGTGCCCGAGAGCATTAATGAGGCTCTATGACTAAGTGTACTGCTGGGAGTGCGATGATGGGAAGTGAAGTGACCCAGAGATGGTCTGACTAACTTGTGAATCGACTAGATCGATTGATCAATGAGTTGATCCAGAGGTTGAGAATCGATTGATTGTTTTAATGCAATATATGAGGTATATGTGCATAACCTTAAATGCGGAGTTGAAACGATGCCAAGGTAAGTCATCCGACTCGTCTTTGTGCTAGGTAACCCGTGGTGTATTAGTTCCCTAATCGAGTCTTAGGGGGTAGAACTCGCTGAGACATAGTCTCATTGGTTGTTGTCAAAACCAATTTCAGGCCCTTAGGTGGAAGATCTTCAAGTGGAGGATTCCAAGAAAAGCCTAGCGAGGAACCATAGGATGGTGAAGAGGATGATTTTGAGTACGACCTGCAGAAGGATTGAGACCTCCCTCATTTTGAAAACCTTGTTAATATTTGTAGATATGTTAGATCTTACCTTGGAGAACAGTACTGTGAAGTTTAATGAAAGCCTATTATGCTATGTATAAAAGTGTGGTTATGAATTTTCAATATGAAAATGTGGCCTTGCTTTCTATCCCATCGTTTTATTGTCTAGGGATTTTATAACTGCTTCCGCATGTGCTTAAATAAGAAATGGGTCGGCAATACTTAGTACTGGGATATCGCATTCTAAAATCGACCAAGCCGAATGATGTGTGCGTGCTTGAGGATCGGGGCGTGACACTGCACTTTTGTGGTATCAGAGCAATGGTTAGAAATTGGAGTGATAAGGAGCGTTGACCATGGGATAGTTGATAGGAAAGGCCTTTAAATTCACAGCTGATGCATGTATGTGGTAGCTGAGTGCTAGAATTGCTTGTTGTTTGAGTCACTCAGTTTCTAATTCATTGTGAATTAGGAGCAGGTCAATTGTAAGCTGAGCCATGAGTGGCCAGGAGCCGAGGACTCTTGTAAAAAGGACCCGGGGGCCGTTATTCGGGGTAGAGCTCCGACTCCCGTCGAGACCCGAGGCGGACGTGGTCGAGCGCCCGGCACGGGGCTAGCACGAGTGGAGCGAATCCACCACCGTAGATGCCGGGGTAGTAGCCCCTAATGATCCCAAAGTGGATGGGATCTTGCGTGTCTTGGAAGTTATGGGTGCCAGAATGGATTAGCATGTTCAGGATCGGGACGCTACAGTTCAAGATGCCGCTCAGGCCGCCGCTACTACCGCAGTTGCCGCCGCCGCCGCAGGCCGCACCCGCCGTTGCACCTACTGGAGCCGCACCTGCCGAGGTCGCACCTGCCATAGTTCCACCTGCAATGAATGTTGAAGGTCAGCCAAGGATAGTGGTCGCAGAAAGACTAATAGGTAAGTTAGTGGGGCACTTTCGAAGGCTCGATCCACCAAGGTTTATGGGTACTGGAGACCCTGAGGCTGCATCACAGTGGGTATAAGATATGGAGAAAGCATTCGCAGTCTTGATGTGTAATGAAGAAGAGAAGGTGATACTAGCTGTGTATCAACTTTAAGATAATGCCAACATTTGGTGGAAGGCCACCAAGGACGCTATATTCCCGGAAGGAGTACCTAGGGTGTGGGACACCTTCCTCGAGCTTTTAATGACCAATATTTTTCGAGTACGCCGAGAGTTGAAGATGGAGGAGTTCCAACGCCTTCTTCAAGGATCGATGACTTGTCGATCAAGTATGGGGTTAAGTTCGCTGAACTATCTCAGTATGCCCCAAGATTGATCGAGGAACCCGAGGAGAAAGCTCGAAGATTTAGGAATGGTCTCGATACAAAACTGAAGCAACCTCTACTACCATTGGATTTGGTAGATTATCGTGAAGTCTATCGTCGGGCTCAGATGATAGAGAGAGGTATAGCGGAACAAGCAGCCTCAGCTGGATCGAGGTTCAACCTCCATAGAGAAAATATTCGTCAAGGGAAGAGACCCATGCCTAGGGGTAAGTCCCGTGCTCCGCCTTTCAAGAGAAGTGGATTTAATAGGCAGATGCCTAACAGTATGGGTGTGTGTCGCTTGTGTGGAAGGCGACACGAGTCAGTTCCATGCTCGGCAAGGTCAGGGGCATGTTACGAATGTGGCCAGCAGGGTCACATTGCAAGATTTTGTCCGAGGAAGCAGAGAGGACAACCTCAGTTGCCGCCACCACCACCAATAAGGCAAATAGGAGGGTATGCTCCTCAGAATACACCCCAGGGAGGACAGCCGAGGCCTCCAACTCAGGGTACCATCTATGCAATCACTTAGGGTCAGGCGGAGGCTGCGCCTGACGTAATTACAGGTATGGTTTCGCTCAACAACCAACCTGCCTATGCTTTATTTGATTCCAAAGCAAGTTATTCTTTCATTGCCGAGCAGTATGTTAAGATGTTAGGTTTGAAACCTATATCGTTGGAATCGACAATTTGGATATCTACACCATTGAAAGATAAAGTTATTACTGCTTTGGGATGCTCGGGGTGCAAGTTAGAGATTGGTGAGCAAGTGGGGAAAATTGACTTGTTAGTCCTAGCCATGTATGACTTTGATTTAATTATTGGCATGGACTAGCTCACCGAGCAAAGAGCTAAAATGGACTGCTATCGCAAAGCGATTCAGTTCGACCCATTAGGGGGCAAAAGTTTTGAATTTGTCAGGAATCGTGGAGGACCCACGATTTCCTTAATCTCGTCACCCGAGGCAACTCGTCCTCGTTGGACGAGGGTTGTCAAGGCAACCCTGGCAACTGTCGTGGATATGACAGTTGAGGAGTTGAAAGTGGAAGACATTCCAGTAGTCCAAGAGTTTTCAGATGTCTTTCCAAAGGAATTGCCAGGTCTACCGCCAGAAAGAGAGATTGAATTTGTAATCGAATTAGCATCGGGGACAGAGCCGATCTCAAAAGCACCGTACGAATGGCACTGACAGAATTGAAAGAGCTAAAAGTACAGATGCATGAATTGTTGGACAAAGGATTTATTCATCCCAGTGCGTCACCATGGGGAGCGCCAGTTTTGTTTGTAAAGAAAAAGGATGGATCATTGCGTCTATGCATCGATTATAGACAACTCAATCAGGTGACAATTAAGAATAAGTATCCACTCCCAAGAATTGATGACTTGTTCGATCAATTACAAGGAGCATCAATATTCTCAAAGATTGATTTAAGGACGGATATCATCGTTGAGAATTAGGAAGGAGGACATTCCTAAGTCAGTATTTCGTACTCGATATGGTCATTACGAGTTCACAGTGATGCCATTCGGGTTGACAAATGCCCTAGCTGCCTTCATGGATTTGATGAACAGAGCGTTTAAGGAATTTTTGGATCAGTTTGTGATCGTGTTCATCGATGATATCTTGGTCTACTCCAGAAGTGATGAAGAGCATGAGAATCATTTAAGATTAGTGCTCCAAACCTTAAGAGCTCATCAATTGTATGCCAAGTTTAGCAAATGCAAGTTTTGGTTGACTCGTGTTGCTTTCTTAGGTCATGTGATTTCCGGAGAAGGAATCTCTGTCGACCCAAGCAAGATAGAAGCCGTGATCAAATGGCCAAGACCAACTACAGTGACAGAGATTAGAAGTTTTCTGGGACTAGCTGGTTACTACAGACGGTTTGTGGAAGGTTTCTCATCATTGGCTTCACCTTTGACTAGACTGTTAAAGAAAGAAGAAAAATTTGTATGGTCAGACAAGTGCGAGAGTAGCTTTCAAGAGCTGAAGGAAAGGCTGACTACTGCACCTGTACTGACAATTCCATCTGGACCTGGAGGATTCGAAATCTACAGTGATGCGTCATTCAAGGGGTTGGGTTGCGTGTTGATGCAACATGGTAGAGTTGTTGCATACGCTTCCCGTCAGTTGAGACCGCATGAGCAAAATTATCCGACTCATGACTTAGAGCTCGCAGCCATTATCTTTGCCCTGAAAATTTGGAGACATTACCTATGTGGAGAAAAGTTTCAGATCTTCACAGACCATCAGAGTCTCAAGTATTTGTTCTCTCAGAAGGAATTGAACATGAGACAGCGCAGATGGATGGAATTGCTAAAAGACTACGACTGTGATATTCTATATCACCCAGGAAAGGCGAATAAGGTCGCCGACGCTTTGAGTCGAAAGTCTTCAGTAGCTCAAATATTGATGAAGGAATGGAACCTCATCGAAAAAGCACGAGATTCGGTATTCAAATTTGAGGTAGGCCACCTTTCAAGTCTTATGGCCACCCTCAGAATTGAACCGGATATTCAAGTCAGAATAAAGAACCTCCAAGCAACAGACCCTAATGTGCAAAGAGACTCTTCAAGAAGACATCGATAAAAGAAAGATTGACTTTCAAGTTTCTGATGATGGAACCTTAAGATTCCAAGGACGTTTAGTCGTACCTGACGATGTCGAGCTTAGAGAAGAAATTCTATCTGAAGCACATCGTAATAATTACAGCGTCCACCCTGGAAGTACTAAGATGTATCAGAATCTACGTCAACACTATTGGTGGTCAGGTATGAAAGCAAACATTGCCAAGCATGTGGCTAAGTGTTTGACTTGTCAACAAGTAAAAGCTCAACATTGCAAGCCAGGAGGACTTTTGCAACCTCTAGCGATCCCAGAGTGGAAATGGGAACATATCACAATGGACTTTGTGACAGGACTACCGAGGAGTCAAAGAGGAAATGATTCAATTTGGGTGATAGTCGACGATCCGACAAAGTCACTCACTTCATTGCGGTTCGAAAGGACCTTAGTTTGGATAGGCACGCGGACCTATATGTGCGCCATGTAGTTCGAATGCATGGAGTGCCGGTTACGATAACATCCGATAGAGACCCAAGATTTACTGCTTTTTTGGAAGAGCTTGCAGAGTGCTCTTGGTACTAAACCGCAAAGATAGTACGGCCTATCATCCTCGGACGGATGGTCGATCCCGAAAGGACACCGGACTCTCGAGGACATGCTGAGAGCATGTGTTATAGACTTTAAAGGAAGTTGGGAAGATCAGCTTCATCTGGTAGAATTTGCCTACAATAATAGCTATCAGCCGAGTATACAAATGGCTCCTTTTGAAGCACTGTATGGCAGAGCGTGCAGAACTCCAGTATGTTGGGATGAAGTTGGGGAAAGAAAGAATACAGGTCCAGAGTTGGTTCAGCAGTCAGTAGATGCCATGGCAATGATCAGAAGCAGATTGAAAACAATGCAGAGCAGGCAGAAAAGTTATGCAGACAAGCGTCGGAAATTGCTAGAATTTCAAGTTGGTGATCATGTCTTTCTGAAAGTGTCACCAATGAGAGGAACTTCATGCTTTGGCAAGAAAGGCAACCGAGTCCGAGGTACGTAGGTTCCTTCGAAATTTTGGAAAGAATAGGGACTCTAGCGTATCGTCTAGCACTGCCACCGAGGTTGGCACAGGTGTATAACATTTTTCACATGTCGATGTTGAGGAAGTATGAACCTGACCCGACCCACGTGCTCAATTTTGAGGAATTGGACGTGGACGACCGTGTGTCGTACGTTGAAAGCCCGGTTCAGATAGTGGATCACCAAGACCAAATTCTAAGGACAAAGACTATTCCGTTAGTCAAAGTGGTTTGGCAACACCACGGTACAGAAGGAGCAACCTGGGAGACTGAGGAGTCGATGAGACAGTTGTACCCCCACCTTTTTTAGTAAAGTGTGTAAGGTTTAAATTTCGAGGGACGAAATTTTTATAAGAGGGGAAGAGTTGTGACATCCAGAATTTCCAGTCTTTGTTTTCTATTAAATTAATCGGGCATTTGATTGACGCGACTATAGGGTTGTTCTCGGAGCCGATCACTCTTGAGATAACTAGGCTCGGGCTGGGTAAGCCATTAAAGACTTTTAAGGCAATAGACTTGAGAATTCGACCAGGAATCGGCTTCTCGACCGTGTTCATCTTTAGAGGTCATTATAGCACAGTTAAAAATCGAATTGAGATCAAAAATAGGTTGGTTCGACTGTGATGTATGGCCGATCGAGTCACTAAATTAGAAAATTCTCGTCGACGATACTAATTTGATTTTTCTATCGTTTTGGTACCCTATGTCTGTAATTGAGCCCTCGAGATTTTCACGACAATCGAGAGTCGCCAATGTGTCGAGTGGGTTCAATGTGGCTCGAAGAAAATCGACCACGAGTCAATTGCCTTGAAAATTTCTGAAAACTACCCGGTAGTCTAGGTCACGCTAAAAGCGCGCAGAATGAAATTAATCGTCAATTTGAGTCGATTTCAAAATTGAAGGTCCCGTGGTGTCACGAGCTATTTTTGGGACATCGGCTCAATCTCGAAGATTTTTCGAGGTCCCGAGATTTTTACGGAAAAACCGGGCCTGGACAATTCGGAAAATGAACAAAACTCAGATTGGCCATTTTAAAGAGACAGCTTGACATCCGGGGGTATGTAATTTGGCGAATGAAAGTTGTTTGGGCTTTTTTTTTGACTTCGATTTGGACCCCAACAGAATTTATTTGTTTGGAAAATCGGACACCGAAGAAAAAGAAATGAAATTCAGAATTGATTTTTGGACAGCAATTTTTGACATCAAAATTTAATTATATTGGTATATTTTGGTGGAAAGTAATGGGGGGACAAACTATTAAATGGAAGGGATAAGCATTGAAGAATGGGACCCCTTGGGTGATTTTTCACGTGGGTTTTCCTTAGCTCCTATCCACCTTCACGGTTCTTTTTTATTTTGCCTTGGGGTAATTGAAGAAAAGGGAAGCCATCTCTCTCTCTCTTGCTCGGCACTTGGTCCACGAAGCTACTTCACCCTTGCACGCCTTCAGCCAGCCCCACACCCACGTTTCTCTCCACTAGCTCGTCTCCGGCCGTTTGTTGACCGAAGACCCCGTTTGTTGACTCGAAGACCCCAAATTGCTTCCCTCGCCGTAGCCCGTGAAGACCGAAGCTGCCCCAACTCCACTCAATTTTGTCGGCCATCCAAACGTCCATGAAGCTGCTTCCTTCAAATGTTGTCCAGCCTTGAAGACCGAAGGGCCTCTCTCCACGCGTCTGTGGCTGGATCACTCACAGTCAAAGGCAGCAGATTTCTGCCCCTTTGTTGACCGCCTGCAAGCCACCGCCCCCACGAAGCTACCCCTTCTCGCCATTTGCAAATCCACGAAGATCGCTCGAACTAGCCACTTGCGCAGCCCATTTGGGGCCGCACCCTGATTTAGCGAGCCCATCGGTCTAAACCTATAGCCCTTCAAGCCCACGTAATTGACTCAATTGAAGCCCAATTTCCAACACTTGAAGCCCAGTTTTGTTTCAAGCCCAAGATTAATTCTCAGTTAGGCTGAGAATTGTTAGGCCAAGGTTGAGGCCCGGCCCAAGCCCGGGAGTGTAGTCGCAAGCCCAAGTTCGGCCGCCGTCGCGTTGTCGTCGTGGTGTCTCGGTGGTCGAGTTGTGCAAGTGAGTTTTACTCACTAAAGCTTTCTTAGTGATCTAATTATGCATAAAGGTTAATTAGATTTATTTAATTGCAATTAGGTGGTTAGATTAAATTACAATGATTAAATTAGAGACTTGTTAGTGCATGTTAATTAAATTGGAGGAGCAATTAGCAAGTAGACTTGTCCTATTAATTATTGAATGCTTCTTGGGATTTTTCCCATCCCTTATCGGGTGTCAATTTAATAATATGGGCCTAAAATGAATTTTTAGGAATTACTTATTAATTTTCGAAATTTATTTAATTAATTAATTATTTCCTAAATTCAACCGAGGTGGCCGGTGACCGGGATTTTATGCTGATCATGGTGCAGACCGTTTATTTAATTGAGCTTTATATTGTACTAAATTGAATTTATCGTATTTATTTATTTAATTTTCGAAATTAATTAATTATTTAATTATTTTTCCGGAAATTCACCCAGGATGGCCGGTGACCGAAATTTCATGCTGATTGTCATGGTGCAGTCCGTTTATTTATTTGAGCTCTACATTGTGTGAAATTGTAATGATTATGCAAATTAGGGATTTATCCCAAATTGAAAGAATTTGAATAATGGATTGGTTGATGGCCGAGCATGACTACTTAACATTGATGAGTCAGAAAGCGAGAGAACTGTGAAAGGGAATTGGGGAAATTCTCGGCCGAAACCAATCAGAAACGATGTAATGAGACATACGTGGTTCGGTGATTAAAGAATATCACTAGTGAAAACGGCGCCTTAAAGAAAGCATGAGTGCTGTCTATTACATGCAGCAGTATGGACATACGTGGTTCGGTGATGGAGAATATCACTAGTGAAAACGGCGCCTTAAAGAACGCACGAGTGCTGTCCATTATACACGTCACCTTGGCTGAAACAGTGCCCGAGAGCATTAATGAGGCTCTGTGACTAAGTGTACTGCTGGGAGTGCGATGATGGGAAGTGAAGTGACCCAGAGATGGTCTGATTGACTTGTGAATCGACTAGATCGATTGATTAATGAGTTGATCCAGAGGTTGAGAATCGATTGATTGTTTTAATGCAATATATGAGGTATATGTGCATAACCTTAAATGCAGGCTGGAAACTAATGCCAAGGTAAGTCATCTGACTCGTGCTGTGCTAGGTAACCTGGTGGTGTATTGGTTCTCTAATCGAGTCTTAGGGGGTAGAACTCGCTGAGACATAGTCTCATTGGTTGTTGTCAAAACCAATTTCAGGCCCTTAGGTGGAAGATCTTCAAGAGGAGGATTCGAGGAAAAGCCTAGCGAGGAATCATAGGAGAGTGAAGAGGATGATTTTGAGTACGACCTGCAGAAGGATTGAGACCTCCCTCATTTTGAAAACCTTGTTAATATTTGTAGATATGTTAGATCTTACCTTGGAGAACAAGATGCGTGAAGTTTAATGAAAGCCTGTTATGCTATGTATAAAAGTGTGGTTATGAATTTTCAATATGAAAATGTGGCCTTGCTTTTCTATCCCATTGTTTTATTGTCTGGGGATTTTATAACTGCTTCCGCATGTGCTTAAATAAGAAATGGGTCGGCAATACTTAGTCCTGGGATATCGCATTCTAAAATCGACCAAGCGGAAGGATGTGTGCGTGCCTGAGGATCGGGGCATGACACTGCACCTCCTGCCAACATAAATATGTATCCTGTTGTCGACTTCTTATCATCTTGACAATCAGCAAAATCTGCATCAGAATATCCTACTAGTTGCAAGTCAGGAACATGTCTATAAATCAGCATATAATCCCTTGTTCTCTTTAAGTACCTTAAACCTACTTGGCAGCAACCCAGTGATCTCGTCCTGGATTTGATTGATATCTGCCTAGAAGTCCAACTGCAAAAGCAATGTCTGGCCTAGTGCAAACTTGAGCATATATGATACTTTTAAGCACACTAGCATAAGGTACATTCTTCATTTGAGCTTTCTCAAAATATGAATCAGAGCATTGTGAAAGACTCAATTTATCACCCTTAATAACAGGAGCAACTCCTGGTTTGCAATCTTGCATATTGAATCTTTCCAAAATGCGATCAACATATGCCCTCTGAGATAAACCCAGTGAATGGCATGAGCGATCCCTATGAATCTCAATGCCAAGAACAAAAGACGCCTCACCAAGGTCTTTCATATCAAAATTTTTCGATAACATCCGCTTTGTCCCATGCAGTAAACCGATGTCACTACTTGCAAGCAGGATATCATCCACATAAAGTATGACAAAAATATATTTCCTCCCACTGACCTTGGTGTATATGCACTGATCTATTTTGTTCTCAACAAATCCAAATGAAGTGACAACACTATGAAATTTGAAATACCACTGTCTAGAAGCTTGTTTAAGGCCATAAATAGACTTCTTCAATCTACAAACAAGCTTACCTGAGTCATCATCTGTAAAGCCCTCAGGTTGCACCATATAAACCTCCTCATTAAGATCTCCATTAAGAAATGCGGTCTTAACATCCATCTGGTGTAACTCCATATTGAAATGAGCTACTAATGTCAAGATCACTCTGAAGGAATCTTTAGAAGAAACTGGAGAAAATGTTGCTTCATAATCTATTCATTCTCTTTGAGTGAAACCCTTAGCCACCAACCTGACCTTAAATTTTTCAATCTTTCCTTTGGAATCCTTTTTAGTCTTGAATACCCATTTGCAGCCAATAGGTTTGCAACCTTCGGTAATTCAACAAGCTCCCAAACACCATTATGTTTCATAGATTGCATCTCATCTTTCATCGCATCTAGCCACAAATTTGATTGAGGACATGAGATAGCATCCTTATAAGTGACTGGATCAATAGCACAGCCAATATCATAATCATGTTCTCCTAGGTAGACCACATAGTCTGGTGGTATAGCAGAACGTCTTTCCCTAGCAGATCTTCTGAGTGGAGCTACTTCAACCTCATTCTGAACCTAAGGAGCTTAAGGAATTGCATCAGAAACTGTCTCAACAATAGGATCTTGAGCCACAACAGGTTCATTTTGTAGCGCAAGAGGTTCCAAAATTGTCTGCACAGGATGAGATGAAGATCCAGGAACCCCCACCAAACTATCATCTTCGATAGTTTGTGAGCAGCTACCCTCTTCAAACACATCAAATTCCAGAAATTTTGCAGTCTGAGATTCCACAATTCTTGTACCTCCATTGGGATTATAAAACCGATACCCCTTTGAATGATCTCGGGTAAGACACGAAATAGCACCATGTAGTTTTGGAATCCAAAACTTATTCAATGTAGGATTATATAACTTCACCTCTCGCTAGACATCCCCAAACTCTAAAATGATTCAGACTAGGTTTACGTCCAGTCCACAACTCAAAAGGAGTCAATGGAACCGCTTTACTAGGAACACGATTAATAATATAAAGAGCTATTTTCAAAGCTTCACCCCATAGAAAAGTAGGTAAATTGGTCCTACTAATCATACTTCTCATCATGTCCATAAGAGTTCGATTGCGCCTTTCAGCTACGCCGTTTTGTTCAAGACTTCCAAGCATAGTAAACCCACCTACTATCCTGAATCCTCTAAGTATTTGGCAAACGGCCCTTTAAGTTGTCCAAATACCATGCCTACCAAAATACTCACCACCACGATCAGATCTAACAATCTTTATAACTTTTCCCAACTGTTTTTCCACTTCAGTCCAAAAAATCTTAAATTTGTCAAGAGACTCGGACTTTTCTTTAATCAAATATAAGTATCCATATCGGGAATAATCATCAATAAATGTGATGAAATAAAAGTTTCTGCATAAAGTAGCCGTGTATGGTCCACTAATGTCAGTGTGAATTAACTCCAACAAACCAGAACTTTGAACGATTGATTTCTTCTTTATTTTCGTCATTTTACCTCTACAACAATCTACGCAAGTCTCTTGATCACCTTTAAGAGTAGGCAAGATGTCAGCCTTTACAAGCCTTTCTACTCTTTCTTTAGAGATGTGACCAAGTCGTTTATGCCACAGTGCATAAGATTGTTCCTTAGGTAGAGGCCTTTTAGAAACAATTTTTTCAGCTGAATATGCAACATACATGTCGTTGGGAGATAAACTCAATCGATATAATCCATTGGATAAATCGCAACACCCAATCTTATTGGAACCATAAAAGATAGCAATAGCATTACTCTTTATCTCAAAAGAGTATCCACACATGTCCAAACAAGAGACTGAAATTAAATTCCGCCTAAATGAAGATACGTAAAAAGTATTTCTTAACATCATCCTAAAACCAGAATCCAAAACTAAAATGACATCTCCCACGAACTCGACGTCAACTCTAATGCCGTTTCCTATAGTGAGCTTTGATTCATCCCGATTTGGCGTCCTTCGTTTATGAACCCCCTGTATAGTAAACACAACATGATTAGTTGCACCACTATCCAGCCACCACGAATTAGTGGGAACTTCGACACATTGGATTCATAAACTAATACCAAAGAATCATTACCTTTAGGCTCAATCTTCTTGTTTTTCTTAGACAACCAATCTTTAAACCTTTTGCAGTCCTTCTTTACATGTCCTCTCTCCCTGCAAAAGTAGCAAAAAACAGCCCTTCTCCTGGGAAATGCTTTCTTATGACCCAAACTATTAGAAGGACCAAAGACCATAGAAGGACCAGCACCATCGAATTTCCTTTACTATTAGAAGGTTCAACCGCTTGAAATTTCTCTTCTGAGTCTTCACACTTTTACCATTATTAGTGGCAGAACTTGAAATGTAAAGAGCAATGTGCCCTTTGTCTTTCTTCAATTTCTCTTCCTCTGCCACCACCCTGAAAATCAATTCATTAACTGTCCAGGCTTCATCTTGGGAACTGTAATTAGTCTTGATAATCCCAAAATCAGGAGGAAGAGTATTCAAAGCTTGATGCATAATGCAGGTAGTGGGAATAGCAACATTAAGAGCCTGAAGCTTGGTCTGCAAATCAACCATCCTCAGAATATAATCTCTTACCCCACTAAAACCATCATACTTCATAGTAAACAGTGTATGAATGTGTGTCCCTATTTCAGCATTAGACGACACACGGTACCTAACCACCAAAGCTTCCATCATTTGCCTAGCATTACAGTCTGCAGGCAAACCACTCTTTAAGTGTTCCTGAATTGAACGCTTCATAGACAAAGCAAGCAAATTCTATTGCTTTTAACCCGAGCAAGAAATGTGCACTTTCTAATCCTCTGTACTCTCAGCAGTAATGGCTGCCGGCCGATCAATAGTAAGAGCCAAATGAACATCTGCCATCTCCATGGCAAACAGAAAATCTTCTCTCCACTTTTTAAAGTTGGAACCAATGAGAACCTCAATAGTAACGGAGTTACCGTTTACAGAAAAGGTGACTGAAAAACAGCAGTATATAACAATTAGCATCATGTGAGTATTGTATACACAAGTACACATCCAGAGTACATGCAAAATCACATAATCACCTTTGAGCAAAATACATGACATGCAACTGTACACTCCCCACATGACAGCGGTCAGGAGAATTCCAATCTTCGTGAATTCATCACCTTTGGGCAGAAGAACCACTAAGACTAGACAATCCTCCACTACATCATCATGTATCCCTCCATGAGCTAACACACAATCACCTCCTTTGGGAGTATGACTATGCATTAGACCATGAGACATCCCAGACAACATACGAGACAGAAATTTCTTAAACCCAATCAAGTGTGCCACTTTGGCGGTCACAACTCAATTGAATCCTTGAAACTCTCTCATATCAGGGATATATTTACCTCACATACACCATATACATGTGATTTTAACTTTAGTGATAGGGGCACATATCACTCAAATCACATATCATGCTAATTAAGCTACCTTATACATTAATTAAAATAGCATACCTGTAGCCCAGCACTTGTATTTCCAAAATCACAGAAAAATACAAGAAAAATACCCAAAAAATCACTTAAAATACACGTATTTAGGGCTTTATATGCAATTTCATATCAATAAAATCATCAAACATATAAAATAAATATACCACAAAATAGGAAATCTCCATACGAATCCAACGCCGCCAGTCACTCGCCGAAAGGAGTCCCCACACGCCCACACGCGCCGCTTGAGTGCGCAGCGCATGGGGCTCACGCGCCAAACGTCTAATCGGCCTGGAGCTAGTCCGACCGATGGCGGTTCGACCGGTTACCCGGTCCGACCGTCCGGTCCAAACGCCCGGTCCGATCGGCTGACCAAACCGATCAACCGTTGATCGGGTCGGGTTGGGTCCCGGTCGGGTCGGACTCGGCGAGGTCAAACCGCGGTTCGGGTCGGGTTGGTCGGTCGTCGGGTCGGGTCGGTCATCCGGGTCCGGGTCGGATCGAACCCCGGTCGGGTCGGTGACGTCATCGGGCGGTGCGCCGACGTCATCGAGTCGATCACGGGTCGGGTCGGCTCGGGTTGCCGACGTCACCGTGACGTCGGCGTCACATGCGACGCATGCATCGGGTCGACTGGTCGGCGTCACGTCGACGCGCGGCGCATGCGACGCACGCCCGCGCGTGGCGCGCGTGGCCGCATGGGCGCATGCTCGACACCCCCGGCGCGTGGCCGCGCGTGGGGGCGTGCGGCGTCCCCACGGCGACCCGCCACGGTTTTCACCGTCTCGTCGAGCCGAGTCCCAATTTGCAATTTAATTTGATTTTTATTGAACTTTAAATCTCTAAAATCGCAAATTATGGCAAGAATTATACTAATAAGGGTAAATCAGTATAATTTAGGGCAAATTCGCACAAATTATGGTAAAACCAATTGCGTTCATGTTCTAGGGTTACGGAGGCTCTGCTACCACATGTAATGCGCAGATTATGCGCAACCCAAGATCTCCATAACCAGAATATAAACATGCAATTATAAATTGAAAGATCAACACACATGTTTTAGGATCCATCGTCTTTCTTGAAGCGAAAGCAGGAACATAATGTTACTCGCGCAAATCCTTCTCCTCTATTACCCTCTGAATCACTGACTCAATGAGGCGGCCCCTCACGATTGACGTTAGAATAACGTTCCTTAGGAGAGGATATGTGAGATTAGGGCTAGAGGAGAGACTTGAGCACTATTTATAGAGTTTCCCAGCCGAGTCCCCCTCATTACGGGCCGGGCTCAACTCGGCCGACACTAGCCAATCCCATATTAAACTAATTAAGAAACCTTCTATCTCACCTAAGACCAAACCCCGTAAAACGATAAACGTTAAACGGTAAATTACAATAACAATGTCAATTAATTTAGTTCACAAATCATAAAAACTCTTACAAACAAATCTCTGGTTACCTGAGATGGGTGACCTCCCTCTAATAAAAAATATCCATGGCCGCATACATCATAAAACTATATGTTTTCGCACATGGTACTAATATTAATGTTCGCGATGTGATCACAATCCTTGGAAAATATCTTCATATTTACCTAAAGCCCACGGTCACCACATCCAAAGACGCTCTAATTTGACATAGAGACGGCTATTTTTGAATTTTTTTTAAGGAAGCTCGATTTTGATGCACTTGGTAACGCGTGATGTGCACAACGTGTCAGATAATGTCTTTTCTCTTTTGCATAGAAACATCAGTGAGGAGGATATAGAAAGTTTCATTTTGAATTTTTACAAGCAAGGACTGTGGAAGAAATATTGGGTGAAATTATGAATAGTTGATTTTCTCTACACCAAAAAGAAATCAAATTATATATTCTCAAAATAAGCTGAGACGGTATGTTTTTTAAGTCAGGCATTCCAAGCAAAATGAAAGAACCTACTAACCAAATCTCCATCGAATGTGATGGATTAACAGTGCACCCTTGTCCATCTCCACTAGGGGTGAGCATGGTCCGGGTTGGGCCGGTCCACCCCCTAACCCTAAGACCAATTCACACAATGTTGGTCCTCAATTTTTGGGACCAAGGACCGACCCTATTAAGCTTGGGACCAAGGACCAAACCGACCTAATGGGTTCGGTCCGATTCCAGGGTCAACCCGGGACCAACTAGTAATTTTTTATTTCATTTTTTGTACTTCTTAAAAAAGTGATTGAGGACCAGATTGACCCAATGGGGTCGGTCCGATTTCAAGATCAACATAGGACTAACCAATAATTTTTTTTTTCATTTTTTGTACTCCTTGAAAAGGCAAACGATGATCGTACTGACCCGATGGGTTCGATAATGAGTAAGGTTAGCTAAGAAAGGCAAACGGTGAGGGTTAAGTAAGGTGAGCGTCGAACAAAATGAGCATCAAATATCGAGTGAGGAGCAACAAGCCAAGCGAGCATCGAGCAACAAGCGGCATGAGTGATCCAAAGCAAGTGAGGCGAGTGTCAAGTGGTGAGCAAAAAAGTTATTTTTTTTCGATTTTAGCAAATTGAAGACTAAGAGGACAAATAAGACAGAAGAGAACAAATACTAAAGGAGGATGCCATAAGGTGCCTTTTTGGAAGCCGTGAGGACTCCTCACAAAAACATTTTTCTCTTTAGTAAATTATAACTATTTACACCGTAAAAGACATTAAAAACCTAAGTTATTAAATAATAATATAAAATTACTTGAACTCCTCACTAAAGAGCTATTTAATGTTATTGATACCGTTTATTTTAGGTTTTTCTATATAAAAAAATTATAAAAAATATTATATTTATATATATATATATATATATAGTTAGGGTTGGTCCGGGTTGGACCGACCCGAACTCTCAAGACCGAGGACCGACTCACAAAGTCTTTGGTCCTAGAATTCTAGGACCAAGGACCGACCCGGTCTTCCTAGGAACCGGACTAGGACCAATAGGGTTGGGCGGTCCAGGGTCGGTCCAGGGTCGACCCTAGACCGATGCTCACCCCTAATCTCCACTGCCCTTCTTGTCATTACAATGATAACCCTTTGAGCATGAACATGTATAACTCCCGTCGATGTTATGGCATTTTCCCTGACATGGGTTTCTTTGGATCCGCACATCCATCAATATGTACAAAAATTAAACACCCACATCAAATCCGAAATGCAATTAGGAACAAATTCTACTATATATTAAGTAATATCACAAATATTATAATCACATTCAATTACTCAAACATTTTTAGTATATTCAAGTCTCAATTACATCCAATAACTCACACAATATTTAATCTCATAATTCTTACAAAATAATCTCTCAATCTCACAAATAAATTAATAAATCTTATCATCAGATTTAATTGGCTTCAACGCTAAATTATTAGTAAAGCCACGAAGATAGCCCACTGGCAAGCCCTCATAGAAGGTGCTTCAAGGCCCCTTAACGTCAACAGCGGCGCTTTAAAGATTCCTATAACCATATATTTATATAATATATTGGGAGAGGAAATCATTTATAAGTCTGACCCATCCGTGGAAAAGGAATGTCACATGAAAAGGAATCCTAGCACCGTATCCACTAAAATTCGGTTAATTCAGTCAACAAAATCCTTGGTCAACTTTCCCTTTTGTTTGCCTTGGCCGACTCCACTAACTTAAATAATCGTGCACCCCTCATTTTTATTTTTATTTTTTGCTTTTAATTTCCACAATCAAGAAGTCCATATATTTAGCGTGAACGAATAATCTAACCATTTGCTTCTGCCCGGATTTTATTTGATATGCTCAAACTTGAAACATAATTTGAATGAGTTTATTTTAACTTCGTAAATGAGTTTTGAATGTAATGCAAATGTTGAAAACCCATAACCCTTTAGAGAAATACAAATTGGGTTTGATAAAAAGTTTTGTAAATGGACTTTGAATTTAAACAATATTTGACAAAAAGAGACTCTTGGATTGCAATGGATTTTGACTATATTTTTTATATTTTCTTTTTAAAAAGGAACTCAAGTCTCCTATTGAAACAAGCAAAGGTTTACAGCCACCGAGCCAAACCTGGCTCTAGCGGCTATTGGTTGAGGTTGCCTGACCTCCCACGAGGGTCACGCAACTCAGGCAAAGACCTCCTGAGGCCACACGACCTTGGGTGGCATCCAACATAGGTGACCGCTGTTTGGATGGCGTGAGACCCTAGCGAGGATCACCTAGGTCGCGAGGGTCACGCAAGACTTAGGTTGGGGTCGCCTAAGGTCACGCGACCCAAGTGACCGTTGCCTAGGGTCACGCCACCTTAGCAACCCTCACCTAGGTCTTGTGCAATCCTCACTAGCCCTTTGTCGACCATATTTGGGCTCACTAACCGCCTTCATGCGAAGAAAATAAATAGTTATAAATAGAGGTAAAATCAGAAAACTAAAGAATTGGTGAAGGTAGTTTTAGAAGGAAAAAAAATATTTAATCTTAGTTTTAATATTTCTCAAATGCTACTTTGGAAGAGTGGGTGATAGTAACATTAAGTTTTCAGCATTCCTAATGGTAGCATATGGCCAAAAGCTATTTTAAAATGCTTACTAAAGGTTTTGGCATTTCACCAACAGGCTTGGGAGACTAAAAGTCCACTGAAGAGCTGAACCAAACATACCCTTTAACACTCTCCATCCGGTTGATCCATTGCTCAGCCTCGTCAAGGTCTCCAGGGCCAATGAACCTCGGAGGACGGATATTCAAAAATCGCCCTACCAAAAATCCCTTTTGCACAAAAGCAGTCGTTGCGGCATTGGTAGTGGTGGCGTTGGCAGCTCTTGAGGGAGCGGCTTGCGCCTCGGCATTGCGCTTGTTGGTTCATGAGATTGCCGACATTCTCGGAAAGCTCGCAAGATTCCATCGACGCGAGGAACCGAGTTCGAGCTCGATATAGCTCCAGGAGTGGGCTGTGATCTCGGAGCGTGGCGCACGGTGGCTTGCTTCCCATAGCCAGTTTCTCATCAATCTACTTTCTTATGACGAGTCTTTCGATGCTAATCCAGGCTTTTCCAAATCAACTTAGGAGGCATTCTCAATGTGAAATTCAAATGTAATGCTTATGACTCACCAGGTTACCTTAGCAATCAAGCAAAACATGCCGGGATTATCAAAACAGCTTTCTATGCTGATGAACGTAGTGCAGCTCAAGCAATTCAGTCAAAGCTATCAAAACAACGAGCTCTATGACAATACAAACCTCTAGTCCTCCTAATCCTATTATAAGAATCGCTCCTTATAACTCCGTTTTAACTCGCCTTATCGGTCCTTAGAATCTTATGCTCTGATACCAAACAAAACGTGGCGCATCAAGAACCTGAGGTGAAGCTTGAATCGCTCGAGAAACGGCGAAGCTCCAATCTAGAAGACAAGGCCTTAAACTAGGCATCGACCATCTTCGAAATGAAAGAACCTCGTAATTCTATTTGAAAAGATACTTGAAATGTTTAAGTTTCATCAAACTTGGTATTGGAATATTTTTTCAACTCTACTTGTAAACTTGATTAAAAACAATGTAATGAGTCTTTAAACTTGAAGGGCACCTATTGAGATTAGAAAATTACGAAACTTGCTGCTTAATTTAAAACTTTTACGATGTCTAAAGTTATTGTTTGAATCATCGAATTTTCAATCTATAAATCACCATTGTTTGATCTTGGCCGATTCGGGCTAATGCCCCCCATACTTTTTTTTTTCTTAATTTTTTTCATACAAAACATTATTAGTTATAGAACATACAACCATAAATAGTCAACATAAATTATATGAAGTGTAAATTCTTTATGAGTTAGGGACCCGTTAGTACAATGTAAATGGCCAATTTAAAGCCAGTCACCTTGGGACAAGAGTGAAAGGTGTTCAAGGCCATTTTTAACCTAAAAAGTTTCACTTATGGTCCCTGAACTTTAGCTCTATACACAATGTGAAACCTGATCAATTTGTTCAATATGGTCGTTGAAATTTATCCTAATGTGCAACATGATCTTTGAACTTTTAACTTGTTTAATGTTATTCCTAGACTTTTATTGCAATTTCAATTTAGTCCATCTACTTTATGATACTGTTTTTGAACTTAAATCAATGGAAAGATTATATTGAACATTTTCATGTAGTTTAAAGACTATATTGAATATGTATCAAAATTTTAGGGGTCATATTGCACATATGGCCAAAGTTTATGATCATTTGTATCATTATTCCTCTTTTTTTACATGTTTCAAGCCAATTCTTTGAATTTACAGTGTTTTTTTTTTTTCTTTATTTCAATAGTTTAATCGATCAGTAAGTTCAATATTCTTCTTTAGAATAAAAAATATCAGACATTTTCCATAATCAACTTATTACAAACATTAAAAATAGATAAAAATCATCGAATACACAGTGCCGAGCTAGAACTAATTCTACCCGGCCCAAAATGGAAGCAAGAAACACGCTCGAAGACCAAACCGGCCATTTTCTTTTTTTACGAACGGTCCAGAGCGGCCATTTATAGGCATCCCGAAATTTGTGTGGATTGAGGCTTCATGCCCATCTTCATTTTTTTTTTTTTTTTTTCCAAAGAACAAATGTATTTGAAAGTTTTAAATCTTGTCATGAAAATACACTTAAATCTGAAACTTTTAAAAGGTACATTTAAATCCTAGAACTTATCATAAAAATGCAATTGAGTTCAAAAATTTTAATATAATTAAGTTCTAAAACTTATTAAATTTGTGCAATTACCTTTTAGTGTATTTGTCCTTTTTTTAATTCTTATTTTGGCTTGTGATGCTGTATTCAAGACTTTTAAAAAAAAAATTACTAATTTTCATACAGGATCAATTTGTTACGCAAAAATGAATAATTCAAAAATCATTTTCTTAGGAATGATTTCATATTATCACTAACAAAAATGAACAAAAGGAAAAATATTTTCATCACTCAAGAAAATGTCTAAAATAAACTGTTGTCAATAGTGAAAATATTTTGAATCAACTAATTATTTCGATCGACATTACCGATAATTTATTTTTATAAAAAATCCATATCATTTGTTTTGCCGTAATAAATATTTGACAAGCCGAGCCGGGAATTACCCTAGATGCCAAAAAGTCTATTAACGAGGAGTGGTCTCAAGAAGAAGCTAAAGAATGGCGTAATTCTCTCTAACTCGGATCTCAACTCAGTCTCCTCTCTCTCTCTCTCTCTCTCTCTCTCTGTGTGCAGCCGATTCCCGCCCGTTATAAAAAAAAAAAAAAAAAATGGCGAGTCACGCGCACCTCGCCAAGATGCTGGCTAAACCCCACCTCAACCTCCTCTCCCCGCCGGCCGGAGCTCCGATCGTCGCCCCTCCGGTCCCGTCCCCGATCCCTCGGCCCAGCCGCCGCCGCCCTCCGAACCTCTCCTTCTCCGCCCGCGCGCCGCTCAGGCCCTCTCCCCCATGGCCTCCTCCGCCGCCGCCGCCGCCGCCGCCGCCTCTTCTTCCGGCGACCGCGCCCTGGCCCTCGAGCCGGGCCCCGAGGAGGACGAGCTCGGCCGGCTCGCCGAGGTCGCCGGCCGGGCCGCGGACGCCGCCGGGGAGGTGATCCGGAGGTACTTCCGGAAGAAGTTCGAGATTCTCGATAAGGAGGACTTGAGTGAGTGTGATTTTTCTTTTTTTTTTTTGTCTTTTTCGGGTGTCGCGGGAATTGCTCTCGTTCGGAAGCAGCGACCGTCGTTGATTCCGGTTCCTGCTTTTCGGTGTAGGTCCGGTGACGATCGCGGATCAAGCGGCTGAAGAGGCCATGGTCTCGATTATACTGGGGAGCTTCCCTGCTCATGCAATGTATGTGAAAATGCCGCAGTGGAGTTTTGTTTCGCTTTCTTTTAATTATCGAATTCGCTTCAAAGTACAGGGCGAAGATGCGTTTCGATTCGATTGTCGATGACACTGGCGAAAATTATATGATTAGAATAGGAGTGAGGGGGTGAGATGTTAGTACCTTTGATACGCCTAGTTGCAATTGCAGTTATGGAGAGGAGAAGGGATGGAGGTGCAAGGAGAGGTCTGCAGATTATGTCTGGGTTCTGGATCCGATAGACGGGACGAAGAGCTTTATAACTGGTATCTTTTGCCTCTTCGTGTTTCTGATTTATTCTTCGTGACGTGCTGAGACGGAGCTCGAGTGACTCAAAACTCTTATCTGTTTCAGGAAAGCCTTTATTCGGTACTCTGATTGCTCTTCTTCACAAGGGTAAACCGGTGAGAACTAGGCAGAATTTAAGCGGTATCGCATATGTTGCTTCTCCCTGTCTGACATTGTCTTGCCATTAGAAAAATACAATTTTTTGGGACGTAAAGCGAACGGTGCTTGCCTGAACTCGATGTTGAGGCCTATAGCAATACTATCTGTGTCTCTGATTATGATGATTACGACTTCCTCAGATTCTTGGCATAATCAATCAACCAGTTCTGAAGGAAAGATGGGTTGGGATAATGGGAAAGAGAACTACACTAAATGGAGAAGAACTGTCGACACGTGCATGCACAAAAATATCCCAGGCATATCTGTACGTTTTTGTGTACTGTTTATGTAACCAGATATGAGTTGGGCTTCAATTATGTTAAAGAAAGTTGACAAGTATCTGCAGATGAAACCTTTCAATTGATGCATCTATTATTTGTCTTCATGTTATGCTTTCTCAGATACACAACAAGTCCACATCTCTTCAAGAAAGATGCTGAAGAGGCATTTGCTCGTGTTAGAAGTAAGGTCAGTTTATGTAATCTTCTTTAGCTACTCTGTCTCATAATTTTAAGGCATAATTAGGCAGCTGACCATGAAAGGTTCTGTTTCCCTATATATATGAGATACACAAACTCATGTATTGATTGAAGAGAATCGATACTTCAGGGAAGTTCTGATTTCGCATTTTCCCTCCTTTTTAGTATTGCCCATTACTCTGTGCTTATAATTCTGCATTTCTTTTATTTGATGAATCTATGATATGGGAAAGTCAATTTTAATATGTCAACTCTCTGCAGGTGAAAGTGCCATTATATGGCTGTGATTGCTATGCATATGCTCTTTTGGCTTCTGGCTTCGTGGATCTCGTCATTGAGTCTGGTCTAAAGGTACAGTGTGCAATTTTTCTAATGCATATGATGATTCACAAATATAGTATGTGAAGCTGAGCGATGAAGTATCTGTGTCCCAATAGAGGACTTCAGTGATCATCCACTTCCTGGTTTTGTTACTTCAGTAGCTTCATCTTTCATATCACGCAAAATAATTAATCTCTTAAAGAATTTTCAGACCTTCTGAGTAGTTAAATTTTTCTTTTCTACCAGCCATACGATTTTCTCGCTCTGATACCTGTGATTGAAGGAGCTGGGGGTATCATAACTGATTGGAAAGGCCACCAACTTTATTGGGAACCTTCACCGGATTCACATGTGCAAGGTACTATCATCATCTCCATCTGAAAGGTTCACCTTCATTTATTTGTGTCATGATTTATTCTGAGTTGCTGATGCAATTGACAGACCTTGGTTATAGGTGCATCTTGTGATGGTTTATGATCGTTACATGTGCTTCATCTTTAAAGGACTTTCTTTCTTTTTATTTCAGCTTTTAATGTTGTGGCGGCAGGAGACAAAGAAGTTCACCAGCAAGCTCTTGATTTATTACAGTGGCAGTAAGATCTGGATTTGGAACAATTGATTTACGATGGAACTTGCAATTCTTTTGGATCTAATCCTTGTTAATCTGTTAATTTATTGCAAGAACCATTACGACCTCGTGGATGTCATTAACTGGTGTAGGTGTTAGCAGGTTAGTGAAAGGTGATTTATAGAAACTGCATTGTGCCGATACCTGGGATTTACGTGCCATTGCCATTATGCTAAAAGATTGCTGTTGCAGTGAAAAATGAGTGGCGGATGACTAGGCTGCACGTTGCAGCCTCAGGCTGCAGCCTAAGTTCCTAAGCTTAAAAATCTATCAGTGTCTCGCTGATGATGTTTAGTTACAATATTTAAGGAAGTGTTGGAAACCGATAAAATTCTAAGTTAAAACCTGAAGTAACATTGAGTTCTGGGTGACAAAAAAAGAGATCGCCCAAAATGGACGCTATAGTAGCACATCCTGTGGTAGTGTTGTTTCTTCTTGGCATGCAGACTAAAGAGTCGGTATCAAATATTAGAGCATCTGAAAATTTTGTCAGTAGCTTTATGAACCCCGTACTGTCTATTTATCCAAAAGAAAAGGGGTTTAATTCTTCTGCTCTACCTAAATCAACTTGGAGATACAACCGAGCGACCCGCAATAGCCGTTTGCCTTGGTACTTTTTCATAGTTTAGACGACTAAAGTATTTTGTACGGTATTTTTGCCATAATGTACGACTGAGCGTTGTTCTGTCATACACTAGCAAAATTGACGTACGGCTTTTTTTTTTTCCTTGAATACGACATACCGTCGCACGATTGCGCCTGAGGGAAATCACCATTTATCAAGGTACCACAAAAGCATCCTATGCCTTTACGAAAACTGATCAAATTAAAGATTATCATATGATGCTTTGACGACATATTATAATATGGTAAAACAGTATTTATCTTCTTAGTTCCATCAAATATATTTTGAAAAATGGCGTGCTACAGCTATGCTTGGAATGTGACAAGCTGTACGGTCATTCTAAAGAAAATTTCTAAACTTACAATGATATGAAGTGTTACGCATTTATAAAATGCTGTATAATATTAACAAATAATGTACTATGATTTTGGCCTTAATTTTAATCAAACGTTGTATGCCTAGTGAAATTTGTTTTGGAATTGATTAATGGATATTATGCATTCAATGGGATGGTCTAATAAAGTAACTTAGGAGAGTGCACACGAAGTAAATCGGGTGTTTTAATGGCACATGTGAAACTCTAACTTTAACTTTGAATTACAATCTTTTAGTTATGCCTTTGGACCTCATTGCTCTTCAGATTAGTTCTTATTCTTTTTACCCGTGATTTATATTCTTTACAATTTTTGAAATATTTTAATATCAACTTCTTTTTTTTCGATTTTTAATGTCTGTCTTTTTTGGCTTTTGGTAATTTTTCGTCCATTGTATTGACATTTTCATTTAATATTCTTTTTTTTTTTTTTTTTTTTTGATCTTTTCTCATGCTATTTCTTCAAGTTCAATGGGCTTTTATAGTCCTTTTTGAACTTTTGTCTTTTGATGATGTTTTGGGCATTACATTGGTTAAGGTTTATTGTTGCGCCTTAAATAGTTTGCCATGTGGCAAAAGTAAATAAAAGCTTTGGATCCTTCTCTTTACTGCACGTAGTATAGATACTATGAATAAAACAAAACCTGTGGGAAGTATTGTGTTTCATTGATTATATTTAGAGATGGGGTTAATTTCAGCCTCAATCACTAAGCTAACATGGTATTTGTGTCATCACTAAACTTTGATTTCAATCACTATTGTGTTTTTACTCAATCGATACATTTTGGTCCACACTAAACATGCCCTTAACTTTTTTAGGTAGGGATGACTTGGCATCTTGTTGAACTTTAAGTTAGCTCCTTTTATCAAAAAAAAATTAAGTGGATTTCAGTCCAAGTGAATCAATTTAAAAAATATAAATAAAGTTGACATTAGAGTGATTAAATCAAAGTTTTGTCACAATGCAAATGATACATGAGTTTAGTGGTCACCGATGGATCATAACTCTCCCAGGTTGCTGCAATTGGATGGGCATTGAGAGATTTTCAATTTAGGAATTAGAGGTCATCCGTTCAAATCCTATCAACTAAGAAAAAACTGCTTTGGGTAATAGCCACTTGCATAAGCTAAAAGCTTGAGGTCAAAAGGTTTACATCACTTCCTGATATTTGATGGGTTTTCAATTAATCGGATCTTTACATTCGTGCACTTGAATTTTTTTCTTTTTTTTTTTGAGCAAGGTGCACTTGAATTATTAAAAAGAAGAAAACATTCGAGAAATAATCCTCTATGGTCGAGAAATACTTGAATGGATTGAATGCTATCATAGCTATTACACCATGTGAAGCAAGGGATCCATCGTTAAGTGATTTAGCCCATTCATAGTTCAGCCCATTCTAGACAAGAGAAAAAACCAAATGCTTCGCACGGAGAAAAGAAGGGTTTTGGCTATTGATTAATCTATCATCAAGGACAAAAAAAAAATTTCTCGGAGAATGTTATCCTGTTTTCTGCCAATCTTACCCTATCTAAAGCAATTACATCCACTGATTATGTGAGATCATATAATCCATGATTTTAATGAATCCGATATATGTGAATTCGAGTCCAAGCAAGAAACATTAAGAGGGACTTTAATATATGTGCCCTCTTATCCACACGCCCACACATTACCAAATGAGTCCCTATTGGATCAGATGGACTATACCATAAAAACACTAATGGTTACACCATAAAAAATATCGTCATAAATTTGACATTGATTGGATTACGAGATCTCAAGAAGATAACAAAAGATTTGCCATTTTAACAACGTGATTGAATGGAAATGTTTGCTCTTCTATAGTATCCCTACCATTTGAGTGCCTTTTCAACCAGATAAATGGTTATAAGTAATGAAGGTTTCGACCAAAAATAGAAAATAAAAACCAGATAAATGCAATTCAGGTCCACAGGAAGAACCACTAACTCGTCCGCAACAATAGGAGAGTTGGAGAGCCAAAAGGCAAGATTTCAATGGGAAAGATAGGCTAATTCAGGAGGTTAGAAAATATACATGTGAATGTGGATGCATCTCTCTCTATCCTCTTACGCAAAAATTGTGGGTGATAAGAGAGGCCACACAAACAAAACAACCCTCACGAATAGAAACTGCCTGCGATCACTCAAGCTCCATCGATCAACAACGTCCATGAATTGCGTGCTCTCATCCTCGATGTAAATTGGAGACATATATCTACCTATCAGCTCCTGCTTTTCCTCAGATTTTCTTCTTGGAATCCTCGGAAACAAGCTACTTCCCTCCTCCTTCAGTTCTGTCCCTTCTCTGTCTCAGATAGATCCGATATGGAAAATCAAGCGGAAGTGGCGAGGATGTTCGACATGCGCGTGTTGAAGACCAACCTTCCAAATAAGTAAGAACTAACCGATTGATCACATTATTCTTTGGCGTACGATGAGTTCAACCTAGCATTTTACCAGGACGAATGTCTCCGTTAACCGTTTCGGGCTTCTCTTTTCTTCTGCAGAAGAGGGTTGTCGAGGTATTACTCGGGAAAGTCAAGGTCTTTCGCATGCATGGCCGATGTGCAATGCCTCGAAGATCTCAAGAAACAAGAACACCAGGACGTCAAGAAAAGGAAGTACTTGGAGAGGAAAGAAGCACCATTTCCTCCGTACCCATGTCGAAGTGCATCTAGCAGCACCCAATGCCTCAGTAGTTGCATCGGCGTGTAGATACCATAGATTACTTGAGGCACCTCTCTCTCTCTCTCTCTCTCTCTCTCTCTCTCTCTCTCTCTCTACTTGTTCATGCTGTACATAAACCAAATTTGAATGGATTGGTGACAAAGTTGGACCTGGATAGATATTGGATCGAGAAAGATTTCCTTCAGAAAGTCTTAGATTTTCATACCTCGTATCATATAAGATCTTTATCAGAAGCTTAAAATCGATCGAATATTTTCGTGAGCTTTTCCCTCACTGAGTAAAGACTCTGTCCAATGAAATAAAGTGCAGTTGATGATATGGCTGAATTAAGAAAGCTGACCACAAAGCAAACTTCTGTCGATGTCAATCTGTTGCGCACTTTCTTTTTCTGAGCTTTATGGGTGCGCTCGAAAGTTCAAAGCATGCGCACTAACACCTTCACAAATCGAGATTCCGAAAATGGACATGAAACTGCTAATTACACGAACAAAAAGGATCACGAGTAAAATGAGTGTCGAGCTTTGTTAATTCACGCATTACAAGTCGAGTTAGTTCTGCACGCTTGAGGTGCAAAAATGAGGGCTGACTTCTCACATCTAGATCAAGTACACGGCTTGGCAATTGGCTACGTCTAACTCATGCCACTGACTACGGATTATATGGGACACCAACAACTATGAGCCAAAAGAATATTGTCTCTCAGTCAGTACAAAATTAGGATGCAAGAACTAGTGCAGCTTTCTCTTCTTGCTAGGGTCTGAGTCTCCACCGCAGATGAAAACAACATCGTCGTCGTCGTCAAGATCCTCCACTTTGCTGTGGTTGTTAGTTTCAGCAGCAACTCTTGAAGTACCCAAGCCATCATTATTCGAAATCTCGGACAGCTTTCTTTTCTTTTCAGCAGGAATTTCGATATCTGCAGGAACAATCTCTAGGTCTTCATTTGTTTCAACTTGCTCTGCATTTGTGATGTTCTTAGAGGTGCCAACACCGTTGTCAACATGTTTCTCATCTTTCTTTTCGACTGCAGGAGCTGGAGTCCAGCCAGAGAGAACCATTCCATCTGGTTCCTTCTCCTCATCAAATTCCTCCCTGTTATTACCAAATGCAGAAGTCATTAACAGTGTGAAGCATGACATGTATACCCTCTAACTCAGCAATGTGATAACGAAACAAAGACTGCCTACTTTTGAAGTAATTATGGAACCAAATGACAAGGATGCAAATTTAAGTCATGCTCCGTTAAAGTAGATGATACAATTTTAACTTCTTTCAAATTTTACACAAACTGCACCAATATCACGGAAAAACCAAGATGACCACTTCCTAATGAGGTGCTATTGTAGGAAAGTAGCAACTATCTGAGGGTTCAGAATGTTCAGAGAAGAAAAAACGAAAGTCAAACCACCTGAGGTACTTAAAAAGCTGAAAGTAAGGATGTGTTACATCTCTAACAAAAATCCCACCACCACACATCATGATGTACACAGAGAGAGGGAGAGAGAGACAGAGAGACAGAGAGACCTATGTTTGATGCTAATATTACAAGTCAGCTCTTGTTGGAGATCCTCGACTGTAAGGAGAGTCCCACTTGTTACAGGAGATGGAAGCTCTGACAAAACCTGGATCAGAAAATTGAAGAAAATAAGGCAAAGTAAGAGTTTGCATCAATTGCATCCCCAACAAACACTCAAGAATCAGCTTGAAAAGCCAACATGAATCACCTTCTCAAGGTTGGCTGCATAATTTGCAACCATGTCTTCTTCAAGATCATCACCAACTTCATAAAGAAGGGCTGACCCATGCATGATAAGAGGAAGGTTCATTCCGAGCTTCGCCTTCACAATTTTGTCAACGAATTCTCTCAAGGTTGATCGATGGGTGTTAATCTCCAGGGACAGTGGTGTCTATTACCAATCATCTCATGCATTAGCAGAAAACCGTAGGACATGCCAGTTAAAACTCCACCACTAGAATAAAAGCAAATAAACTACCTCAGAACAGACATAGCAGGATTTGTTTGGTTCATATGGTTCCACTGGCATAAGCAACATCTTCTTTGATGGATGCTCCAGACAATAAGTCATCCTGCACAGATCATGATCAAAGTTATAGTAGTTGCAAGGTCAGCTAATTAACTCATGAAACACATGCTTTTACATGCATCGACTGCTGCATGATAACAGAATAATAGCGTCTCTCGTAACTTATGCCTAAAGTTAACAAGCCACAACAATAAAATAACAGCATAATCAACTTTCTCCTAACCAAGTTGCTAATAAATAAGTTCTTCGCTGAATACACCAAGTCTCTGCAATTAACAGAAGTGGACACTTCTCAATAAGCAGAGAGGAGGATCATCCCCAATGTCACAGTATTTAATCTTTTAAGTTCCAACCCCTGATCATTTCTCATCATCGTTAACTATACCCACATTACTATTGAAGTTTGCTCCTTCATATACTTTTCCCGATTCCCAATATGATTTTAGTTATGCTTGGCCAATTGGGTATGGACATAGACAGGCAGATTAGACAGACAGAAGTGGAAAATACTAACAGATAAAAAATTCCCAATAACACATCTAGAGAATGTAAATCCCAATTTTCTTTCTCTGTTGAGCGAATGATAAAGCAGCACCAGATATGATCTTTTTAGGTACTCTCTAAATTTAACAATGGCCGATACAAACTATCACAGAGAGACAGAGAGAGAGAAAGAGAGAGAGAGAGTTCTAATCCATACCTATAGCTTCTCCCATCTTTCTGCAGCACCTTGATCGCCTCAATCACAATCAATCCAGCTATAATAGCATTTGTGGTAGCAACAGCATGAACAATGTTTCCCGCTATACCTTTAGATTCAAAAAGGCTGTGCAGAGGGATACCAAAAGAAGAGGCCCGGATATTTGCAGCAGAAGTAACAAATTCCACAGCTAATTGATCATCTTTGTCAAAACTAAGGTTTCCAATCTCCTATAGTTAAGAGAAAACGCAAAAGCTCTGTCTTCAGAATGTGCAGAGCAAAATTGTCCATTAATCAAAGCATAATATCTAGATAAGCAAGAAACAAATTCTTACCTTCTCCCTTTTCACAAAGAAAAGCTTCAGAGCCTCCAAAAAGATCTTTGAATTTTCCATTAGACTCCATATTTCTTGAGGATTTTTCATGCCCAAAGATGCCATGGCAGAGACTGAAGATGGGTTATCAGTTGCACAAGCACTATCCATGTTTCCATTCTGCTTGATCAGTCTTTCAGGTAATACATCCTTACTATAAATCGGCCTCGGCTTACTGCGGCTTTTCCATGTCTCTTCATTGGCCAAGGCCACT
Source organism: Eucalyptus erythrocorys (assembly GCA_014182555.1). Classification (NCBI taxonomy): domain Eukaryota; kingdom Viridiplantae; phylum Streptophyta; class Magnoliopsida; order Myrtales; family Myrtaceae; genus Eucalyptus; species Eucalyptus erythrocorys. The sequence continues at coordinate 23,616,576 of CM024603.1, forward strand.
TCAATATTATAACCAAATACATGGTCATATATTCTCCTTCCATATTCCTCAATGTCTTCATCTTTCCTACGCTCAAAAACATCCTCCGTATGGTCTGAAGTGCTAGCATTACCAGAACGCACGTTCAAATCATTATCTTGAGCTTTATCTCCAAACAACTTTGCAAACAGTAGGTCTTTCGCCCATACAATGCAGTGAACAAACTGCTCAAGAAGAAAACATAGCAAGTGTAATGAATTACTTAAGGTCAAATAGAACAGATATGATTTATTACATATAGTGTGATATTAGGGCTTCTCTCATATTCTAGGTAGATAGCCAATTAACAACAATAACCTTATACGGCCTTGAAATACACATTATTATGATGGAAATTGCACGAAAAACACATATCAATTAATTTCTCAAAACCCAGATGATAGTACATATGTCCATAAGAATTGTAATTCAAAATGTCCCACATACTTTAAAAATTGCAAAATAAACATATTCCAAATGCCTGAAACATAATCTGTGCAACAAATGATTCACTATGATTCCCACAAATAGCTCACATTACCCATATCACACTATATGTAGGAAGAGGTGAACAAGAAAAAGAAAAATAACTCAAGCAATGTATTAACCTAAGGAAGTACCTTCGAAGGCGTACTGGTGATTGTGCATACAGGGTATGATTTTGGGGCAGGTTTTGGCTGGCACTCATAGCACTCTGTTTTTCCCTTCAGGTGTACCGTCACCTGGTTATACATGCGTGTTTAAGCAAAATTAGCCGTAATTGCAAATTAACAGAATACGTTAAGTGACAGAGGATGCTAACAAAGGATAATTCAGAACTTTTATAATCACAAATCAATGGCAAGTCCCTAAAGCTTTCGCACCTTAATTCCAAATGATTATCGACACATCACCAGCAAATACAACAAGCTTTTATATTATTCCAATCAAAGAATCATCATTTACTCCTTTGAACAAACATTTTACTTCTAACCTTTTAACCTTTTTAGGTAATAATATTTTTACAAACCATACGTTCAACATTTTTATGGTTAACAATGCACTGACTGAGGAAACCAAATTTTTGGTTTCCTCAGTCAGTCTCTTATCTCTGGACATGTTTATTCCCAGGCATTGATTGAGCAGTGAACAAAATTTAGGAAGGTAAAATAGATAATAAACACTAGTTTTTCCCAATAGCTAATAAATACTAGTTTTTCCATATTAATTCATACATCAATTTCTCCAAATTATATAAACTATGCACTCTCTAAATGGACTCACTTCATATACAGATTAACCCTTCAAAATGAGCCAAGAATAAGACAGCCAACTTGAACTGTGAAAGGGTCCTAGTGCTGGGACAGCACTTGAAGATCAAATGTAATACCAGAGGCTTCATTTGCCCCTTCAAAGCACTAATTATCATGCCATAATAACTTTACGACAACCATTATTAAAGTTTACAACAAAAGGCCATGTTCAGTTCAACAGCACTAAATGCTGCAGGATGACTAATTTCCACTAGGCCTTTGAATAATGTATTTTATCTTGATATTATCAATGGACTGCTAATGAGACAATCTCTATTCATCCAAGAGAACAGTTGACAACTCTTCACATAGATCACAACATCAAACATTATGGAGGGCGAGAGCTGGAAATCATACAGTAGTTTACAAAGAAAAGATATATTCAATAACAAACAGATAACACAACTGCAAATAGTTCATCAAAACAATAGAAAAGGTCATGCAAGATTAACACTGCGGCAGTAAGTAAGAGGAGTGCATGAAATGTCTTGTCACCTGTCCAAGAAACCCAGTAGTCCCACTCTCAACCAAGGGAACATCAGCTGCCAAGCATAACCGATTTACATGTCGCCGTGCATCCAAGTTGTCAAGTCCATTCAAGACAACACTAAATTGCTTAAAGAAGTCTACATTAAAGTCAGGATCCTTGACATTTGCATGGTAGGGCGTGATACTTATGTTGGGCCTAAATCTCAAGACAGCATCCCGAGCAACCTGATTAGAAGAATATTAGGATAATAATGCAACTAAAACTACGCGACTAGAATCAGTCCAGGTACTATAGAAAATTGTTGATTCGAGCATGCAATGTGACTGGAGATACCTTGGCCTTTGATTGTCCAACATGTTTCTGACGAAACAAAAATTGCCTGTTAAGGTTGCTGACTTCTATTGTGTCCATGTCAATCTGCATGAATATCTCAACATTTACCGTTCGGAACACTTCATGCGAAAGAAACAGAGCTAATAACAAAACAGAAGTTAGCCCCGGCCCTCCTTCCCCTTATATCTTTTCTTTGAAAGCCACTTTTTATGAGAGCAAGGGGTTTGAGGCCCAAAGGTGTAGGTTACACACTTTTAGAAGGAAGGAAATTAGGGAAGCTCTAAGAATCAGGAACCCATTTTCCATGAGACCGTACTTTGCTGAGAAAAACTTTAATTCGGGGGCTGTAACATATAACTACGCAAACTTTTAATAGAAGAATTAAGTCCCAAAACTCGCCTTATCAATTTCAACAAGAAATTAAATATAATTACTCAAAGCTTTGATTCAGGTGCTGTAACATATTTTCATGAAACTATGAATATGATGCAACACATGCAAGGGGTTCATCATGTGATGTACAACACAAGGCTTCCAAGCTTACATGGTTAAAATAAAAAATGAGGGAACACAAAGTTACACATCCTGGAGGCATCCATATAAGGATGAACAACCTCGAGTAACTTGTATAACCAGAGTATGCAGCTACCCCCATTAGAGAAAGGAAAGCTCTGCCCCCCTCCAAATTTTTTTTTATCCATATGCATAACCTAATGCACTTCTGGAACACAGAGCCATACACCACCAGATGTGGTCATATGGCAATCAGGAACTCTTCAATCAGTCTTATCATCTAAACTATGCAGGCCATTCAAGATGACTATGCATACACAGTCATATGACTTGATTATCAAGACTAGGGAGAACTCATCACAAATGAAACCACAATGTAAAGTGCATGCCAAATGCGATAAGGCATCAACCACTCCACCAGAATGCAACTTGTGGATAGATTTTGCATTAATACAACAACCTCCCAGGTGAATCAATCTACAAGATAAAGGTTCTGAATATGTCCAACAAGTGCATCATTTGTTGCAAAGGACATTTTTACAAACTAGCATGCATAAATGATGTTTCCAACAGCCCAACATACTCCACTGCGACACAAGCATCAAATTTTTTGTTCCCTTCAAGCCAAACATAGGGAGTAAAACCAACAAATCATGGGCAGTACCCAAGCCAACTAGATTGTTAACATCCACATACCCACTGAAGGCTCCAAATGGTTCTAAATCCCCCATGACACCAAGAAATACTGATATTGCTGAGATAACCACTGAATACTGCATGATCAGTTTATCAATGAAAGTTCATCCAGTAAAGATCTTAGTGAATAGCTTGCCATACTCTTGTTGGCACGTAATACTCAATTTTAGTGCAATGGAAATAGCATGTGAAAACACAAAACCCACATTTTGGGTATGAAAGCCTTTTTTTACCTAGGACGGTACTACTGAATTTTAGGGATTGTCCCATGTCATCAACCCGTTTATCTACCATCCGCAGGAAATGGTGGCCGAGGGGTAAACATCCAACGAATTGGGTAACAAATTGCTTATGCAGGAAGCTAAACAAAATATGGTAAATTAGTCTTCTATAATAAGGATTCCACACTTCACTTCGAATTTACCAACGCAAAGAGTAAAATGGTTCACCAAGACTGATGGGTGTTAACCACCAGGAGGAGCCAAGGCATTGCAGAAGCGCCAATCAGCAACTTCTATCGACTAAACCAACCAGTAGAATTCAACATCCCAGTGGCCACCCTTCCGACACGAAAGGGGGACCTTCTCAGGTGGGTTGGGGTAGGGACGATTTAATTTCAGGAGTGGGTTTTGACTCCCACACCCTGCATAGAAGTAGGGCAAAGTCTGAGACTGATTGTTAAGAGTAGGAATAGAGTAGGACTAACCAAAAAAAAAACTAGTAGAATTCTAAATTACCCAATCGAAGTTTGCACAGTAGAATCAACACTGGAGCATAACACAAAGAACCAACGCGGCGCACATGCGTAAAAAGGGAAAAAAACAGTGGCATTCTTCCTCCACAGAGAAAACCACTACGCTTCCCCAAAACCAACCAAACCCCCCTTCGAAACCCTAGCGGCACATCATTTCCCCCCGGCAGAATCGAAATTGACAGCACAGGAGCGCAAGATTCCCCGGAAATTCAAATCACAAAGCCCAAAACCCTAGCTCGCTAGAACCGAGCCAATTACTGCCCAAGCAGCACCAAAGAAAGAAATAAAAAATAAAAAAGCCACAGTACAAGAAATGCGACGCCACTCACGATATGAATATCACGGAAGCCGGAGAGGGCGAGGGTCTTGAGCAGCTCGCAGCCGATACCGCCGGCTCCGACCATGAGCACCTTCGCATCCTGCAACCAACCAAAAAGAAAAACCCTCACGAGAGTCAAGCTCCTTCCCAAGCCGGAACCAGCCGCAGCAAGAGCGCCGCCGCCGGGGTAAACAAGAAGAAGAAGAGAGGAGAGAAGAAGAAGAAGAAGAAGAAGAAGAAGAAGAAGCAGCGCGGAGACTTCGAGGGAGAACGCGGTCAACGGTCAACGGGGAGTCTACCTTTATGGCGGAGAGCCGGGGAGGAGAATCCATGGGAGGAGGAGGAGGAGGGGGAGGAGGAGCGGAGGAGGAGGAGAGGGCAGGCGTCGGCGAGTTTGAATTTTTGGCATATAAAAATGGAGAGGAGAGAGAAAAGAGCGAAGGAGAGCGAGAGCGATTCGAGCGAGAAGGGAAGAGTAGCGATTCGAGCGAGAGAGAAGGGTAGCGATTCGAGCGAAAGAAGGAGAAAGGGAATCTGAAGTTTGGTTCGTGCGTGTGGCCAAAGTGGCTCGGGCGGGGGGCGGCTACGAAAATAATCGGAGGCGCCAAAAAGGCGAGGCCAGGGGTGGGGGATGGGGGTTGGGGGGCCTCGATAGAAAGTGGGAAAGTGCAAAGGCCGTAGACAAAGGAGTTAAAAAAGGGAAGGAAAATCTCTCTCTCTCTCTCTCCCCTCCTTTTTTAATTTTTTTCTATTTCTTCTTACTGAAAGAGATGTACTCCTCTTGCGTGGATGAATTGAATTGCATTGAATCGATGATGAGGCCGGTGGGCACCGACCCTGATCATTGAGCGCGTCGAGCCTCGCGTCTGATCCGTGGAAAACTAGTCCAGATCCAGCTATAATTGAGAGATATATTGAATTATTCCATATAGGGTTGAACGCATTTTTTTCTTTTTTTTGGTCAATCCTACTTTATTCCTACTCTAACATTCACTCTCAGACTTTTATCTTGCCTCCAGCAGAGCTTAGAAGTCGAAATCCACTTCTGAAACTTACTCGTCCTCACCCTAACTCCCAGAGAAGATGGGAATTTGACCCATTCCTGAAACTTACTCGTCCTCACTCCAATCCCCAGAGAAGATGGGGATTTGAACCCCTCACCTCCCCTGTCCACGTTAGTCAGGGGGAGCAGGGAGCGAAGCAGGACCTACCATCACAGCGCTCCAGGTAAAACACCAAGCGACTCCGCAGTGATTCGAACCCTCACCCTCAAGGAGGGGTTAGTGGGTTCCTCCCACGACTGGGAGAAGAATTGCCAACGAAGCCATCATGGCCGATGGTTATTCTTCTAATTTATCAATGTTTAGAATGGACACTAATTTGGTAACTTAGCAAAATATTAACCATGGAACCACATGATCATGCCACTTATGGCTTTTCTACTTGAACAACTCTTTTCATATTCAACCTAGTCTCGGGGAGGGATGGGGTGGGGACGCGCAAGTTTTAGGAGTGGGTTTCGACGCCCACGCCCGCAAGCGAAGCGAGGCAAAAAAAGTCCGAGTGAGTGTAGAATAGGTATAGAGTAGGGCCCGACAAAAAAAAAAAAAATTACCCCAAATATGACATTATTAATGACATCTCTTGATAAGCTTGAATTATTAAAAATCAAATAAAGGAAAAAGTCACGAAAAACCTCAAAGTTTGCCCCGAGTGACACATTTACCCTAAACTTTTTTTTGTGCCGTGAAAAACCCCAAACTTTCCAAATCATGACATATTTACCCCAAACCTTTTTTGTGACACCAAAAACCCTGAACTTTTGTTGCGTGACACATTTACCCCAAAATTGGAGGCATTTTTGTCTTTTCATTTTTTAAAATTTTTTTCTTTTTTTGGCGGAGGGAAGAAGAAAAAAAAAGAAAAAAGAAAAAATAGAAACTAAAAAGACAAAAATGCCCTTATGGGGTAAATGTGTCACGGTTTGGAAAGTTTGGGGTTTTTCACGATTCAAAAAAAAGTTTGGGGTAAATGTGTCACTCAGAGCAAATTTCGGGATTTTTCGTGGCTTTTTCCCATCAAATAATGATTCTCATTCATGCATTTACTTGGGTGATCTTATGATCTCTCCAATCATTATTTTCATTTAGCTACTTCAGTTGTAACAATTTAATTTGTACACATCTCTCTCATTTTCCATCAAGTTTTGTTACCCCTCATGTTATGATAGCTTTTAACATTAGCTAAGTCACAAGAAACCCAAGGTAAGATCTTTCCCATCTCATTTGTTAATGCTTGAAATGATTATAACTCAAATAATATTTCCTTATTCGTGTATTTCACTTGGCCGATGATTCTCTCTCTCTCTTTCCAATCAAATATCTTTATCTTTCCATCCAAAACCATGCCATTTGTCACTCAAATAATAACTCATGTGCTCTTAATTGGTGACATTTAACTTAGAACCCTAGTTAATATGAGTTGAACTTATTTTTTTAAAATAAGTAAAGAAGGAAGAAAAATTCATTTCCCCTTATCCTTCTTAGAAGAACAACTTCATATTCATATCTTCAAGTGTGATTCCTCTTTTTCCTTCCAAAATAATAAGCGAAGTTTTTCCTTAAATTTTAATCAAGCTCCAAAGTTTATTTAACTTGGTTGTTTGAACTTTTAATCTCATCTTTCAAGTATTTACAAGGTAAAAAGTTCATGAACCTATCAAGCTAGTTTTGTTGTTTCTTAAAGATAAAGAGTTGCTAACATTTGTTCTTTTTCTTTTTGCTTTGAAGGTGACAGGCTAAGTGAAAACTCTAGATGCAGAATTAGATTGACCCACTTGTTCCTCATAACTTGATTGTTTGATGGTTATAGATTTTAATTTGACTTTTGATGGTAAGTGTGAAGAAAATTTCAATGATTGTATGTTGAATTGTTGTATTTGTTTGACCGATTGATGAATTTCTACATGTCAAATTTGTGATTATTCGATGTCCATAAGATTCAGTAGTATAAAAATTAGGATAAGTACACTAAAAATATCAAAAGTTTCGTATCGGGCTTACTTTAGTACTACAAGTTTTTTTCTGTATCACTCAAGTGTCATTTAAAAAAAAAAAAAAATCACTTAAGTACCAACTTGGATTTGTGTCGCCAAAAATCTTACATGGCCATTTTTTAATTTTATTCATCCGACGTGACTCATCAACTTGCCCAGTCAACATATATAGCCCAAAATGATGTCGCCTTTGTATTTTACCCCAAAATATGAATCCTAAATTTCAAGTTACAAGGAAATTCCCCAATTAAAAAACCTAAATCGACTACAACCCCAAATTGAAACCCTAGTCGATTTGCCGGCAATTTAGATGGACAACTCGATGGACCGATGCAGATTTCCAATTCTCAAGTTCTTTAGTTGTCTTATCTCATAACTTCTACGTCGTTTGATTTCCTTCATCTACAAATGGTGCCTTACGTTCCGGTTTCTAAGCTTCATTTTGCATCACATAATGAATTAGCAGCTTAATCTTGTAATTGGAGAGCGGGAGCATGACGAGCAACCCAAATTCGTCCTAACGAAGCAATGAGCCGAATATTTCCCTCCGAGCTCGACCCCTAATTTTTCTTTCCAGCCAATTGAGTGAGTGAGAGAGAATGACAAACCTGACTAAGTGAGAGTGATGGAGACAGTATGGGAGCGAGTGAGCAACAGCTAGCAAGCAACGACAAGCGATTAATGGCGACGGAGTGAGAGGGAGTCGGCGCATGATATGAGCGAACGACGTCATTTTACCCAACCCAACCACGTTGGATTGTGCAACGACGTTTTATTTGTCCATGTGGGATTGGTTTTTTAAGAAAATGTCACCTAGATAGAACTGTTAATAATACAAGCCACGTAATTTCTTTTTCTGTTCGAAATTTCTTGTCGGAGGTATTTAAGTGATTTTTTTCTTCATTTAATACTTAAGAGAGATGACGAAAACTTTTGGTATTAAAATAAGCATCATACGAAACTCTTGATGCTTTTAGTATTGACACTTCTAGTATACTTATGCCTATAGAAAGTAGTAATGATAAAACAAAAATTTAAAAGTGGTATTTTTGTAATTTGACTAAGTTACCGATATAATAGATAAGTGTTGTTGATTATTCATGTGGTTGATGATTTGAGTTGTCAAGGTTTATATTGTCAATTTATGAGTATCGGTTCCTAAGTTACCAATGAACTATCTATGGCATTTGAATAAATGATGATGGCTTAGCATGGAAAGAGTGAGGATGTATATTTTGAAGTACATGACAATTATTGAAATGTTCATGACAATTGTTACATTGTTATGAAATATATGTGAATGATACCACGTGATTAAAACATTTGCCATTGCCTATTGGTCACAGAAGGAATTCCCTTGTATGGGTGTGTCATAAGATTCTAGAGTTAACCAAACTTTCTTACCGCATGAGATGGTTCCTTACAAGGTTGAGGTGACATGAAATGTTATAATAACATGACTAGCATAGCCATGGTATGATATGGCATGTATTGTGACATTCAAAACTTTCAGAATAATATTTATGTGAAATTGGGAAGTTTCCGTGTCTAATAATAATTAGGATATAAAGCTAAGTATTAGTTAGCTTATAATTTGGGTTGACATGTAGAAATTTTTGTGAACTATTAATCTTGCGAGTATGGAAAACGCGGAGGAAAAATCTTCTCGACTGTAATCGTCCTAGGGCCATCAAATGAGTGGATCGAGTCAAATTTGGGTCAGGTTGAAAATGGTCTGACCCATATTGATCCATTTAACCCATTTTGACCCATTTTCATGCAATGCAAATTTGGTGTGCGCATGGTAACGTTTCTACTTCTCCCAATTTCTGTTTTTGTTCCCTAATAAAAAAAGAGCGAAACCGTTTTGTAACGTCGAGTTGTTTTTATTCAGGGAACAAAAGTTAGCCCTAGGAATAGTTTTGGAACAAAAACCGAAGTAAAAAAAACTTGCTTACGTTCCCAGGAACAAGTTTAAGAAATAAGTGAAAAAATTTTTTTTTATTCTTCTCTTGCACACGGCCCATTGACCGCCGTTGACCGCCACTCGCCGCCGCACGCCGCCGCCGCCGCCGGCCGCCCGCCGCCAATGCCGCCGGCCGACCGCCGCCCGCCGCCGCATGTGGCCGGCCGGCCGCCGCCGCCCGGCCGGAGGATCGATCGACCCGCCGCCGACCGCCGCCGCCGCCCCGCCACCGCCGCGCGAGTGGCGCGGGAGGTGGCGGCCGATGGCGGTGCGGCCGCGGCGGCGGCGATCAGCGGCAGCGGTCGGCCAGCGGCAACATGCGCGGCGGGCGGCGGTCGGCGGCGGCGCGCGTCCGGCGGCGGGCGGCGGTCGGCGGCGGCGGCGCGGCGTCCCGGCGGCGATCGGCCAACAAAAATAAAAAACAAATAAATATAAAAAAAAACTGTTTTTTACCAAACACATTTCTATTCTTTTTCTATTTCTAGAGTAGAAATTTTGTGTAGTTACCAAACGGGTTTTTTACCCAGAAATTGTCCCCATAATAGAAATAGAAAAGAAGCATTTCTCAAAAAAACTACTCCCCCCTAGAAGCGTTGCCATGCGCACCCTTGATAACCCATACCCGACCCGACCCATATTATCAAAACACATTTATATTTAACTCAATTTAGTTACTTAAATAAAAACTTTACACCAAATTTAAATAGTAAATAAAATAAAAAAAAAGTGAAAAACCTTTAAATTGAAATAATTTTGAAGAGCTCTTGATAAGAAAAAGTTTGATGGACTAATAATTGACATGAAAATAATATTTGCTTATAACAAATCTTCTTGAATGCAAGAATGCATAGCTTCTTAATTGTAAGTGTTTTTAATTTTGGTTGAATTCTTGATTTTAGTTCACCAAGTTAAAAATTACATTATGATGTTTAGAATTTCTATTTATCAATCTAAACAGCATCGAGCTTCGTCTAAAAGTATTTCTCCAATATGTATATGGATATATATATGCCAAATATCATTAAAAAAAAATCAAATCTTTTATTATTTTAAATTTTTTGAAAGTATTATTATTGTTATTTATTTTATTTTCTTATTTTCTCTTTTCTTTCTTTTTCCTCCTCCTTCTTCTCCCTTGTCACTCCGTTGACAGTGACCGACCAAGCTATAGTCCGGCGAGGTCAAGGCTCCGCCCGTCCAGGCGAGCCCGAGCTGTTGAGCTTTGTCACGGCCAGTGAGCTTGGGGCTCGGCCGATCCAAGCGAGCCCGAGCTCCGTTGCGGTCGGCGAGCTTGCGACTCGGCCGATTTGGGCGAGCCCAAGCTCCATCAAGGCCGACGAGCTTGCGGCTCGCCAGATCCAACCTAGCCCGAGCTCGGCCATGGCTGGCAAGCTCACGGCTTGGCCGATCCGGGCGAGCCGGAGCTCCGTCAAGGCTGGGCGAGCTCGCGGCTCGCCAGATCCAAGCAAGCTCTAGCTCAGCCATGGCCGGCGAGCTCGCGGCTCGCCCGATCCAGGCGAGCCCGAGCTTTGTCGAGGCTGACGAGCTCGCGGCTTGCCTAAGGCCAGTGAGCTAGGGATCAGCGACGAAGATGGCGGCGTGATGGCGGGGTAGGCGATGGCTACAATCAGTCCACTCATCCTAAGATTTGCAGTCATGGAAGAAAAGAGAATTGAGGCAAAGCCTCTACCGCAGAGGAGGAAGGCATGAGTTCAAAGTGGGTTTGCTAATAACCCATTAAGACCCATTTATTTTTCTTGCTTTACTTTTTAAAATCCATTTGTGACACATATCTAACTTTCACTCGATCCATATATAACTCATTTAACTATAAATGGGTTATAATATGGGTTTATGACCGATTTTGCCAACTCTAAATCGTCCCAAGTCCGATGTGTTGAATTTAAATCATCGAGTTTTAAGTTTACTAAATCGACACTTTCCTAGAATTTGGTGTTAATTACCAATAATTTCAGTGGATTCAATATATCAGACTTATCTATAACAGACATTGATTTTCTCGTTCACATATGAATTTTTATTTTTTGATGACACTGGAACCGCCGTCAATCGGCAGCCTAGACTTAAACCAGGGGCGAACTAGGCCACCACCATAGACCTAGCCGTAGGTGAGTTGCGCAGTGGGGACGCGGGGTTTCGAACCCCTCCCCCCTCGGTAGGGGAGAAAGCGCGAAACCATCGCGGCCACCACAGGCAATGGTTTCACATATTAATTTATATGTCCTCAATCTTAAATTTGGCCAGAAATGGTTAATTTAAATATTTCTAATGATGGCCCATTACTAATTTTACCAAAACAAAAGAGGTTTTCTTTGTATATAAACTCTTTTAACCAAATTTTCGTCAATTTGTAGCACACCAAAGACAGGTAAGTCTATATGTGAATGATGCCACGTGATTAAAACCTTTGCCATTGCTTATTGGTCGATATTTTCTCAAGAAAGAAAAACTCTCTTAAACTTTCAATTTTTTTTACTGTGAATCTCGGCATTCTTTTCGGTGCTTTGGTCTCCTTACTCCTCTACTTCCAATCATCCCATTGGACGGTATCAACCCGTTGGACAAAAGGTGTAAAGAAGATTGAGTAACCATTTGAGAGATAAGATCTAAATTCCCATGATTTGGTCGTCCATACGAGCAAATTTCCAGTTTCCATAAGAAGAGTTCTTCAGTTTTATGGGAGTAATTTGTTTTCAAGAATGATTGTCAATCGATCAAGGATGTTTTGCGTAAGGATTGATGCAAGACAATCTTTAAGATTGAAGATTAATCAATATTTTCTATGTTGGAAATCCACTAATTACGTCGCTTAACATAATGAGACTTGCGTCTAAACATCTATGTCAGCCTATAATTTTAGATTATGACGTTCAGTCTCAGTAGACTCTAAAGATATTTTGCAAGAGGCAAGACAAAAGTCTGAGAATGAGTGTAGAGTAGGTAGAGTAGAGTAGGACTGACCCAAAAAAAAAAAAAAAGATATTTTCATAATATCGATGAATTCCATATTCAATCTTTGTCAATATCCATATAATTGATTAGGATATTTTCCATGATGATATTATCTTCTTCCGTGAATTTTGAACAGCATTAGAAAGAGTCAATATCATTTCATGACCTCGACTTTTCTTGGCCGCTAGTGCTCAACCATCAACAAGTCGAATCTGAATATTCTTTCTCTTCAAGAACAATTCCTGTAAGAAGAGAACACTTAATTTTTTTTTGTTTTGAAATTCACAATAATTTCGGAAGGTTCTTGCCAGCTTCAAACTATGTTAGGAGGTTTTCTTAACAGCGACAACAGAGGAGGCACAGGCTACTGAACATGGAATAGCAGGCGGCGACCGGAAGGACACCCGGGATCGTTGGGCTCGCCGGGAAAACCTGAAAACATACTCAGCGAAGTTGCTTGATGATTGTGGTAGCGTTGGGCTAGGAGTTGACAGGACAGTAATGAAAGCTCTCAAGACATCTCGGAGGCGGGGATAGAAAAGCACACGGCGTTGTGGCGGCGCCGGCAACGGACAACAACGGCGTGAGGGCGCGGAGAAAGTTTCCTTCTCTCTTGAATGTGAAAGTGGATTCTGAGCTCCTTTTCTACTTTGTGCCTTCCCCTCTCTTATTGTGAACGCGGAAGAGCCTCCTAATTGTGAATTGCCCCGCCAATTTTGTAGTGAAACATCTTCACTTTTAGACTTAGAATTTGGGTTTTTCTTGAAATGTCACTTTTCCAAAACAGATCTAAAGAAATTATGTGATGTATTCAAGATAGGAAAATAAGAAATCTCTTTCGTTCCCTTTTCAATAATCGAAATTTTGAGTCAATATGCTTTACTGGTCTCTAACCGTACCGTTAACTTGGAAAATAGACGGACAATCCTCAACCACACAGTTCGGATGAGAGAGGGACAGCAATGTCTTGCTTGGAAACTTTCAAATGTTTGTGCTCGAGAAAGGAAATTTTTATGGACATCATTTAATTGTCACACGGTGAGAACATGATGCTAGCACCTCTCTTTAATTAAAAAATGCAATCTTTCTTATTTTGACTCCCCTCATATGCATCTCATATGCAAAATTTCAGCCACTGTAGTAGATCGACGTGTATTTTGTGTTCTTGTCACTTAGGCCAGGTAATCTAAGCTTAAGCTTCCCATCACTAGTCCAATCAAAATGCAATTTATATAGGTCTATTACTATACAATTAAAATGAAAATGCTCCTACTATGCGAAAAGAAATTAATAATATTTTTTACAATGGGTTGAGGTCAATTCCTAATTTTTTATACAATGAATGACTAAATGAGTCATCGAAATTTGGGCATTAACAGTTCCTCCATCTTTCACTGTCTCGTTTCCTGATGATCACCTCCGCAATTCCAGCGAGACTGGCCAGCAACCAGCAGTCGCAGATTTCCCGGTGTCTTCCTAGTAGCCTTGCCGACACCTCCAACGAAGCCCAGCGGTAACACATTTTCAACGCCGGTTTCCTCGCGTGTTCAACGAGCTTGATTGCCCTTTTTTGCGCTCCCCCTTTGTGGCGTTCTTCAAGTCGGCAGCCGCTTTTGCCTCCCTTTGATTTGATTCTCATGGTTATATCCTAGGTCAAATCCTAGTTTAAGGTAAGGGCAAAGTTTGTAGTTTATGCGGGTATTTAGTTCTATTGTGTGGTTAAATTCCATATTATTAGATGATAAAACCTTAGTTTGATTTACAATGTTTTAATTATCTCATTGCATTGATTAAGACATGTTAGGGTGTCGGACCTAAAGGTACAACAACCTCTAGCATTGTCACTTGTGTGATTTTACTATGCTTGATTAAATAAACTTTGATTGCTTTGGAATAATGTCGTTGAATATTACTGATGAACTTCGGTTTAAACATACATTTGATACATATTTTAATGTTAATTGCATGTTTAGAACTTAGGTGCATCCATGATCTACGTTTAGGATAATGCATATCGGAATTCATATAGATATAGGATAGCTTGTGATTCTCATCAATCAAATAAAAACCAAATAAAATATGCCATCTAGGTCATATAGATTGCACTTAGAAATTGAATTCTTTAGCCTCATAATATGCATGTCTCATGTCGCACGTCATTTAGTAAGTCACATAAATTAACGTTAGTGTCTTGATGAAAATTGCATCGTGTAGATGGATTTAATTAATGATTGCATCTCATAAATTATCCGAATTGTATTAAATTAAATTTTAAACAAAAGAAATTTTTTTGAAAATAATTAACACCGCGTCATTATGTCATCATCTTTTTAATAAAAAGTCATATATTTATATGTGTATATATATATATATATATATATATATATGTGTGTGTGTGTGTGTGTGTAAAAGAAAAAACACAAAGATAATCGCTCTTTCACATAATTGAATAATAAGTTAAATTCATGATTAATCCTACCTTATGTCATTAAAACTGCATATAGGTTGCTTTCAATTTAATTATAACATTACATACATGTCAAATTGTGAATTCATGTTGGTCTATCAATGCATATTAATTTGAAATCATAGAGTCATAATGTTTGAATTAAATCATGGTCACGTCAAATTGAACCACTCATGGTATAGAACATTAATATATTTCAATATTACATCTTTTAACGGACCTTTTTATATTTATTTCATTTGAAATCCGCAGATAAAGGGGGCTCCCAGGCCTGAGAAGAACAATGATCTAAGTGTTAACATACAATTGAAATTGTACGCAGAGTAGATTCAAAAATGTCTAATGCAATCCATAGTGGCTTGATAATTAAACTTCTCTTCAAACCATCACATTGGCACTGGATTGACAAATAGAGAAGTCACAAGCTCTTTAAACACGGTTCCAGCATCAGTGTAGTGATCTTTTTCATCTTGATACGACAATTCCATGGCTCGTGTAAGATTGAGAACTCGCATGAGGAGTGGCATGGGGACGATGGTCGGACGGCACAGCTCTTCATTGATATCCTTCCATCCATCAACCACTTGTTTACGGAGTTGGTCCTTAGCCTCTTCCTCCGTAACATTATATTGTTTCATGAAACACTCCACTGAAGATGCCACATGACCTCTCTCTTGCTCAAGCTGTAATCAAATTTCTTGTAGAAATCAATTATTTTCTCCTGTTGATAAAATCTTTGGACAAATTTCTATCGAATTAATGTTTGCTCATTGGGATAGGTTTAACATACCTTGTGTCCGGCAATGTCATCCATGAGCCGACCGACTACTTCCAAAGCCTTCACTATCTTGGGATTGCTGAATAGTAACCAGTCAAAAGCATCTTTTGTTGCGATATCTCCCATTCCCAAAAACGATGTTAGCACTAGCATTTTAAGAGCGGTGCTTGCTAGTGCAGTGGCCTTGTACTCCTCCATTGTCGGTATGTAGTTTTGGTGGAACCATTTGGCTTCGGCAAAGTAGGCTCTCACTTGGTTTTTCATCTAAGAATTCATTCTCAGACATAAAGCTATGTCAATATTCAAAACTTCAATGTATTCGGTGGACTCAAATATATGCCAGCCTGACATCCTTATCCAAAAACCTAATAATATGTTGCAAGTGGACGAAGTAAAAGTTGCATTTGATTGATGTATGTCTAATGGCTTACCAATTCTTTTGCATAGAAGAGGCGGTAAGATCGTCCTTTTCTAGTCAATTCGTAGCCAATTTCATCATACAAATCAAAAGTTATCTTGTAACACGCTTGCATATACTCTAGCAATCCATCTTTGGCATCGGCATCCCACCTAAGTTCAAGTTCATAAAATATCACACTTGATCCTAATTAATAATTGGTCGAATCAGAATAAGTAAATTTAGAATTGATGAATTGAGAAAAGCATCTAAGTGTGAATTGTACCTTTCAATTGCTTCCGTGAATAGTTCCAGTTCTTTCAATGTGCCATAGGCATCATAGATATCATCAATAATGGAAAGAATGCTAGCCATTTTGGTTAGTATTTCCCCAGCAGCTCCATACTCCAGCTCAAAATAAACTCCTGACATCCAAAGATACATCTCCACGAGCCTATCTCTAGCAAATGGGAACTTCCTTTCTACATCTAAATCCCTCCACCACCTATAGTTTGCCAAAAAAAAAATCCTATTTAAGGCAAACACGTCTTTGATAGAATTATAGAAAGTACTTTAGAATGATGATCCAAAGGGATTAACATTTCTTGTCCCGTGCAAATGATTTTTAATTGATGAGAAATTAAAATCAATATATGGCAATTTGGTGTTCATGGTACATCTAGGAATTTAACCTTGTAAGATTGCCGAGTTCCATTTGGTGTTGCTCTTGCAATAAGTTGAAATCAAGCTTAGCCAGGGAGAGTAGGACTTCATTATGCAAAGGCTCCTCCTGGTAGAGTGGAATGTAATGCCTCGCCTCGACCCTTGGCAATCCCTTGTGGATTGGCTGGTTTAGGGCATGCCTCACTTGTTTTTTGAGATTAGGGTTTGCTTTTCTTTTATCAATTGATTCAAGATGAGTTATAGTAAAAGCTAGTGCATCGTCCAAAATAACATCGCCATGAAACCTCATATGGCAAGCATCAAATAGACTTAGCAGCCCTTGCATATCCGTGATAAGTGATTGGCTAAAATCCCCTTCACTGTGCTTGAACTTGTTAAAGATTTCTATATAGCCAAATAGAATGAGGGAAAAGATGCTATCATGAGATGCTATGAAAAACATCATGTTCAATATCTAGAGCAATTGGAAACGATGGAAAAATGATATACTAAACCAAGGAATTAGAAGAAAGGACTATTCACCTTTCAAAGTGAGAAAATTTTTAATACTCAGGATATGAGAATTGTAAAGAGCGAAAGGTTGACAAATAAACAAAAATATCAAATATAAATTAAACATGCTAGCAATATTATTTGTTGCAAATCAATCAAATGGACTATAAACTAGTGTATGTAATAGAATGTTGCCAACCAATTGATCATTGAGAATCGGAACAATACGTACCACTTGAAATGTCATAGCCTTGTTGCCGCAACAATCGAAAGAGAAGAGCAACCGTGTGGAGGTCGTCAACAATATCATCATGGTGAAATTCGAAATAGTTTTGGTGGATTTGTTCCAACTGTTGCTCTATCTCAATTTCAAAATGGTACGCAATTCCTAAGCGTTGGATTTGATCAATCAAGTTCAACTTCAGGGAACACTTATCCGTAGCACCAGTCAACAGCATCTTCCTCACTTCTCCTTTCAATCTCTCAATTTGTTCCTCTATTGTGCCATGAGAGCTCTATAATAAATATAAAATAAAGGTTCTATTATAATAATAAAAAATTACAGAAGACAGCATAAATTTGTTAAGTTATTTGTGTATGCCACAAGGCTCATATAGAAATTTCGAATTGTGAGAGGACCAACACATGCATGGAGTTTCCAATCAAGCAGAACTCTTTCTTTTTCTTAAGGGATAATGAAATAAATATTCCTTAAATTTTGGCTCAATATGTAATGTGATCTATAAAATTTTAATTTGTTCAATATGGTTTCTAAATTTTAACTCGATGTGCAATATGGTCCCTGAACTTTTAATATATGTTTAATTTAGTACTTGAACTCTATGAAAATGTCAATGTAATCTTTGAACCTGAATTAGTGAAAAGACTACATTGAAATCTTCATATAGTTTAAGGAATAAACTGAATATGTACCAAAAGTTCACGAATCACATTAAGTAAATTGAAAGTTTAGAGATCATTTATGATGTTTTTCCTTTTCTTAATGCAATGTTGTTGGGATGGTGCCCATTAATCCAAGATAATTATTTTCTATATGCTTAGCTTTCAGAAAACATAACGACCAACAAATTTTCAGGAAGTGATCTAAGAAGAAGCATGCCTTGAATGCTACCATTGAGCTGGAGTCGAAAATATATTTGAGAAAGTAATCCCCCCATATGCTTAGATGAAAATTTGCCGACCTCCGTTTGGTGACGGGGCTCCTTTCTCGAGCAGGAGAAGAAGATGGGATTGCTGAAATCTGGAAAGCCATTTCTTTCTCTGTGTTTTCCAGAGTTAGTTGTCTGAACAAACGTAGATGAAGTTACAATGGAAGGAAGAGGCTTTTCTGCGAGCAGGGATACCTTCTTGATGGGTATTTATGGGCTATAGAATCCTGCGTGGGAAAAGTTCCAGATAACGAGGAGCTGAAAAGCCAGTAGTTAAAATAGAAAATATCTGATTTCGAGGTCTGTACCGTGAAATTGCCCTTGAGATGCGAACATGGGAATGGGAATAGGGACAGCTCTCTAAGAATCTGACCAGGCGATCGTACTTGGTCTCGGAGGTAACGCGAGTCGGTGATCGTGATGGGGCATGTGGAATTATTTCAGAACTCGTACTATATTTCCTCCGATATTTCCCACTATTTTTCCCACATTTGTTACGTGCTTTTTATTAATATTTGAAGATGAGCTGGCTCTTGGCCCTACTACGCCTTTACAGGTCTCGTAAGTCTCCTGTAGCGTTGATTTGAGTGACATGATTTTTAAAACACGTTCTCTTGAGTGCCATGATTGGAAAAAAAAACACATTTACTTAGATATCAAAACTTTAAAAAAAAATGTTTAGCTCACATGTTAAAAATCCAATGTTGCATGAGAGTAATGAGGGAAAATTATCTAAAAACTCTAAATTTATTATATTTTTTGTTAATTTAATTTTAAATCTTTCAATTTTATCAATTGAGTCTAAACATTTTCATATTTTATCAATTGAATTTATCTAATCCAATTTGAAATGAAATCACCGATAGGACACCAACCATCCCATGTGATGATGCCGACTTGCCCCACCATGGCACGGCTTATCCAAGGACGGTGAGGTTGACTTTATTGGCCACAAGCTTCAGCAACTGAGCGATTGGCTAAAAGAAAAATGGAAGGAAAAACAAAAAAGTTAAATATATGTTAACACCAATCATACCACGTAAGATGGTCAGTATCCATGTTAATAATTAGTAAAATTGAAAAAATTTAAGATTGAATTAGCAAAAGTATAAAGGCTTTTTAGATAATTTTCCCACACTAATGTTGAATGTCTTTAAAAAATTATAGTGCTCAAGTAATTGATTAAAACTTATGATACTCAAGTAGGTATCACACGAAAATTTTAGTATTTAAGATATTCTTGCCCCATTGATAGAGCACCATAGCAAACAATTTCAATAAGCAGAAGATTAAAAAAATCAAAAAAAAAATGTCATGCTTGTGAGACGTCTCTCCGAGAAGAGAGAAAAAAAATGAGATTCCTTTAACGAGGACACGAAACACCAAGAAGACATCAAATGCCTACATGTACGGGGAGAATGTAAAGATCTAATTTCCTTTGTGAAAGTAAATCAAAAGCACAATGTGAGACTTTTGAGTTGACCCAAGGCCAAAATCTTTGGTGCTCTTTAGACGGAAATGAGTTTCTAGTTCACCTTTTTTTTTTTTTTTGGGTAAAAGAATTTCTAGTTCATTAATTTAGCAAATGAAGTTGCTTGTTTTCCTTTTAAGCTATTTTAACCCTAAAAATTAGATCGACACTAGTTACATGATCACTGAACTTATGTAATATCTCATTATGATTTAGTGGCCTCTATCCTCGCATAACACGTCTATCACACGCGTTAGATGTAGAGTCACCACAAGAGGCAGTATCACAACAGTGGCTAGTCGGATATAAACAAGCCTCGTAGATGTACTTTTACTCGCCAATTTCTCTTGCAAAATTCGGCTTCCTCCTCCACTCATGTGACATTGATATAACCTATGTTGTATGGACATGTTCTAGAAGCTTCCGTGTCATGTTGGGGCGTCCGACACGGTCGAACACGCTCGGACATGTTTTGACACATAATTAATGCGTGTCGGAAATCCAACACGTGATCAACTCTTTTGGACACGGACACGTGTGTCTAAAATTGCGAGAGGCATCGGTTTCCAAGGCAGGTCTGCAAGTGTGAAGGTCGTTGAAGAAGGCGATGGAGTGGAGGCAAGGGCTACGAGCAACGACAAGGTTGCGACTAAAAGGGAGGGCCAGAGGAAGAGTGACCCAGAGAGCTGCAACTGTGATGTCGCCATGGAGGGCTGGAGGCTATGGCTACGGCTGCAGTTGCGAAGGACGGCGGGCCGGAGATGAGCAATTCCAAGAGAGAGCAAAGATCACGACGAAGAGGTCGTGGGAGGAGGAGGAGGCATCGACTGTTAGGGTTTTCAAGTTTTCTTCTATTTTAGTTTTAGGCTTTTAACAAAAAAAGTACAAAAAAGAAATTAAAAGGAGGGGTTTTGATGGGACTTCGTGTGAAGAGGGTGGGTGGAGGAGTGTCATTTCAATTTTCGAGGAAGGAGCTTACAAATCATGGGGGGAGAGGTACGCAGGACAGAGAGGGTGCAATAAATAGTTGGGAGGACTTTTTGTGTCAGGAAATAAAAGCATTCAAATAATTTTCTTTTTAGGAATATAGGGGTTGGTAAAAAAATAAAATAAATGAGATTAAAAAGTGATTTCGAAAAATAAAAATATTGAATGTTAAATAATAATAATAAATTTTGATTATTATAGAATATCATAAATTTATTTAAATAAGTTCATTTTAATCTCTTGTTAATTATTAGTTTCATCAATAATTTTTGTTAAAGTTAGCTTTTTTTATTTATTTATAAATTTGAATCAAATTAATTAAAAATAAAACTATTCATTTAATATACGGCGTGTCCCAACATGTTGAAATTTTCTATTTTTGAGAAATGACGTATCGACGGGTCACGTGTCATGTCATATCGCGTGTCCGTGTCGCGTGTCAATGCAACCTAGGACATATAACATTGCCCGGCCAAGGTTGAATGTCCTCTCTTTTGCTCAAACTGCACACACAAAGAACAATTCAATAGAAGTTCCATCATAATCACAAGCAAAATAATAATAATAATAAAAAGATTGACCCAATATCTACTAGAGGTGAGCTATTCTATGTTTTATATAGATTCCACTCCGTACTTACCTATCATAACATCCTCCTTTTTGGAACTCAGAACTTACTATTTATACATGGAATCTAGAACTTATCCTGTCACAAGTTCCAAGTTCCAAGTTTCATGGATGATTCTAAAATCTATTCGGGTTCCATCTATATTATTAATTAAATAATTGTAATGAATTGTCACTTTCAATTACCATTATTTGTTATTATAATTCATTAATCACGATTTATATTTAGATACACGAAAAGTATAAAACATCAATAAAGTAAAAGTCTTAGTCATAAAATTGAAATTTAGACTAATCGTTTCAAATTATATACCTACCATCGAACGCCATGGAGTACCGTAGGATTACTGCAAAGACATAGATAAAGAAAAACAAAAAAATTATTTCAGACTCCGAATTCCATCTACCTAGAACCTGAAACATATTTATTTAAACAAGTTCCTCAATTTTTTGAACCTGAAATCTACCATCCATATTATGGAACCTACAACCGGGTAGGTTTCTACCGGTTCGATTCTTCAGTTCTAGATTCTATTTTGGAACCATGCTCACTTCTAAAATCTACGTAGGACCATTTATAGATTCAAGTACCTTGGGAGTGCTAAGTCATCCATGAGCCTGCAAAGAGCGTTCGAAGCCTTCAATGTTCCCGGGTTGCTGACGACCTCTCTGGATCATGCTTTTTGCGGAATCTCCATCGCAACCAAGGACGCCATCGCTAATAATTCATACCGGGCCTTCATCAATGCAATTGGCATTTATTTCTCCGTCGTTGGCAGGCGCTCTCGGTGCAAGGTTTCGTTCCTGGGAAAGAGCCTCTCAGTCGCCCTTCCATCTGAAATGCCCAGTAACAGAACTAATCTCAAGTTGAAATTTTCTTTCTGTCATTTGCTGGAGACAAAGTCATTCCTTTCCCATTGTCAGTTTGGTGTTGTTCGTTTCAACAATTGATCCCATCATCATATCTTGAGGTTGATTTTTAAGAACAGTAAAGCGCTGATGGGAGTTTTGAATTCAAGTTGGTGTCTGAAACAGTTCCTGCTAATCAAACGGCGGCTTCCAGCTTCTTTGGCACGGTAGAGGCAGGCAGTATGGCTGTCTTACCATTTTCATCGCAGATCGGTGAGGCCTCCGTGGCACACTTACACTTATCATTTATTGGCTGATTTGATATTGAAGATTTTTGTATTTCACATATATTCACTTTTACACTTATCAAACATTTTTTGTATCATCGACCAAAAAAAAAAAAAAATTTTTGTATCATGTTTTACTAAAGTTGCATTTCTTTTTGACTATTTTTCTTTTTAGTTTGACATGACAATTTACCCTTTTTAAGACATAATCAATCTTTAATTAACTAGAGAGGGACAATAAAAACACGTTTGGTAACGATTCCGTTCTCGAGAGTAGATTCTGATTAGAAATGACTTTTTCTTATTCTATTCTCAAAACAGATTCTAAGCATTCTAAGTTGTTTGATAATTGTCCAAAATATTTGATTTTGGAATAGAATTGCATTTGGTACCGTGCTTATTGATTATGTTCTAAATTAATTTCTTTTAATTTTAAATAATTTTTATACTTTTTTCCCTTTTTTTCTTTTCTTTTTTCCCTTTTTTCCTTTTGTTTTTCTTTTCTTTTTTTCATTTTTCTACTGTTCTTCTTCTTCCTCAGGCTAAGATAGAGAGAAATCTGTGAGATTTGAGAGAGAAAAATCTAAGGGGTGTTTTGAGAGAGAAATCTCAGGGAAAGTGAGGTTCTGGGGAGAGGAAGAAAGTAGAGAGCAACTGAACCCCCGACGAACACCATGCCTTCGCCGAAGTCGACGGACGTTCCCCCCACTTGCCGAGCCTTGGTAGGTTCTGATCTCGAGTCTTCACCGGCTTTCAATTTGTCCGATTTTGGGGGGGGTCGGTTTCCCGAGGATCCCGGCTCGAAGACGAGCGAGGCGGATGGACGTTGCCCGATCTATTAAGCTCGTCCACCGTTCGACACTACAAGCCGGGTAAGGACCCCCAAGCCGACCCGTCCCTGTTTTCCCTTTCATTTTTTTTTTTGCGCCCTATTCAGGCTCACCGGACTGGGCCGCCGTTGCCTGGTTCGCGCGAATCTCCCGACCTTGTTCGTGTGTATAGGCTGGAATCTGTAGATGTTACTCGTCCACTGCCACGAATTCCGGCGCGAGCTCGTATTGGCTGTGCCGGTTTCTTCGTCCTTTTGCCTTTGTGTCTTAGGTGCTCGACAGAATGCCCGAGCATGTTGCATTTTCCTTCTCTCGGGAGTAGTCCGTTCTGGGTGTTGGTTGGCCTCTCGACCAGCGATGATGGGGTTGACGAGAGCTATGCCTGCCGTGGCTGGCTTTAGGAGTCACAATTTATTCCCCTCCAAGTGTCCGGCGAGGCTCGCCTGGCCACCGGCGAGCTCGCCGGACCTCGCCCTGGCCTGGCAAGCCTCCAGTGATCTCGCCGGACTGATTGCCGGCAACTGGCAGATGGCAGCAGCGGACGGCGGGGGATGGCAGACGGCGACAGTGGACGGTAGGCGAATGGCAACAGAGGAGAGGAGGGGAGAGAACTTGAACTTTCACTTTTTTTAATTCTTTTTTCTAGTTCTGGAACAATAATCAAAATTTTTTTTTTCTTGATTCTACTCAAAATCTGTTTCTAAGAACAAAAATTTTACCAAATGCGATTCTGTTTTCAAACTACTCCTGGGAACAAAAAATCAGAATTTGACCCTGTTTGGATGGTTACCAAATAGGGCCTAAATATCCTCATACTACCAAGATGCTAGTAGTTAGGGGTCTCTCTATCCAAGGTATACCTTAGCTAGCAACATAGCACGAGCCTTTTAAGGATTTGTTCATGACGTGATTCATAAAAGATAAGTGATATACCAGTAGGCCAACCACTTTTTTGGTTAAGTGAAATTAACTCAAGTATTGTATTATTACTACAAATGTATTGGTTAGAATCAAAGGTAATTACGCCCTATGCTATTATGGAGACTCATGATAAAACTTATCTATATTTTCCTACCGCATTGTATATTTGTGCGTAGTAAAATAAACTTTACTGCAACAAATCTTTTTTTAATTCCTTATATATGGTATCATTAGTGTCGGCCTATTCTATTACAAATTCCTTTGCACGCGATAACATCAATTTTTATCCTCTATTATGATATATGTTTTAATACTTTTTTTCTATAAAATAACAAACCATGCCTAATAGAGTCAATTTTACTTAGTTTATAAACATAAATATATTTTTTTCATTCTCATGGAGTTAATTTTACTACTTTTTTCTTTAAATATGATCGGATATATACAATACTTATGATTGATATACATAGTCTAGTTCTACACACATAAAATTTAGCACTATAATACAATATACGTATTTATTTTGAGTTTTTGAAGATATTTTTTCATCAATTTTTTTTTTTTTTTTTTTTGTTTTGCGGAAAACTTAATGATAAAATTTTTGTTTGGTAATATATGATCAAAAACATTTTTTGATTATCTCATTAGAAAATGATTTAATCTTATTCTTAGGAAAAAAAATCAAAATTTTTATATTTTAAAAAAATCAAATTTGTAATTATTTTTATTTGTCTCTTTTTTATCTTTGTCTTTTCTTTTTCTTTTATAAATTGATTTTTTTTATTTTCTTTTTCTTGATGCGGGTGGCTACTATACCAACCTACCTGAAGGTAGTCAGGGCATGCAAGCATACCTCGACATGAAGTCTACTCTCCCCATCATGAGACCTCCAAATTTCCTATATATCTTTGTCTTCTTAACAGAAAGAGGATACGGAGAACAGCGCAAAGTCTCCCACCCTATGGTGGATCTCCCATATGTTTCCTCCTTAAGCCTTTCAAGGACCTGCTTAAGTCCAAATTTGTAATTATTTTTATGTCTCTTTTTTTTTCTTGCTTATTTTTCCTTTTCTTTTTCCCTCTTCCTCCGTTATGATCAACTGGCCATGGCCACAAATGAGGTCGAGCTCGCCAACCTTGGGATAGCTTAGCCTCACGAGGATTGGACCAGGCTACGAGTTCCCCTGCCTTAGGCAAGCCCAAGCTAGTCAAGATCAGGTGTACTAAGAGCTAGTTGGCCTTGGCCAAGCTGCAAACTCACCTGGATTTGGCAAGCCTTAAGCTTAATGGCCTCGGCCAACTCAGGCTTATTTGGATCAGTCAAGCCTCGAGCTCGTCGGCCACGTCATGGCTAGTCGTCGGCAACTAGCCATTGCCAAGGTAGGCAAGGAGAAGGGAAAATAAAGAATAAAAAAAAGAAATGAAAAAATAATAATATTGAAATTTGACTTTTATTAAAAAATAAGAAATAATTAAAAATTCGAGTTTTTCTTTCAAAAAAATAATCATAAACATTTCATTAACTAAGGACCCTAAGACTAGGTAAATATTATGGAAAACGTTTTCTGATTCTTTTTAATGAGAAATCATTTTTCTAAATTTAAGGTTTGGTAGAAAGACCTTTTCTGTTAACTCATTTTTCTAGATGAACTAAGCATCGAAAAATATTTTTCCAGAAAATATTATTCACAAAACAAACGGCCTAAATTGAATGCAGTTAATGCTTTAAAGCCACTATTGTCGTAAGATAGACTGGAAGGGGCAACTGCACGCATCATTTTAGTTCCACTTCGAGCCGGTCGTTTCAAGGCAGGCTATGCTTATTGTAGCCTTCGTGAAGCTTTACACAAGCTTCCCGACAAAACATATAAGCATTGCAACTCCACTCATATAAAAATGGTTTTGGCCTGTCAAACAAAGTTAAGCATGTGTGAATTTATACGACATGTCTGCATAACAGACCCTGCCATTCCCGTCACCCCCAATTTGTTTCGCCCCATTACTAATCACTTTGCGTACCCTACTTCAAAGCATCCTGTCGAGCGTTGACTTTTGTTATTATGCTTAAGCACGAGCGGGCTTGAGGCTTGTCCTTCGGAAATGCCCTTAAACCCTAAATTTTTCTAAGGGAGGAATGACAATTTGTCTTTTAATCCACTCTAAAGTATAATTTGGACCTCATCATGGGCCTCGGTCCATTATTTTTCAACTTAATGTAAATAAATTTAGGTAAAAATTTATATTGGACAAAATCGACGTCGTTTTATTCTTATTAGCCACTTCAACACCACATAGAAGAGAGAAAAAAAAAAATCCCATGTCAACATTTTAAGTTAGATAGAGTTAATAGAAGTACTTAATTACATCAATTTGATAAATTTTAAGACTCAAATTTACCTTTTAAAAGTTTTAGAACTCAATTACACTTTCATAACAGATTCTAGAACTTTCGGTTCACTTATCTCTTAATTTATTTAGGATATGGTGTAATCTCGGAATACTCCTTAGCAGAAAGTGCTGAATTTTCTTGACAAAGCAACCGGCCTTAGACAGGTGCAAGTGGGTCTATGGTTGTGCAATGAAGAAAAGAAATTACTTGGCCATTCTCACCCAATTTGTACGGTAGGTCTTCTCGTTTGCTTGAATGGGCTGCCAGAATCACGATTAGATCTATCAGTGACGAGCAAAAATTTTTAGCATTTGGTGCTTTTGTCTTATGCCTAGCTCTTGCTAGGGCGATTCCTTACAAGACGTTCCATGCCGACATCTATCACTTGTTGGCAACTCCTCGACTGATAGGGTTTCACGGCGGTAATGCCTAAGAAAAAAAATTCTTGAAGCACCTTGCGTAGAGACCATGGTCAGCAACAGGGGGAAGTCGACAAGCATCCCCAAAAAAAAAAAAAAAAATGACATTTACATTGATTTTGCTTCTATTGTATTAAATGAAGTATATAACTTATTTGAATCTCATATTAAAAAAGAAATCCAATGCTCATAAAAGGATACAAAAGGACCACTTTGATTCTTGTTAACGGACAATGAAAAAGTGTCACCATACTCACATATCTTTCCATAGAAAGTGAAGACTAAAGAGAATCAAATACGTGAAGTTCTATGAGGCAAAAAATTCGGCGCACTAAATGTAATCTTGTACAAGCACCACAAACATAGTGCAAATAGCATCTTATTCATAAATGAGAGAGGGGTATTCCCGAAGCACAGAGGAATATATTCCGCATGCTCATTATGTATATGATTAAATCATTGGAATTTTGACACAGTACCGGGGATAGGATAAAATCTTTTGGGGCCTAGCGTCGCTTCTACCCAGCCCAAACACTTACCCTTTTGTTATAGTATTTTTTTTTTTTTTTTTATAAATATAGTTTTTTTTCTTTTTAATTCCGATGTGTTTGTACAATTTATTACCTCTTTTATTTAATATATTTTCAAAGTCTTCCCTAAATTAAAATGATGTAGATTGCTACTTTAAAGTGAACTACAACATCATAGGTATAGTGATTAATGTTGAAGTTTTTTTTTGGTAACCCGGGGAACCCCGCACGGCCGGATCTTTGGGGCAAACTACTCAGGGCGACACGTCTTGCAGCCACCACACACGTGCCACCAAGTAAGTCACCCCGATGCGGCGGGATTTTGAACCCCTCCCCTTCGTGAGGGGGAGGAGGCCCAAAGCCAACTGCGCCACCCGGGTGGGTGGTGTGCCGTGTCTTTTTGTATTGAACTTTAACATTAATCACACCACCCACCTGGCGCGGTTAGGCTTTGGCCTCCTCCTCTCTCATGAAAGGGAGGAGTTCAAAATCCCAGGCGCGTCGCGGGGTGACGACTGCCCGTGGCACGTGTATGGTGGTTAGCACGTGTCGCCCCCGGTGGTTTACTCCCGACATCCGGCCGTGCGGGGTTTCCTGGGTCACAAAAAAAAAAAAGTCACGGTGCACGTATTTGGACATTTTTTTTTTCAAAAATAGATCCATTTGAAAAAAGTAATTCCCGAAATAAATCTCTCTTAAAATATGTTGGAAACTAAACTTCTCATTGCTACCTCATGCCTAAAGATTCTCGAGCTAGACTTCTTATTCCCACGTCTCCAACTTTTTTCGAAGTAGGTCGTAAAGTTACATAAAAATAGATAATTTCAACGTAAATTAAGGGAATGCTGGTAGTGCCTTGTCTTTTTGCGTGCATGATAGGCTTTGTCGTGTCTGCCATGCATGGCAAGCACGTGTTACTACGCCAGTAACAGTATCTGATAAGTAATTAAATACAATTGTTGTCGCTCATTCTAAATTTGGCTCATTTTACTCGTTTGAGCTCTTCAAGACTCTAACCAAAATGAGTACCAGTTTACGAAAAAATAAAAAATAAAAAATGTCGAAAATAAGTTTGTATCATTTCCAAAATGCCATCAACCTCGTGATTGGTGCAATCGGTGCATTAAAAATGAAAATATAGAATTAAGTCTCCCACAAGGTCATATGAGTAATGGACAACCCTTAGATTGCGTTTGGTTATTAAAATAAAATTCAAGATGAGATAAAATTTATTTGATCTTGCGTTTGATGCATGTTCAAGATAGGATAAAATACAAGATAAAATTATCCCATAGAGAGGTAGGACAAATGCGAATACGATTTCTAATATCTACAATTGAAAAGTGTTTTCTTAAATAATAAATTTCTTAAATTAACAAATTAAAATTATATTTTGATATAACTTCGCATGGTGATCGCCGCCCTTCGCCGATGGCCACGTGTAACCATGCTGGTCCTGTTCAACAGAGGAAGAAGATGAACAGTTATTGAGGGCAAAATCGAAAAAACAAAAAGTTAGCAAGGATAATATCGAAAGAATATTTTTTACTAACCTTGGGCTCAGCATGCCGGGAAAGCTCAAGGCTATCCCTAAGGTGCCCTTGAGCTTTCGGCCTTCAAAAAGCTACCCTTTGCACAATGGAATTTTAAAAAAATTTTGCTAAACACCACAAACTGGGTCTAGGGGCTTTGAATGCCCAGAGAGCTTTGGGAATGTCATTCCCAAACGTAGCCATAGAATTAGGTCTCCCATATGGTCTTTTGAGTCGTGGATAATCCCTGGGTCCATATTAAACTCTAGCCTCTTTTGTAATGTGGCACCACTTTGAGGGCAATCAACACGGTAATTTGCCTTGCCACCCTTTTCTTTCTTTTTCACATAAGATAAAGTAGGCATGTGTAGCCTCTCTCATAGGCAATGCTCGGAAATATACCTTTAGCAAACCATAAAGGGCATAGTTGACGGGCGAAAGTGGAAATGCACGAGCACCGTCTCCAAGGTGCATTTCCACTTTTGCCCATCAACTATAAAGGACTCCACTTTTCTTTTTCTTTGTTTCGAAATAAAGGACTTCACTTGAATTGATATTTTTAGAGCAATTTTGCTAAATGAAAATAATTTTATGTTTAAAGTTATAAAAATTTCGTTTTATTTATGGTATATAGCATTTTTATTTAATTTTTTGGATCCTACATTAACTTTCAATAAAATGGATTTATGTAAATTTACTTCTGATATATATTTTAGCCGATTATAGATTTAAATTTGATAAGGAAACAATTTCACACTTCGAATTATGAAGCTTTATACGTTGCTAAAATATATTATGATTCTATTTGAAATTTTATATTTTAATTTACTTGTAAAAAAATAGATATGTGGAGTAATTAATGAATTAATAATTAGCAGTTATATGAGTGCAATTGATTTGCGGTTTTCATTTTTTTTATAAGGTAATTCTAAAAGAATAAAAATTTGTAAAATGTTAAAATTTGTTCCAACAAATTGAGGTTAACGTGACTAGGACGAAGAAGTTAATGACCGGACAACCTTGACGTATGATTGTTGACAACCAAAATTGCTCAAACCCCTAGCCATCGACTCGGCTGAATAAGACCTAGCAAAGCATAGCGAAAATGGAATTTGCTAAGTTCTCCGAGTCTACAACTATAAACAATCGACAAAGATGATGTGGAATTGTCTACGTGCATAATAAAAAAAAAAAAAAAAAAAGCTAAGTGTTCAGCCACGGAGTGTCAATAAATGAAACTCGTTTGGATTGACAAAAGGATCAAAGCTAAAGGTAAGATCAACGAATCAAGAGTGAGATAAGTTGTCGGGTCATGAAGCCAACAAATTCGATTAACATGATCACCAGTTTGTAAGGCCGTAAATTTCATAAGCCACTAATGATAATTGTTGAGAAACATGGGTTGTTATAACCATCAACAAGAGGAGTCGCAATTTATGAAAGAAGCTGTCAATGTAGGACGAGTGACGAGGTCACGATTGTTGAAGTGGTGTGATTTTTTGTTAACCATATATATATATGTTGTTGATTTTCAGAAGTCACAAAGGCCATTAATACATGATGACACTTAGAAATTTTATATATTTAAGTTATTATATTATTCTTTTATTAATTCAATTTTAGGGATAACATTTAATAATTTCATATATTCTAGTGATTAGATTGAATATGTTTAAAAAATTCATGAACTATATTAAATAAATTGAAAATTCATAGATCACATTTTTTTTTTTTTGGTCAATAGATCACATTACACATTGGATAAAAACTCAAGAGATAAATTAAATAAATTAAAAGTTCATAGATGACTATTTGCATCATTATCTAGAGATGGATATACACACGCATATAAGGTAATATAGGGTTTTTTTTAGAGTCGAAGGAAAAAGGAAAAAAGAAGGTAAAAACGGGAGGAGCGACCAGTGCTCTCACCCGCTCCGCACCTCACCGAACACCCTCTGCACCAGCCAATCGGGGCCGCTCGAGTCGTCCCCTGCTCTCCCACCTACCCCACGTCTCCCAATCAAAACACGGGAGCCTCTCATCCCGCGACGCACGGTAGCAGCCCCCAGCGCCCCCCCAAGGGAATGGCGGGGCGTGGGGGGCCCACCTTTCTCTCCTCCTCCTCGTCTTCCGTCAAAAATTCACTCCACTTTTTTCACTGCAAAAGAGGCGAGAGAGAGAGGGAGAGAGAGAGAGAGAGCGAGCGAGCGGGCGGGCAGGCGCTCGAAATCACCGGCGCCACCGACCTCCTCCTGCGATCGCCCGCGAGGGACGACGCATTGCGGCGATCGTCGCGGCGGCGGTCGCGGCCGGCTCGATTCCTTCGCGATTCTCGACGCGCGGCTGCATTTCGATCCTGCTTCTCCGGGAGGATTTCTCTCCCTTCCTCGGCCTCGCGCTGCCTTCTTCTCTTCTGGAGGTTTTGCTCGGCTCCGAAGTTTCCAGCGGACGATGCAGGTCGGTCTAGGATTCGAGTCCTTCTTCGCCGGCTCCGGCTCCGGTGCCGGCTCCGGCTCGGCACGCGGTAACTCCTCTCCCCCCTCTCTCTCTCACTCTCTCGTTTGATGTATCATTAGCGTTGCTTGCTCGCGAATGCCTGCGTGCGTACGCGACGAATGCATGCGGTTCTGCGAGCGCGATACGGCTCTGGTTTCTGGTTTCCGGTTTCCTGTCGTGTGATGGCTGTGACACGTGCTCCTCGGGCCTGCAATGCCCCGTTGCTCTGCTTATGCTGCGTTCCTGCAAACCCCCCTCCGATCATGGTCATTTTGTGAGAACGCTTTGCCACTGGAGTTGCTTCGACGTGTTTCCTTTTTATTTTTCTTGTCATTTTTGTTGTGGACGTTGTGAAATGGTTTTCGCCATCACAATCCGCCTGTCGGTCTGGCAGTCTCTTTCGTCGGGCCAGCAATTGAGTTTCGTGTGTACCGATCTAATGAGTGGGCTGAAAAGGATGGCCGGGAAAGCATATATGTGAAAGTCAGGTTACCCTGTGATCATGTCTTTGGAAAGAGTATGCATTTATTTGTTTTCCCTTTGGAAATTTAATTTTTTCATAGATCGTGTTTGTACGCTTTTAGTTTCGATTGCTTTTTTATCGCGTCATCATTTAGTAGCATGCCGAGTTAAATCGAGGAATCAATGTTTTGGGACTCATAGCGTATAATCCCTGACAAATAACATAGGGTAGGGCATCTGGTGCGACTTTAGCATGCTATCCAAGAATTCTGCGACATGGATTACACCAGTAAGTGGAACGAAAATAATGTCGAGAGTCCCTTGTTTAAAGTGTGGTACTGGAGTGGTAGGCTTCTTGTAACTATGTAGTTGAAATAAGGTATGATTGATGAATTATATTTGCCGCAGTGCACAAGAGTAATATGACATAAATGTAATGTGAATATAAGTCTAATGGGTGTTCAAGTATTGTAATGTAGGGAAAGTTGATTTCTTGTCCATATTGCTATTGTAAATTAAATGGCTTGTGTGTATAAAATACTCATTGTTGAATACACAGAATGTGTAAATTGAAATTTTCTTTTGCTGCGATAAATTTGGCATGCCGACTTTTGGCTTGTACAATGATGTTAGAGACTAGAATTTGTCAGTTTCAATTTATCTATTACTGTTTAAGAGAAGAATTTATTAGAAATGAGTGTTATCTGTGAAAAGGTTGGAGTGGCTCATGTAGAGAAGAAGGGGGAGGGTGGACATGGTTGTGGTGGTCTAGGCATATGAAGTCATGATAGACGGATGCTTTGCTGAGAAGGTGTGATTTGATGATAGGGAAGTGGGTCAGAACAAGTAGGGGAAATCTAAGAACATGTGTATAGGACTGCTAAAATAGATTTTCAGATGCTTTTGATTTTACTGTTATGAGGACTTCATACTTGATAATCGTGAGAACAAAGTGCATAAATGCAGCCTGCCTCTGTTGCTGCTGCTGTTGCTGTTTTATCTTTCAATTGTGGTAGAGGAGTACTTAACTGTACATCTGTAAATCACTTCGCCTTTTTTTCTTTTGATAATATCTGTTATAGAGGTATAGTTTGATCCGACAAAATTAAAATGTTTTCCTGGCGTTGTATATTGTGGTCATATGAATTGAATGTTTCTTCTCATACTGTCTTTTATCTTGAACAGGGAAGTACTCTGGAGGTCACAAGAAGATGAAATTTTCTAATGATGCAAATGATCAGCTGATACCATCATCCTTCAGATTTGTTTTTGAAGAGAAAAATGGTCAAACTCCTTCCTATGTTATTGACTACTCTGATCCGTTTGCGATCTACCGTATGCTGGACAAGGTGGACTCTGGCAAATACGGCAGTGTGACAAGAGATTTGGAAGCGGTGACTCTCCAGAAGATGCAGCACTTGACACCTTTTATTAATGCTCCGCTAAATACTGAGACCTATCCAAGAAAGGAGGTGCCAAAGCTTGCTTGGGAACCAGCTGGGAATTCTGGGCAAGAGAATATCATTACTTTGGATGATGATGGTGCAAGGAATGATGCTCCAACTGCAGCACAGCCTGTCCTTATTCTCGATGACTCAGATGAGGAAGACAATACGAACTGGAAACCCTCATATCCTTTTCAGCAAATTTTCTTGGCAACAAAACCAGGAGTTGCTGGACAATCTCCTGTGGGAGATATAGCGGTAACATTTCATTAAAGTACACATGCTTCAAATTTATATAATTATATAAGGACAACATCATTAGAACTGTTAACATGCCAATATTATTTAAGCTGGTAAGATGTTATGCTTTAGATGGCTTGGTGACCAATCTATGTCTTGATTTTGAGTCAAAAACTTGAGATTGTTTATAGTTTGACCACAAATTGGTCAAGCTTCTTGCAAGAAAAGTCTGTGGTGTACATCTCAATAGTGAAGTAGTGTTGTCTGCTTAAATTTCTTTTATCTTTGAACAGCAACATACACAAATATTATTGTGCTTTGTGATTTGTATGTACTGTGGCCTGTCATGGTCACTTACAGTTTTCTTTTGATGCAATGTGTTAAATAGAAGGGCAAGATCGCTCATTAATTTTTATACAATTACTTTGCCCTGTGTATCTGAGAAAAGTAAGAAGCAAATAAGGAGAATGAATAAGGAGGGGCTGCAATTGGAGGTGGAGATATTTTTCTTGCAGCCTTGCTTGGATGGAGGGGAAATAGGGGAAATGAAATGCATGGAGAAAATGGTCAGTCAGAAGGAAGTCTAGTGAAAATGTCTGTTTCAAGTGAAAAAGTAAATTTAATCACTTTCTTATCACTCTTCTTTCCAACTATCCAACTTGGAGTGATTTCTATGTTTGCCCCAAGTAAAATGTCTGTCCTCCCTTTCCATTGCTTCTTCCGAACCTTGGAATGTTCCACTCTAGCTCCCGTATTTCCCCCCTCCTTTTTTCTTCCACCTCTTTCCTCCTTCCTAAATGCAGTGGAGGAAGTAGCCTTGAAATCTGTTATTTTGTTGTTGATTTAACTATGCTCGATTATGTGTTGCGTGTTCTTACATAACATCAGCTAATTATTTTCAGAAGGTTTTTTACTCCTGAAAACTAGATGCACATTTCTTCTAATAAGTGGACCTCTTCACGTTATGCATTGTGTATGCACTAAATGTTCCTGAATGAAATGGAAGACGCTTTAAGTTCCGTACTGCGGCTGCTGGTTCTTAATCCTTGACTAGTGGTAAATGTCCACTTAAGCTTTGATGAGAAGAAAAGAAGTAGATTGCCCCAGAACATCCATTTGTCTATTTGATGATTATTGAATTCATTTTCTGCTGCCTGACAAAGTGGCTAGATTTTTGTCAAAAATGCATCTTCACCGTTTCAACGGAGTTTGCTGAGGCAATGACTAAGATCCATAGAAGCTACTCTTTCTCAAATGAGGATTAAGAACCCTTTGCTGTTGAGCTTTGCTTTTAATTTTTAGTATATACTTGTTTGTTTAGCTCATGGGTCGTGTTTTGCTTAAATGTATATGTATGGGTCATGCGAAGGAGTGTTCCGGGGGCACTGGCCGAGCATGCCACTCGGTTTTCAAAGCATTGATTTACATGCCATAGAAGAAGTTAGCACATTGGAAACTGTAACGTTTGCTTGTTTGGTTGCTGAGCAAGAACATATATGTGGTGTGTTTTTAATCTCATCGTCAACTACATAAATGAATTGCATCTCTTTCTCGACATTTTGAGTACTACATTTGTAATGTCATATAATGTTTGCATGTTTGCTACTGGCATTTGTATTGTGTTGTGCTCCCTGTGGTTCCTTTTGTTGTTGGAGTATCAGAAGATAGAATGCAAAAATCGACTTTTGAACCACATATTCTATTAGGCTTTTGCATCCTACCAAATTGCTCACATGCGTTTTCGTACTCTAGATGAAAGTTCCTGATTTTCCTTATTAAAACTTGCATTGAAGTGCACCTTTCCCCTTTATGTTGTATCTAGCCCATTTAAGACCCAGAATCTTCTTGCTTTTGGAAATTCAAGTTGTCAAGTGTTTTATTATCTAATTGTTATCCTGCTTACAAGATTTTGTTGCGTGTTATATTTAGGTAAAAAACTACAGAAACGTTGCTCAAGGAGATGGACTTCTGAATGCTGAAACTGAAACTAAGAAAGACAAAGGTGTATACGTCGGGGTAGACAATGAAGATGATCACCCAACAAAGGTTGATGATGGTCTTGGGGATATCTGGAATGAGATGACAATGGCGTTGGAATGTTCAAAGGTAGATGATTAATTCTTTATCAAGGCTCTTTCCTGTCAAAATCTCTATGAAGCCTTTGTGGCAATTTTCCTCCCTCCCCTTCCTAGTGACGATTTAAATATTTGATTCAGCTTGCTTTTGTTTTACATCATTAAATCACTTTCTGTCCGGTGCTATATTATTTATTCTATCTATGAAGATTCATGGATAGGTGGTGCAAGGAGGTGAAGGAACTGGTGCATTTGTTATGTGTAATATGGACCATTGTTGCTGAGTTTGATCTAAGCTTTTTATGGATTTCTTGCTGAGGAGGCATGTGGCGTAAAGTTGTTACTTTGAGGAGATGAAATTATGAGTTTCAGTTTAAACTGTAAAGCATGAATTGGCATATGCTCTTATTTGATCATATGTGTGCTATTTGACGTTCATACTTGTCAGCAAGAGCTCTTAGTATTTTAACCTATGATCCTTCTGCTGCTTCTCCTCTTTGTCACAATAGTGCTTGAACTTGCCCCAGTGAATTGAACTTTGGGACAGTAATATTGGCTTCGTACATTCTGCTGACTGAAGAAAAGGGATTATTTATAAGTGCTGATTATTTGTAGTGTCTGAGATCTGTTACTGGATTTGTAAAACTATTTACGTTCTCTTTTTTCATTATAGGCTGTTATGAAAGTAACTTGATTTATCAATGTCTACATGCTTGAAACTTATGGAAATATTTACTCTTCTAGAGCATAATGTGAAGTATTTTAATTCAATTCTGCTTTTGTTAGGATATTGCTGAGGATATGGAGAACTGGGAGCATCCTTCATCTGATGACAATTCAAGTGAAGATATGGAGGACTGTGACCATTCATTTGTTCTCAAGGATGATATTGGTTTTGTTTGTCGAGTTTGCGGGGTTGTTGATAGGAAAATCGAGACCATATTTGAGTTCCAGTATAATAAAGTAAGCTTCATCTATTGCATTCTGAATTTCCAGGCCATCTCCACAATCTTCAAAATTCCCATTTATGTTCAATAATTTATTTAGATGAATATTTGTAACTGAGCATGAAGACGCAGGGGCATTGATCGGTTTCCGCATCCAATCTGCAAGAGGTCTCATCACAATTGTCTTTTGATAAGTTATTAACCTCTGTTGCTCAGACCCTTTATCTCTTGGGGGAATTTGTTAATGTATGTCTGGTGAGATTTTCACACAACCATTAAAGTTGATTGCATTGGGCTAGGGTGCTTAAGAATTGCCCAAATGGAGATTCTTGAGTGGAATTTCATGTTAAACCCTAAGGCCCATGGATCTTCACAGTATTCACTTAGGCTGCTGGGTGGTTGCCTAAGAGTTTTATGGTTTAATAGAGGACAACAGACTGTAGGAAAGTGATACCAGGAATATATGCATTGGGGACTATGTAGAACATTGCCATAATAAGATAACATGCACCTTGAAATTTTACCAGCTGCAGTTTCTTGTAGGAGTTTTCTCATTGGGATAATTCCAATTTGTGG
Source organism: Eucalyptus erythrocorys (assembly GCA_014182555.1). Lineage (NCBI taxonomy): Eukaryota > Viridiplantae > Streptophyta > Magnoliopsida > Myrtales > Myrtaceae > Eucalyptus > Eucalyptus erythrocorys. The sequence goes on from CM024603.1 coordinate 23,654,057, forward strand.
TTCTTTAATTTATGTCAATTATGTAGTTCTTCATCTTTTAATTAAACAATCAAATCTTTTAACTTGCTTGATTGCACAGCTTGCATGATTTGTGCGATGGAGCTCTTAGTTATTAGCTTGCTTTATCAACACTGACATTGACTGACAGGGCAATTTTCTATAAAAAAAAAATTCAAAAAATGAATAAAAAGTTTCTAAAAATCAAGTTAAGGTTTCAGATTAATTGAGAAATTTAAAAAAAAATGGAAAAAATCTGGAGAGAGAGAGAGAGAGAGAGAGAGAGAGAGAGAGAGAGAGAGAGAGAGAGTTTGAGGGAGAGGAGTTAAAGGCGGTAGCCGCCACCGGGAAGGGGTCTGGTGGTGGTGGCTCATGGTGCTGACTATCAACCATTGCCTCACTCTAATTTAGTAGTGGGCCCGCCATTTTTGAATGTTCAATTATTTATTTGCTTTTTTTTTTTTTTTTTTTATTGTTTCCATGTCAGTTGTTATGTCAGCATAATTAGGTGTGTCAAGACAGAGATTTGATTTCATAAACCATGCAAATTAAATGGTTCGATTGCATAAATTGAAAATTGGAGGACTCATTGGAACAATCACAGAAATTGGTGGACAGGGAAAATTCCTTTTCTTGTTAGATTATTGATTGAGACAACTCTCTGATCTGTTGCAGCCTACCTTTGCATAATTACATTCACTCCTGTCACTTATATTATGCTCCATGTATCTCAGGTAAAGAAGAGCAGCAGAACATATGTGTCTGATAACCGGAAAGGCAGCGATGCTTCAGGGTTGGCTGGTTTTGACCTGCCGCAGGATGATTTGGCAGTGACAGAGATTGCTGCTCATCCAAGGCACATGAAGCAGATGAAACCTCATCAAGTGGAGGGCTTTAACTTTCTTGTGAGCAACTTAATTACTGATAATCCCGGTGGCTGTATTTTGGCCCATGCTCCAGGTTCTGGGAAGACATTTATGATGATCAGCTTCATGCAGAGCTTCCTTGCAAAGTATCCTCATGCCAGGCCTCTTGTGGTGCTTCCTAAAGGAATTTTGCCTACATGGAAAAAGGAATTTCAGACATGGCAGGTGGAGGACATCCCATTGCTCGACCTCTATAATAAAGCAGATAGCCGGGCCCTGCAACTGGAGGTTTTGAGGCAGTGGGTCAATCAAAAAAGCATACTTTTCTTGGGGTACAAGCAGTTCTCTGCAATTGTTTGTGACACTGTTACCAGTGCTCATTCTATTAAATGTCAGGAAATACTGCTGCAAGCCCCGTCACTTCTTATTTTGGATGAAGGGCACACACCCCGGAACGAGAACACTGATGTTCTGCAATCTCTTGCCAAAGTGCAGACACCAAGGAAAGTTGTCCTTTCAGGAACTCTCTATCAAAATCATGTGAAAGAGGTATTCAATATATTGAATCTTGTCCGTCCCAAGTTCCTGAAACTGGACTCATCACGAGTTGTTATTAAGCGCATTTTGAGTAGGGCAAACATGTCTGGGATTAGGAAGCAGATGAATGGTGGAAAAGAAACTTTCTTTTACGATTTGGTGGAGCATACTTTGCAGAAGGAAACTGACTTCAAGAGGAAAGCTACTGTCATCCAAGATTTACGAGAGATGACAAAAAAAGTCCTCCATTATTATAAAGGTGATTTCTTGGACGAGCTCCCTGGACTTGTTGACTTCACTGTAGTGCTGAATCTTAGTCCAAAACAGAGGCCAGAAGTGGAGAATGTGAAGAGGCTTTCACGGAAGTTCAAGATGAATTCTGTTGGAAGTGCTGTTTATCTGCATCCAAAATTAAAACATTTGTCTCATAGTTCCGCTGCAACTAATGGTAATAGTAAGTTAGTGGATCCTCAGACTATGATGAAGATAGATGAGTTGCTGGAGAAGTTAGATGTAAAGCAGGGAGTTAAGGCAAAATTCTTTCTAAATATCCTGAGAATGTGCGAGTCTACAGGGGAGAAGTTACTGGTCTTCAGTCAATTTTTATTGCCGCTGAAATTCATGGAGAGGTTGGTGATGAAAGTGAGAAGATGGTCTGTTGGGAGAGAAATCTTTTTCATATCAGGTGAGTCAAGTACCGAGGAGCGGGAGTCATCCATGGAGCAATTCAACAATTCACCTGATGCCAAAGTTTTCTTTGGCTCAATCAAGGCATGTGGTGAAGGAATTTCTCTTGTGGGTGCATCACGGATTATTATTCTGGATGTCCACCTCAATCCTTCAGTTACTCGGCAAGCAATAGGTCGTGCATTTCGACCTGGGCAGAAGAGAAAGGTCTACGCATATCGACTTGTTGCTGCCGATTCCCCCGAAGAGGAAGATCACGTTACATGCTTCAAGAAGGAATTGATTTCGAAGATGTGGTTCGAGTGGAATGAGTATTGTGGTTTTCAGGACTTCGATGTGGAGACCGTCGACGCAAAGGAATGTGGTGATCCTTTTCTGGAGACCCCATTCCTCCATGAGGATATCAAAGTCTTGTACAAAAGGTTAGTGCCCGACAGTTCTCAGCCTTGCATACACAGACATTTGAATCTGTGTACTAAGTTTCTGTCTTGTGCGTCTTTTCCAGGTAATTCTGGGACAGAGGATGATTGAAGTAGCAGAGGTATATTATGAACATGTGTAAATGTCTTATCGCAGGTTGGAGCATTTTGATATGTGAATATGGCAGTCTATCAAACTCATGCTTCATTCATGAAAAGAAAGTGAACGCTCTTTTATTTATATGTGATCTCTGCATTTTGTTTTAGCTTGAATCGTCCTGGATTTTATGGTACTGCGACCTTCCTGATGTCTAGTGCAATTTCAATGGTCTACTTTTTAAAGTTACTCTTTTAGTTCATTCCAATATGCCTTTTGCTCTGCCACACAAGGGTTAGATAGCTATACCTGTAGTTTTGTTTTCCCTTTACCCTTCTTCCGTATGGGACAAAGTATCAAATTGTGTCGCCCAAAGATTGCTCCATTATAATTTCAGTCAAACTCCATGAGTCGATGACCATACTCTTCGACTTGATTGACATTTACTCGACTGTCAGTCACTTGACTGAAAACCGTTCGTGTTTGGTAAGACTTATTTCAGTTAGTTTCCTACAGTAGTTTCTTACAGCCAACCGTGGTGGTTGACTGTCAACGGTGTTCGCAATCAATTTGAGATGTGATTACTCTGTCCCTGCTTGATGCCCAAAATGTTGTGTTAATTCTCACTGTCAGCCTTGGCTCGACGTAAGAGACTTCTCCGCAAATTCTAATCAACATTGAGCCGATTCACCAGTTTCTGTTAATGTAATAGGCGGTGTCTTCGATTGATGATTAACTTCAGCTCTTTGACATTGACATTGGCTTTTGAAGGGTGTCGATACAAACATACATGTGTATGAATAGCCTGTCGTCGTCACAACAACCACACTTTCTATTTTCACCTTTAATAAGGCTAGGTAATTCTGATAGCGTGGCGGTAGGGCTGTTCTCTTTTCATCTCTTGTGTCAGCACCTTGAATTCCGATTAATATCCAGCATCATGTGCAGCAACCCATTTCTTGTGGGTTAACGGGTATGACGGCACCAATGTCTTTGGTTGCTCTCGTTTCGGGCGGGCTTCTTCTGTTAGCTCCTACCTCGCTTTCCCTCCCCTCCACAATGTACACGCGCGGCTCTCAAATCTCATATCCGAGAGTGCGCAACGACCAGCTCGTGGTGGTCACCCGACCACCGCAAGGTGGCGGGGGAGCCCAGGCAAAGGCAACCATCGCGAGGTGGTCTCGGGACCCTTGCAAAGACTGTTCTTAATGTCTTTCATTTTGTCAAGTTGATGGTCGTCCATTCACGGCACCATATAAGCCACATTGACACGACATGCAAATAAAACCGTGAAATGCTACAAACCTTTCTAGAAAGTGTAGAGACGATTTCGGAACCAAAAAACATGATAGATGGACTATTTCAATTTGTGAAAAAGAACATGAAGATCGTTGACGTCATTATTCCTTTTCTCCTTTTCTCCATGTGACAAAAATCACACGACATGGCTTGATGCAAGCCGGGCCGGCGGGTGCCCCTGACTTAGGCCCTCGAACTCCATCGACTTTTGGCCCGACGGAAGGCCGTAGCTTCGTGAATACCATCATCTCCTCCGGTGGATACGATAGGGCGATTCACTGAGTTGGACAAGGGTAAGGTCCCACCATCGTGATGCTGCAAGCTGAGAGTCGGAGAAACCCCGGTTACACTCGCGAATCGCCATGATCGGTCTTATTCATGATCATCTTGAGATATATATCCAAACGTCTCCTTTCCGATGATCAGTGCTGCGGTTCCTTTGAATCATGAAAGTCTGCACTCAGCAAAAGCAGTATCTTGTCTAATGCGACATGTGACATACATCCCTTTTCCTCCTGCACTAGCGAACTCGAGTAATCATTCCTCCCCCACTTTACATCCAACTTCATTGAAATGTCATACTTTGCATTAACTTTATTAATTACCAAATAGCGGAACCCATCAAGTACTTTGTCTATATTATGCGATCAACACAGTAAATAACCCGTTCTGTTTTCTTAAATTTTGATGTCCTAAACAATATCCCGCTTCTTTAGGAATCATGTCTATCATTATAAATTTTGAAGATGGATATTTCCTAACTTTAGTTACACCTTTTATACTGTAAACACGGATAGTGTCGACATCTCAAATTTCGCCCTTTTCAAAAAATTCTTAGATTGACCGAGGGTTGACCGAGAGTTGCCCGACCATATACAAAAGACATCTTCAATTTAAAAAATGGGTAGGTCATAATCGTCAAGAGGAATCTTTTGCACCCATCTTAGCAGCCTTCGAGACCCATCGCCATCGTGGTGGCGAGGCATCGGGTTGACCTATTAGAGGAAATAAGCATGTAAAGGAGCTCCGTTACTGTCTGATGTTGAAGCCCCGGCCATCTGGCGTGGTATATTGGTTGCAAAGAAGGCATGGGACAACGTTTTTTAACTTAAAGCTCTGCTCCTGTCTAATTTTGAGGAAAGGCTCCGTTAGCGTCTACTGAGATGGAGATCGAGGTAGCGACGAGGTTGGGGGTTGGTTTTCTGATTCTTCAGTGTTTGACACTTGGTTCCTCGGAGAGCTGAATCCCGCATGAGGATGCGAAAGTCCGTACCAAATGTCAGTGCCCGTGACCGAGTTCTCAGCTTTTGCATATACAACATTTTCTTGCGATCCGCACCTTCTTGAGATGCGAACGTCCTGAGAACGGGGCAATCTCAGTGGTTTGCCCTTTCAAAATGCATGACATGAACTGGGAAGTGAGATAGAAAGAGCCGTGGAAAATGAGATGGATGACAACTTATCCCAACCTCTATTTCATTCCACTATACCCATTTTCCTTCCACACAAAAAACAGACAGTTGTACCTGTATATATTTTTCTCCTTCCACATATGTAACCGAAGTATCGGATATACATCTTTACAAATAAAGCTAACTCCTCCAAACAATATCTTCATATACAACTGTTCTTTACACGTTCTCCCCTACATTGTCTATTTTTCACCTGCAGGCCGGTTCTGAGAGAGAGCAGAAGGGCATTTGGCGAGCACGGCCTATTCTCCTTTTTATCTATTTAAATGAGGATCTTGGAATTCCGATCGACGTTGACCCACGTCGTCTGCATTGACCTCCTTTGTTTTATGCGACAAAATCGTGGAACAGCTGGTTTGAAGCAAGCCGGTGCTGCTGGTCACCTGGACTTGAGCCCTCGAATTCCATCGTCTCTGCCCCAACGGAAGAGGCCGCCGTGTTGTAGAAGCCATCTCCTCTCATGGATGCGATACCGTGATCCATGGAGCTGGACAAGGGTAAGGTCCCGCCGTCACAGTGCTGCAAGCCGAGAGTCAGAGAAACCCCGGTGCCACCCCCAAATTGTCCGAAATTGGACACATTATAAGCAGCCGTGGCTGCAGCCATGAACCTGTTGTTTCCCCCGTCCGACTGAACGATGCCATCCGAGAAGAGCATTCCATCGTTCCCACCAGGAATGTGCCCTCCTCGTAGCTTAAAACCATACTCGGCGTCGACTTCACCATGTGTCCCGCTATTGAAAGTCGGTCCAGAGATCTCCATCTCATGGTTGACTACAGGTGGTTTTAAGTCCATGAAGTTCCCCGTTCCGCATCTCTTGGTGGCCGTTGAGCTCGCACTCTGCTGCAAATCTTCACCCTTGTCCTCCGAAGACCGGCCATCACCTCCCGTCGCCTTGGCCGCAGTTTCAGAGGAGGAGTTAGAATCCATCTCGGGGTCGCCAATCTCCTCTTTGTACATTTCTTCGACCATAGGCTTCCATAGGCGCACTCGAGCATTGATGAACCAGTTCGAGACCTACATAAGTGGCAAATGCATGACGATATGGGTTGACAAGTACCACTCACTTCAACAAATAATCATCAAGGCATATTCAATTGGCGAGATGATGTTCTCCACGTAAAAAGAGGATCTAAAAGTTCTACATACGGAATTTCTATACTGACGGAACCGCTTGCAATCCAGCTTACACTGAATCAGTGAAGTATCAGAATACCTCTGTGAGATTCGATTTATGGAGTGAAACATGGCATGTATAGGTAGCAGGTTCTTGGGAAGATTGGAGGATCCTAGTAGCACTTCCGAGTCATAACTCACATGTTATGTTCCTTTTATAGGACTCTTCTCGTCATACGTGTAACTTGGCCGATACAAGACTCCACGAAATCTCAGGATGCATATGTATCTAGACATCAGATAATTTGGCAACGGCGAGAATTAAAAGCAGAACTATTACCTGACTTCTAGTCAATCCCGTCTGCCTTGCTAGCATGATCTTATCCGAATCTTTCGGGTATCTAGTCACCATCAGATCAGCGATTACACAAAGCATACAAGAGTTCCGGGAAAGAAGAAACATTGAAAGTTGAGAATGAAAACGAAAGGCAGCATTCAGATCAGGGGGGGACTTACGGGTGAAGGAAATGTTCAAACAGCCACGCGCGAAGAATTGAAACTGAGTTTTCGGGCAAACCCCTTTGTGGCCTCCAAGCGTGCTGTTGCATTATACCAAGATGCTGCATCGACCTCTGCTGCCTCAGATGCTGATCCACATACCGTAATCGTGATATTCCGTTGCTGTTGGAAGTGTCTTGCTCTCCGAGACTTTTACGGGTTGCTTGAATTTGACCCGTGATTGCGTCATGCAGGCACCGGAAGTGGCGGGATATCCTCTGGAGCGCGAGCGCTGTGTAGGGCTTGGCTGCACCACTTCCTGCTATTGTATCAAAAGACTGTACCACGATCTGCATTTGGTGATAGTACTGCTTGTACCTTTTATCAACCTGTGAGCATTGCAGGCAAAATAATGAACCCTTTTGTCAAACTATCATCCAAAAGCGACACCACAATCTAAACTTTTGAAATAGAAGCGATTAGTTACATCCTAAGTTGATTTAGAGACTAAAGATTATTGCATCTGTATAATGCAGGTCCATATCACTAACCGCAAGCTTTTTGTGCAAAATGAAGTGGCGAACTAAAAAGATACTTTGTTTTGATGTTGGAGACAATTCTAACTACTGATCTACACTATGTACTAATCAATTCGCACAACACTTTATTGTCTTATGTATTGATCATATGCAGACATGATAGACATTTTGTGGTGTAAAGCATGTCAGTGAACACCGGTTTAAGATCAACAGGATGGTCAAATTCTGGGTTCTTTTATCAGATAGAGTAAGTAGGCCTGCCAAATCTTTACGACAAGAACTAGCAGTCAGCCATTTAACCCTTTTTTTCCCCTTTTTTACAGCTCTTTTCTCTTAGAATTCTCCCTGATGAAAGACATTTCCTTGTGTCTCTCGCATTATTAAAATTTTCTTGTTTAGTATACGAGTCCTTGCAATCATATGATCTCTAGTAGCCAAGTAGTTTTACAAAAGAATCAGCATATATTGAGATTGCATTTAACAACATCTAACAAATAATTAATCTAAATCCACTGATCAACAACAAGCTTTTGACGTTGCAATCATTAGAAAGATGAACATTTAATTAATCTATCATTCCAGAAGAATAAAACCTCTAAATTGAGAGCTAAAAATTGCAATTAACATCATCTACAAGCGTCAGATAATGCATATCAGTCTCCAAGGTAAGCGAAAGATGAACAAATTTGCTTACCTCATCCAACATGGACAAGAGCTTCGTGAGCTTGTTCTGCAAATCTTGTTTTTCAGCAGCAGAAAGCTCGCTAGAGTTACTGGCGGATTCTTGGGGATTTGAGGATGCTTCGTTCTTGGAACCCGCATCCGCATCTTTGGGGCTCCTTTGGTTCTCATGTCTAGATTGGTCATTCGCGTCATCAGGGCGCTTCAAAGCCTTCCGCACATTCACTATTTCATCAAGCAGTTGCTGCGCCGCCCTCAAGTACCTAGAATTGGGAATGACTCTCACGATGGTTGACATTCCATAAGGAATGTCCCCTCCCTTATTCACATCTTCATCGCCTCCAGGAAAACCTGCCGGAGCACAATCAGCGTTTCTTGACCGCTCAGAACCGGTCCTCCCACCACCATCCCCAGATACCATGGGAATAGGACCCAAGAACGATATGGAACTAAGATTCGCAGAAGGCATATGAATTCCCGATGGAATCTGCGTGCCAAGGCTGAGAGACAATCCCTGGCCGTGTGGGCTCTGTAATGGTGGCATTAGTAGCATCTCGTTTCTCCCGTCTCTCCACAACGTGAAATCTTGATCTCCACTTCGTGACCCACCAAAATTGGAAAGGATTTCTTGCTGCTGCTGCTGCTGCTGCTGCACCGAATCAATACCCCCCACCGAGGGCACCTCCATGCCGTTGCTTTGCTGCTGAGAATTCCCCCCCAATGGATTATCCGCGTAAGGCCCAGGATTCATATACAGCATCATGTTGCCGGACAGAACAGGCGTCTCGGGGAACGAACTGTGCATAGATTCTCTTAAGTAGAGGGCAGGTGCAGCATCCCTTTGATTCGAATTTGTATAGTAAGTCGCCATATTATTTCCACAATCTAAGGATCCGTACTCTCGGTTACTGGGACAATAATCGCATCCTCAGTCTGGCATTAGAAATAGAGCAAAAATGAAAAAGCTGTTCAATATCTGAAATCACGCATGACTATTTGGTGTTTAACAAGCTGAGATGTGGAATTATCATATCGGAAATTCTAGTCAATCATAGGTCCATGGAAGCTATACCAAGAACTGTAAAAGTTAACTGGCCCTGAATAATTTAACATGCGGCTCCAAAAGATCATAGCAATACCTTCTGGTGAATAATATATTGACTTTAGATTAGTTTCAAGACAAACCCTCTATCAGCAAGAATCATCCCAAAAACAAAGGCGCAACTTTGCTTTTAACAGAATCTGATGGTCAAGCTCGTCACACTGACGAGATGGAAAATCAGCTGAAACCCCAAAATCGAAAACAAAACGGACAAAGACGGTTCCCCAACAAAAATGATTTTGGACAAGAAACTGAGCGATCAGTAGGCAGAATTTCTTTCTTCCAACCACCCAACCAGAATCATAACATGCTAATCATATGGCAAGACAACCAGGACAGGCCCAGAACATGCTAAGAAATACTGTTTGAACAAAGAACCAAACAAAAGATTCATTTAAGGTTATGATAATCTTCCAGTTCCAGAAGAACTAAGAGAAAGAAGCGAGAGTAGAGTACTAGCATGGAAAGTCCAAAGGGAGGAAGGGAGAAAACCCAAAAGAGGCTAAAAAATGCAGAATTCAATGCCTGAGCAGGTAAGAATAACATAGCCAAGGAAAGTCAAGAAAATATGGTACTTATAAAATAATTACCTTGAGACAAGCAACGGATGTGGGATTAGTGGGGAACAGAAAGAGCTCTTGAGAGAGAGAGAGAGAGAGAGAGAGATCAATTTGATGGAAAATCCTCTCTGGAGACCAAAAACACTTGCTGATCCCAAGATGTTGATCCTCTCGTCCAAAATATCTCAGCACTTGTCAACAAACGCAGAAGAAGAAGAAAAGACAAAGACAGAGATAAAAAGAAGAAGAACAAGAGCAGGAAAAAAGGGGAGGGAGAGAGAGAGAGAAGGAAAACTTCTGCAGCTTCACTTCTAATGATGGAAGAAGAGATGGGGGATAATTTCAAAGGGACAACAGATCAAACACCCCCGCAATTTCTTTTCTTTTTCCTTTCCTCCTATTTCCTACTTATCTGTATTCCCCTACCCATCATTTCACCCATCCCCACGTGTGAATTCCACACGCTCGCAGGCTCTTCTTCCTCCAAAAAACCAAGACGCTCTCTCTCTCAAAAGAGTTCCTCCTCCTCCTCCTCCTCCTCCTCCTCTTGTTTTGGGACTATCTCTGTTTGGTTAAGGAGCTCAATCTCTAACTACTAGTTGGTGGACCTAAAACCAAAAAAAAAAAAATGGGTAATAAGAAAACCCTTCTAGTAAACCTCCTCACTCACCAACAGCATGCTTTCTCTCTCTAAAGACTCGTTTTTTTTTTTCCTTTTTCCCCTCTCTTCTTTCTTCCTTCTAGCTGTCTCTCTCACCCCATGGGCGTGGAAGGTCTCTGGCTTCTTCAATATCCACCATTGGAAACAATATTCTATTCCGTCTGTTGGCTCATTCAAACTTAAATAATTCATCAAGTTTATTCGTTTATCTCTTTGAATTTGGTGTGCTCTTTAAAAAAAGGTGATTGGCGCACCATTAGTAGGTGCCCATATCCCTGCGTTTGTCTTTTTCTTCAAACCGGCAATTAAAGTTTCTTTTTTTCTTGCAACGAAGGTGCTGGCTTTACATGTATTTTTATTTCTCCCCCAATGGAAATTTGGATTTTCTTTTCTTTTCTTCCTCTGCCTTGCTGTTCATGTGTCAGTGTCAAGCCTTAATAGGTTTTCAGGTTTTATGGATGGAGTCAAATGTCAAGTTTCTCGCCCTGCAAGTACGCTAAACGCCTTCAACCTTTTCAAGAAAATATGACATAAATGAAAAAGAAAACCAAGAAGGCAGAGAAAATGAAAAGATTAAAAGTTGCTTCCCTTAGAAAAACCATTTCATATCTTCGTTCATAATTAACCGGTATAATTAGTTAATTATAGTGACATAAATTCTAATCAATTTTACAGCTAAATTGTGAAAAATCTTACTATATCGATATGCTTTTCCTCCTGTTACTTGCTTAGGTCTTGCGCGCCCAAAGCAAAGCCATTGCCTGCGAAATGAAATAGCAAATGGAATATCATTTCATTCTTTTTTTTTTCTTTTCCATTCATTTGCAGCTTAAAAAAAAAATGTCCAAGTTCCACACCCTCAATCAAAATGTTCAACTTGAGTTCTACCACACTATGTGCACTATTCAATTCGATTTAACATGTAGATGTGAATGTAGTCCTCAAAATGTATCACAAAATCAAATTGAGATTCAAGAAAATAAACCCCACTTAGTCTTTAATTTTCAGTTGACGCTTTCCGCAGCAATCATATTCACGAGTACTTTAGAAAATCTACACGATTTAAAAATGTAAATCTACTCTATATCCAATTTCAAGCCTAGTGCAAATTTAGTAAAACCGAAAATGTATAGTCATTTGAGGTTTTCCTGTTAATTAATTAATTCATGGTTATTTAATGTGAAAAGATGCATGCTGTGTCTCGACATTGACACCAAACATTGCATTGGTGTACGTGCAAATGAGTCGGGTATTAAAAAAATATCTTTTGTGCCAAACCCACTTCTTTTTTCTTTTTCTTTTTTGTCCTAGCTTCAATTCCACTTTTCATCCCTCATTTTTTAGACAAAAAAACAAGTACTACTTTCGAAACGAGGGATAAAATCCAAAAAGAGTTTAATCACCTTTCCCAAAGAACTCCAAGCACACCCCATTTCCCTAGACCCCAACCCTCATGTCTCCAAATCTAATAACTTCTAAAATCCTCAACACCATGAAAACCTCCTCCAACCACCACCACCACGACCCGCTTGCCTCCCTGCTACTATCTTCGGCGATGGGGGCTCTCAACAACATCCCCCTGTCCCTATATCCAAGTCAGCTCTCTCCCATAGAAAGAAATGGGGGCTTAGGGTTATCACTTGTGAAGACAACCGGCGGCGATCAGAGTTGCAACAATGATTGGTGCGGCAACCCATGCAAGACAATGGCAGTAAGCTAGGTTAGGGTTGGAATTTTCTAATGAAGGGGTCCTTGGGATGGTTGGGAAATTTGGAATCTAGTGAAAGCATTTTGGAAAGAAAATGGGATAATTTTAAAGCTATATATACTCATGTTGTCGTATATAGAGGTGCAAAATGGCCAAGAAACGAGAATTAAGAAGCAAAATATCAAAGTGAAAAATTTAAATGGGCATTTGATGTTTTTCTAATGTATAAGTATGCAAGCATACCACCGCCTGCGGTGGTCGCGATGGTTTGAGCTCTCTCCCTAACGCAGGAGGTTCAAATCCCCTCACTCCACGTCGCTAGGGATTCTTAAGTGTGACGTCGGAGTGGTGGGTCCTCCGCTAACGTCACTCCCGGGGTTTCTTCTCATTGTCGGCGGCGTGCGGGGTTCACTGGTCGCCAAAAAAAAAAAAAAAAAAGTATGCAAGCATGCTTGTTTCTGTTTGTCTAATTCACTGCCGATGCACCAGTTAATTTTTAAAGCTACATACTTATAAGCTAGATCAAGACGCTTCCAAAACCTCAACTCTAATTGTTTCGACCAAAAAAAGACTTCACTTGATTTTTCTAATCCAATTCTTTAATATTCCACAAAGGCCACAATTTCCTTTTATTTTCTATTTTGTTGATAGTTCCACAACCCCAATTGCTTAGGAGGTCCCCACGCAAAAGAGGACCGCACAAATTATGATTTTTTTTGCAAAAAAAAAAAAAAAAAAAGAGAAGGAAAAACATTAAAATAAAAGAAAGCAAATTAAAGCAAAGCAATTTGTTATATAATCTCTCCAAGAATTGCCAATTTCCCTTTCCACTTTTTTCAGAAATTATTCCCCCTAATTCCACATTGAGAAAAGCATCATCCTATGTGGGACCCATTGGACTCCAATTGGTGCATGGCCCTTTTTGTATGGCAATGGAGTTCTGGTTTGCATGAACGGCCAAGGATATAAACATATTAATCTAGAGTGGCATCATGGAATCTCCACTGTAGAAATAAAGTACAAAATTAGTAAACAAACATGTCTTCTTGACTTCAATACCAAAACTCATCCAAAAAGGCCGGTCTTAATGAAATAGATAACCTATATACTATGTGATTGGCTTTCGTTTTAACTGAATATAATAACAATTACCATTAGATGTGATTGTTCCGAATCGAGAATATAAAGCATCGATGGTATGAAGAATATGCTACTTACTAGACGTGAGTAGTGGAGTTGGTTCAACATGAAAATTAGATTGAATTGGCCTAGACCAATCGGCTGATTCTAGGAAGAACTAATTCGATTCCCAATTTTACAAACCTAGAACTACCCCAAAACTGATATGGTTCTTTATTCTAAGGCTAGAGTTGCCGATTATATATAGGAACTAGTTCGCCCAATCCAATCATCGGTCCGAACAGTTCTAAATCAGTTTTATATTCTATTGAAAAGAAGAAGAAGAAGAAGAAGAAGAAGAAGAAGAAGAAACTCACACCCATTAAGAATTGAACCTTGGTCTTCAACATGAGCAAATAACGACATAATTACTTGACCCATTAAAGTTTTTATAATAAAATGGTGCAACTTTTGTATTTTATCGTAAAAATTTGGCCCAAAAGATTAAATGGTTGGTTCCCGGAACCGATCATCCTATCTTGTGGCCTTATAATTTCGATACACTCATTCATTTTTATTGATCATGCTAAGCAGTTGAGACTTTGGGAAGACAACGCAAGAGAGGTTTTGAAATTTGATTTGAGTTTGAGATCTCACATGTCAAGAACATGTAAGATAGAGCACGTGAATAAATTTAAAATGTGTCGAGCTTTCTGCGTAATTGATTATTGGGAAAAAACTACGAGACTCTGAAATCCTCATGTGCAATCCAGAGGGTAAAAAAAGTCAAAAATATGTCTTGATGGAAGCACGTGTTGGCTTTTAGTGACAAGGAGAATGAGAGAAGCCAAACATATCTTTACATCGTAATCAGAACCCCCCATACGACGTTATCGATTTCGCAGGTCGAGATGAAAATGGAGGGCAACTCGAGGTTGTCGGATAGAAAGGACAAGATGACGTCCAAGTTTATTGTAAGATAAATACTATAAAAAATAGTAATATTCTAATAAAATGTACTACATAGTTATTCCTACGTTATTCGAATTTTTTATTTTATAAATAACCCCATTTAAAAGGCTAAAATTGCAATATTTTTAAATTTGTAATATTTTTTTCTTTTTCCCAATTTCTTGACATTGTGCCAATAATATCTCTTCATTGATTAATAGTTTAAATATCTTATAATAAGGCGATATTACAAAATCTTTAAGTGTGTTTGTTTCGTAGAAAATGAATAATTTTAAAAATATTTTTCTAAAAATGATCATTTGCATTGATTATAAAAATAAACAAATGAATGATATCTTCATCATTACGAACATATTTATACATAAATTATTATCAATAATGAACTAATATTTTATTAACTTATCATTTGAAGTAATACAAACGATTTGGAAAATATTTTCTTAACCATTCATTCCTCGCAAAACAAATAGGAGCCTAAATATCAATTTTTACGTGGTTACATAAAGAGAATTCGAACACCCCGATATGAGCAAGCAAAAAGTGATCGGCAGCTCAAATATTGGACTTGATTTGGTAAATTCATATATGCCCTCAATAGAATTACCTCAAGTCTCTTGCTAATTGAGAGGGGGGAGGGGGTGTAAAACTCCAGGACCAAAATGAAAGAAAAGGGGAAAAAGAGGGGCCAAATAGAGGAACGCAAGGGAAAAAGGAGGGTCGACGAGGAAAAGAAAAAAAAAAAGTGGAGTGCGGTGGGGGTGAGAGTGAGAGAAGCGAAAAGCACTTTGACGTGGCGTGGTAATTAAAGCACGGCGTCGGCGTCGGAAGGAATGGGGGAGAGAGAGAGAGAAAGAGAGAGATGACGACAACGTGCGGGATCCGCCTAATGGGAAGACCAATCCAACGTTCGAAACAGACGTCGTCGCGGGATTGGCCGGAAGAGGCGTGACCCGGAAGAGAATCCATCGTTTCCCACACGAGCCGGTAGAAAGATTTGGCTTTTTCTCGCACGTGCGGCGACTTTTCTTTTCTCGTCTTTTGCTCATGGACAAAACACAAAATGGAGAGAGAGAGAGAGAGAGATATTATGATGATATTCCTATTTTTATCGATTTTCCTGTGAATTTTTGGGAGGACAACAAAAAGTTTTCCTTAAGAAAATTCTTTTTCCCAATCTATTAATCTATATGAACAGGAAAATGATATTCACACCACTAAAAACTCATCTTCCCCAAATTTTTCGTATTTTTACAATTTGATCGGATTAATTTGCCCTGAACAATTCATCCATAATCAAAATGGGGGATTTTTAAATTGTAAAAACAAAAGTACCCTCTAACAAATTTAGTAAATTAAGTCTAGGCTTGCCGTTTTCTTTCTTCCATATCTAAAAGCCTAGCTCTATTTTCATTTACATTCTTAGTACCCTCTTACGAATTTAGTAAATAATCAAATAAGTCTAGACTTGCCGTTTTCTTTCTTCCATTAGCTAAAAGCCTAGCTCAACTTTCGTTTTCATTCCTAGTGCGTGTTTTCTTAACAGAGTCTCGTATTCTTTCATTTTGTTCCGGTGGTATTTTGCACTCATTCAAACAATCACCCATTTTTCAACAGGCATCTTAGTCATATACCCATCATAAAGTCTAAAATTTAAATACCGTATAGAAGGAAAGTATCTCGACAAGTATTCTTAGAAAATATAACTCATTTGAAATTAGTATAAACAGTACAATTAAGGAATTCTGTTTAATTCATAATTTAATTAGAATATAAAGTGATATATAATAAGATATCTAATTCACAAGAAGATCAAGTTATCTGCATTTTGAATCAAAGCTTACTTCTTTTCTCGGCCGTAGAGGTATACCTTGAATCATAACACGAACTAGTTCATTTCGTATGTATAAATTGCGCTCACATTTAAATAGTATGGTAAACTTAATTATTGAACAAATGAATAATGTGCATCTTAGTAAATTAAAATGGAAAATCAAACAACTTAAAAGCACATTTCATCAAAGAATAAATGATTTGCAATTTGAAGTATAACTTATTTGATTAAGTGAATAGGTTGCACTAAATAGTTACCTCTTAATAAATAAATTAAGTAAAGATAAGAGCTAAAACGATCAACATGACATATCTTATTAAGTTACAATGAAAGATGAAAAATATCTAAAACTATATATCTTACAGAAAAACTATGCATAGCTTCTTAAATTTAATGGAACAAATTCCAACATACAAATACATCCAATTGATCTTAATAAAAATATATATTTAATAATAAACATTATGATATCTATTTCAGTTGGCAGTTTATATTTAATTTTAAATAATCTATGAACTATCAAATAAAGCTTTCCTTTTGAAAGAAAAAAATGTTACCTACAACATTAATATGGAGATAGATCATCTTCCTCGAAGACCATGATAAAATTAATTATCAAACATAGGAAATAGTACCCAAAAAAAAAAAAAAAAAAAATGGGCTTCTTTGATTATTGCCTAATTTGGAAAAATGTTAGTTTTGCTATACTTTTCAAGAATCTTTGTTGAGATTGTGGACGAGCTTAGAGGCCAAATGAGTCCAATACACAGTTTGGAAAAGTTGTGGAAGATTAGATATTGCTTGTGGAAATATCATTACTCGTATAAATACCAATGTCTTGAGTTTTTTTTTTTTTTTTATTCCATTCATTTTGCGAAAAAATGAATGAATTATAAAATATTTTCCGAAAAGTAGTCTTTTTTTATCGCTTGAAGTAATTATTCAGTAGAAAATATTTTTTGTCACCATTACCGACAACAATTTATGTCTAAATATTTTCGTGGATGATAAAAATATTTTTTATTAGCTCATTTTCGTAAGCAACAAAAGTGATTCTTTTTAGATCTTTTTAGATAAATATTTTTCAAATCATTCATTTTTTATAAAATAACGGAGCCTTAAGTATTACTTTTTAAGTTCAACAACTAAGAGGGTAAATTGTTCCAACGTACTTTTCCTTGTTATAAGATAATGTTTCAGTATTTTCTCCCCAAAGTAGCCGCCCCCTAGACACCACCTAAACAAAAATTATCTACCTCTAAGCAAACACAACGTTCCTGGTCATTGAATTCTTATCAATCCAGGCTTTTAGCACGACTGAATTTAATGAGTGTGCCAAGTCTGTTCAATAATAAATTCCGAGGAAGATTCATACTCATGTCGATTTTGCATTCCTTATAAAATAGGATGTATAGCTATTTGCTATGGCTAGGTAATTAATGGAGTCTATTGTGAGATACATTTGCCTCATGTTTCTTTGCTTGCCAACACAGTTCAAAAATTAGTTCTAAACACATCGTACAGATACCAACTTTTTCAATTTTGTCAATTTAGCCATAAACCCTTACAAAATATTTTAATTTACTTAATTTAGGTAATTTTCATTGGAAATCGCTAATATGACGATGGCTAGAGTACCATGTCAGCAATTTTCGGCGAAAATTAATTGAAATGACTGGATTGGAATTTCAAGCAAAGTTTTACAACTAAATAGCAAAATTGAAAAATTTAGCATTAAATTGACATGCATATAATAAGTTTATCACAATTATGCCATTTTCCCGTCCAAATTTATCTAAATATATAACTAAAATTATGCCCGTGTGATGCGCGGATTGGTTAAACACGTAAAAATAGCATAACGATCTTATTGTCATCTCAAAATATAAAGTGAAAATTGTGAAAATTATCTTAAAATTTAAAAAGAAAGATGACAAATTACCAAAATCTATTATGGCTTTCAATTTCTTGTTTAAATTTATTCTTGTAGATCATCCACCCGTCCATTTATCTATTATTGTTATTACTATCACAAAGTTTTTGTTAGGCGCCCATTACGTTTTGTGAATTTTTTATTTTGGAAGTTCGTTATTTGAATTGCTAAATTACCCATAGCAAAAATAGAGATAGTTCTTTCCCACTTAGGCTCCATTTATTTCTTGAAAAATGAATGATTTAAAAAATATTTTCTTAAAAATGATTGCTTTTTTTTTTTTTTTTTGGTCGGTAAAAAAATGATTGCTTATATCACTTGAAATAATTAGTTAATGTTCATTAATAACAACAATTTATGTCTAAAATATCTTCAGAAAATTAAATACATTCATTCATTTTTGTAAGCGATATAAGCTATCAATTTTTCGGAAAATATTTGCTATTCATTCATTTTCGAGAAACAAAGACAATCATAAATACTATTAAATAAATGATAATAATATCTAGACCTTGAATTGTAAACAAGGGAAAAACAATCCACAAAACTAAGAAGCGCCCCCTTCCCCCCCCAAACACAGACACACGAACACGACACAAACACACACGAGATAAATTTAGCCTTTGTTAATTTTTGTTAAATTGAATCGGTACCATGAAAAATTACAAATTGGCACACCTGGTAACAAATGAAGGGAAAATCTCTAAACTAGTATACCAATTAACTATCACTTATCATTGAACTTAATAATTTAACGGTGAAATTTAATGTAAACTAAATGGGGTAAATTCGTCAAATATGTATTGTTTTGATGTTTCTATGGTGCAAAAAATTAGTTTGAAGTAAATTTATCGTAAGTGTAACAATTTAGAATATTTCATGATGTTAACCCTTTCTGATACAAGACAACAACACAATGCAAATTAGCAATTTTTTTGCTAAAGCTATTCTTCTTTTGGTCAAATTTCATGTCAAACCGCGCAACACAATTAATAAGTATGATGTTTTCATGTCCAACCCATGAAATTGACCCATGTAACTTAAAGTTAACGGGTTAGTGCCGGCGTGACTTGTATGTGATTCATCAAGATACGATTAGCTAAAAGACTAATTTTTTCATTATTATTCTCAAGTATTATTTGAAATTGATGGCATTTCATCAACTATGGACAAATTGTTAACAAATTATTGCAACCTGTTAGTAAATCTAATGTGAAATTGAGGATATTTCGTGTTAGGTTTGTGTCGACGGCTTAATTTTGTGTTATGGCAAATCATGCAAATGCTGTCAACATATCCATTTTCAAGTAGTGTTTGTTTCATGTAAGTTGATGTGGTTAACTAATCATGTTTGTTCAGGTTGATTTGTTTTATTTATATAACATTATGTTGATGGGAGAATTACTCGATACATCATAAACCTTCAATCTTCAATCGATTCTTTTGAGCCAATTGAGCCATAAATCTTTTGTATTAATGTAAATCTAGTCCATCCGGCCAACCTTTGTTGGAATCGCTAATGTGGACGCTAGTTGTTGTACAAGATGCAACCAATGCTGACGTGGACCTTTTTTCTAATAATCTTTTAATATTTTTAGGAAATTTTTTATTTTAAATTTTGTTTATTTTAAATTTTTCTTTTTTTCTTTAATTCTCTCTCTCTGCCCCCTCCCCTCTCTCTTCCCTTCCTTCATATGTGAAAATAAAAGATGAAGAAAGCAAAAAATAAATAAATAAATATTAAAAATATTATTAAAAAATCTACATAAAACTGTCAATATTCATGTCAACTATTTCTAGTTAAAGTTAGTTGGATAAACTGAATTGACATAAATACAAAATATTTAGAATTGAGTTGATAAGAAAAAATATTTATAACTCAATTGACATAATTATAATAAATTTAAAATTTTTTTTTAGTAATTTCCCCCGATGTTTACTTGAGATGAAAATGACCCACGAGACGAATTGTCGACCATAGTATTAAATGAATTATGTGGATTGGGGATGAAAGTGATGCGGGGAACTCCGCCTAGTCATGTGGGGGGATGGGTACGGCAAGGGAAAATTTGCCCCGCGCGAGCCACGAAGTTGGGCATGGTCGGTGCAAAACGGAGTAGGGAGCTCCACCCATCCCACGTGGCAATTCATTTTGCATATGTGACTTCCACGTGGCGTACACGCGGGATAAAAAGTCTCAAGCACGCATTTCACCAATAAATTGACCATCGTTGATTTGTTTACTCCGAAGACTTTATCTGTTTTAGTTAAATTTGTTAAAAAAATAAATATAAAAAAATGTCGAAATCAATTATTTATTACAATTTTGAAATGTTGTTTTCGACTCCTATCTGACAATGATTTTGAAATTGAAAAAAAGTGAATAGATATTATATATCTTGAGGTGCATAACTTATTCATTAATATGAAATGAAAAATATGTTGAATTGCTTTAGTGATATTCATATGTGAAATTTGAATTCATTTCAATACTTCAGTAAATGCATAATTTGTCCATAGCTGATATTGAAATAAACGATGACTATATCTTATTATGTTACAGAATGTAATAATATTCGCTAAGTACAAATATTACAACAGTATTATTAAAATAAGAAAGTGAAAAATTTTACTTATTTGAAACATGCATATTTAGTATTTTCTTCGTTTGATATCCACTTTGTTTGAATATAGTTTATATTATTCACAGCAAATTCTTTTAGCATAAAAAAAATAACTTTAGTTTCATCTGAAGCCCACTTAATGTGAAATTGATTTACAAAAATCATATAACAGAGAAGCTAAGCTCTAACGTATCAATTTATCGTTCGACGAATTTTATATCTATTAATACATGACAATAAGATTTATTCAATGGATGTTGAGAGATTGGCTCAACTTTGAACTCAGCAATTCGAAAGATAAAATGAAAATGGCCATCAAAGAATATGACACTATATAATAATATATTTGTAATTTAAAATAGAATATATTTTGTGAAGAAAGTAATGGTATTCAAATCCTTCTCTTCTAATATTTTTTATATGCATATGGCTCAATTTTGACTATGAACTTTCGAGCTGTAATTTATATGTACATTGGATAAATCTTTTATTTGGTATTTCTAGGCTCAAATGAAAAACAACCACAAACTACAGACATGCAAAAATTACAACATTAATATAAAAAAGAAAAAGAGGAAAATAAGCACTGTAAAAATCAGTTTACCACATGTGCTAACAATAGAATCCATCCACTTCTTTGTCACTTTATCCGTCCGAAGGAAGGAAAACCTTCTCCCAAGTAATCATTTCCATTCATTTCTTGTCACTTTTCCTCGTTCCAAAAAAAGTGACTTAATTAATAAATTTTGAAACGAAAATAGAGAAAAATTCAAAGTAAAAAGATTCTTACCGAATGGTCTTAAGTAATTCCGTAAATTTGCTTAGGTTATGTCAATTAGGCTCGCAACCAATCTTGATGATTAAGCTTCGGCAGCCATCCGTCAACATGCACCGGATCATCCATGTTGGAACACGAAAGTGGTCGCAAAGATAGGTTGAGAAATTGTAGAAGGAGAAGACAATCAGATAGCAAAAGTAGGGAAACAAAGTAGAGAAAGTCAAAGGAAGATGAGAGAGAAACGCCTGATAGGTCGTATCCAATAATCAAATCATCAAACTTGGAAGACAAATGTTCAGGCCTATGCTTACAGACAACCTAATAGATTTCTAGTAGGAAAGTAAATAAAAATAAGAGAAATACATCAAGATATATATCCTTTATCCTAGATAATGTCGAATAGGCAATATAAATTAGAAAACTAAACGAGTAAGCCGGTCGATTAACTTCCGTTCTAGATCAATACCTGATCAATAGGCGGGCTAGACCTAATACTGGATCTAAAATTCTTGCTTAAGCCACCCACGATTTAAAATTTTTTACATAAAATTGGGTAGGCCTAGATAGTTTAGAAATTGGCAATATAAACTAGGAAACTTAACCAGTAAGACAGCCGAGTAACTTCCGTCCTAGATCAAAACCTGGTTAATGGGCGGGTTGAACGTAATACAGAATCTGGAATCCTTGCTCAAGCCACCCATGATTTAAAAAATTATTACATAATATTGGTTAGGCATAGATAGTTTCCAATTGGCTATATAAACTAAGAAACTAAGTTTGTTTGGTAACGCTTTTATTTCGAGGAACAATTTCCTTTCAGAAATAATCTTTCTCTATTTTTATTCTTTAGAATAATTCCTAAATAAAAGAACACGTTTTGTAACAATACAAAATTTATATTATTGGAATGAAAAAAGAACATAAGAATACATTTGATATGATCCATAAATTTTTTTGTAACGTAGAATTTCTTTTAATTTTTAATAATTTTTAAGATTTTTTTTTTCTTTTTTATTCTTCTTTGCCTCTGTTGGTTGCTTGCCACCGGCTGCCGCCGGGGCCAAACGGTAGGGTGCAGTCGTGGGGGACAATAAGCAATTACATTTTCTATCTTTTATTTCTGTTCCAAATCTATTCCCTAGCTATTTTTTTTTCTTTTTTTTTTTTTTTTTCTGGGGAATAGAAAAATTGACTAATATTACCAAACGAAGTTATGTTCTTTATTTATTTCAGGAAGCAAAAGAACATAAAAACAAAAAAAAAAAGGAACATTACCCAATAGGTCCTTAACAAGTAAAATAGTTGAGTAACTTCTATCCTAAATCAAAACCTGATCAATTGGGGGGGAGGCTAGGCCTAATACCAGATCTAAAATCCTTGCTCAAGCCACCCACGATTTAAAATTTATTACATAAAATTGGTTAGGCCTAGGCAAATCAAGATCAAGAAGGGCAGTACTTGCCCATATCTACCTATTTTACTTTCGTGTAGGTAGGCCCCAGGCAGCCGAACCGCTAGCCATGATCACCTCTGTGTCTCACTTGATCCCTCTTTGCTAAGGAGGACATTTATGCTCCAACTCTCAATTCACCAAACTCTCACATGATTGTTACGGATCAAGAAGAACATGAAAAGACAGAAGCGATGACAACGGTCCAAAAGTTCAAATATGCTCAAATAGATTGGTTCTAAGATGATTGACCCACGTTTAGCAAGCTGAAGGGATTTACTGAGGGAAAATTTTAGTAAATACTGAGTTTTGAGATTTTACATGTAAGAGCCATTTTTGAATCAACATTTATTACGTCATCTTTCATCAAATTCAATTAAGAAAACAGAAAAAAAAAATACAGATGCGAAAAATGAAACCCGGGGTACACTCAAAATGAGCACGAGGGCCTATAATCATTTCTACATAATAGAACAGTCATTGGATTAAACATATTCATGAGAGTGATCATGAACATTCACAAATTGAAAAATGACGTGGAAATGCTACACTTTCGAAGTACTTTTTACAAAAGAATAAAATATAAAGTAATACAACTTGACACACACTTATAATTTGAACTTGACGTGTGAACATGAAATATGAACTCTCTCTACAGTTACCATCACAACATGACTCATGACATACTTATTTGGTTTTTGTCAATTTGTGGGGGTATATATGGAGTTAGTTTGTTATTTTAGCCTATCGAATTTAGTAAAGCATAAGTTAAAAATCATTGACAACTACTTAAAAGCTTATGACATAGTTGAATGTCGTAACTCTCTCTCATTTATGGAATTTGATTTAGCGAGGGATGAAATGTTTATTGATTAGATAGAGAGGTAAACGAGGGAACTCCTATTCAGATGTCTTACAAAGGTTTTTGGACACGCAAATACTTTGCTAATATTCATGACTTTTAAACGAAGGCATGCCTAAAATACAAAGGCTCAACCAAATGTTATTTTCGACAACCCCCCCCCCCCCCCAAAAAAAAAAAAAAAAAAACAAGTGTTATTAACTATTTAATTTTCTAATATCATCAATCAAAACCCTTGCCCTAATTATCCAAAAATACCTAAACTTATTGCATTTTTGTTAATTGATTCTTAAACATTTTCATATTTTACCATTGAATCAATCCAACTAATTTTAGTCAGAAAAAGCTTATATGGATGCTAATTGTGCGATGTGAATGTTGGCGCGAACATGAACAATTTTTAATCAATGTTTTTTGAAATTTTTATTCATTTTTTATTTTCTCATTTTATTATTATTTTCCTAACCCTAGGGCTATAGGTGAGGACCAGTGACCCTCACTTGATCGGGGTAAGGTCCTTTGTGCCCTCACCAGCCATGGGTGAGGGCCTCCATGCCTTTGCCATCGCCAACAAGTGAGGGCATCGCAGCCCTCACCTATGACCGGGAAGGGCAGCAGTAATGTTGTCGCTGTAGGATTAGGGTAAAAAAAAAGAAAAAAAAAAGGAAGAAGAGAATAAGATTAATAAAAATTCAAAAAATATTAAAATATTATTATATTGTTAAGGCCGATGGTGTTATGTAGGATGATTGATATTCACATCGGTTATTTCCAGCTAAAATCGATTGATTGGACTCAATTGATAAAACGTGAAAATTTTTAAGACTTAAAGATAAAATTGAAAGTTTAAGACTAAATTTACAAAAGTATAATAAACTTTGGTTGCTTTGACAACTTTCCCTCCGAATTACCCCTTGGTAGCTAGCTACTACCTCTTGGCTAGATTGGTCCAAGGGTTGAAAATGATTTGAAAGCACCTGTAAATCCTTTCATGCCCAGTTTTTTCAACCATCAAACTAAGACGCGTCTGGAAATGATTGCTATCAAAAAGGGCAAAAAACGATTGCCTATGTCAAAGGGTGGGGACGAACCTAATTTCAAGAACCCATTATTAAGGTGCCCCATGAGGTAATATGTATTACAGTCCTTTTTGAAATATTCTCAATTGGTTATCTTGGAAATATTCTATCAATAAGCAAAAACATAAACTCATAATTATATCGTATCTCTCCCGTAGTTTATTTCAGCATTTGAGTATTTTAAGTCTTATGAACAGCCTTAATGAAAAGAAAAAGTTCAAATATTGAGATATTTTTATATTTTCCCTTGTATACGCACGATTTCTTCGTACTAGCGAATGTGCACGAGCATTGTGTATATGCAAAAAGAAAGATTAAGCGAAACGACTTTGTTAAAATTTCTGAATGATTAAATACTTAAAGGAAATTAGTGATAAAAATACACAATAAAAAGAAATTTTATAACATTATGTCAAAATACGATAACATTTTCAAGATTTGAGTTACTTTAGGAATGTTTCATAGAATACAAAAGATTTAAAATCTAATATCGAAACTTGTGAGGGATTAAATGAAATTAACGATGTTTACATTTAGGCATGAATGCAATATATGCAAAGCATGTAGTTGAGGATATGTAGGGAAGAAATGGAATGACTGAGGTCTTTAAAGTAGGACGTTCTCTTTACTTCATAAAATAGTATATATACTGTCCACAATTCCCTCCACTTGTTAATAATTCAAATTTATGGTAATAAGGTGATTTTGCAAAAATATTTTAAATGTCAATTTGTTTTGTATACACGCAACAATGTGTATTTTTCCTTGTCAAAATAAAACAGAGCCAATCATAACAAATTATGCAAAATCAAACTCAGGTGACATATCGAAGTTGAAATTTAACTTTCCATGATTTGTATTTTATCTTTTTACGTAAATAATTTGTTGAGAGTGTTTACCATAATTAATTCTATCGTACAAAATACACCAGATTCAAAGGGCTTAATATTAAGGGAAAAGAGCACAAAAAATCCTAAATTTTGCTTAAAGTAAAGTAATAAATTTACCCCAGACCTTTTTTTTTTTTTTTTTTGTGACATGAAAAACCCCAAACTTTTGAAACGTGACACATTTATCCCATCAAGAGCATTTTTATCTTTTTTTTTTTTTTTCTTCTTCTTCTTCTTCCCTCCGCCGGCCATGGTGGAGTCAGCAGAGGGAAGCCGGCGCTTGGCAAGGGCTGCCCTTGCCGGCGTCAGGCGAGGGTGGCCCTCAGTTGGATTAGGTGAGGACAGCCCTCGCCTGCAGCGACGGTGAGGATGGCCCTCGCCGGACATGGGCGAGGGGTGCCCTCGTTGGCTCTAGGGTAGGGCGCAAGGGAGGCCCTTGCCCAACCCGGCCGAGGGCCGCCCTCGACCGATGTCAGCGAGGGAGGGCCGGCAGAGGGAAGAGAGAAGAAAATAAAAGAAAAAATAAATAAAAAGTAAAAAAAATCAAAATGCCCTATAATTCTGAGATAAATGTGTTACACGACAGAAGTTCAAGGTTTTTTTGTGTCACAAAAAAAATTTGAGGTAAACGTGTCACAGTTGGCAAAGTCAGGGTTTTTCACGTCACAAAAAAAAGTTTGGAGGTAAATCTGTCACTTTGGGCAAAGTTTAGGGTTTTTCGTGGCTTTTTCCTAATATTAATCCATATATATTTATCTTTTTTATCCACCAAATTCGGCCTTCATTCTTTTTACTTCCACATTAATGAAAATGTAATTATAAAGTAACTTTCATTTTCAATTTTAATTTTCAATATGTTTTATGAGCTGTGTTTTCCTCCATTCATAATTGAAGAAAAATTGCTTCACCTGGAGCCATGATTGGGGGTTGTGAGGACGAACATTTTTCGCATGCAATTTAATTAGAAATCAATGTAGGTAATGTCTATATTTATTAAACCACCAATTATAAGACTGATTGAAGAAAACTTTCTCCAACTGAAGATGTGGAAAAATACAACAATTGTCTCCTTCCAAGTAGCCAACCATTGTAACAAACGGACTTCTTTGCCCATACCAACAGCTTCATTCATGGCACCCATACGAAGCCCTAAAAGGTTAGAGCATCGTTTTATCACCTTTATATCAACGATATTTTTTACTTGCGCTATTTTCATCTCCTTATTGGCTCATAACACCCATTTTCACGATGAATTGACTACATTATCTTTTCCGGGTCTCACTCTTAATTTAAGATTATTTCTTACTTTTTTTCTTAATTTTCTTTTATTTCAATTTTTCTAGAGACAAAATTACTGATATTCCTCTCAAACAACATTCATTAAGTTGTGAGGCCTACTCTTGATATAGAATTATCGCTTGCCTTCTTTTCTTCTTTTTAGTTTTTTCAAAAAAAAAAAATATTTGGTATATAGCTAATATATTTGACAAAATAAGCTAATTATTTTGTTAACAAGTTGTATATATATATATATATATATATATATATATATATATATATATATATATTTTTTGTGCAATGAAATTATTACTCAAAAAAATAGCCCAAACACAATTAAGAGTGAAAACAACCATCTACCAATTTTAGTACGCATTTTGTCAAATTATAACTTTAGTACGTATTATTATGTTATAGACAGTGTATTTTAACTGCTCAACTTTCATTTTATTTAGTAAATCTGGTAGTCAATTTTTTAAGTATCTAATGTGTGATGCAATAGATAATTTGAATGACCCTAATACGTTTTTCTATTTATAGAAATGAATTTCAAGAGGATAGTCAATTAAATGAGATCTGGTCTTTCTTCTCTGACTTGCAATAGAATGTAGATCACCATAACTTCCTCCCTTCTCGCGACAAAAAAGA
This sequence comes from Eucalyptus erythrocorys, assembly GCA_014182555.1. Lineage (NCBI taxonomy): Eukaryota > Viridiplantae > Streptophyta > Magnoliopsida > Myrtales > Myrtaceae > Eucalyptus > Eucalyptus erythrocorys. The sequence continues at coordinate 23,681,760 of CM024603.1, forward strand.
ACATATTTGTCTCTATTTAATCTATTTATAGAGACAATAAGATCCGGAGCATGAAGATGCGTCCACACACTACTCAAAAGATTCTCCACGTTAAAAAAATTACTTGGCAAAGTTTTAAATGAATTTGTAGACACAGTTGATTGTTGTTCTCCTTTCGCAGTTTCATCATCAATTGATACATTTAAGCAAAAAACAATATTGTCTTTCACATGTACTATAAAAAAACCATGCAATGAAATATGAGTAAATTGTGTATAATGCATACATCAACTATAATATCAAAGTCAAAATTCACAATTGTGAGGATAATCTAGGAAAATAAAGTAACAATTTGTGGGGAAAACTAACAATTTTTTAATATATAATTAGTGCTTGCTCAATTTACAACAATAGAGATAACTTTGGAAAAAAGACATACATGAAGGAAAAGCAATGATATAATGGGTGCAGTAATGGGTGCAAAGGAAGTGGCAAGGGTGAAAAAAAATTGTTCAAAAGGGATGTTGGTAATTTTGTCTTTTTTTTTTTTTTTTTGGTGACCCGGGGAACTCCCGCACGGCCGACAATGGGAGAGTAAACCACTGGTGACGCTAGCGGAGGACCCACCACCCCGACGCCACACTTAAGAATCCCTAGCGGCCGTGAGGGGATTTGAACTCCTCCCCTTGCGTTAGGGGGAGAGAGCTCAAACCATCGCGGCCACCACAGGCAGTGGTATAATTTTGTCTTTTAGTAAAATTGAAACAAAGAAAAATGAAAAAATAAGAAATAATCTTAAATCAACAATGGGCCCGTCAATTCATTGTACACGGGGTGTGAGAAGTGAATAGGTGGAAATAGCAAGAGCCATTTTTTTTTCTTATTTTTGAAAACAAAAACAAAAAAGAAAGAAGAGCAACTTTTTGCATGAAAACATTGTTTGGATGGTGAAAATTTTGATTTTTACAAATCAGAAAAGTAATTGTGTCTATGTTGAGGAAATTTTGGCGCGAAAAGGCTGCAAATCTCTTCTATTTAAGGGACATGCAGTTTCTTTTCCTTCATAATTAAATTGATTGAGATTTCTCAAAGAATATCTTCAAGGTCACTAAAAAAAAAGGCCATCTCAAATTTGTGTTTTTTTTTTTAAACAAATTTAAAGCTCATCTTGTAAGTGATAGATTGATGGAATTACCTAATTATGTGAATACATCTAGATAGAAATATGTTTTGCGTTGAATTTTACACAATTGTACTACCTTTTTAATTTTCTCCTTTTTATCTTATCCTTTAAATATGTGAATGATGAATGACCTATTGTGACCTCTTTGCACTATTTATGTTGAAATATATATATCAAAATGTGTTTTTTAGTTTTATTTAATTAGTTAAAATGTGAGTCAATAGTATCATTGAGCAATAAAAATATAAAGTACGGTTAGATATGACAAACATTGTTAATGAAAATGATGCAAATAATTATTTATTATTAGGTGTAACCAAACACTACTTTCAATTAAGAAATGCCAATAAAATTTTCATGATTTTATTGTTTATAAATGAAAAAAAACAAATGTATCCAAACGGCACCTCAATTATACAATGCTACTAATATTGTTTCGAAGTTGTTGAGCTTTCAACTTCTCTACCAACAGTGCTTAAAGATGCATTAGGACTAATAGAATTGTTTTTAAGTTATATATTGTAGAGTTATTTTGAGTATCGTGAAAATGTGTTCATCAATATACTAAACATTATTACAACGTTTGATTAGGGATCAAGTCAAGATATCAAATTCCCATATAGATAAATGTAAATCACCTTCTTCCTCATTTATATCCGGATCTTGAATTACATTGACAATTCCAAACAGCGAAGTGATAAAAAGATTATGGTTTTCAAAAATATATTCTAAATGTGAAAAATCGCATCTAGTTTTGGAAATATTCCTTCAGCGGCATATTAAAAAATTACAAAGAATAAATTTGGAAAATCCCTTCAGTCGATTATTATTTTGTCCTCATTTGCCAGGACCGCGAGTAACTTTCTTAGAAGGTAAATTCTTCGTTTCTTTTCCACTCATGCGAAGTGACTTGTATGAACCGTGCCCACCATAATCAGATGTTCTATTTTGCTTGGCATGTAGTAGAACATGCCAAACTATATTATTAGAGAGAAAATTGTATACAAAAAAATAGTAAAATCTATTTAGAGTCTTTTAAGAAACTCGGCTCATCTTTTGGAATTGAAATTACTTTTGTTTTCTTTCACGTTGTTAAAGTATTCCTTATCACTTGTATATGAAATTTATATGCTGTTGCTCCACCTGTAAACTTAAACTTTTGTGTCATACCTTTTTAAGATGGTATTAAAGTTAGGTTTTACCCCAGTTTATTGCCCTTATTTGTCAAATTCCACATATCCCATTGTCTATGGGACTCGTATACATGTGATCTCTTTCCCTTTATGCTTTGAATTGAACCCCCTAACTTATATCTTTAAATTAATATTTAAAGAAAAAGAAAAATTACTTAATCAATCATAAATTTATTGTACGGATGTCAAATTAATCATAAAATTTTCGATTTTGCCAACTTAAACCTTTGTGGAATACCCATGTAGTTCTTCCAATCAAATCTTCATCAGAAATCATTAACATGACAATTCAATCATTACCGGCTAACCTATGTGGTATATCGTCATCACGTTAGCTATTTTCGGTAAAAAGTGGCTAGAATAACTACATTGAAAATTCGCGCAAAAGTTTAGGATTATATTGGCAAAATTAAAAAAAGTAGGGATTGAATTGACATATTTAATATTTATAATAGGTTTAGGATCAATTAGATAATTTCCCCTCAAAGAAAACAGCGTTGGGAAGTTGTCTGCATCAAACATCGAGTTAAGCACTTCGCCTTTTATTTATCAAACATTCTCGGCAAATCTTTTCACCTCCTATGTTTGATGTGGAGCCAAAGACATGGCAGTTAGTAAGATCATTAAATTTCAATACCAACCAGCCATTAATATAACTCCATAAAAGAGTTGGCCTTGGGCTAGTCCAGCACGTAGAGATAGCATAGACACAACCGAAATGAGATCCACCTATAACAATAGTAACATATTTAATCTCTTATGCACCAACCATAATATTTTTCATTAACCTAACTCCAACGGGAAGAAATTAATATTACAAATTTGCTAGCTGTGATCTGATTCACATTGCTGAATTAGTAAGAGGCGCAATTAAAATATAAAATACATATAAAATAAGCTATTATTATGAAAACAAGTGGTGGGAAAAGACTTTTTTTTGCATGATTAGACTAAATAACACGTGGCCGAGGCAGCTCGGTCTTCAAATTTTATCTTTTATTGTTATTATTATTATTATTATTATTATTATTATTTTTGTGTTTGTGGGGGGTCATGGGCTTGGCAGGTTGTTAAGATTAATGAATGATTGATTGATTGATTTTTTTGACAAAGAGAGCATCGCCCCCCTTTCAATAATCAAGCTTATAGTAGGAAATGCGGACCCCGCGTGGTACCCGCGTTTTGACATATGAGGGCCGATGACTTCATCAATGACGTGGCAGGGGCCACGTCCCCTGTTTTTTTTTCCAAGATTCTTTACTTGCCCTGTACAAATACTCCCTTTGCTTGGTCATCTCTTTTTATGTATTTTCTTTTTCATGTGTTCCATGAGATTGTCGTTCCGCATGACACGTGGACATGATGAATTCATCGGATCAGATCAAACAACCATTCGGACAAAGCATTGTCCCAGCGTCGGCGACCCTCCCATTTATCGTTTCGATTCGTCGGCAGATTGCCATGGCAAAATATAACGTCTCTTGGGACAAGCATGCGCAAGAGAATTGCTGCCGTGAAGTTCACGATGTTGTCAAGGAATTTGAGGCATTAATTTTTACTGGATCTTTGAGACAAATTAAGAACGTTATGTGTTACAAATTTGTTCCCATGATTTTTTTTTTTCTTTTTTTGCGTTCATTCAATTTGGCGGCTAGAGTTCTATGTTCAGAAGCTTTTCTTTCCATTGTGGAATTTGAAAAAAAATAATGGATTTTCAGTCGGTGGTTCCATCATCATCTTTGCCATTTTTTTCTCCCAAAAGGGTCTTGCTAGGAGGCCCAGTCTCGACCACTCTGATCGCTCCTAGGCCTAAGTTTGGTGCAACTATGTATTGCAAAACTCGGCCCGGTCCATGACTTCTTTCGATGGGCTTGAGTTCCCCCTCCGCCTTCTCTCTCTCTACCTTTAAAAAAAGGAAGATGATATGGATAATCTCTAAACTATGGTCCCAAGTACAGTGTGCTTTATTAACTCTTAATTTGTTCAATATAGTCCATGAACTTTAATCTATTATGTAATATGATTCTTGAACTTTTAAGTTGTTCAGTATGATCCATGAATTTATAAAACATATTCAGTTTAGTTTATGAACCATATGAAAATATTCAATATTATCCTCGTTCAAGGGCCTTTATGTCATCATCCATTTAAAAAACCTCGATTTTAGGTTGAATCCTTAATTTTACCCCGAGCTTTTTTTATCGAATGAGTAATTTTCAACTTTTACTCTAATCTCAAATATGTCCGTTCGTGTAAAAATCACCCTTAGTTTCTTCAAAATTATCAATGTCATGATAAGTTAGAGTTTCGTTATCAAAATATGCGTCTTTATTAATATCCTCACATTTGTATATAACAACAGCGATACGATAATATAGATAATCTTGAAAAAACTAGTAGAGATTTTTAGAGGTGTGGATAGATTTGAGATTAGAGTAAAAGTTATAGATTTTTTTTATAGATAAAAAGAAAGTTTGGGATAAAATTGAGATCAAACCAAAAGATTAGAGAGATTTTAGGGAATTAGCCATCCCATGACACCTGCAACTTCACTTAAAGCATTCGGCCCCTCCTCCACTGGCAGATGCTCATGGTGGAAGAGTACAGACAACTGAAAAAACAAGCGACCAACTCTCCTTTTAACAGTATCTGCGAAAAAGTACATGAGTCCAAAATTAGGTTAAACCACTAACTTTCGCCCACCTTTTCCATTAACCAGTGAAATTTTGCCTTAGCCAGGTAAAATGCGTTTTTAATTTAATTTATTATTTTGCGAATAATTCTGAAGGCGGTAGTGCTAGTGCATGAGAAGGTGACTTGGACGAGCATGGCTGTCTAACTTGTAGATCTTATGCTAAATCTTTCGAAGTTGGCCATACATAATATAGCTTTTGCTATCGATGTAGAAGAAAACTTTGATCATTCCAAATATCTTCTAGGACTCCATAGATTCTTAGGATCTCTTTCTTTTAATCGGTAAGTACTATACTTAATCTTTATGTACAAAATTCCTTCCTTGCTCTTCAAGAAATTTGACAAAACTTCAACTTTGGAGCTCTGTTAGTGAAATACTCGATACTTTGCACGAAATATACATAACACCCAATGTTTAGAAATACCAGTTCCCTAGCAAGTACATTATGGTCCGTCCATATCCCGCACTATATGATTTTCATCCAATACATTGCTAATAGAAACTTGGAGCTAATGAGGCAAACTAGCCATGCTCAAAGTCGACAAAACCTAAACATAACTTCGGGCTCTTTCGGTAATTGGCGAGCTCTTGAGCAGGGCTTTCAAGCCTGATGCTACTGGACTAACAAATCGATTCGAGCATCCTTGAGATCTATCCATTAGTTATATCTATTTAATTGGCCAAGGATAGAACTACTGTCTCTTTGTAAAGGCAAATTGTTGGTGGGATCAGGGTCCATCAGCGATCCCTCAACAGTAAAAAATTGTGTGTTTGTATGCTTATTTATGTCTGGTATTAAAATCTTAAAATGATAAAATAACACTTCATCTTGGTCATATGATCTGCATTCACCTTCACGAGGATTTTGTGCATCAGAAACTGAGGTAAAAAAGTCTTATGTTCAGAATGAGAGTTTAGTTGGATGTTAAAAGTCAGTTCTAACAAGATAAAGCCTAAGAGAGGCACCGCAAGAGAGTCAAATACCTATATTTGGTAAGTTCTTGTTCTGAACATAGCCCCTTTCACATGTAAAACGACTGTGATAACACCGATCTATAGACCCGTATCCAGGCAAAAGACTTAAATGGGTTCATGGTCTAGTGGGGTAGCTTCAAGGCACTCATATTCTGTGAGGACAATAACATGTGGGTTGATTGTCAAAGGAGGGAAAAGGTCACGGGAAGCATGTTCTTTTGCGGTCGTGGTGCGCGGTGGGTGATTTGAGAGCATCGGTGCTCTCCCCATGTGGGCCAAATGGCTCAAAGACAAAAAGAGAGGGCATCGTCTGTTAGTCAACAAATGAAAAAGTGGAGCTTCGTGCATGCTTCATGGGGTGGAGAGTATAGCCAATGTTGGCATCCTATGCCTTGTGTTCCATCACTTTCCGAGGCTTGCCCTTCTTCGCTTGTTAGGCTCAATCTCCCTCATGCCCACCTATAGTTTTTCATAGCCTGCTCTTGTTGACATTTAATGGTAGAGACAATTAAGCAATCCGGCTTCATCGGTTCATATTCCTTCTCCGATGGATCTACCCTCTCTGATTCATGCCAAATTTGTGATATTAGGTGGCGATGGAAGTAGTTTTTGCACACACCCAGAATGTGATGAGGGACAAAAATTGTGCGGACTATAATGTGTACTATGCACGATCATAGTCGCTAATCCTTTTGAGACTCACATGAGATTCATAAAGATTCCACTTGATAAAGGGTTGTAACTGACCCGTCAATGCGTGTATGGATTGAGACAAGTTTAGTCCCGTATTGACGCCCATCGATGGATCCAAACGCAAATTATTTTTCTCAAGAATAAGAAGTAGATGGGTTCTACGCCTCTTTAACGTGATGAGATCCTACTAGTCATGTGAAAGTTATTTCTTTTGATTTGGTTATGCTTGAGATCTTTGTGAAGTTTAAAGAGTCCATTTTATGTCATTTAAGATGAATCTTGTTAACAAATGCTCCTCACTCAGAAAACATATTTGATAAGGAAATATTAGATTCTCAAAGTTTGCACATGATACGAAAATAGTCACTATACTAGAAATACATTATTTATTTATATAATTATTTACCTCTTCGTAAATGAATCCTTTTGGGATAATACTAGGTACTTTTTGACATCAATTTATCAATTATCGTGTTGCTGAAAGTACAACACGATGCATCACACTTATATGATAAGTTAAAAAAAAAAAAAAGATACCAAATTATATAAATAATTTTTTTGCATAAAGCAGGAAAAAAAATACTATACTACTCGACTCATCATGGCCAAACTATAGTAGGAGACCCTCCAGCTTTCCAGAGCGGGATATTTAGGACAGAGCAGGACAGAAGTATGATTTGGACTCAATGAAGCTTGTTTCCATTCGAAGTGATTTCAGCACATTTTCTTCCTGTGATTGGAGGCATTTCCCCCTTTCTCTCTCATCTCTGCAATCACGGAAAAACTACTTTCTAGCAACAAATTAAGGATCTGGCCCTAGAAATGAAAAGGAAACTTGAGCTGAAAAACGAAGTCATACTCTCCACAGAGGGGGAGAGAGAGAGGAGAGAGAGATGGGGTCTTGGGTTCTCATAGATTATTTTATTCTAGAATGTAGATAGCATAATCTTCTAAATGATGATTTTCCAAGTAAAGGCTTCTTCAAGACAGTCACAGGTTGTACTAAGACACCATTTTGTCCTCAATAGGATTTTTCTTTGCCAGATTCTTTGCTTACCGCCTGCAACACCAACCTTCTCTTTCACTTTCCCTCCTCAGGGGGAAAGAACCAAACCAATGGCAGCAGCTGCCTCAGCTTCCAAGTGGTTCTTGCCTTGTGTGCTACTGTGCGCGACTCTATCACTGACTCATTGCAGCAGTGTCACTTATGATGGCAAGGCTCTCATCATCAATGGCCAGAGGAGGATCCTTTTCTCTGGCTCCATTCATTACCCCAGAAGCACTCCTCAGGTTTGTACGCTCCCTCTCTTTTTCCTCATTTTTTCACCTTTATTTTGTTCTTCTTACAGCCCAGTTGATGATTTTATAAACGTCTGGTGTTTTCTTGAACATTATATTCAAACAATGCAGATGTGGGAAGGTCTTGTGCGCAAGGCGAAAGAGGGTGGTTTGGATGTTGTTGACACATATGTGTTTTGGAACGTTCATGAGCCTTCTCCTGGCAATGTACTTCTTTCTTTACTAACATAATATGGGTTTACGCACGTTCACCATTTGGTTCCATTCATTTGTGCTAAGTGACTTTTATGTGCTCAATTTTATAGTATAATTTTGAGGGGCAATACGATTTGGTTCAGTTCGTAAAGACTGTCCAGAAAGCTGGCTTATACGTCCATCTACGCATTGGGCCTTATGTTTGTGCAGAGTGGAATTTCGGGTGAACAGCCACGATTTCTTCTTCCTTTTGTGCAGATTTCGCACTTCTTTGATGTAATCTGTAATGTGTTTCCTATGACTTTTCAGGGGATTACCTGTGTGGCTGAAGTTTGTTCGGGGCGTTAGCTTCAGAACAGATAATGAGCCCTTCAAGGTGTGTATAAGTGGATGCACATGCGGTGTGTGGAGAGAGAGAGAGATGCTTCTGAATTAGTTTAATCGGAGGATTTGGCAGGCTTTCGTAATGCTTAATTGCTTTCTTGCGTGTTGCAGTTGGCCATGCAAAAATTCACACAAAAGATTGTCCAGATGATGAAGAGTGAAAACCTGTTTCACTCTCAAGGAGGCCCCATCATCCTATCTCAGGTGTTACCTCTGGTCTCTGTCATTTGATGACATGAAATATTTTCGAACCTAAAATCTCCTTTTCAAGCTTCTGATTCACCCTCTTGGTGCTTGTCAATATGAATTTTGCAGTAATGGGATCCCTAAACATATGTTCTTCCTCATCGATGGAAAATTTGTTGCATTATAGTGTGTTAAGTCTTATTTCTCCAGTGGCTTATGTAGTTTATCCTTTTTATCTGATCTGGCTGATCTTCTTGGAAATGATGTCCTCCATAACAGATTGAGAATGAGTATGAGCCAGAACGCAAGGCTTTCGGAGCAGCCGGTAAGGCCTACATGAATTGGGCTGCGAAAATGGCTGTAGGAATGGGCACGGGAGTGCCGTGGGTGATGTGCAAGGAAGATGATGCGCCCGATCCGGTGGTAAAGACATGTCACCTTCGTTTAGTAATATGGGAGATGCCTTGTCTGCCGCTAATTGATTAGATTTTCTGGCTCCTGCAAAACTTTATGTGGCAGATAAACACATGCAATGGCTTTTATTGTGATTACTTCTCTCCCAACAAACCATATAAACCAACATTATGGACCGAGGCTTGGAGTGGATGGTAATTTCTTGAGTACCTGAGTCTCTCAAACTTTCGATATTCAAGCAGTGTCGTAGAGCAGATCGAGCTGAAATTTCCCCTTAAACTATGCAGGTTTACAGATTTTGGCGGCCCAGTTTATCAGAGGCCAGTCGAGGATTTGGCATTTGCAGTTGCTCGTTTCATCCAAAAGGGCGGCTCCCTCATTAATTACTACATGGTCAGTGATATTGATGTTCCTGCCCCACTGTTGTCGATTTCAGCTCCTTCTAGTCACTTCCCAGAAATGCAGTCGTGCTTTTACCGATTTTGGCTTTCTGTTTTTATGCTCAATTCAGTGCTCATAAAGCAGAGACATACTTGTTTGGCAGTACCATGGAGGAACCAATTTTGGCAGAACCTCTGGAGGACCCTTCATTACCACGAGCTATGACTACGACGCTCCAATTGATGAATATGGTGAGAGTAGACTGAAGCAGATCCACAGTCCAGTCTGCTTTTACTTTTCCTGCACTATGAAAGTTGTTCCCTGGTTCAATTCATTTGTTTCTTTGGCTATTGTTAATTTCTCATGATGCGGTAATTGATTGCTAGGACTGATCAGGCAACCTAAGTATGGTCATTTGAAGGAACTACATAATGCCATGAAGAGATGTGAGAGAGCCATTCTAAATGCTGACCCTGTTGTGCAGTCCCTCGGTAACTATGAGCAGGTATACAACCTTTTTTGAGCGAATACTGAAAAACCAGTGATTGAAGATTGAAGGAACCATCTTTTATGAAACAATTTGGCACTTCTTCTGCTTCACGGAGAAATATTTGGTTGGCAGGCGCATGTTTTTTCGTCTAATTCCGGAGGCTGCGCAGCATTTCTCTCGAACTACCACACAAATTCAGATGCGAGGGTGACTTTCAGGGGAAGGCACTACAACTTGCCGCCTTGGTCCATCAGCATCCTCCCCAACTGCATCGATGTTGTCTTCAACACGGCCAAAGTAAGTAGAGAGGTAGTCACTTGACTTGCAGTGTTAAGGGGAAACCACTTGAATCAAACCCAATCCCCACAAAATGAAACTTTTTTTTTGTTCAGATGCAAAAAGAAACTTGACCTGCAGAATGCAGATAAGAGTAGTTACTTAACTAGAATGAAGCAATTGATAAATGCGAAATTTTTCTGGATAGAGTATATGCAGATGTGTATATTTTCATATACAGCAGTGAAATTAACTTGAGCTTTAATATTCATTTTCTCTGTGCACATGTTTTTCTAATCATATAGTGAGTTTGTAAGTACCGCGCGTTGATTGTTACGGTTGTCAGTATTGTAACTCATAATGCGATCTCAGCAATGAGTGTGATCATTATCAAAAGGTGGAACTAAAAGGCCAAATTCATGAAGAGATGTAAACTTCCTTTCACGCCTTTTAGTCTAGTGCACACGCCAAAACTGATAAGCACGCGATGCCCTAATTGCACAGGTTCAGCATCAAACTACTCAAGTGCAAATGTCGTCCACTAAAGCAGAACTACACTCTTGGGAGACTTTCAATGAGGAAGTCTATTCCCTAAATGAAGACACTAGCTTCACAGCAACTGGTCTACTCGAGCAGCTGAATATAACAAGAGATGCTAGCGACTACCTCTGGTACACAACCAGGTGAGATCAACTTATTACGCTGCTCAAAAATGACGATGGGAAAAACATGAATCGGAAAGATTGCCTTATCTTTCTGTGAACATTTTGCTTGTTTCCCTGTTGGCTCCAGCGTCCATATTAGTCCATCTGAATCAATCCTAAGAGGAGGGAAACGCTCAATTCTCAAAGTTCAGTCCATGGGCCATGCCGCGCATGTTTTCATCAATGGACATCTTTCAGGTGCATTTTCTTGTCTGATTTCTTGTTTGCCCATGAGAATGGAAATAGAATGGATGAAATGAGCTTTGCTGCTTCATTTACTGATAAATGGGTGGCCTGTAATGTAGGTTCTGCGTTTGGCTCTAGGGAAAAGAGGGGATTTGATTTTGCAGTGGACATCGACTTGCGAGGTGGGACCAACCAAATTTCACTTCTCAGCGCCACTGTTGGATTACAAGTTGGTCTTTGAAAACTTCACTTTAGAATTTTGTCCAATAGTAAGAAGCTTTCTAAATGTGCACCTATCCTAAATCGCAATATCACATTTTGCGTCACCCTGATTCTAGAACATCGGCTCTCATTTCGAGACATGGAAAGCCGGCATCTTAGGACCAGTGACACTGGAAGGGCTTGATCAAGGGATCAAGGACCTGTCATGGCAAAAGTGGTCGTACAAGGTACAAACATATTGACTTCTCTTCTATTTGCAATTAGTTGTTGACAAGAACTTGGTAAAACCTACACCTCACAAAATGCTTCTGCAGATCGGGCTTAAAGGAGAATCGATGGCCTTGCATTCTCCAAGTTCCATTCAGTCAGTTGATTGGACAAGAGAGTCTTCAGTCTCAGTGAAACAACAACCTCTTACTTGGTATAAGGTACAAGTTACGCTATTTCGGCGCATTAACAGTCGAGATACTATTAACATTCTTTGTGCTAATGAATGACAGAGGCGGCGCGTGATAGTGTGCATATGAAGGAAAGAAGCTACCTATGAATGTCGTCATAACACCATCATCCGTGTTCATTCTGGATTTCTGAAGCATATCTTTCACGTTTTTTACTTTCATTTTTCCTGCGCCTGATGCAGTCCACAGACCATCTTGCCGTTCTTCTAAACCCAAAATTCATGTCATTTGCAACAGAATGTCATGTTAAATTAATGCCTTTTGTCCTTTAAATCAACCAGAATAGATAATTTCTTCTTGTTTAAGATGTACCAACAAGAATGTGCTCGACTCTTAGGCCATACACCACGGAGTCTTGAGAAAACCGACTTTTTCTTCTTTCGCTCATGCAATGCAAAGCCAACATGCAAAGCAATAAAGAGAATTCAGTTTTTGAGAGCATTTGCCGTCTAATATTCTGCTTGAACCCGCAGGCCTATTTTGATGCACCAGGAGGAGATGAACCTCTGGCTTTCGACATGGGAAGTATGGGGAAAGGTCAAGTTTGGGTCAATGGGCATAGCCTTGGACGATATTGGAGCGTAAGCGCCAAAGGAGATTGCAGCGGATGTAGTTACTCCGGCACGTTTCGGCCCGTCAAGTGCCAATTCCGATGTGGACACCCAACTCAACAATGGTAAAAACATCTCCATGAAACCTCAGAACTGTCAGATGAGAGGTCAGTGAACTGAACATTAGGATTTTGTCATCTGACTGCTATTTGGTGTTTTTCAGGTACCACGTTCCGCAGTCTTGGTTAAGACCAACCAAAAATTTGCTGGTGGTTTTCGAGGAAATTGGTGGGGATGCTTCGAGGATTGCTCTCGTCAAAAGAGTGGTGATAGGTCAACAATAATCGAACCGAGTTGCACTACAATATAAAAGTTCTCAGGAATTTTTGTTTTCGAAACCAATTACAGAAATTGTTATATGATTAGCACAGACGACAGACACCTCATTTTACAGCATTTATGGGTGTGAATCAACATCCGAAAACCATTCAAAATGGTCACTAGGAAACTGTCCATGCTCATTTCCAAGGCCTGTACCGTTAAGGAGATGAGATGGCCTATCAGGCTTCACATCCTAGAAATCCATGTATGTAGTCTAGAGCGAGTATGATATAAACCCCAGCGACTAAAGTGTGAGCGAAAGGATGACCCACATTCTGTTAAAAGAACAGAAAGAACAAACTTGGAAGTCAGGCGATCTATTGCCAGATGAATTACTGCGGGAATGATCAAGATCATGTTGCATCGATCAAGATCAATAATTACTGCAGGAATATCATATGATGCATCATCTTTCCAAGCATGCTGAGTTGTTACAAGGAGTCCCGAGTAGTTGGACTAACCAACTGCGACGGGCCATCAACAACATTAAGTGCAGAGCTTTCAAGACTGGTCGCCGAGTTAGCTCGGAATGATAATACTCTGTCATCTTCGTCCTTTGCAATGGGGAAATTCTTTCTTGTATCAAGAGTGACTTACCTTGTCCGGATCGGCTTAAAGCCAGCAACTTTCTTTGCTTGTACTGTAGCTCCATCTCAGCTGCATATTAGTAGATGGAGAACTATTAGAAGGGAAGCTCTTGCAAAAATGGGGTTTTTTATGTTCGTTCCTGTGTACTCCTTAGAGGATAATACTGCGTTAGGACCAGCTTCGTGCATTCCACATAGCTTATTATTGCAGAAGGCAGAAGAAGATAACAGTAGCTACCTTACAAAATTCAAAAAAGACAAAAGGAAAAAAAGGGAAAACCTTCCGTTGCCGGGACTTGAACCCGGGTCTCTCGGGTGAGAGCCGAGTATCCTAACCAACTAGACTACAACGGATGTGCATTGACAAGGCTCTTTCTTTAATATATGATTGTAAAATCATTTTGATACCCTAGCTTCACACAAATGTTACATAATGGGCTAAAGTTCAAAGATCATATTGAATAAATTAAAGATTTATGAGTCACATTGCACATTGGATAAGAACTCATGGATCATCTATGTCATTATTCCATCCCAATATGCACGCATTGCAGTTTTTTCTAAAACAAACAAATGTGATGGCATGATGGGTCATTAATGACCTTGGATGTCTTCTAAGCTTAGCAACAATCTATCAAATGACGAGAAACACCACATCGCAATTCCCGCCGAGTGGGATCCATTATATTGATCCTATCATGCCATTGCACTCGATTCCATGTTAGATCATATGGAAGCAATGCTATAAGTCATCTAAAAATAAAATCTCTCGCCTTATCCTTAATTAGAGTAGAATTCTCGTTTCTGCTACTCATTTCTATCTCCGTGCCATAGAACATTGCTACTCTATCGATCTTATAGAATTTTCTTAAGTAGCATTTGACAAACGTCCAACACACCGGACACACCTGCGCTTCATCTTTTCCGTTTGCACTCTGTTGGCAAGATCCCTTTCGAATTAACTGTCCTTTTATGACACCAAATTCAAGATAACGATACCATTTACTTCTCAATCTTTCAATTTATGCCAACGTACCATTTGAACGATTCATCTACCGAACGTTATACTGTCCACAAAGGGCACCAAACAAAAAAGGGAAAAACCATAGAATAGAGCACTTGAAAAAAAGTACCAAAAAAAAGTCTTGAACTTATTACATTAATACAAATTTAATCATAAACTTTTTAATTAGACTAATTTAGTCATAAACCTTTTTACTAGCCAATTTTGGTTGGCCGGCGCTGACATAAACATCGGTCAAAAGCTGACGTGACAATTTTTAAACAGTTTTTAATTATTCTTTTCGATTTTTTATTAATTTTTTTCTTTTATTTTTCTTCTCCCCTTTTTCTTTTCTTTTTCTTTTTCTTTTTCTTTTCTCCTTTCTTCCTCCTTGGACTTTTAGTGGTCGGCAAGGGTCATGAACCTCCAACGAGGGTCGTGAGGCCCTTGCCTAGTGGCCAGTGAGCCTCATCAAAGGCTCATTTGCCATTGAAAGTCCAAGGAGGAAGAAGGGAGAAAATAAAATAAAAAAGAAAAGACAAAACTAATAAAATTTAAAAAAATATATTAAAAAATTGTCACATCTACGTCCACCGCTCCGCATCTAGTCAATGCCCGACCATTGGTTAGCGTCGACGTCAATGCCGGTCGACCAAACTTAACTGGATGGACTAAGTTGGAAGCAATGCGAAAAGATTTAGGACTAAATTAGTCAAATTAAAAAGTATAGGTTTGAATTGATACTAATACAATAGGTTTATGACTTTTTTTTATATATATCACAGAGCACTTGTGTTATGCATCCTTTCCATCTTCCAGACATTTATGTGAGATATGAAGTATTTTCTCACAAGCTGCATAGAGGAAAAAGTATAAAGCAAGTTCTTAGTGATATTGGGGAAAATAAGAATACAAAAAGGTGAAAAAACTTCATTGAATCAGTGGTTCTCAGTTACATCGAGGACAAAAGAAGGAAATGAATCACTGATGCAAGTTTAAAAAAGGCAAAAGTCTCAACTCTTCGGTATCATATATCAAGAAATTTACTCCTGAAAAATCTTTTCGCTTGCCTTGGTAAAATGTCAACTGGGGGAAGGAAAATGTTACAGCACCTAGTTCTTCAAATCCCCCCTTAAAACAAAAATGCACATAATCACTCTCCTGAAAGTGAAGAGAGAGAGAGAGAGAGAGACAGAGAGACAGAGAGGGGCATGATCAATTAACTCCTGTTGACACCATCAACTTTAAAGCACTCTGTAAGAAGTGGCCATTTGTTTTCCAACATCATCGAATTCCTCAAACCTGGTCTCCTGTCTCCTTGGGCATGAGTTTACATGTTCTTGTGCTTCATACCCATCCTTTGTACAAATATCTTAGCTTGTTTTTGCTCTCTTCCACACAATAACTGTGCCATACAAATCAGATGACGCCAGTAAGTTTTCACCGTGGTTCCAAGCAACACTTACAACTGGGAACCGATGGCCCTGTAATGCAATGAACTTTAGATTGGGTTTTAAATGACAACAAAAACAAAAGCTCTGATAACGTCCCAAGCAATGAAGGCAGACCTGCAGCTTGTTTACACAGGTATGCCTTGGCCGTGTTAGGTCGTAAAAGTAGACATTTGAATCTTCGCTTCCAGCAACTTCACATAACAGAAAATGTGCTATGTTAGTTACAACAAACAAATAATTGTGCTCAACTTCATGCGAAAGAAATGATTTTATCGGAGTTTTTGGTGATCACTTCCATCAATGAGAACCTTTTAGGTTATTGCTCCTTCTACAACTTGAGTTTGCATTAACACTCATGTATGAAACATGAATAAGAATATATTGTGAAAGAACATCAGGCTTCATATGGTTGCATTCTCAAGTATTAACCATTAAGTCTAATGCTTAACACCCTGCCATTCAACAACAATTTGCAATAATACTAAATATGTCAGACCATACTTGTGCATTTTTCAGTACAGATATCCACTCTTATGGCCAAAACAAAACATAGTCATTTACCCAATCAAATAGGCACAAAAGATGAATGAATCTAGGTGGCATCCATGAATGTTTCTTTTTCTAACTAAAAGAACTCAAGTTATCTAAGCAGTTTACCAACAAATGGTAAAAAAATGAAAACAAAATAATCGGTTAATTAGGTATACTCAATCCTTATGCATGTCTTGATGTACGTTTCATCTCAAAATCAGAAATAACTGTGACTATAATGCTCCAGACATACTAAAGAAAAAATCCCCAGAGAGAGAGAGAGAGAGAGAGAGAGAGAGAGAGAGACCTATAAATTCCCCTTTCTCAAGGGAAAGAAGAGGACAGAATGAAACCCTAATAGTATGCACTCGTGGACTTAATTTGAGTGAGCAACGGAGGGTCAAATAACCTTGTATTTCCAAAGCTACACTGCAATGACAGCAAACCAATTGTATCGGCTCATTAGGATTTACAAAAACAACATTAGAACAAAGGATGTGTTCTGCCTCCAATACCTGAAGAAAGACAAACTTCCGTCTTGGGTACAAGTTAGCAACACAGGACCGCGGGCTAGCAAAGAAAAACTCCGGTATTGCACAGTAGTTACAGGAGACCTGCGTTTGCTGCTAGTTCTATCACGATGACTGCGTGACAGTGCCCCCGTGTGGGAGTTCATGCTGACAGAGTATACAGATCCCTGCACAGAATAGCACATTGCAACTAGCATTTAACAAGCAGAAGAGCAGGATGAAGAAAGAAGTCCATCAGAGTGATTTACAGAAGTATACTCGAGCATCCCCACAGAATATCAGCTGACCAGTATGATCATGGTCCATCGACGTGACTTCACTATCAAATGCTGTCTTACTTATTATCCTCCCAGTGCTAAAATTGAAGACCTGGTTCACCATCAAAGGAATTTCACATATAAGAGAGATTGCTGGAATATATATTCAAATAGCTCTATATGGAGATGAGCAATTTATAAAGTAACAAACATGGTCCTCACTCAAAAACCAAGCTTAATCCAAGTGCTTCTGGAAAATCCATCAACAATAATATTTTATTAGGATTTAGTCATGAAACAAGATCACATGATTGAGCTATCCCCATCCTTTAATCACTCACGTGACTAGGTACACAAAATGCTGATGAGATGTCTCATAAAATCTGGAATATACCAGCCATATTTATGACTCAGGTAGGTTCTGCAATGGATGTTAGTTGCAGTAAATATGGTAACCATGGTCACTGAATATGCCTAAATCAGTGTCTACAATTTTTTGGATTAATAAACACAACTAAAAAGTTGGTGAAAATGCTAACACTAAAAAAAAAAAAAAAAATGCACTATGATTGTATCTAGCCAGAGCTATCGAAAGGAAATAATGAAACAAAAAATTCAAGCATGGCAGAAGTAAACAACATGATAAGCTGAGAATTAGGGTACCCAGTAATTACAGTTATCTCTTTGTTTGCATTGCCAACTGAAAGGAAGTTGTTATTTACCTGCATCAATAATCAAGAGTACAAGGTAAATTCAACATCTACTAGATTGAACTCATAGAATAACTTCTAGTTTAAAACATATATGTACAGGTGTACTTACAGGGTGAAACTGGATGCACAACTGTGACGATACTCCATATATCACTCTTATGCAAATTCCTTTGGATATCTCCCAGACTCTCACTGTTTTATCCATTGAAGATGATGCAATGTACTGATTATTGGAGGAGAAATCAAAGTCTGCAATGAACAAAGTGTATCAGAAAGTTTATGGCGGTAGGAGGGCCGACAACTGCACAAAAAGAGCCTTAAAAATAACTTCAAGCAAGGACCAATTCTTTATTACCTTGTGGCATTTCATTCTATATAGCCTATGCATCCGCATGACAGTCCATACCAGACAAACCTTTTACTTCCTTGCTATTACTTTTGTACTATCTTAACAAATGAAAAGGCACGATTTGCGAAGTGTATGCTTCGCATCAATCATCATCAAGCTATGACAGGAATTCACAACTAACAGAACAACTAGCTACATTCAACCTCAATATTACTAGAAAATATTAGAAATCACTTCTAACTAGCCACAACTCTGCTCTGCTTACAAGGCAAAAAAGTATACAGCATGATATCTTAGCTTGGTGTCAATTATGAAGAAAATATACACCATGGATTTCTGTAACCAACTTCTAGGATGAGTGGATTCCACAGGCAGTCACTCCAGCATTGTTCTTTGGGTGTCTTCACATGGGTCAAAATTCTTCACATGTCTAACTAGGTGCCATAATGATAGGATATGCCGTCCAACTTATTTTTCTAAGCAAGCATCATAATGATTCAAAGCAGGATGCATGAAAAGAAGATCCACATAGACAACCATCATACGATCATTTGATTATATCTGCAGAATCTATGAGGAAGACCGGAGACACACATTGGCTTCCATGTAAATTTAAAAGGAAAAGACACAAGTAAGATAAGTATATGACATGTTTCGGGCAATTAAGTTTCAAAGTCGATTTCCATTTTCTCCTTGAATTTCACACGATTAAAACATTAATCAAGCTTCTAAACATCATTCCACTGATTAGCAGTACGCTAGTCAAAGATTGAATACCATCATGGCTCCTCAAAAGTGGATTTCAGAGAACCAAATTATAATGAGGAAACACAGCTTTTCATAAATAAAGAATTTTATGTCGTGAGTCAGTGCTTTGGCATATAAGAGTCCTAAAAAAACTTAACTACATTTCCAGCACAAATTCTATTTCGTAGAATCAGCACATGTGAAAAGAATGTCGTTTCACTGACCCATGATGACATGTGAAAGGGACTTGCAACGAAATAGTACATAACCAGACAGAAAGAAAAGAATGGAGCTGATACCAGTTAAGCCAACCTGTGACTTCTTTGGAATGCCCAGCCAATTGCTTAATGACTGAAGGTGGCTCCGAGACAGTGCATACTGTCAAGGTTCCATCAGCTGCCCCATATGCAAGCAGATTGGAACTTGCATGCCCAAACTTCAGAACAGTCACTGCAAAAGCAAACTATTTAGATTCCATGCTCGGCCAATGAATTGAGTCCAGACTATCTGAAGGAATACCAGAAGCTCTGCTCTGATCAAAGATGCAATGCATTCCCACAAACGAGTATGCAGGTTCAGCCCCTGGATGACGTGGCCGATCACTATCGCTCGCGCTGGAGCTGAAACTCGTTCTGTGACTAGAAGCTACATTGCCACTCCGCAGATCCTGTAACCACAGTCCACATCATGCAATTATCCCTACAGATCAAATATCCCCTATCCCGCCGACAACATTAAAACCTTGTATTCGTGAGACTATGGTTTTAGTTCCGCCCAATCATTCCCAACAAGTACCGTGCAAAATGGTGTTGTATATGCAGACAAAGTATAATTGGTTATTCTACACAACAACACATAGAATTCGAACCGAAGACAAGACTTTTAAGATAAAATGATTACCCTGCTTGAACTCCAGCTCTCCGCTTCGAATAGAAGGGACAGCGGATTTGGAGAAGAAACCCACCGCCCGCTGATGCATCAACCAGCAAAATCACCCTGATGTCAGAATTATGCGCGAACATAGACTCAAAAAAAAAAAAAAAAAAAAAGCACTAACGCACTCGCCGAAAGCACAACTACAGCTCAAGCAGAACTAGCGACATAAGAAGCAAGAATCAAAAAAAGCGGATGAACCCCATCGAGAAAAGCCAACCGAAACTTCAAATTCGAAAAGAAATGAACAGCTCCAAATCCGGCAAAGCGATCGGGGCGACCTGTTTCCGGGCGTGCTCAGGCTCGGCGTCTGCAAATTCTCCCAGTTCCTCGGCCTCCGGATGTAGTTGCGGTACGCGACGTAACCTTTCCCGTTGCATCTCCAGTCCTTCAAAACGAAACAACAAAGAACTCCGTGGAATGAAACACGCCTACACATTCACGCACGCCGAATTCACGCACAGAGAGAGACGGAGACAGAGCGAGACATACTCGTCGGCGAAGAGAACCGGAGAGCGCCTTGCGGTGGAGGAGAAGGCGGCGGACGCCGACGTAGTTGGGATCGCCATCGGCGCTGCTCAGAGGTTGGAGCAGGCAGCTGAACAACTCCGGATCGGGGCCGGCTTTCTCCTCCTCTTCGTCGCCCCGCCCCGTCCGGCGGGTCGAATCGCCGGTTCCGGCCTCGATCTCCGCCATCGTCGCGCTTGCTTCCGGCTACGATCCCGCGAGGCGAGATCGATCCATCGACGAGCCACGACGACGACGACGACTACCCACCACCTCCAAGTTCGCCAAGCCACGTGCTCAAGTTCAAGCTGTTGCGCGCATGCGGCGCCGTTTGGGGGGATCGAATGTGATTTTTGCTATAAATGACGATTTTTGCTATATCACAATTCGAGCTCTAAATCAAAATAAAGAGTTAATATTATGAAAAATTCAAAATACACCTCTAATAAATATAATCACAAAAAATATCGAATTGGTACATTTATGAAAAGTTCATCGCAAACTAATTTTTTTACTACTAAAAATATTAAATTAACACGTTTGTGATGAATTTACCTCCTTACAACGGAATTACAACGGAAACTTAATACAACAAAAAACCACAAGCCGATATACATGTGACAAACGGATGGTGAAACCCAAATTTGTATACATCTTAATTAACACGTGTCATACAATTCAGTGATTTTGCGGTATAATTTAATATAAACTAAAAGACGGTAAGTTTGTTATAGGTATATTAGTTTAGATTTTTTATGATATTAACCTTTAAAATAAGAAATTACGATACTCGTTATATTAAGAATAATATGATATTGAGTTATGAAAAAGTTTAGATAACCAATCTAATAGGGAGAGACTGATATTATGCTAACTTTTATATCTTGTATAACTTTTAACATAATAAATTATTATGCTTTATCAAGAACATAATTACTATTGCATCGAATACTTTAGCTATTGTTTAATATGTTATCTATTAATCGTTGTATAATATATGATCAAATTATATACTCTAGAGAAATTTAAGTTTTAATTACAAAATATTTTATTAGACTTATTCTCTGTTTCCACTTGAATATGGTTGGAAATACCCCTACCATTTTGAATAGACAATATTATCTCACTCTAGCCTGCAATTGGAAAAATATTTCCAATTGCAATGGCTAAGATCAAATACCGGGCCAATTCTTGATTTAAGTTTATTTCTTGCTGACTTTTTCTTCTTTTTGTTTGGTTTATTCTACTTCTTTTCCTCCATTTAGACGACACTAGCCACTCTCTTTTTCGAAAAAAAATAATTTTTTTGGTAGATTTTTGATTAATTATTGTGTTAATGAGTTGCTTGCTTTTCTTTATTTTGTACGAGGTAGCCATTATTTGAAAAATAAACTAAGTACAACTGAGAGTGAATGAAACATGTGCTTAATTTTATCACATTGTTAAAATATTTTCGAAAATATCTACTAAAAAAACCGGGTAGTGATGACTTTACCATGTAATAATATCGGAAAAAGTGTCTAAAAATTCATAAATTTATTGCATTGGTGTTAGTTTAGTTTTAAATATTTTAGTTGTGTTAATTTAGTCCTAAACGTTTTGATATAATGCCAATTTAGTTCCAAAACTTTTGACCTAGTGTTAACTCTTGATCGGATATTTCTGATGTGGATGCTAGTTAACTTATGTGATACTGTCAATGCTAATGTTGACAATTTTTAATAATAGTTTAATATTTTTTCTTTATTTTCAAGTAAATCGACCGGCGTACACGTCAGCAATATTCAATCCAAATTAGTTCGGCCCAAATTAGCTAGAGGGACTATATTGACATATGATCAAAAGATTTATAACTAAATTGATACTAATATACATAAATTTATGACTTTTCCAACACTATTTCCTAACGTCTTAGGTAGCTTTTTCTTTTGAATTTTGCATGATAGTAATGATGCTTATAATTATTAATGTACTTAACTCTATTACATTATTATTCAGTTTTTTGAAAATATATATTTAAAATTGTGTAGCGAAGACATGAAAATAAACAAAAATTGGACTATTAAATTCATTTAATAAAATGAAAGTTGAGCAACTCAAATACACAAGCTATAGTATAATGAAATATATTAAATTTCCAATTAAACCAATGGATTTGTTAAAACTTTTAGATGATTCTTTCATTCTATTTGTGCTTAGATTGTTTTTCTAGTAATGGTTTACTACTAAAAATTACAAGAAATTCAACTCATTAACATAAACAAGTCGTAAATTCAGATTTTGGGAGTTCAAGATTCTAACAACAAAACACTTAGGCAATAGACTCAATTTAAATTTTAAACTACTATGCTCATAATTTGTTATTGATTGCTCTAAATTTTTTGAAGAACTCAAAGACCGACAATCACGATCCTTGCAAAGAGACGATTGACAATCGAGAAAGAAATTGAATTCCATTAGATGAGTTATTGAATTTGCGATTAGTTTTCGGTTTTGAACAGTTCTATTGACTAAACCTATCTGACTTAATATATCTTTGTTCTAAAAAAGTTTATGGGAATTGCAAGTCAATTATGGAGTAAGATCCGTACGTCTGGTTTGTCATGAATAATTAAGTTTATGTAAAAGTACCTTTCCTTCCCTGGGAAATTTAAATGTCAATCAAATTTCAAAAAAATAATGAATAAAATATATGTAAATTCGAGTGTCAACAACATTTGTATATTATGAAATTTTCATCTTCAAAATGCACTAGTTGCAAGATTCATATTAACAACATTAGACCTACCTAAAGCTATATAATCAGTTTGGTTTTACCTTCGAATAGGACTGACCAGAGCATGGAAATACGTTGAATTCTTGGTTCTAATAATTTGGAACTAGTACTGTGCAAGTAGATTCTAGGTTATGGGTGTTGAATCCATCCACCCACTCAGGAACCGGCTACTAGAAAATGTTTTATGAAATTGGAAGAAAATGATTTATATTTCATAAATGAGCTTAACTTTCCATTTACTTTATATTTTTGTTTGTTTTGTATCAATATTTTACTTGAGTGGCTTTGTTCCTAATATTATTTTGTTGCAACTGTTATTTGTCGCTATTTAAAATAAAAAAGAAGCAAAAAAAAACCTTACAATTAGATTGGAAAGGGCAAGTTCAACGGTTAATAGGGTAGATTCAAGGTTCAAATTTTGGGAGCCAATTTTAATAGGGTAGATTTCAAGTTCCAAGTCAAGAACTTACTCAGATTAATCACCCTTAATGCCTACATGTGTTAAGTAGCCATTGTTTATAATATTGTTGAAATTAATCTTGCTTGCTGTATGGATTATGATGTTAGAAATAGAACATAATGCACATTGGATTTGGATCTTCTGGAGAAAGAGGAGGAAAGGAGGGAGATGCAATGCCAAGATCGGCGATAGACAAAAAAGAAATGCCAGAAGAGGGTAAGAAAACTGATATTGATGCAATATTTAATTGAGATAAGCATAACCTTCTTACTTATAATAATATAATCGGAATCCTAATAAAATAATTGAAATAAGAAACCTAATCAGATAAATAAACATACTATCCTATGACGGCATCATAATCTTAAAAAATGGAAAATAAAACTAAGTTCCCTTCCTGATGGATATAAATTCAATGTCAACTAATAAATATAATGTAGTCTTTATAAATGCAAGACAATAATAAAATTAATTTGACCAAGTCCAACTCTATTTTCACTACACCTTTTACGAATTTTTACAACTCCTTTACATCATGTCGTGTTTTCGTAAGATAATTCTACGATGTGTAATTGCAATTTTTAAACTTAATTACAACGATATGCACGATAGTCAACTTATCGTTTTACTTTAAACAAATCGGATGTGCAGCTCGTTACAGGTGGAATGGATTGGACAGACTAGCCTGATGCTGAAGGCAAACTTAGGAACTTCAGAGCATGACATTCATTTGAACTTTGCTTTCTTGGGAACACCGTCTCTCTTCTTGTCTTGAAGACAAGACAACTTACTCCTTACACAAAGCATGACTGCGGACAAGAAACTAGCTTCTAACAGAAAACCTTTTTGACTCTTGAGGGACAAAAGTTAAAAGGAAAATCATATTATCTCTCAAAATGATATATAATATTTATAAATGCATATTTTGCCGGATTTCGTCTCTGAATTATTTCGTCATTATCACAAGCAAAAATAATCTCAGAGAAGAAACAGTCACGGTAGGACATATCCAACGTAATGATCAAACAGAAAACATGCTGTTTATCAAAGGAAAGGAAAGACTAAAAAGAAAAAAAGACAATAATGGAAAATAAAAAAGGACAAAAGTGGGTTGATTGCTTTACTAAAAATCAATCATTTAAAAAAATTTCCTCAAATATATATTTCTAAAAATATCAATTCTGTCACTATAAACTTGAATTAAAATAATAATATATTTATCTTTCGGGAAAATGTTCGGGCAAACATGAGCCTTAACGATGAAAAGATTCGTGATTACCGAAAGGGCTTCTGTTTGAGTTTCAGTGTTAAGAACCAAAAACACATTTTTACTTAAAAGTTTCAACGATTTCAAATTGAAAAATTAATATACAAGCATCATGTCAGTTATACTGAAGAATCTTTTTTTTTTTTTTTTAAAAATTATCTTGAACGAGGCATTTCCCAAATAGCCCTCCTCCTTTCCCGCAACGTAGAATCCCCGAACGACACGCCACCACGTTCCTGCTTTTTCTACGCTTTTTGATCTCGCCGACCATAAAAAAGAAAAAAAGCAAAAAAAAGAGAAAAACCAGAGAGATATTTTCGGATAAAACAAAAACCAAATCCACCATTCAACGCCGCCCTCACTCCTCCCACGTGTCGGCCTCCCGTTGGCCCCCGCCCACCTTCTTCTCCAAGCTTTCTCCGTTCCATCCAGGACTGGTAGCTCCGTAGAAAGTAACCACCTAACCTCTTGAAAACTATAAGAATCCATCCACCCCACCCCCTTTTCTCTCTATCTCTAACGTACGCCTGCACCATGGATCGCCGCCTCTCTCTCCTCCTCCTCCTCGTCTCCTCCCTCCTCGCCGCCGCGTGGGCGGCGGCGGACCTCTCCGCCGGCGACGGCGACGGCAACCCGCTGATCAGGCAGGTGGTGGACCACGGCGGCGACGGTCGGGAGGGCGCCCCGCTGTCGGACCACCACCACTTCTCGCTCTTCAAGCGGAGGTTCGGGAGGTCGTACGGCTCCCAGGAGGAGCACGACTACCGGTTCGGGGTGTTCCGCGCGAACCTCCGCCGCGCGAGGCGGCACCAGAAGCTCGACCCCACGGCCGCCCACGGCGTGACGCAGTTCTCCGACCTGACCCCGTCGGAGTTCCGGAGGACGCACCTGGGGCTCCGGAGGAAGCTCAAGCTGCCCAAGGACGCGAACGAGGCGCCGATCTTGCCCACCCAGGATCTGCCGAAAGATTTCGATTGGAGAGATCATGGAGCCGTCACCCCGGTCAAGAATCAGGTACTTTTTTTTGGTCGGTGTGAATGGGAAATCACTTTGAAGATCCTCAGTCGAGACATGGGGACGGACGTAGTTTATCTTAGATTCTAACTGGAAGTCGGATTTTCCTGCTTGATCGATGGATTTGTTGAAGTTTTTAGAACCCATCTTTGTCCGACCTTTGAAGTTCAATTATTTCTCCTTTTGGAGATTTTGTTCCCCTGCGTCTCGTGTGCATCCCTTGAATTTGATGACTGATCGGTGAGTCTTTCGCCTGAATTAATGGTCTACGAGACAAATATGGATCTGTTTCTTCCTAAATTGGAAGTAGTGTATACGACCCTTATGACAACATGAGAGTTGACTTTTGGATTTGAAACTTTGCTGGCGAGTTCTGGGGATTTTGAATGGTTGTTCTCTTTAATCTGGAAGTAAATTTCGTCTGCAGTTAAGTGTTTGCTTCGTCTGATGGATTTAATTCGATGTGATTGATTTTTTTTTTTTTTTTTTTGGTGAAATTAGGGTTCATGCGGATCGTGCTGGAGTTTCAGCACCACCGGAGCCTTGGAAGGCGCAAACTACCTTGCAACCGGGAAACTTGTCAGCCTCAGCGAGCAACAGCTTGTGGACTGTGATCACGAGGTTTGTTATCTACCATGCCTCGTAACTTGTCAAATCATTAACGCATCTTTATACCTAGTTTTTGTCTTCTTGTCATATGAGTGAACGATGTAGATTACTCTGTGTCCTCAGTTTTCAGTTATGATGTGCGTAAGCTTAGGAAAAAGCATTTGTTCTGTTTTGTCTTTTGCCCATATATCTGGGTGTGTGTTTCTATGTTAAAATCATGCAGCCTTACAGAAAATGAAGTACATTTTGGTTTAAGCCAGATTAGTCTGGGTTTCTTGTCGTGTTGAATGTTGTGATGTTGATTTCTCATGAAGAAACTATGTGTCTTTCTGGGTATATTTCCTTAATCAAGCTTGTGTGCCTCTGTAGTGTGATCCAGAAGAACCAGGTTCCTGCGACTCGGGTTGCAATGGTGGTTTGATGAACAGTGCCTTTGAATACACTCTCAAAGCCGGTGGCCTTATGCAAGAAGAAGACTACCCATACACTGGTACTGATCGTGGTAGTTGCAAATTTGACAAGTCAAAGATAGCAGCATCCGTAGCCAACTTCAGCGTTGTTTCCCTTGATGAGGATCAAATTGCTGCAAATCTCGTGAAGAACGGTCCTCTAGCAAGTAATGAATCTATTCTAGTTCTTAGACACCTTAACAAACTTTTTGTTGGGCACCAAAGATATGCATTGATACCCAGAAAACAAGGATGGGATCCATTCTTACGCATTTCAATCTGTTTTGCTTGAATGCAGTTGCCATCAATGCGGTGTTCATGCAGACGTATGTTGGGGGTGTTTCATGCCCATACATATGCTCTAAGAGGTTGGATCATGGTGTCTTGCTGGTGGGGTATGGCTCTTCTGCTTATGCTCCCATCAGAATGAAGGAAAAGCCCTACTGGATCATAAAGAACTCATGGGGAGAGAACTGGGGAGAGAATGGATTCTACAAAATCTGCAGGGGCCGCAATATATGTGGGGTGGACTCCATGGTTTCCACTGTCGCTGCTATTCACACCGCTGAACAGTAGGTTAACTATTGCCTCTGCAAGCTGTTCCACCGCGTCACAGTAGGTTGACCATAACCTATGCATGTACATAAGGCGTGTTATATTATGGTGGCAATTCGGCTCTATGAAAGAATTTTTAGTTCTCAGATTTTACCAAAACATTCATCTGATGCATTGTTTATGAAATTGTACCACAACTGGAATGTTAATCTATGTTTTATTTCCATTATCATACATCTATATTTGCCTTCTCGTGTGATGACATTGTTGAGGCTAAGCTGGGGTCTTCATTTTTAGCTGCTAGCTAATTCTTCCTGTTCAGCCTCATATTGCTCAAGGTTTCATCAACTCCAACCAAATCCTGGAAATCCTGGAAATTCCATTGATTATATCTCTCATGCCAGAGCCCATGTATTTCTAGTTTCCACCATTGTACAGGATGGATCTAATGAGACGTTAACTTGATAAAACAAACTGTGTCGTGTGCATTGGTGGTGGTCATTGACGTTAAGGTTGGAACATCCTAATAAGCTTTGCCAAAGCATCTTTGGCTTTGCAGGTGAAATTGCATGGTATGAGATATGTTCTAATCGATGGTCAGCCTATCGTTTTGTCGTAAAGAATGGGCATTGACCTCCGGAGGATATCATGGACATAGCGAAATGTGGTTCGTTGCCACAGTGACGCACTCAGACTGAACAAGTTGAGTGCCGTTAATTGACCATCTTTTTAGATGAAGTTTATAGGAGACGATCTGAATGCTCGAAGGAACTGCAACATCTTCACACTGGCGTTATTTAGAAAAATGGGGGAGAAGTTCCATTGCCATGGATGGTGGTCTCGAAGAGATAAGATTACCTTCACATAAAGTTTTGGCGAACATTTTAACCCTGTAAGTGAATAATTTGTGCTTGAGGACAGTTTTCACACGTGATAGTCTCCATCTATTGGAATTGCATTATCTTCTAACGTTAAGAGTTTCGCGAAACGGCCAAAAGATAGTCCCCCAAGACGGCTTAGTTGGGGGGGGGAGAGACGGGTGAGGGGTTTTGTTGCGATTCCTTTTGCGAAGACAACACAGTATCAGCCATGGAATTCACAAGGCCTTTCGCAGCTAATCCGGCATGTTCTACTGTACCATGCCTCTTGGATGTTTAATAAATTGGCAAAACTGAATATAACTATTACCACAAATTTGATAAAACTGAATAGAACCATTATCACAAATTTGATATTCATTTGGTTGTTTCAACAATGACTGATAGCTGCATCTTTTTGCGAAGACAACACAGTATCAGCCGTGGAATTCACAAGGCCTTCCGCAGCTAATCGGTCATGTTCTATCGTACCATGCCTCATGGATGTTTAATAAATTGGCAAAACTGAATATAACCATTACCACAAATTTGATAAAACTGAATAGAACTATTATCACAAATTTGATATTCATTCGGTTGTTTCAACAATGACTGATAGCTGCATCTTTTTCTTGCTTGTGCTCAAGTTAATGAAGTCTTTGTTTTCCGTGGAACAGGAATACTGAAAGTTTCAGTGATAAAAAACCATCTTACATGCACCACTAGCTTAATTAGTAAAGTTACACAACATTTACCAGAAACACATTAGAGCAAGACTGAAATACAGAGATTACACAAAGAATGCGTTTTATCGAACTTAACCCTATGTGACGTACTAAGCATTTACACTCCTGAAACTGAAGGTAATAATCATCTGAGTAAAGGATTTTTCTTTACTTAGTGACTGGCAACTCTAGATGCAAAAGCATCAACAGACTTCCACTGGTGAAAATAAATGTCTCCATGCCGCTCCATCATACTCTTTTGACAGTATCGCCAAGGAGAGCCACGAATCCCTCAGTGGTGAGAGTTGCAACTGCATTCCTCAGCTGGATGTATAAAGGTCACATGTCAGTTTATAATTGAAAATGGCAGTCAATTGCCATAAGGATTAAAAAAAAAAAAAAAAAAAAAAAAAGAAGAGAAAAGGACAAAAAAGTGGCACTAGCTCATGGACAAGGTATGATGCTTACATCGCTAAGGTGAACTTCACCAAGAGAACTCTGCTTCTTGAGCTCATCCAGCAACTGCAGCAAATTTTAGCATATAACACATGTTAGCCATGATATGCAGTACATCTGGCCTTCCATAATATTAACTAGCATGAGTTGTAAGATAATCTGTTCCCCAGAACATGCATAGGAAGACCTACCTCCATCAACCGCATAGAGGGCCCACCAATTTGCATTTTTTCCATTATTACATTACGAGTAGCATCTGCAAGGTTATCTCTTCTCATCCTTTCACTAGCCGAAACTCCAGTAGTGATAAGATCCATGTCAATGGTGCCTACAAAATTTTAATTCAAGTTTAGATCTTGTCACACACACACACACACACACACTGTATACAACAGTGAAGAATCACATGGCTAAAAATACCTGTTGAATGATCAGTTGCTGACTGCTGCATTGCAACTTCCAGAAGTCGAAATGCTTCCATCACATCTCGCTTTTCAACCTATGTAATCAGGGTCATGATAGTTAAAGCATTAAATTTACACGCTAGAAACATGGTCAAATCACAGCTTGTGGTCTTCACTAACCCATTCTGAGAACCGTATCCGAGCTAGTGCTTCACTAAGGCGAATCAAACTCTCAATTTGCCTAGGTGTTGCTGTTATAACCTGTCCAAGCAATTGTATCCTGGCACATTTTAACATCAATGCGCCAAAACCCATAAGAGGGAAAAGAATGTGAGAGAAACTTGAAATGTGCACCTTCTTACTACTGCCAGGGAAGTTTCCTCTCCTCCTCATCTCAACGTAACCCCGTGTCAGCTCTTCAGCAGCTTCATCAGATAACTGCGGTTGAATGTGTTTTCTAGCATAGCTCACATAGGCAGTTAAAGTAGGGAGGTCCAAAACGTCCTGCTGCACGCTCTGCAAGTTGCGAGGATCAAATTAACTGATGTTCAGGAGATGTTCCTGATGACTACAAATAAAGATGAGTACAAATTCCAACTGCACCTCAATATCCTCAAAATGCAGAGCAACAATATGCTTGGCCAGGCGTCTGTCCATTTGCTCATCAGGCTTGTCAAGAATTAAGTATATCAGATCAAACCTGTTGATTAGGAACCAAGTTATGATTGTAGTCAGATTAATCTCTGATGCTGTGGTGCTTCAATCACTGTACCGACGATGGTGCATTGGGTTAATCATTGATGACTCAGAAGAAGAAGAAATGTGTAGAAGATGTAGCACAACTTATCAAACCACAAAAAGGTCTTTGACAGCAAAATTATACAACATGAAACTAGGGTCTGCATATTACAGTTGGAAATCACATATTTCTCTCATGACTGTGTAAGGATATGCTTATTGGCATATACACATAACATAATATTTGGACAAAATCATCATAACGTGTCAACATAATGCTTAACATATGTTCATTTTGTATAGGCTTGGGTCTCAAACAGGTCCATAAACAAAATCCAGGTTTATTGAGTTTTATGAAAGAACAAGACCAGCAAGTAGAAGCATTCAAACCTAAAGCAGAATGTACACACGGTACTCTGCATATTAACATCAATTGACACATGTTGGCCGTTTCGGCAATCAGTTCCACAATCACTTTTTGAGGTAAACTCACCAGTGGGTACGTGTACACACAGATAAATATAGGAGAGTAGAACAGTTAACCTAGATAGCAAGGTAGGTGGTAAGTGTATATTGTCAATAACGGATAAACGTGGATTATAGCGTGAGCCACTCGGATTTGCACAAGCTAACACTGACGTCCTGGCATTAAGTGATGCAATGATTCCTGCTTTAGCTATTGAAACGGTCTGTTGTTCCATCACCTGGGAAGGCAAAGTTAAAGTTTGAAAATAAGTCATAAAAAGTCCAGTAACTAATTAACGTACTACCTCAATAAGTAATGCTAACTTTTAGTTATATGGTGCTTAGTGGAAAGGAAAAAATTTGGTGCTTAGGGTTGTTATTTCCTCGCTAACTAAACAATCATTTTCCACATTTTGGGAATATGACTGAAGAAAAATGTGACACCAAGATTTAAAATGAAAATTTAGATAGAGCCGTACGATCCTCTCCTTTGTTGTCTACATAATTAGGAACGAACTTCACAAACCTCATGTAGCATACTCCTTGCACTTTCAGACATTTTATCGAATTCATCTATGCAACAAATGCCTTTGTCACTCAAAACCAGGGCTCCACTTTCAAGGACCTGCAAAATCCTTTCGCATGTTAGAATCTACTCCACTTTACATTTTTCAGATAGAGAAACTCGCCAAAAAAGAGAAAAGAAAGGTATGATACAGTTTCCCCAGTTTCAGGATCCTTGGTAACATAAGCAGTTAAGCCAACAGCAGAGCTCCCTCTTCCACTGGTATAAATACCACGTGGAGAAAGCTTATGTATGTATTGAAGGAGCTGTGATTTGCTGGTCCCTGGATCGCCAACAAGAAGTATATTGATGTCCCCACGGAATGTAGCACCGGATGCTAACTTCAATGCATTCCCACCAAAAAGCTACAAGAATGGAAATCAATTTAACATAAGTCATTTAATGAAAAAGGGCTTCATTTATCTCAATATTTTACTAGTCAACAACAAGAGGACTAAATACGGCATTACCTGGCAAAGCAGACCCTTCTTGACATCCTCGAGCTCCCAAATATTCGGTGCCAAGGACTTGGTTAGTCTATCATATATGTCCGGTTTTTTAGACAGATCCTTTAATTTCTCCACCTAAATAATCAGGTATGGAAGTCTTACAAATAGCAGTAAAGGCAAACAGTTGTCATCCAATGGAACAAAAGAAAAACCAATATACCATCTGTTCATCAAATGTGACATCTTCACTTTCATTTAAACTGTTTTCAACTTCCATTGGGTCATCAGCTTGCATCCTTGACTTATTGGTCTTCTTTATATGAAGACAATCGATATAAGTCTGCATTAGATATGATGAGATCGCATTATTAGACTGTGCATTCACTTAAAGGGACTGATGGGGTAGCCTCAGGGACAGTAGTGGACAGAGTAAGGAATCCACCTTGAACAACGATTTGACAGTTCTCTGTGTTGGTGCAACTCTAACGCTCATTGCCCTATAAATTCCAGTAATCTGTCGAAATAAAAAATGTCAATTGACCACAAAAGAGTGAGACCTCCATGTTTTTCAGGCACAGTGTCATATATACCTCAACTCTATCACCAGGCTTTCCTGCATCCACCAACTTATCATGCATTAGCAAGCTAACTGTATGTGGTGTTCCTCCTTCAGGGATTTCATCTGGTGTCTCCTGAAGCCTCACAATCTGCTTATCTGCAAAACTGGTTTATTGCAAGATATTCATCAGCTATAGTCACAATAGACTCCAAAAGATAATTATTGATAAAAGACACCAGCCAAATATTTAAAAAACAGCACTGCCTTTTCATTTAAACAATACCCATAATTTAATTCTCTCCTCATTTTCAAGTTTGTAACACTTGACAAGAATCGTCAAGGGCTATACTAATCTATCCCCACACTGGACTTTTCAATAACAGTTCCACCGCTAAGACAAGGTCCAAGATGACCATCTTGGAATCATTGAAGATTAACAAGTTTGTTTATGAACCCATACCCAGAAAAAAAACAAGTTTGTTTATGAGAACTTAGAAAAAATAGAGAATTTTATTATCAGAATCATTTAAGGAAGCCACTACCCCAGCAAGTGATGGTGCAAAAAGAGGATGCAGTTGACAGTTACTAGCAGCAGCAGAAATGATTGAACGTTACTCAACAATGGCTAAACAAAACTCATGACCACGGTTTGGAAAACAAAATCAGAGGGGTAAACTACCTGCAACGATTGTGAACTAAAGTCATGGAATTCTTGGTAGCACATTCCTCCTTCATACACCTCTTAGGTTCACTGATTCTTCCTGAGAACAATGAACCGTTAAAAAGCAAAAACCCAAAAAAATTCGTTCTTCTCAACGGGCTTATTAGCTTACCTCTTTCAACACGAACAGGATCAGAATAATATCCACAGATAAGGCATTTAAAGACAGCTTCCCTTATCTCAGGGATCACTGAACTGCATCGGATTATCATTCCTTTCAGGGACACCATCTTTTCAATATCTAGTCAACACAAGAGACATCATCAGTTACAGACACCTAAAGCTCAACTACTTCGTTGAGAGTAACGACTAGAAACCATGAAATGAAAGTGATCATCTTCCCATACAAATACCAATTTCACATTAAACTGAAAAAAGTAGCAGATGCATACACAACGAACTGATCATACATGCTTAATAAACTACTCACAATTTACAAAACATGCCTCTGCGTCACTGTGGCAAACTCCACCCTATGCAACTGGAACTGGCCATATCCTATCCCACTGCCAAGTCTCAAATCCTTTACTAGCTTGGTTTCCAACAAAAAGTTAAAGCTGAGAGTTTTAATTTCCACAGGAAGTTACACTGATAGTTCAAACAAGTCTTCAATATTTGACCCATCTTCAGCTTAAATTACAGATTTGTGAAAAAACTTAAGGCAAACATGAACCTTAATTGGTCACACAGACTTGCCCCTATCCACCAACAAATATTTCCCAGAACCACCAATACTCAAGACAGTACTTCATTGAAACAATAACATTCTTCAATCATTCAAGAACATTTTACCGGAAAAGGAAGGTACCCACCTGATGGATTAAGATTTCTCATACAAGTGGACGTCCTGAGATTAAAAATCCTTGCTTGTATGTGCTTTTCGAACAATGGGTTTCTCGTGCTCGCCATGTCCATCAAAACAATCTCAAAAATTGCCAGTACCTCTAGCGGATACCTCACCATCTTATTATACAAATCCTGATCATAACTAAAAATATCCTGAGCATCGATATCGATCCACTCCCTCTCGACTTCAAAAACCCTATCCAATTCCCTCATGTACTTCCCTTCCTCAATGGAATCCGCCTGCGTCGGGCCCTCCATGAAATTCCTCAGGAACCTCACGATCGCCGCGTTCACGTCCTGCACGCTGATGTTGGTGCCCCAGACGTACATCTGCTCGGCCGCGTCGTACCCATCCCCACACTCCGAGGACGGCGGGGCGTCGTCCGTCGAGGAGGGCGTGGAGGCCGCGAAGGGCCTCCGCCGCCGCCGCCGGTCGTCCGCCGACGCGTCCGGGAAGGGGTCGGGGTGTTCGCCTCCGACGACGCGGCGGCGAGGCGGGACCGGTGCGCCGGCGGGGTGGAGGCTCCGCCGCGCTGCTGCTGCCGTGGCCGGCGGCGGCCCTCGGAGGCCCGGGCGGCGGCGTTGTCGGGGGAGGACAGGGTGTTGCCGATGGGGCTGGAGAAGGAGTCGTCCGGGGAGGAAGGACCTGAAAACGGAGGAAATCGAATAGCGTGATCGAACCGTCCCTTTCTAGATACATGCATACCCAAACTTTAGCAGAGAGAGTACCGGTGTCGGACGCCATTGGAGGAGCTCGTTCGCGAGAGAGAGAGAGAGAGAGAGAGAGAGAGAGAGAAGATCAGGTCGAGGCTGCGGAGGCGGAGCGGAGACGATGAAGCAGACAGAGAGAGGGGGGGAGAGGGGGGTGTTTTGGGGACAGCGCGATCGATCTTTTTGGCGGGAAAGATGAGGAGGATTGGCGCCAGATCCCCCTCGGCCTTGGGAAAGGAGTGGGGGAGGGGATATTTCCGGGCTCCACGGTTTTTGGGATGAACGAGGCCCAATGGCTGAAGCCCAAAGTATATTTCCCACGTACCCTGGAGAGAATTTATTTTTTAAAATTATTTCAAAGTAACGATAATATCACGAATGATTCATAAACTTTAACTTAATATATAATATAGTCTCTAAATTTTTAATTTGTTCAATGCGATCCATAAAATTTAATCCAATATGCAATACGGTTCATGAATCTTCCATTTATTTAACGTGATTCTTGCACTTTTGGTATTTGTTCAAATTAATTCTCGGATTATATAAAGATATTCAATGTTGTCCATAAACTTAAGTTAATGGAAAAACAACATTGACAATTTTCATATAATGCAATGACTAATTTGAACATACATCATAAATTTAGGAATCGCATTAAATGAATCGAAAGTTTAATGATCATATTACACGTTGAACTAAAGTTTAAAGATATCGTCGAATGAATTGAAAGTTCAAAGATTACATTGCATATTGGGTTAAAATCCATAGTTATTTGTGTCATTTTCTCTTTCAAAGGAAGACGGAAGAGATGATGCCTACGGCAAAATAAAGGGAGTCCTTTCACGGATGGTATTGGAAGTAAGCCTTTTTTGGTTTTTTTTTCCTTGTTCCGTTCACCTATTTGTTGTCTTGGATCTGATCACGGACCGAGGAATTCATGGGCCGATTCAGGCCCGGCCAGTTTCACAACAGCTCGTATGCACTCTCCAGCGAACTTGGACAAGCCCAGTTGGAGCCCAAGCCAGGCCCGCCCAATTCAAACAGATTTGTCACTTTCTGTGACGGGTGGCGCTGGACAATACTATAGGTTGGGATTCGACGGTGTGGTGGGGACTGCGCAGCGCACGGGCTGCCGCTCTATTATTTTCATGAGGACTCTTGATTATTTGGTTTCTAACGTCCTAAATGAGTATAAAAGAAATATCCCCAAAGACAAAAGTTATTGAAAAGTCAGACATTTTTATTCGTCATTTACAGAAATATATCTCATTTTCATGACATGGCCACGCGAATTGTACGAGTAAAGGACGCACAATCGCTTGAGCAATGTAGTTTTGTGATATTACTCTGGCGTTGTGAAAGAAGATTTACGCAATCACCATGCCGAGCTTTCCATCAAATGTCCAACGCTTATAAAAACCCCATCTAAGTACTTTCATTATTTCTGACTTCACTTAGCCCTTCTTAACACTTCCATTAATCTCGGTAGCAAATTACACCCACACAAACCTTGTACCGTCTTCATATCCCGAGTAATATTAGAAAACTACAGAAATTTCGAGATGTCACACCTACCTTTAACTGGTGTCTACTTCGAGGTGATCAAGAAGACTTTTTTTCAAAACAGATTGCCGCAACATCAAGTCGGTTGAGTGAACCTCGAAGTAGACATAAACTCGGTATGATGATCCAGCACACAGATGTGATACTTAGGCCAACCCAGTTTGAAACGACCTATAGTTAGACAAGGCTGACATTTTCTTAACTATATAACGCGACAGAAGAACACACAAAAATAGATTTCTTCTGGGGGGTGTTTTTAATCATGGTAATTCTTGCTGCAATTCGGAACGCCTAGCAAGTGTCAGCCAAATTCAGTTCCACCTTTGTATATTTACTTTTAGAAATAACGAAAGGCCAGAACACAGATTCACCTTTCAATATATCTTGGGAGGTCCAGAGACACTTCTGAAAGTCGCAGAAAACCTCATAGCAACATTTGCTACATTTTAAGTAACAAAAAAGGAAACATTTGGTACATTATACTAGACAGCATGTCATATACCAAATCCGCAAAACATCAACACGCACAACACAATATGCGTTGTCTTGTTCATTCATTTATTCCCAATAAAGCTAGATGCTGCCGAATCAAAACAACAATGTGGTTTAGAAGAGATGTCATGTGGTGTTAATCTCGCAAAACCTTCGGAGGCGAATTGCCTGGTGAAGAATGGACTACACAGGACAACAACAGAACAGCACTTCAAAGGAGAACCTAAAAATGGCATAAATAAGATACTAGGTGCGAAAAAAGAAGAAACATAGATCCACTGAACTCTTCAAATGCTGCTCCCAGTCAATATAAACCCCCAATCCATCATAAAATTTTAGTAAATCTGCAAAGTGCATCTGCAGTGTATGAAAGTTGGCCAGCCTAGTACCGTCGTCAAAATCTAACAAGGGGCTTGACACATTGGTATCTATAAACATCTACGAATTACAAAATTCTGAATTCAATTATTACACCGAAAATCTCAATAGCTAAGTAAAGGAGAATCCAATGACGATGAATAAGAAAAGAAAACACGACCAGCTATTAGCTCTGACAATATTTCTTACCTCTTAACTGCTGCATATGTAAACAAAGCCAGCAGCTGCAACTCTTGACACATGAAAAGGTCGGAAAATTCTTTGGTTCAGCAGGAGAGATCACCGCACCTGAGATGGGGAGCACAGTAATCCTGAAGCATCTGCTCCAACCACAGCAAGATCACACACAGTACAAAGCTGGCCCTCCTGGCTTGGCACAAAACGAGAGCTGCAGTATGGACAAGAGACATCCTTCTGCCCTCGGTATATAGGCACATATGTTGCTCCACAGACCACAAATGGGTTTCTGAAATCATAGTTTAGCTCAGAAGCATCTATCATGTTCCTCTCAGCAGCCTGCAGAACTTGCCTTGCATTCTTTGCTTGGTTTTCAACAGTGGGATTGGTTTCTAGAAGCCGCCGAGCAAAGTTAGCTGCAGTAGCATTGTTCTTTGCCTTGTAGCAGACTAACATCGCATTCAGTAAGGCGAGCCGCAAGTGAGGCATTTGAAGATTGCAGTGAGTGAAGTAGGCTGCAAGTTCCTGCTGGCGCACTGGATCGTCCCTAATTTCTCTCCTCTTAAGCTCCATTTGCAGACCCAAGACATACTCTTTGACAATGATGATCAGCTCTTTGACTTCATCAACTTCCCTTCTTGATTCAACCACAATAAGTGGAATTGTGTGGAGAATACTCAGGAAAAGACGAAGAGCCTCAGTAAACTTCCCGGCTGTGGTGGCACGATAACCAGCCCTGAGCTTCTCTTCCAATTGAGAGAAATTGTAGACAAGTGCTGGCGGACCCCGGACATTCGGGCTAGCAGACTCATTCCAACCACGCTCGACAGCCAGAGATACCACTGGAGCAGAGGAGAATGCACGTAGATAGGTGTGGCTGCCAGTGTGGAGATCAAGGAACATTGATCTCAAAGGAATGAAATTCCGAATTCCAAGCTGCCTATTCAACAACCTCATTGCAGTGTCAAAATTACCAGCAGCAGCATGTTCAGCAGCAAGAGATGATCTCTGTGTCCATATTTGACTTACTGGCATGCCAGTAGTTGGGGCCACAAAGACTGCAGAGTGAGCATTGACAGCCCTTGGAGTTTCTGCCTCAGGAGGGAGCTCCAAATCTTCAAGATCCCAACCACCCTCCTCCTCATTTTCTTCACCAACTTCACCATCCTCCATAATAGCTGTCACATCACCATTCGCTAAACCATTCACATCAACCATATCCAATTCATCTCCCCAATCACCTTCAACCTCCTCTTCTTCTTCATCTGCAGTACCCCTGCCAACATTATCCAACCCACCTTCAAATATGCCTTTCATGACTCTCAAAAGAGGCCAATCACCACCACACATGACAGGCATTGGGGGCATCAGAAGGGAAGGTCGCTTCCCCTCTGGCAAAGATGGAACGGAATCTCCCAACTCGGCTGCCAATCTTTCAGCAACATCCTGCAGCCCATGAGTAGCAGCAGTAATATAAGCAAGAGGCAAGTGCCCAGCATTCTCTAATATCTTAATACGCTCTCGAACATCACCTAAATACAAAGCATTATGGAATTGCCCCATTACATCATTCTTCACTTCAGCAATTTTCAACATTTTGGTCAATTTGTCCATATTTCCAGTTATGAGATAAAGAAAAGAGAGCCTCTCAAAGTTCTTTGTCCTCTGATAAGCATACTCAACAATTCCTGCATTCCCTTGGCGAAGGGCCTCAACTCCTAGTCTATACCAATGGTCCTTCTCATCAATTTCCTTAGCTGATGCAACTGCAATTTGAATATTGCCACTTTCTAGAGCCAAATTGAACCGTGTCCTCTCATCCTTAACAAAATGAAGAGCCACTTCAGGGAACCCCTTCTGCTGCAGATATGCAATCATAGCCTGTCCACAAAGCTGAGAATTCCTTATCATGCTCATAACATGATCATATCTCTTCCTCAGAAGGGATAACTTGAACATATACTCTGTTGCATCGATAACTATAGCTCTATTCTTTCCATCGCGATCCAAACAAAATATGGTATTCCCTGAAACCTTTGTGATGTAGATAGGGACATCAAGAGTTCTAATTATTCCACTATCACCATTAGGGAGGCAATACTTAATGTGGTTCAGTGTAGTGTAGATGAATACTCCATTGTCATCCCAGGCTCCGCTCTTCACACGAATGGTCTCATGGAGAGTGCATTGGTGGACAAGCGTCTTGCTAGCAATAACAATTGCGTGTTTGCTGAGCAAGGCAACACTTTCCATGTCATTTGACCACACTACGTACTTGATAAAAGGGGTCTGCAGATCACCGAGAACCAACCTCTGCTGGAGATCAAATATGTAAACTCTGTCTTCTGCCCTACACAGCAAGTTGCCAGTTCCTGCATAAAAGATTGCATCAGCGGGAAATGGAAGCCCGCTCTTCTTAACAATCTCATTCTTCAGATTCTTGACGAATACTTGATTGCTACTTTTGTCAAGCACTGCAAATCTATTTCGGGCCACAAAAACAGCAGATCCTCCAGTACCTCTCTTTGCCTCTTGACCACCATCACCCCTACCAGAACTGTCTTTTGGGATGACATACAGTTCATAAGATCCTCCGTCCACATCAGAGCAAATAAGAACAGCATTTTCTGTAGGACTATAAGAGAGTGTCTTTGGACTTTGGTTGAGGCTGGTAGATCCAGGGCGTCGAATAGGAATAACCTGTGTGTCCCGTTGACTAGAAAACTCATAACAGCGCAAGAAACGTTCTTTGGTGTAAAAAATAATATCACCACTCACAGCAAAGGCAGGTCGCTCTCTCTCCAACTTAAACACTATCATGCCACTGTCATGACCGGCCGCCAAAAGATTCATTTCAGGATGAGCAGACAGTATCCAGAAACGGTCATGCTCACGTCGAAATGTTTGAATTCCAGTTCGCTTTGTTGCATCCCAAACGCGGATACTTTTGTCTTCCGAGTTAGATACAATTATGTCTTGTTTTGCGTGGAACATAACACAAGACACGTTATTCATGTGCCCTCTAAGGGTGTCCACTTCCCAAGCCTTGGTATCTGAAGGCAAACATGTCCATCACTTCAGCAGTGAATTGATCGAATGTAGCAAATCATAAATTAAAAAAACTTCCAGATGCGTCTAACAAATTTGTAAGCGATGAGGAGTCATTGCATAGTCACAAATTACAAGTGTTCTGAATTATCTTGGGCTCTTATTTTAACAATTAAAGCATGAAATCAGAGTTTATTAATGTCGTACACTTCAAATCTCTAAAATGTATACATATTAACATTCAAACTCACCTCCAATCAAATTTTTACATACCTATTCCTTTTTTTTTTTTTTTGGGGGGGTAGGAAAGCCAAAGGGGAACCAAACCAAGCACGTCTTTCATACCACTTCAGTCTTAGTGCATATGCATTGAGAAAAAAATGTCATTTCAGTGACAATTTACCGCATTTAAACCTACACTATAATCAACCTCCATCCTGCCAATTATTATGATTCTTTGCAAGGAAAAACTTTATAAAGAAACCAATGTCTTTGGAAAAAGTACCATTCATGCGCCATAACTTTACTTGCCGATCATCCGCTCCAGAGACTATCAAGGGAAGGGTGGGATGAAATGAAGCCCAGTTGACTCCTCGGTCATGGCCTTCCAAGACATACTTGACAACAACATCCACACCGCCAAATAAGTCTGTATTCATCTGACCCAGCCGGAGTAAGTCATCACCGGGTGACGCTGTCTTGTTTTTTAAGGCACTGATATCCCATACGCGAACAGTCTGATCAAGGGAAGCTGAGACGACAAGGTCCTCTTTTGGGTGGAATGAAGCACACATGACATAATGATTGTGACCTGTCAAGACAGATATGCAAGTACGAGACTGCCAGTTCCATATGCGGATAGTTTGATCATCACTGGCACTGACTATCCATGGATGCTCATGATGGAACTGCACAGTACGGATATAATCAAGGTGTCCTAGAAGGGTAAAAAGACACCTGCATGTCTTGTAGTTCCAAACTTTAATCTTGTAATCGTCTCCTGCAATGGCAATAAATTTACATCACACTCATTATATTACGTTCACACCATAATAATTATAAAAAAAAAAAAAAGGGTAGTATACTCCATAGCACATTTTCAAAGGACTACAGTCCAGTGTAGTTAAAGATGAAAAGCACATCTAAGGCCCTAGGACTCTAGGATACCTCAAGCACAAATAGAAACTTTAAAAAAAAAAAAAAATCAACATACGGTGACTTAAAAATGGGTTGAAGCAATACAAAACTTCAACCACTATGACTATAACTAAATGGAAGAGAATTACTGGGGCGCAAGCCCAATAGTACTGTGGACTAGAGTAGTGAGAAACTACAGAAGCAGTTTGCTCTAAAATACCAAAACATGCTTTCACACAAAATATACATTTTCAACGCACCGCCGGGACTGAAAAAGTAAATGGACAAGAGGGTACTTTTGACAGACAAAATTTTTTTGGGTTTCTGAAACCAGTTGAAGCGGCCAAGTGAGGAGTTTAACATTTTGCCCTGATTGCTTCAGTGTAAAAGGCGTGTGCCTTGCTGAATGCAATTTGCCCTAGCAAATAGCGAGATGTCATTCCCTTCCCACTCTGAATCTAGGCCACAGCATCTATCGCTTAGGACTGCACCAATTGAGTCTTCATTAAAATGGGAATCTACTTCACAATTCACTGATGAAGAATAAGTCACATCCAGTAGCCAATCTAAGATCACAGACCAACTAAACTGAGTGCTACAGTAAAAAAGTCACATAAAATTTAAAGAGATCCACAGTCAGATAACAAAGATCTCAATCAAATGACAGATCAACTTTGGACCAAGAGACTTCCAGGACCATGGATCGCTCTGGAAAATGGGAAACAAAAACATGCACAAAGAAGAACACAAAACACTTGTCTGAAATTTACTAATTCATGGCACTTGGTTGGGACTCGACATGATTAGTCAAAATGCCGAATGCACTTCACAAAGATTTACAGTCTGATTATAGGGATTGTTAATCAATGGTCCTCAGCATCATACAGATATACTGCTTTCTGCAAAAGTAATTATGTAAGACATTGCGAAATAACCATATCGCACATCATACAAAAGATCCAGAACGTCAACTGTTATTTTGAAATGTAAAGAACCCATGAAGGTAATATCAGATCCGAATGGAATATCGTTAAAGTTCCATCTTTTAAAGTCAATTCGATAGCAAAGCGATAATCAACGAATCCCATCTAGAGTCCGCGATTACTTTCAACTAGGCCTGCAGGAAGATCACCTCTCGGATCAACACGGAACTGGGGGAAACGCGTTTCAATCCTTCCATGAGCAGGAGATTCACATCGCGTAAAAGGGAAACGAAATCGATACCTCCGGACACGAAGAGCGGCTGCGACTTGTGAAAATGGACCCCGCGGACGGGGCCGTCGTGCTCGTCGAACCGATCGATCAGCGTCCCCATGCGGTAGTCCCATAGCTGGATCACGCCGCTGTGGAGCGACGCGAGGATCCACGGCCGCTTGCTGTGGAAGCTGAGCCCCTTCACTCGGTTGCTCTTCGTCTCGAACTTCGTCAACATCCTCGCCGGAAATCAG
The DNA here is from genome assembly GCA_014182555.1 of Eucalyptus erythrocorys. NCBI lineage: Eukaryota > Viridiplantae > Streptophyta > Magnoliopsida > Myrtales > Myrtaceae > Eucalyptus > Eucalyptus erythrocorys. The sequence goes on from CM024603.1 coordinate 23,725,088, forward strand.
TGGGAGATCTCGACTGCCCCACAGACCACGCAGCGGAAGCGCGGACAAACCAGATCGAATCGGACGCGACCTGAATCGGACGGCGAGCCCACCTCGCGATGTTCCCCCTGACGGTCCGACGGCGACGACGACGACGCAGGGGCGGCGCGGATCGATCGGATCGGGGCGGCGCGCGATCTCGGAGATGGGAGGGATCACGCGGAGGCTGGCGAGGGGAATCCGACGAGATCTGAACCCCACGGGGGCATTTGGATCGGAGGAACGAGATTCGCACAGTGTAACGTGCAGGCGAAAGAAGTTTGGGCCCTGACCATAAAAACGCTCCCGTCATTATATATCGATCTCTTGGTGGTTCGTTAGTTTCGACCCAAAAGAAAAAAAAAAAAAAAACCCCTTTGGTTTGTTAAAAGGAGTAAACTAAAATTCAAAAAAATTTCAGAGAATATGTTTTAGTTTAAAATATTATTTAAATTGTATTCAATTTCATATGAATTTGGAAAAATTTCAAATAAAACCTGAATTACCTTAAATTTCTCGATAAGGACTTAAGACAAGGGCTTGAATTGTCATCTTTTTCTTAAGTAAACGCTTGAAGTTTGCCTTATTTTAAATAAGAGTTTGAAGTGACCATATCAGTTACAAAGAAATATCTAACATTCAAAAATATTTTCATCTTTTGATTTTTCTTATTGTTTTTCATTTTTTTTCTCATTTTTTACTTTTTCTTTTAAAATCAAATGGTTGGTAGCCATGCTTATGGCTATTGCCTTGCCAGCCCTCTGCTTGTTTTTTTTTTTTTTTTTTTTTAAATTTGTGTTTTCTTTTCTTTCTCTTAATTTTTAGTCTTTTTTAGATTGTCTTTTTATGGAAAAAATAAAAAAAAAAGGAAAAAATAAGATAAATGCAAAAAGACATAAATGCTCTTAATTAACTAGTGAAAACAAGTTTTTCTTTGAAACCGATATGACCACTTCAAAGTCTTATTTGAAATAATGTTCAATTTAAATCCTTATTTGAAAAACTAAAAATATCTCGAGACTCCTATTTGAGACAAAGTCACTTTAGACCATTATATAAAAAAATTAAGGGTATTTCAATCCCTTATTTGGAGTTTTTCCTTTAAAATGTTCTCTTTTGAACAAAATAAAGGAGGCATTTGTACTTAACTGAGATTTGATTAGATAACTCAGGGAATTTTTGTCTCTAATTAACTACATAATTTTTATTAAAAAAAGAAAATCATCCTATCAATTATAAATCTATTATACAAATGTAATTTAGTCCTAAATTTTTGAAATTTGCTAATTTAATCCAAGATCCTTATGTGAACTTCCAATGTAATTATTTTGCTCAATTTTTGCTGAAAATATTTCTATTTGGTAGGCCGTTATGTCGGTGATCTTTGATAGCAATTGGTTTAGAGGATTATATATGAATTTTCCACAAAAGTTTAGGACTAATTTGGCAAAAGTGAAATGTTTAAGATTGAATCGGCATTTATATTTCCATAATTGCTAATTAGCAACTTTAAAACTCCTTAAAGCTTTTTTTTTTTTTTGGTCCGTTTAAAGCTATTTCTATTGTTGAACAAAACGAGCAATGTTGAAGTAAGCACAAATTCTTAGCAATCGACATGTCCAAATTTTGGGGATAGTGTCACAGCAATTGAGAAGTTCGAATTTGATAGATTTTGTAGGGTTATTGTTAAATTTGCCTCTAGGGTAACAAAAAACGAACGAATTCCCCATCATATATATGACATGCGTGTTCAAAATTAATTTGGCAATCAAAATTTTCTCATATCAATAACTCAATGTTAAGTATATAAATTATGCATTACCTTGATAGTAGATATAAAAAGTTAATACCACAAAAGATTCTAAATTAGTACAATTATGATAAACTTACCCTCAAATAATTTTTTTAACCACAAAGGACTCCAAATTGGCATATTTGTGATAAATTCACCCTCTATTAGTTTCCGTTAAATGTTACTATCAAATTGCAAAGTTGGATGACATGTGAGTTGATTAGTGCACCGATTTTGGATTTTACTCTATGTTTGTTAAAGCTGTACTGATTTTTGATTCTTTGTGGTATCAATCCAATTTTATAGAGGGTATATTTATCACAAATGTACAAATTTGGGATTTTTTGTGGTAAAAAAATTGGCTTTAAGTAAATTTGTTACTAGCATGTCAGTTTGGATTTTTTTATGGTCAATTGGAATAAATTTGTCATAAGTATACCAATTAAAAACTTTTTGTGGTCAATTGGGATAAATTTGTCACATGTATATTAGTTTAGAGTTTTTCATGATATTAACTCTTAATAATAAAGGCATATTGTATAAGGAAATGCTGAGAATTAATTTGTTTCATTGAAAATGAATAATTTGGAAGATATCTTCCTAAAAATGATTGCATGTATCGATTACAAAAATGAATAAACAGAAAATATTTACATCGTCAACGTAAATGTTTAGGCATAAATGTCGTTGATAACGCAAGTATTTTCAATACTAATTATTTCAAGTAGCATATGCAATCATTTTTATAAAAATATTTTTCAAATCATTGATTTTCTCAAAATGAACGGAGCCTAAGTCTTGTAAAAGTGCATCATTTATTAATTCATTGAAAATTTGTACTAACATTGTGCATACAACGGTAGATGCAAAAGTTGCGTAACTTCCAATTAAATATAAGAGTACTATGAAACCGATAAATTATCATATATTTTGATTACTAAAAAAGAAACTCGTGATGAACTTGCGTGTTCATGTCAATTTAATTATTTCAAAAAAATATATTTTTATTTTTGTAAGGTCACTTGATGATGCTAGATTGGTAAAAAAAAAAAAAAAAAAAAAAAAAGAACTTTGTCTGGTGAAATGATTTATTGGATAGGTAGAAATCCCATATGCAAAGAAAATACCGCATTGATATGAAAGTTCAAATTCATTTATTATACGTATCAATGTATATATGTATATTTATACACACATGGTACAAAATAAGCTTCATGTTTGATCCTTGTATGAGCAAAAAAAGTGGATATCATACGACGTATGTTGAGCTTTTCAATAATTCTTCATAAATTAAACTTAGTTGGTGACACTAAAAATAAAGTCTATACAAGGTGAGAAAGATGAGTAACATCTTAGATCATCTTGGAGGCAATATAAGAAAACAATCCTGACCGCATCAAACAAAATTAATACATGATCTTATTCAAATGCATTAGGACAGGATCTCTGTGAGTGCTTCCACAAGAAAGGTAATAATATCCAAATAAATTTCCTGAAAAGAGCTAATAATGCTAAGGAGGGAGTTAATTGTGCCAAATATGCAAATGCAATGTGCAAAGTAAATTAAGGATTTAAAAATATTACTGAAAAATATTCTACACCTAATGCAAGCCAAAAATCTCAAGCGATGGTCGTACTTTTCTTTTTTTTTTTTTTTTTTTTTGAATTAAAAGCGAGTCTATTCTAAATGATAAAAGATGCACATTTGATCTATATGGAATCCTAGAAATATGTAATTTAAATTTTTAATTGATTAAAGTGCTTTCTAAATGATTAAGCATGCAAACTTTTATTTCTTTTTCTTTAAATGCCCTGAAAATTTGGAATTAATTAATAGTAACAAGATAAATTATGACTTAAATGATCCCAAGGGCCTGTTGGTAACATGTCAAATAGTGCCTATTTTTATCCTTTCGTTCTCTGAAACAATAAAAAATACAGAACATATATCTATTTGGTAACATTTTTGTTTTTAGGAATAAATTTATTCCCGTGAATAGATTTGGAACAAAATGAAGAAATAAAAGAAAGTTGCTAATCACCACCCGTGGTGGCGACGTAGTGGTTGAGCGCAAGTTCCTTTCGGGAGAGGTCTTGAGTTTGATTCGCTGCGTCGTCTGCCTTTCGAGAAAGGAACCCATGACTTACTCGGGCCAGCAAGGGTGATGGTGACTTTACTGCTCCTCCAGGATTTACTCCGCCATGAAGGGGCACACGGAGGTTCCCTGGGTATCCAAAGAAAAAAAAAGTTGCTCATTTGTTTTTGGAAACAATTCTAGAATCAAGCATTTTCTTCTCTTTTTTTCTTTTCATTTTCTTCCTCTTCTTCTTCTTCCACTAGCCAGTCACTAGCCTTAGCTAGACGAGGGTTGACGACCTTGCCCGGGGCCGGTGAGGCTCCTTAGAGGTCGGCGAGATTGTTGGCTAGAGGAAGGAGAAGAAGAAAAGGATAAAAAAGAAAAAGAGAGAGAAAAAATTAATAAAATTATTAAAAAAATTAAAAGAAAATCTAAGTTACAAAAAAATTTGATAGTCGTACCAAATGCAATTTAATACTATAACCAAACTTTTTCGAATTATCAGAAACTCATCTAGGAAACAAAAGCATAAAAAACCATTTTTGAATAAAAATTATTTCCGAAAATAAAATGGTTACCAAATGTATCCTAAATATGCATCGAACACTTATTTACTAGAAAGGGCTTTAATTTTCTACACAATTGTTTTTTCTTTTTTGTTATATAAAATCCTATCCTAATATGACGCAAAGAGATTTTTTCGTTTATCATGATAAAATTACTAAAACTAACCAAAAAGATGGAACGACTCCTATTATTCTATTTGCCCATTTGTGTCTGCATGCAGTGCGCATGATATGTGGAAAATCAAATAGAAAAAAAAAGTAGTTGGACACATGTCTTATTCATGCCAAATTACATAACATTCTTGATGATAATTATTTTAGAAAAAATAAAAAAAATTGTTAATAAGCTCACTTCATGAGTCACTTGAAACTCGAAACATTAAAACTTAAATCACTTACCTCAAATAGAATGCTATGCAAAAATGAAGAGGACAGCAGGTGCGTTTGGTTCAACATTTCCAAAGGGCTTTTAGTTTTCAAAGTCCCTTGGGGAAATGTTGGACCGTTTGACAACTATTTTGAAGTAACTTTCAAGTAAAAGCCAGCATTGGGAACGATGAAAGCCAATGCTAGTAGGGATTAGTTTTGAATTTTTAGCATTTGACCAAATGCTGAAACTTATTTTTTTCCAAAACTATCATTACTCATTTTTCAAATTTCTGATTTTGCCATCATTATTATTTTTAAATGCCAAAATAATGCTAAAAAATTATATTTTGGTCTTTTCAAAAATTTATTTATATATTTGACTTTTTAGCATTATTGTCAAAATTTATATTTAAAAAGTTGCATACATTTTTTTCAATTTTAAACAAATAGAAATTAAAAAATTCCGACAAAGGGTTTGGTCTTTCTTTTTAATATATATACATATATATGTATTTAATTTTTAAGCATTGTTTTCAAATTTATATTTAACAATTTACATACATTAATTTTTCAATTTTAAACAAATAAAAATTAAAAAATTTCGACGAAGGATTTGGTCTTTTTGTAAAAAAAAGTATATATATGTATTTGATTTTTTTAGCATTATTGTCAAAATTTATATATAAAAAGTTGCATACATTTTTTTTCAATTTTAAACAAATAAAAATTAAAAATTTCCGATAAAGGGTTTGGTTTTTTTAATATATATATATATATATATATATATGTATGTATTTGATTTTTTAGCATTATTTTCAAATTTATATTTTAAAAGTTACATACGTTATTTTTTCAATTTTAAACCAATAAAAATTAAAAATTTCGACAAAGAATTTGGTCTTTTTTAAATAAATAAATAAAATTATTTTTTAGCATTATTGTCAAAATTTTTATATTTAAAAATTTGCATACATTATTTTTTTTTTCAATTTTATACATATGAAATTAAAAAAATTAATACTAATCACCCAAAGGGCTTTTCAAATGTATTTTCTACCAAACGACATTTCTCTCAAAATTGCTTCTCAAAGCATAGTTTACCAAACGACCTTTATATTTGCCTAAAGTCCTTTAGATTAAACTGCTTTGTATTTTCTTAATAGGCTTTTAAAATACTGAACCAAACACACCCAGCATCGAGGCTTGCTTAGGTGAGAAAAGGCTTAAGAACAAATTGCCAATCCGACGACCAACAATCCTTAAAAAAAAAAAAAAAACTCTTCTCTCAACTTTTTTTTTTTTTTCATCCGAGCTTTTGACTTTTAAGTTTTCAGTCCCCTAAAACTCTTCAAGAAAAAGAAAATATTTTATGAGTTTAATATGTCATGTAAGATTTGTGTGAAACCACTCAACCATCATCACGTGGTGGAGGTGAACCCACCTGCTAAGTTTGTCAAAATCTCTAACCTCTGTCTCTCTCTCCCCCTTGCTCCGTTAATGTTCCATTATTCTACTCTCCCTCTTTCCCTCTTCGCTTGGCTTAGCTTTCTCTCTCCCACCCTCCCTCTTCACAACTAAAATTCCTTTTGCTCTCTCTCTCTAGAGCCTTCGTTTGCAACAGTGATTCGTTCCTACCACCTCTGTGAAGGCATATCTCTATTCGTGAACCACACCATTGCCTCCCAGAGCCCCATTAGTGGCATTGATCCCGACCACACTGTCACCTCCCAAAGCCTCATTTGCAGCTCCGATTCATCCTAATCGTTGCACTGGTTCTTAACGAAACTCCCCCAAAGAAATGACTAATTTGGGGAATAAATAATAATACCCAAAATCTCCAAAGCCTCCAATCTCTTCAAGTTTATGCACATTCTTGATCAAATTCGATTTCCAGAGTTGAATCTTGTGTTCTCCATCTGTCGATGTCTTTGTGCATGCATGTTTGATTTTTGAGTTTTGTTTTGAATTTTGGGATTTTACATCTTTTTTATTTTTGTGTATTGAGGTTTAGAAAGTGTTTGGATTGTCAAATTTGAGTTTTTGGTGATCTTCATACTTAGTGATGCGTGATGGGACGAGTGATTCCAAAACGGAAATTTTTTCTTTTGGGATTTTTCTGGTTAAGTGTATATAGTACTGTATATAGGGAAGAAACGAAGGGGAATAAGAAAAGATAGAACGATTTCCTTCCAAGGTATAAAGGCCACGCCACCAACCGAGGATGAGGATTGAGATCAACGAAATTTACCACCAAGGCCTAAAGCTTCCACCAGCTAATGATAAAGGATTTCAAGATAGGAGAAACTTACCACCAAGACCTAAAGATTCCTCTAGCCAAGGATAAAGGGTTTCTTGGCTCACCACCAAGGAGTGATCTACGCTCTAAGGATAAAAAGATCGAAATGAGTTATCCACTCTCCGAAGATGTTCACTCAAGTAGAGGAAATCTCACAATTTCTCGACGAAGTTCACCACCAAGGCCTAAAGCTTCCACCAGCCAAGAATAAAGGACTTTGGGATAGGAGAAGCTCACCATTAAGGCCTAAAGATTCCTCCAGCCAAGGATAAAGACTTCTTGGCTCACCACCAAGGAGTGATCTACGCTCCAAGGATAAAGAGATCGAAAGGAGTTATCCACTCTCCAAAGATGTTCACTCAAGCAGAGGAAATCTCACAATTTCTTGACGAAGTTCACCATCAAGGCTTAAAGCTTCCACCAGCCAAGGATAAAGGACTACGGGATATGAGAAGCTCAACACCGAGGCCTAAAGATTCCTCTAGCCAAGGATAAAGAGCATTTTGGCTCACCACTAAGGAGTGATCTACGCTTCAAGGATAAAGAGACCGAAAAGAGTTATCTACTCTCCGAAGATGTTCACTCAAGTAGAGGAAATCTCATAATTTTCATTCATCAAATTTGTATCTTCATATATTGGATAGTTTTCCCCTATTTATAGGAGGATTTTAGACTTAAGAAATATAAAAAAAAGACTTTAATGACCTAGGAACTTAAACCTTTGACTCTTGAAAATTGCATGACAATAAAGACACTTAGGAACTTAAGAAATGCATTTATTAGCATGGGAACTTGCATTCTTGAACCTTTGGCCTTCCGCATTCTTGAACCTTTAGCCTTCCAAAATTCGTGCTCCTCCCTTGACCAAAAAATAATTCTCCAGAAACTTCTTCTATTGGCCATGCAAGACATCTAAAATGGCCTTACATTGATAGTTATCGACATATCATAAAGTATTGATAAGTAATTGACATTATTCATTCAAAATGATCCATTGAAGCACATAATGTCTAATTTCTTTTTTGGCTAGAATAAGCATCGATGATTCTGAGTTGGTCAATGGAGCTATGTTGGATGCTCTCGCATCATCCTCCTCGAGTTGTTTGAGATTTGTCCTCAAATCTAGAAAGTTTTCATCCTCCAAGTAAGGAGAAAGGTCTCCCACGTTAAATGTTGTCGAAACTCCAAATTCTCCAGGAAGGTCAATCTTGTAAGCATTGTCACCAATTCGCTCAATAACTTTAAAGGGACCATCAGCCCTAGGCATGAGCTTGTTCTTTTGTCGAAATAGAAATCTCTCATTCCTCAAGTGAAGCCATACAAGATCGTCCTGTTGAAATTGAGTCTTCTTGCGATGTTGATTAGCTTTCTTCTTGTAAGATTCGTTGGCCTTTTCGATTTTGGATCGAATCTGCTCATGGAGCTTCTTCATTGATTCAGCTCTTTTCTTGCCATCAAAGTTACTCGAGAGTTAGATGGAATTGGAATCAAATCAATGGGTGTGAGAGGATTAACTCCATACACAACTTCAAATGGCGATCGACTAGTAATATAACTTGATGATCGATTATAAACAAATTCAGCATGCGCAAGCTTTAAATCCCAATCTTTCAAAGATTTACTCACCATACCACAAAGAAGATTGGTTAGAGTATGATTTGTTACCTTTGTTTGGCCATCGGTTCGTGGATGACAAACTGTGCTGAATAAGAGTCTTGTACCAAGCATTATCCATAGAGTCTTCCAGAAGTAGCTTAAGACCTTGGAATCACAATCCAACACAATGGTCTTTGGTACTCCATGAATGTGAATAATCTCTTTGAAATATAATTCAACAATATGAGATGCATCATTGGTCTTGTGACATGGCACGAAATGAGCCATTTTAGAGACCCGATCAACAACCACCATCATAGCACTTTTCCTCTTTGAGTTCTTGGTAGAGCCACAATGAAATCCATGCTAACATCTTTCCAGGGCTGCAATGGTACTGGAAGTGGAGTATATAAACCTTGATGGAAATGGTTTTTTGATCTTTGACAAGTTGCACACCTTGAGATGATAGCATGTATATCTCCATTCATTTTTGGCCAATAGAAATGCTCTTGAAGAACCTCAAGAGTTTTGTTTATATCAAAATGACCTGACAATCCTCCACCATGCACCTCTCCAATCAGTAATTCGCGAAAAGAACTCTTCGACACACATCCCGTTTGGTTGGACTTTCCCAAGGGGCTTAGGGGAAAATTTTTTGTGTTTGGCAAAGTTTTTGAAAGCTCGTTTGCCCAAATATGAGCATTCCAAATGCTCAATGGTGAAAGTTGGGGAGGGGCTGCATTGGGCATTGAGCATTTGGGAAATGCATTGGTACTGTTCATCTTCTCTTCCCCCCTTCGTCTTCTTCTCGCCGGTCTTCTTCTTGCATGTTCATCTTCTTCTTCCCCGCCTTCTCCAGCAGCCGCCACCGCCACCTGAGGGTCGCGCGTCCCTGATGACCATCGCTTGGGAGTGGCGCAACCTGTGACCCAGGTGGCGTCGCCTGGGTTCGCGCGACCTCAGGCCGCCAAATCCGGTGATTTGGAGGCCAGATTTGGCCGTCCGACGACCGGATCTGGCATTTGTAACCTCGGGCGCCCGAGGTCGCGTGGACCCGGGCGGCGTCGCTTGGTCCACCAAGCGACGCCGCCCGGGTTCGCATCACCTCGGCAGGCCAGATCTAGCCGCCGGACGGCCAGATCTAGCCTCTATGACCTCAGGCGGCCAGATCCAGTCGCCGGTGGCCGTCCGTCCGATCACTGGATTGGATTTTCAAATTTAATATATATAAAAGCAAAAGCCCATTGCAAATATTAGTTTTGCCAAACGGTATTTCGGCTAAAGTGACTTTTCAATGCTACATGAGATTATAATTTACCAAATGGTGTAGCATTTCGGAAAACTCATTTACATCAAAGGTATTTGCATTCTCCTAAGTGCATTTTCCCAAAGCCGAACCAAATGGGCCCATAATCGATTTCCTTTAAAAAGAAACCCATCTTGTAAAGAATATGTACCTTGAACTCTCCGCTTGCAATTGTAAATGATGGATGAGAACTCCACATCTTCAGAATAAAGTTCTTTCATTGATTGAAATCCAAGAATCCTAGAGTCCAGAACAACAAGCATAAAATATCCTCTCGATAAAGCATTTGCTACAACATTAGTGTGCCAAGTTTATATTTTGAGACAAAAGAAAAGAATTGAAGAAATTCTACCCATTTTGCATGTCTCGAATTAAGCTTGCGTTGGCTGCTAATAAACTTAAACGCCTCATGATTAGAATGAAGGACAAATTGCTTTGGCCTCAAATAATGGCTTTAATGATCAAGAGCTTGGACAATGGCATAGAACTCTGTCATAAGTTGAATAATTCCTCTTGGAATCGATTAACTTCTCGCTGAAATATGCCAATGGTTTTTGTGCTTGGACAAGAATAGCGCTAATACCAACTCCGCTTGCATCACACTTAACTTCAAATACTTTATCAAAATCCGGGAGGTGCAATAATAGAGGACTCACAAAGTTTCTGCTTGATTACCTCAAAGGCATTTTGAGCAACCTTTGTCCATTCAAAAGTACCCTTCTTCATGCATTCAGTTATAAGAGCCATGACGGTACTAAAGTTTTTGACAAAACTTCGATAGAAAGAAACAAGTCCTTGAAAACTTCTTACATCAGAAATGGACTTCGGAACCGGCCAAGTCTTCATAGCTTCCACCTTGGCTTGATCAATAGAGATTCCATCTTTGAAAACCACATAACCAAGAAACACAATGCTTGGAGAGAAGAACTCACATTTCTCCATTTTATCATATAGTTTTTGATCTCTCAAGACATTGAAGACCTGTTTTAAATGAGAGATATGCTCCTCCTTGTTCTTGCTATAAACAAGAATATTGTCGAAATAAACAACGACAAATCGACCAATAAAGGAACGAAGAACCTCGTTCATAAGTCTCATGAAGGTACTCGGAGCATTAGATAATCCGAATGGCATAACCAACCACTCATAAAGGCCTCCCTTGGTCTCGAAAGCCGTCTTCCATTCATCACCTTCTCGCATTCTAATTTGATGATAACCACTCCACAAATTCATTTTTGAAAACATGGAAGAACCATATAATTCATCAAGCATATCATCGAGTCTAGGTATAGGGTACCTATACTTAATGGTGATGTTGTTGATGGCTCGACTATCAACACACGTTCGGTATGTACCATCCTTCTTAGGTACAAGTAGAGTCAGAATAGAACATGGACTCATGCTTTCTCGAACGTATCCTTTGATGACGAGTTCATCGACTTGTCTTTGCAACTCCTTTATTTCATCTGGATTGCATCGATAAGCTGGCTTGTTTGGTAGTGGAGCACTGGGAATCAAATCAATTTGATGCTCAATACCTCTTATGGGAGGTAATCCAGGTGGCAAATCCTCCGAGAACACATATGCAAATTCTTTCAACAAGCAATGCATTTTTGCATGTACGGGTCGCTTTATCACACTCTTTTTCTCGACCACAAGTAAAGAAAATACATTCTTTTTTTTGCTAATGGCTCTCAACCCATGTCTCACTCAAGAACATATTTTCCTTACAAGTGTTTCCCTCCGCAGGATGATTATTATGTATCGAAGAAGGATTCAAGGGTAAAAGAGTAATGTATTTCTGTTCCTTATGAAAAGAGTATGTGTTTTTCCGACCATCATGCATAGCATTTATATCAAATAGCCACAATCTACCCAATAACAAGTGGCACACCTCCATAAGAATCACATTACATACAACCTGATCTCGATAGTTCTTCCCAATCGAAAATGATATAAGAACTCATTTGATTACTTTGAGTTCATTCCCTTGATTGAGCCATTGGAGCTCGTATGGTTGAGGATGTTTCGTTGTTGGAAACTTCAGCTTATCGACAAGAGTTGTCAAAGCAACATTCGTGCATCTTCCACCGTTGATGATCACCGAACACACCTTTCCATTAATAGTGCAATGGATGTGAACTATATTCTCCCTTTGCTCTTTATTAGGAGAAACTTCAACATGCAATGCTTTTCAGATGATCAACAACTCGCCATCATCGACTTTCTCCACAACTTCTTCTTCCCTTTCGGATTCAAAAACATTTTGGTCTTGATTGCCCTCAGCCTCTTGAAGCACCGAATTGATCTCCTCAATTTCTTAAAGAGTCATAACTCTCCAATTTGGACAATTTGCTTGCAAATGCCCAAAACCATGGCACTTAAAGCATGTCCTTGCATCGCCTTCAAACTTCTTTTGGACTTCTTTGGAAGGCTCTGTAATTTTTCCCCTACCTTTGTCTTTTGTCGACGTATTCTCGCCCTTACTTGAGGAAGCACCCTTAAAATAGGATGTCGCCTTTGTTGAGGTTCTAGAGGAATACCTCTTGCTCTTCAATTGTTTTTCGACTTTTATGGCTAACTTGCATACATCTTCAAAGGACCAATAAGGTTGAAGTTCAACCATATCAGCAATTTCTCGATTCATGCCGCCAAGGAAACGAGCGATGGTTTGCTTAGGATCTTCTGGAACTTCACACCTCCTTTTGAGTTGTTCAAACTCACGAATGTATTCTTCAACACTCATCCCTTGTTGTCTTAGGGAATTCAGTTTAAGGAATAGATCTTGCTCATAGTTGTCTGGCAAGAACCTCTTCTTCATCAACTTTTTGAGTTCTTGATTTGGCCTTTTCCTTCTCTTGCTCATTGATGCTTTAGATTCTCCCACCATAAAGAAGCATATTTTGTTAGCTTTAGGACAGCAACCTTACATTTTTTTCTCATATGAATGGGACTTGAAGTAAAAAATTCGTTCAGTTGTGTGTAGCCAATCCACAAAGTCGTTGGGATTGAGATTACTGTCAAACTCAGGGACCTCCACTTTAATGTTTCTTTCATCCTCCTTATGCCTTCCACTTCGTCTTTGAATTTGATATTCAGAATCACTAGAGTTGTCTCATGTGGAATAGGAATCGCCATTAGAATTTTGATGAGGTTTAGAATTGTCACGCCGATGCCGTTCATTGGGACGCCTTGCTAGCTGTCCATGTCTCACCGGATTCTCTAGAAGATTGAGGACTCGCTCTATTTGTTGTTGAAGATTTTGGATTGCGTGATCTCGCCTTTCATTGTGCGCTTGCTCCAAAGTCAAGCCTCTTGGAACTTGATCAACCATAAGGAATTTGTAATAGAAAAAAGAAAGAAATCACTCAAATGAGTTGAACCTTGAGCTCTGATACCAATCTTTCGATGCGTGATGGGGCAAGTGATTCTAGAACAGAGATTTTTTCTTTTGGGATTTTTTCTTTGGTTAAGTGTATGGAGTACCGTATACGGGGAAGAAACGAAGGGGAATAAGAAAAGATAGAATGATCTCCTTCCAAGATATAAAGGCCACGCCACCAATCAAGGATGAGGATCGAGATCAACGAAGTTCGCCACCAAGACCTAAAGCTTCCACTAGCCAAGGATTAAGGACTTCAGGATAGGAGAAGCTCACCATCAAGGCCTAAAGATTCCTCCAGCCAAGGATAAAGGGCTTCTTGGCTCACCACTAAGGAGTGATCTACGCTCCAAGGATAAAGAGACCGAAATGAGTTATCAACTCTCTGAAGATGTTCACTCAAGCAAAGGAAGTCTCACAATTTTTATTCATCAAATTCGTATCTCCATACATTGGATAGTTTTCCCCTGTTTATAAGAGGATTTTAGACTTAGGAAATATAAAAAAAGACTTTAATGACCTAGGAACTTAAACCTTTGACTCTTGAAAACTAAATAACAATAAAGACACCTACGAACTTAAGAAATGCATTTATTAGCACGGGAACTTACATTCTTGAACCTTTGGCCTTTCGCATTCTTGAACCTTTAGCCTTCCAAAATTCACGCTTCTCCCTTGACTAGAAAATAATCATCCTGAAACTTCATCAATTGGTTATGCAAGACGTTTAAAATGACATTCTTATCGACATACCATAGAGTATCGATAAGTAATTGACATTGTTCATTCAAAATGATCCATCGAAGCACATAATCCCAATTTCTTTCTTGGCTTGGATAAGCATCGACGGTTCTGAGTTGGTCGATGGACTTACGTTGGATGCTCCCGCATCACTCAGTATATAATTAGTCTAATGAAACTGATACATGTAATAGCACCTCTTTGTAGACAACAGTCTCATGGTTTCGTTTTTCAAAATTATGAACTAAATACTACTCAGCAAACTTTAGATGCCCTAATTTGTTTATTATGATTTAAAGAAGACTAAAAATTAAAAATTAGCAATTTGCATGATTGTAATGAGCTGAAGGGTAGAATAGACATGCATGTTTTGAAAGAGAATTCGAGATTGAAATTTACCTCGTGACTCTCTTAAGATATGGTGTATGGAAAGATACTTTCTTATTTAGTCAATGGATCAACACATTTATATGCACTAAAATTTTGCTCTTACAGTCTTCTTGGTCAATTCAATCTAGAAAATTTTTATGTGAAAGGCGAGGTATCCATTAAGCGTACAAAACATGACAAATACTCTTAATAAATTTGTGACAAAAGTCCCAATATCATCCTCTACAAACATCTTATGTGAAGAAGGCAAATTATTCTACATGTTTGGTGGAAGAGTATTGGCGTTAGAATTAATTCTTTGTATAAGTGCGAGTGATTGTGTACTAAAAGTGTTTGTCATCTATTTTAAAGTCATCATGTCCATGAACTTTACATCCATAACTTGCATGTGTAAAGTTATCAAACTGCTAAATTGGAGGTAATTCTTCACTAATACTATATGAAGTATATTTTATTTTCTTAAATAACTAACGAGATATTATTTTTCTTGTAAAAGCACTACGTTAGTTAGTTTTTGTTCATTTGGTTGCAACATGAAACTTTTCATTTCACACATGTAATGTTGATATGGAAAAAGATTTTGAGTTTACAACAGGGATTTTTTTTTTTTTTTTTTTTTGAACTTGTGGCATTGTATCCGATGCAATCTGACTTGTGGTGAGAAAGGGTAATATGATTTAAAATAAAAGGAGAAAGAACTTAACAGACTTTTGAGTGTAATTGTGAGGGGCATTTTGCCAATTCTTCTAATCAAGAAAAAAAATATGAGAGATTTCAAGTTAGATGCAGGTGTTTTGCTTATATCAAATTTAAGGTTGATAATGGTATCTATGAAGTCATAAAGTATATTTTCAAGCATAATTACACATTTGTACTGGATGATTAAAAGTATTTGATTAGATATGAAAGAATGGTATTTGATACTTGTACGAGTATTTTAATTGACATGATTAAAGCAGGCATTGAAAGGAGAATGGCATATAAGCTCTGGCAAATGAAGTAGGAATAAGCAAAAACTTTTTTATATCCTGCATGATTGTTAAAAATTTTTGTAAACAGAAAGATCCAATGGTATAAGTGGGGGAGAATCACTTTTATTACATGCAAATGCAAAATCTAATTTTTTTTACGCTATACAAGTAGATCAAGATAGTAAATTGAAAATTTTATTTTGATGATATGCTAGTGTTTGATACCATATATCGTACTAACAAAAATGACATAATATGTGCACCTTTTTGTTGAGGTTAATCACTATTGGATGGACAAGACCGCATATCATATATTTAGTTATTTTAGGTTTTTTGGAGTTTATGGAAAATAAGGCTTTGAAAACTATGTTCACTGATTAAGATCAAGCCATGGCAAAAGCAATTAGAATGGTGTTTCCAAATACACAACATTGTTTATGTACTTAGAACATCATGAAAAGTGACAATAAAAACATTCCACATATTTACCATAAACTGGGCTTTAAAGATAAAATTTCTTAGTGTTTATGTATAGATGGAAATCAAAGTATGAATTTGACTCTATATGGAGGTAAATGAAGAGGAGTAGGGTATCGAGAAAAAAAACTGGCTTTGGAGATTATATGACTTTAGGCATAAATATGAGTTCCACTTTTATTCGTGATAATTTTACATGAGGTATGAGATCAACTCAATAGGGCGAGAGTATTAATGATGTCTTTTAGCATTGTTGACCAAGATATTAACCCTAGTAGAATTTGTCCACCACTATGAGAAACAACTGAAGCATTGGAGAGAAATTGAAAGTCAACTGATTATGGATCTTGTGGGAAGCCCAAATTGCAGGTTTTGAATAATGGGATCTTACACATAAAAATCAAGTATGGCTATTACTGATGATGGTAGTGATGATGATGATAAAGGGGCTTTTTTATGCGAGAATTTTGTATTGGACCTCCTTCAAAGAAAGGAAAAAAGAACAAGTTATGGAAAGCTTAAAAGCTCAAGGAAGAACAAGAAGAAAAAAAATCTAATAAAGGAACATCTCCAATGCAAATAGAAAATTGATGTGAGTGACGTATTATTCTAGTTAATATAATTAGTTAAAATTTTCTTTTATGTTATATGCTAATTAACTTATTTATTACTTTGTAATGTAGAGTTGGTTGTACAAGCAACACATGATAAAACTTATTTTACAGATTATTTGAGTAATTCTTATTAGTTTCATAGTGCTTTTTATCCTAGCATCATTGGTGGTGGTTATATAGTAAATATAAATTTTCATAATCGGGTATGTCGCTCTTAATCCTCTATTTGTATTTGTCATTTGCTTTTATTCAGTTATAGGAGGTTGGGACACCTGGAGTGCCAAAACTTGGCATGAAAGGACACTTAAGTGCCAAAACTTTAAAACGGTACACTTAAATGCCAAAATCGGAGTAAAATGGATTACTTAAGTGCCACTCCGGCCAAAATTCAGCCAAATTGCTGATGTGACAATTTTCCGGCGAGTTAGGTGCAAAACGACGTCGTGTTGCACGTTGACGTGGCAACAAATTGAAAAAATGACGTCGTTTTGTATCTCGATGTGTAAATAATTAATATAAAATTAATTAAATTAAATTTAAGCTTAATTTTATTTAAAATATTCTAATTTTTTTAAAAAAGGGGGAGCCGAAGGGGCGGCCGAGGGCTGAGCCCTCGCCATTGCCACCTCCTCGCCACCGCCGAGAAGGGGAAGCAACGAAGGGGGGAGGGTCGGTCGGGGTCGTCGGCCCCCGGCCGATTGGCGACAAGGGTCGTGAGCCCTCGCCGGATCGTGGTGAGGGTTGCGACCCTCGCCCCAGATCCGGGCGAGGGTTCGCGAGCCCTCGTCGCCTCCCCGCCATCACTGGGAAGGGCCGGCGACGGTGGGGAGCATCGGCCGAGGTCGCCGGGCCCCGGCCGGGGCCGCCGACGCCGGCCGGGCCCTCGCCGAATGCGGGTGAGGGCCGTGACCCTCGCCCCCCTTTTGGGCGAGGGCTCACGGGCCCTCGCCACCTCCCCGCCGTCGCCGGGAAGGGCCGGTGGCGGTGGGGGAGCATCGGCCGAGGTCGCTAGATCTGGGCGAGGGCTCGCGTGCCCTCGTCGCCGGTCGACCGAGGGCCGGCGACCCCGGCCGACCCTCCCCCCTTTGTCGCCGGCTCTTCTCGACGGCAGCGGGGAGGTGGCGGCGGCGAAGGCTTAGCCCTCAGCCGCCCCTTCGGCTACCCCCCTTTTTTAGAATATTTTAAATAAAATTAAGTTTAAATTTAATTTAATTAATTTTTATATTAATTATTTACACATCGACACAAAACGATGTCGTTTTTACAATTTGTCGCCACGTCAACGTGCAAAACGATGTTGTTTTGTACCCAACTCGTCGGAAAATTGTCACGTCAGCAATTTGGCTAGATTTTGGTCGGAGTGGAACTTAAGTGATCCATTTTACTTCGATTTTGGCACTTATGTATACCGTTTTAAAGTTTTGGCACTTAAGTATCCCTCCATGCCAAGTTTTGGTATTTGGGTTGTTCTTACCTCCAGTTATAGCAGCCATCATACATTATGCCGTTGGGGATTATGAATGATTTTTGCTTATTCCCTAGTCAAGTATTTAATCATTTTGTGTATTAGCTTATGTTTTGCCCACATTGCTTCTATGCCATAAGGATAGCTTAATTGGTGATTGATCAGTTTATTTGTATATCCTTCAAGTTACTGTGCCTCTTTAGAATTGCAGAAAACACATCAGTCTCAAACGTTACAATCATTAGGATAATTGAGTTACGTTATGCTAATGGGGTTATTTATGTTATATAGATGCAATCTGCATGCATCATACCCGCTAGGGATTGTGAATGGAATTTTTCCATTCGTTAGTCATGTGCTTGTAATGAAATCATTTTAGATCCTATTGTTATTTCAACTTTTTGTTACTATTATAATATTGATTTTTAATGGTTTCTTATGTATTAATGTTTGAGTACCATAATAGATCTCATCGAATCATTTTGAGTCAGGTACAACAGCCCTTTTGTTGATATCGGATTACTTGAAACATATTTATCTAGGCACATTGTTTAGTTAATTGTAAATATATTTGTTATTTCCTTGTATAGGAGTCATCAAACTCTTTTCAGTATCTTTAGATGCATGCATCGAATGATTATGAAAGTATAGACAATGCACGGTTGCAGCATATATAGGGCCATACTTTGAGAAGATTGATGAAATTTTATTTAATGTTGAGGCAACGACATCAAAATAATTGTCTTCCCCTTTGCTTTTTCAAGATGAGAAACTATAAGTGCCGAGAAAAATTCCTTGACAGTGAGATTTCAGTGCACAAAGCTTATGCAAAGTAGTTTTCATTTGGAGATAACCTAAGTACACATATCATGATTTCATGTTCTACGAGAGGTTTTGAGTAATTTGTTGGGATCAGATGGATGATATGGATCGCTTTCTTTTTTATTATGGGACCTTATTTCCTATCCAATTGAGAATTTGTACATAACTAAATTCCAGATATATGAGGTAAATTTAGACCTAGTGAAAATGTATTTGATCATTGTTCATTATATTAGTCCGCAAGTATTTGACCCGTTTACTTTGTATAAGCAAGTCGATAGTGGTTGCAAATGTCTTTTCCCCTTATGATAGAATTTAATACAAAATTCATTTTGTACAAGGATACATATCCTCTTCCTGACATTGGCTTGTCTCTGCTTCTAGTATAAAATGAAAAACTTCGTTAGAAAATTGTTGATATATTGAGAGCTCTAATTATTTGGCTTCATTATTTCTTGCTACTATTTATGATGTTTGTTTACTCTATGTTTTTTTTTTTTTTTTTTGGTGATAGGAGGAACCGGCTTGGCCGGTAGTCACCGTAAACTCCCTGGGCGGCACGTGTTAGCCATCACACACGTGCCACCAGGTAAGTCACCTAGTTTTTCAGCCAGCCTCCCTGTCACTTGCGTCGCAGGGGTTTCGAACGCTCGACCTCTTCGGCAGAGAGGGAACGCTTACCCAGCTGAGCCACCGCAGCGGGTGGTATTCTATGTTGTTTGACTCTATAGAAGCTCATAGTCTTAAACTAGGGGCTACGTACATGTTCACCATGGCGAGTGAACAACTTCTTCAGGTTATAACTTTTGCTTCTACGATCCTTCCATCCGCTCGGTAGAGATTTCTAGTCTTTGCAATTTATAATCATATTGGCAAAGTAGATTGCATTTTCCTCCTCTTGTCTTCCAGATGTAAATACACCTACATCTTTGCGTTTAAGATTTGTTTAACTAGGAAAAGCACAATAAAGTTAATATTAATGCAGCTGAGTATGTTAACTTGTGCTCATTTTCAATGGCGAGGATTAGAATTTTGATATGCATGTTTTCACTTCAATCTTGGACATGCTAAAGTCGAGCATATGTGCTTGTTATTGATTTAGTTAGAAAAGAGGAGGATATAGGCGACGATTTTTTTTTTGAGAATTCAAAAGTGCAAAAATTGAAACTCAATTTAATCATGAGAACTAGAAGGTAACTCTAGATAATGCTCATTCAATTAAAATTGAGTTGAGATGGAAAAAGGTAAACACGAATTTAGATAGTACGATTTTGTCTATTAGAGTCGGCAGGACATAATGTTTTATTCAAGTTAGCAAAATTATAAGTTCCAATCTTTTACTTTTTCTGGACAAGTAATCCTAATAAAATAACACATAATAGGCATAACAGGAAAAAAAAAAAAAAAAAAAAAAAACCTAACTTGTATAACACTTAGATGGTGTCTATTATGACTTAATGCCTGCACCTTCTCATCAGTCTTCTTGAGTTCATCTTTCAAATGCTCAAACGAATACTTAATGTTTCTCATGTCATATTCTAGTATTATAGATGGAGCCTTCATGATAGGATAAGCCATATCGCTTGTAGGAGAACATCAATAAAGGAAGTCACACATTTTATCATCACAATTATAGTAGAGCTTGTATTTATTATTTTTTTTTTTTGCAGATTTTCAAATACTCACGGCAGCATGCTTACCACATTTATGCCTTCTATTATGAAAGGTCAATCTGTTCCAATTATTCTCATTCACACTAGATGAAAACATCAATAAAGGAAGTCCCACATTTTATCATCACAATTGTAGTAGAGCTTGTGTTTATTTTTTGCAGATTTCAAATACTCACGGCAGCATGCTTACCATATTTATGCCTTCTATTATGAAAGGTCAATCTGTTCCAATTATTCACACTAGATGAAAACATCATATACCTATAAAATAATAGTATTATTTATGTGACTAAAGTATGTAATTGCTTCAATAAATAAATAATTACTTAGAACTCATGACAAATTGAAGTAGCTTGTTATGATGTTTCATTAGGTGATAGTCTGATTTGGCAAGCAGTAGCGATCAAACTTGTACAAAGCAAATTATGGAACGATAATAAATAGCAAATTCTATGTTAACATAAGTGTTTCATATCTTTACGCCAATTTCAACTTCACCCAACATCTTTAATGTAAGCATGGAATAAAGAAATAGAGATCTGTATGTAATTCGGAGTCACATTCAAAGTGTAAAACAACATTGTCTAGTACATGGTAACCGAATTGAAGAGGTTTTTTGTCGTGGGCCAAACTAAAGAGAAATTAAAAGAGAGCCCGAATATGGCCAATACATGATAACCGAATTGAAGAAACCGTACCAGAAACCCCTCCGATAACAACTCTTTTGCTACTTGCGGCCCCTCATAGTACCAATCAGAATCCTGCACAAATGGAGGTCAGCATAGAATAGCAGATTGATTGTCCTACAGCAACTATCTAGCGAGGTACAATCCTTGTGGCTCCTCAGCAAGAAGTTGCCACGCAAAAACTTAAATCCCTTGCACTGGAATTGTTTGAAGAGACTAGCAACTCAGCCGCAGACTCTTCCAAATAAAAGAAATTAAAGAGTCCAAGGATGCACACCAAAGCAAGTTCCCTAAAGAAGGTTAAACAATATACTCCTTATGAGTCGCGATCTTATGCACATGCAGGGTTGGATGAAAACCAACTTACGGATACCTCGATTTTTGAAGCGGAAGGGGTTCGCAGTTGGTCTATGGTGGCTTGCCCTAAAGAGCCACCAATTGACAAATGAAGATCAGTAGCTGGAACTGTTAGGGTCTGGGCAATCCCTTGACAGTTCAAGCTCTAAATGACCTAGTGGTCCAAGAATAGCCCTCTCTGATCTTTTTGATGGGAACTAAGATTCAAGATTTAGTTATCAAGAGAATCCAGCGGAGATTGAAATACCAGAATTGCTTTTTGGTGAGCCCCACAGGCTTGGCTGGTGGTATGGTTGTCTTTTGGAATGACCAGCTTTCTTTGAGCGTGGAGAACCACACAGCTCATTTCCTCGATTTGATTTTATTGATGCTCAAGGTGGCAGTCCAATGAGGCTCACTTGCATCCACGCGCCAACAGCATATCAACGAAGACAGCAATTGTGGGTAGATTTGAGACATCTTAGCAGCTTAAATACTTTGCCATGGGTGTGCATTGGTGACTTCAATGAGATCCTAAATTATTAGGAAAAAGTGGGTAAGAGATTAGCTGAACCATATCGGTTGCGTTCCTTTCAGGAATTTCTCAACGATTGTTCATTGATGAATATCGACAGTAACGGTTGTGCCTATACATGGGTTAATAATAGGGACGACGAGGATATAGTTAAAGAAAGACTTGATAGAGTGATGTGTACTCTAGAATGGAGATTAAACTATCCGGCAGCTGAAGTGTTCGCCTTACCTGCTGTAGGCTCTAATCATAGTCCGCTTGTATTATCTTTTGAACCCATCATGGCCAGAAAGAAGAAGACTTTCACTTTCGAAGCCTTTTGGCTTCAAGATAAAGAATGCCGTCAAGTTATTGAAGACGCATGGACATCTATATCACCGATTGATTGCACTATATCCCGCAAGCTTCAGGTGGCCACCTCGGCGCTCACGCGGTGGAGTAAGTCGAACTTCTTCAAAGGACATCTTCGAATTAATTTGTTAAAGCAGCAAATTCAAGATCATATCAATCAACCAAGCTGCAACTATGATAAACATCAGGTAACTCGTCTGCAAGATGAAATTCAACATTCATGGCAATAAGAGGAGCAATATTGGGCTATGAGATCACGGATTAACTAGCTACGTTGGGGGGATAAAAACACCAAATTCTTCCATGCGACTACAATTCAAAGAAGGCAACGAAATCGTATTAGGATGCTGCAGGATGAACATGAAGGGTGGATTCGCGAACCAACACAATTGAAGAATATGACACTGACTTTCTTTCACAACCTATACAATTTTGTTGGTGCCCGTGACTTTGGACCTATTCTTTCACAGTGTCCTCAAGTTGTTACTGCAGAAATGAATTCAATCCTAATAGCGGAGGTTTCTAGGGAGGAAATTAAACAAGCAACATTCTAGCTAGGGGCCACTAAAGCTCTGGGACCTGATGGCTTAGATGGATTGTTCTATCAACATCACTAGGATATCCTGCAGGAAGATATCTACACCATGGTGCAAGAATATTTTAGGTCTGGTCTAATGCCCCCAGATTTCAACAAAACTCTTATCACTTTGATCCCAAAGGTATCGCAACCAGAGAGGTTAGACTAATACAGAGCGATCAGTCTTTGCAACTTTATTTATAAAATCATATCCAAAGTGCTTGTTAACCACCTCAAATCTTGGTTACCTAATTTGATCACAACGGAACATAGTGCCTTTATCACTGGTAGATAAATACAATACAATATATTGGTGGTTCAAGAGGTATTACACTAGCTGAAAATCAGGGAACAAAAAAAAAAAAATATTTTCAAGCAATTTTAAAGTTGGATATGCAAAAAGCATATGATCGGGTTGAGTGGGATTTTCTGGAGGCCTACCTTTATAAATTGGGATTTCATGCTAGATGGGTACAATGGGTAATGCAATGCATCACCACGGTTTCCATTAGGTGTTAAGTTAAATGGTCAACCATTACCCTATTTTCATTCGACAAGGGGCCTCAAACAAGGTGACCCCCTTTCTCCTTATATGTTCATCCTACTAGCTAATGTCTTATCAAGCCTTATCAAACAAGCAGTCGACATGGGAAATCTGAAGGGGATCAAATTGAACAGGTTGTGTCCTACTCTGTCTCATCTATTCTTTGTAGATGATGCCATATTTTTTTCTAAATGGATGTTGACACATAAATTTTTGGGGTTGATTTTTGCTAAAAAATAAAAAATGCATGGCATATAGTTTAGGTAGATTTGATTTTTTTTTCCATTTTGTTATATTTTGTTTTATTTTATTAAGATTTTTATAGATTTAGGTAATATGCACTCGGATGTGTTTTTGCGCAAAAAAGGGAATTTTTTGATCGAATATACGAAAAATATTGCGCGGGATAAATAATATATTCGATGAAATTTTACACGAGCAAAATTGGTAGTAAAATATACCTTGAAGATACAATTTTGTCGGGTATAAAAGGGGGTCTTTTCCGTCGTCCGTGGGGGGGGACTCTCGGCTCCTTTTCGAAAAAAAAAAAAAAAATAAAAAGAAAGTCAAAAGAAGGGAAAGGAGAGAGGGAGAGAGCTGAGAGAGTGAGCTGAGAGAAAGAGTTTATTTTTTATTTTCTTTTTTTAATAATAAAAAAAGAGGGGCCGAAAATCCTCCCTCCCCTTCGCGTCTGTTCGTCTTCCAAAGGGGGAGATCCCGCCGGGCGCCGTCGCCGCCAACGCCACCGCCGCCGAACGCGACGCCGCTAGCCGTCGTACCGCCTCCTCCTTTGATCTTGCTGGTGCTCCTCGCGGCCTCCGTCATCCGCGCGCCCGTCGCTCGCCTCTTGCGCCCCGCGACCGTGACGCCCGCGCCCGAGCCCCGGCCGCCCGTGCTCGCCCCGCCGCCGAGCCTCCCCGCCGCCGAGCCTCCTCGCCGCCTGAGCAGGTCCCGCGACGCCGCCCTAGCCGCTCGTCGCGCCGTCGTTGCGCCGCCCCGAGGGACCCCGCAGCCGCTCGAGGTCCTTCGCCTCCCCGCCGTCCCAGATCTGCTCCCCCGAGGCCAGATCTGGGCCGCCTCCAGCCGCGGCTCCCCCTTGCCGCCGCGCCTCCGTCGTTGACGCCTTGCCTAAGCCACCAGCACCCCCGACGCTGCGCCGCCGCGCGCCGTGCTCCCGCCGCCGTCGCACCGTCCCCGAACCCTCGCCGGCGTTCCTCCCCCAAAACCGACGACCACTTTCCCCTTAAAAAAAAAAAAAAAAAAAAGCAAAAAAAGAACAATCAATTAGGTAGATTTTCTTTTATTTATTTTCTTTATTTTATTTTCATTATTTTATTGTTATTTTATTGTTATTGTTTTATTGTTATTCTATTAATAACATTAAGCCTTGATATGTGATTTACCCCCTAATTCGCAACCGCGCCGATTTTTTTATTTCGTCTATAAGGCTTTAGATGAGGTAATTAATTATGTGGGAATAAAATTGATATTTTGATCTTTAAGGCTTAAGATCAATTTATCGATTTTACCAGCGAAATATTGTCCCCGAGTTTGAATGATGTGTGATATTTTCTAGATAATTTTAGATGGTCTTGATTGCTTTATTTATATTGAAATATGTGCAAGTTGTGATATTGCTTGTTTAGGGTAATTTGCATGTTTAGGCTACCTAATTTAGGTATCATGAATTTTCAAAAAATAAAAAAAAAAAATGAAAAATGAAAAATAAAAAAAAAAATCAATTAGCTTAGATTGCATGTTTAATTATTAGAAATTGTTAAAAAATAAAAAAAAAAATCTTAAACTAGGATTAGCTTTCATTGTCTTGCATATTTAGATTAGGGATTTTAATTAGGTCATGAAAAAATAGGAAAACATAAAAAAAGAGCAAAATTCACTTAGGATGTTAGTTGAATTGCATGTTAAATTTTAATTAAAAAGCGAAAAAACAAATAAAAATCATTAGGCATTTTAGAATAGAATTGCATGCTTAATTTTAAGCTTAGATCATTTCTAAATAGATTGCATCTTTGGCTAGAAATTACTAAATTAAAACAATATCTTAATTTAAATTAGGATAACCTAATTCTTAGTTTAAATAGGATAAAATTTTAATTTAGTTAGGAATTTCATTCAAATATCCTAGGATAGATTAATTCCACCTTTTTAGGATAAATTGCAATTTTTAGAAAAAAATAAAAAAAATCATAAAATCAAAAAGAAAAAAAAAAATCAAAAATCTTGCATTAGCATGTAGAATTAGAAATATAGATTTAGTACATAAAGCATTCGGGCTAGTAAATTAGACCTTTTTTAGAATCACATTTTTAGATTATATTTTTAGAAATCCCTTTTAAATAGGTTAGGATTAGATTTAGACAATTTAATTCTTAGAAAACTTGGCATCCTTTCCTTAAAAAAAAAAAAAAAAAAAAAAAATCACGAAATGATTTTCTAAGTCAAAATAGGGTTAATTTAAGTTAATCCTAAATATGAATTAGAAAATTATTCGTCTTAGGTAGTTTAATTATGAATTTTATTAATTCAAAATTACAAATAAAAAAAATCCAAAAATAGGTGCATGTTAACTAATTTGCATTCTAGGGCCATTTAATTAAGATTTGCATATTAGGTCATTAAGTTGCTATTATTGCATTCCATGTTATATAGATCATTTTGCCATGTCATATTAGGCTATCAGCATGCATTACATTTAGATTAAAATCCATTAAATAAAGTGAAAACAAAAAAAGAAATTTGCGTGTTAATTAGAGACCATATCTAGGATTGTTGATGTGGAATTTAATCTAACGATGCAAATGTTTTCGTTGCTACAAGGTAAGTCCCTTAACCTTATTCATCGTTTTATTGGGTGTTAAATTGGTGGATTGCGCACCCGCATGATCACCTCACATGTTAGGGAAATAAATTAAAATCGATTCAAGCTGTTTGCTAAACATTTTTCAAAATAAAAGAATGGTACCGAAAGGGCATTAGAGAAATCTAGTGTAACCAAGTCCCCGTACCCATAATCTCTGGTTCGCAGGAGTAAAGTAATCTCTCATTACTTTACTTGGGTTTCTAATCGACCCACCAAAAACTGATTAGTGGCGACTCCTTAATAAAAATCATTTGCATGTTAAGAATTCAAACCCAAGTCGTGAATTGGTATGGGCTTGGGAGAGCCCGAGTTAAGTCTAGGCTTAACAATCCATTAGCCAAACCCTAGGTGGTTCACACCCGAAAAATTGGTCGCGACAATGGACAACTTCTCGAATGCCAAAATTTATCGAATATTTTGCAGCAATATTATTTAACTACATGACAAGCTGTAAACAGGAACGAATCAGGACTTTTCCTTAGTATATAGCTTGCCCTATGAGTTTAAAGCAAAACCTGGCTAGAGAACTGAGGGTACTGCTGATTCAAAGAACTAGCAAATACTTGGGTCTACCGTCTGACTGGGTAGTGTCTAAAAAAGACATGTTTGCTTAGATCCTAGCATGAGTCAATGCAAAGTTGGCAGGGTGGAAAGAGAACCTTATATCTAAAGGCGGGAAGGAAATCTTACTTAAAATGGTGGTACAAGCCCTCCCACAGTATGCAATGTTGATTTTTAAGCTCCTTATCTCTATTTGTAAGTTTATTGAGCAAAAAATAGCCAAATTCTGGTGGCAAAATAATAGCAACAGGTCCGGATTACATTGGAAGAGTTGGGACCTCCTTAAAGAGCCAAAAAACAGTGGGGGGTTGGGATTTCGAGATTTACTCGCCTTTAACAAAGCACTTCTAGGGAAGCAGGCATGGCGACTCTTTCAGAACACATCATCCTTGTGGATTCGAATATTCAAAGGACTATATTTTTACTCAGAGGATTTCTGGCATGCGGAAAAAGGACCAAGACTATCTTGGGGCTGGCAAAGCCTACTATTAGGCAGGGACTCTATTTCAAATTAGGTTCAATGGTCAGTCCGTAACAGGCAAAGAATAAAGATCCGAGAAGATAAATGGCTGAAAAGAGGGATCATTGGTGGACCAGCACCCAAAGGAGAACCCGAGAATGTGGCTAGTTTCATCAATCCGAACTAGAACACTTGGAATATCCCACTCCTCCGACAGAGCTTTGATGACCAGACCGTTGAGGAAATTATCGCACTACATTTAAACCCAGCATCTAATCTAGATCAACTTATCTAGATCGGCACATAGGCAGGTACATATACAGTGAAAAATGGCTACCACCACATTAGACAGTCAAATTACAACAGAACCAATAACCGAGCATCCTCATCTTATATTACACCCCGCCAACTATGGCAACAGGTATGGAGAGTAAAAACAGCACCCAAAATCAGAATTTTTCTATGGTCCCTATGCCACAATACGCTACCTACAAAAGATAACCTGTTTAGGCGACACATCACCTTCGACCCGGTATGTCAACTCTACTTATCTCAGGTCCCAGAAACACTGGAACACTTATTTCTGTTATGCCCTTGGACACAACACATGTGGTCACATCCCAACATAAAGATAAACGTTTCAGCATATAGCACTCATTGACTAGACGCATGGTTAGCATATTTAGTTGAGCATAGGGCTTACTTACCCAATTTAGAGACCATTGCATCTCTACTCTGGCAGATCTGGAAGGTGCGCAACCACCTTATCTTCCGACGCCAACATACGAGCCCTCAACAGCTAATGGAATCGGCTCTCACAATAGCATAGCTTTATCTTTGCACTTTGCAGTCAACTTTGGACACAGGGACTTCATCACCGAACCCTAATCGGTGGTGGACCCCTCCTGAGCTTGGCATCATCAAAGTAAATCTGGATGGGGCTTTTCCAACAGGGAGGGACACGGGATCCATCGCGTGCGTATGCCGCGATCACTTTGGCACCTTGATCGACGGCTTCTCCAGCACCGTCCGAGCCTCCTCTCCACTTCAAATAGAGACCCAAGCTTTATTACTCACCCTTAAGTATCTGCTGCAGAGGGGAATGGCTGACACTCACTTGATACTGGAATCGGACTGCCTTGAGCTTGCTGAGACCGTCAATCACCACCGGCTGCCTTCGTGGGAGTGCCGTGCTTTGTTCGTAGTCGGCGCATCGATGCTTCTGTGTTTCCCTAATTTGTGACTCCAACACTGTAGGCATGAAGCAAACTCCATAGTTGATTGGGCCACCAAAGCCCATGGCCACAGCACTCTTATCTCAAACTAGGCTTTTGCTCCTCCACAAATACTCTTGGATATGCTTTGTACTGAGGCCTTACCCAAGGGTTGTAACCCTTTACCTACATGAATGCAAAGCTTTGTTTATCGACCAAAGAAAAGAAAAAAAAAAAAAAAAAAATATATATATATATATATATATATATATATATATATGTAGAGAGAGAGAGAGAGAGAGGATCGATGCCAACATCATTACTAGGATTATCCCATTGAGAAACCAACTTGTGTTTTGGCTAATTTAAAAATAAACAGCACTTCATACATGTATTCACATGCATCATGGATTATCCCACATACACCTGGAAGCATGTGCACAAATTAGCTGAAAAAATAGAGATCCTCAATCTACAAGAGGTTTGTACATAATATGTTTATCAATTCATGTAACTTTTGTTGTAATGGATCTATCTTCTAGATGTAATGAAGACAACAGCTGCTTGAAAAAGAAACGAACAAAGTAATTGGCCATTATATTGCAAATATTGTAAGTTGTATCACAGTTTCAATTACATAAAAAAAGTCAAACTTACTGTTGACACCTAAATTTTGGCGACCCGGTTAATCATTTATTTCATTAAAAATTAGGGGTTAATTTTATCCCTGAAAAAGAATAGTTAAATGTGTGGCATATAGATTTAGGTGCATCTTGCATTGGGTCGGTGACGGATGGGTTCGAATTAATCGTTCTAAACTTTAATTTGGTAGGCCGAACTAAGCCCACAAAGTGAGTAAATTGGCCCGAGCCCGTTTTCTTTTAATGACAAAAATTACCTAAATAGAGATTTGAAATGATATTACGGTGGATTTTTAGAATTTAAGAAAATCGGGTTGCAATATTATTTTTAGGCAATAAAATCAGGAGATGTGGAAAATAAAAAGTAATATTGCGTGCGAAAAAGAAATCTTCACGGATGTTGACTTGAATAGGAAATTAAAACCCTAATGTTCAGCCTATAAAAAGGTTTTTCGCGTGGGGTTTTAGGGAGGCCACACAACTAAATACACGGCCATGAAATACGGGAACAAGAGAAGGGACTCTCTTCTTGGCAACAGATACGAGAATTAGGTTGAGAGTAGAGAGAAAAGAGGTGCATGGCCGAGTCCATCCCGTGCACCATGACTCCCAGTCCACGGGTTCCTTCAACACCGCAATCCCAACGCCATTGCTTCCTGTCGATGACCAATTGTTGCTGAGGAGTCCCTATACCAGCCATCGTCAAGTGCAGGTGTGATTCATGAACCAAGTGGTGAAAATCTGGTGAAGGAGACTTTGATCACCGCTTGAAAAGAATGGTCTTCGTGAGATCAATAGTTGACCTTGAAGCAATCCCAGTTCCAACGAAACAAACCGAGCCAAGCTGTGACTAGTTGCACTCTTGGTCGTGGTTTAGTCCCGATGCTCGTGGCCGTTCGAATCCTCAACATCGACCGCTATTTCCACTCGTGTCCGAACCGAGTCGATTCCGCAAGCTTTCTATTTTTTGCAGGTTCATTGATTGAGAGTCCCACCGTCGATCCATACGTGACACCACCACCACAGATTCCCCATGGACGAAGCTACTGCCGTGCTGATCTCGATCCTCTAGCCTCACCGCAGCTCAGATATTAAATCCTCCATTGATGCGATCTATTTGGGATTGTTTCTCTGTTGGTTTATTGTTTCTTTGATGGTTTAGCTTGAACGTTGGTATCTGAAGTCAAAGTTCTGCCCCTCAATCAAATTTGCCAGCATATGTTCGACAAGAAATTCTTAAAATTGAATTGGCATAGATTCGTCTTTGATTGTTGGATTATTTTGAGTGCATATTGATGGCTGACTACGATTTCAGTCATATTTCGTTGTTGCCAAGATTGGATCTACCCATAACTTTTTTGTTTTGTTTTCACCCTATGTTGGCGTGTCTTCCCGCTGCGTTCAATGTGGGTCGCCGAAGAGGGTGGAGAGGAGACCGAGCTGCAAATGAAGCCAAGTGCTCATGACCCTCATGGTCAAAGTTTGGTAAACAAGGAGTTTTATCTCAAGACCTGCATAATTCGCAAAGAACTTGGGAATTAGCCAAATTTCTCGTTGGTCAAAGTCTCCTTGGCGTCCTTTGCTCCCTTGCCGATAAGCATTACCACTTGTTACGGACGTCGGGCTCTACACCACCATCGACCCTTCGTCGCTAGATTTGCAACAATTGTCCAGCAAGGAAGTTCCAACCATCGAACTCCCATAAAGGCGTACACGGACTCGGAGCCAATTCCTGAAAGATCCAACAAGTTTCCATGATTTTCTGACGCCACAGGACCGGCGACGTTCCTGGCGGGTCCTCGTCAAGCCGAGCCACCGCACGGCCACCGACGAGCTCTAGCTGGGAAGTCCACACCGACATGAGCAGTTGCTGCTGTGAGCCGATCATCCACCACAACATCTCCGGCTGATCCCAAGCATCCCAGCAGCACCATGAATTGCTGAGCCAAGCCCCGTGGATTACTACTCTCTGTTTTTGCAGGTTTACCGGTGCCTTTGTCTACATCCAGCAACAAAATCGTGGCGTCTTACGTATTTGGAAAAGAGGATTAAAGTTGCCGCAGGTGGAAAAAGATCACAATTTGGTCAAATGAGTGCAAGTAGTGAGTTTGTCTTCTGTTGAGTTCTGTCTCGTAGACAACTTGTGGGTTTTATGATTTCACTTCATGCAAGAAGAAGATTAATTTTAGGCTGGGAGCTCGTGAAGAATTAGGACGTGGGGAGATATTCTTTAGTGGAAGAATAAAGAACAGATTTTGGGTCTCCTGACCGCAAGACACCACCGTGAATTCAAGCCAGCTCCGACGTCAAGTTCGACTCCCACGAGTGTTTTCGGAGTCCTGACGATTTCTCCGAATTTGGGCTGCCATCCCCGACGCAAGCCGCATCCGTGTGGCCATCAGGTTATCTATAGAATCTTCAACGACACATGCTGGTCTTTCTTTTCAGGTCTCGTGGAGCCCATCGAACGACTTTCGAGCAACCGGGCACCACCACGCATCGTGAGTAGCCATTCGAGGATCGGAATTCGGAAACCAATATTCGAATTAGGTGAAAATCTTATCTATTTTGA
The DNA here is from genome assembly GCA_014182555.1 of Eucalyptus erythrocorys. NCBI lineage: Eukaryota > Viridiplantae > Streptophyta > Magnoliopsida > Myrtales > Myrtaceae > Eucalyptus > Eucalyptus erythrocorys. Next base: position 23,756,999 of record CM024603.1, read on the forward strand.
TTTCCAAAAATTTTGTTTCCTTATTTGAAATATTCCTCGATGCACATGATTGAAATTCTCGATATGATATCATATTCGTAATCTCGAGTAGCCTTACAAATTAGGAAATCTTCCTAATTTCGTAACGTACATATGATTGATGGTCCGATTTCATGCTCGAAATATGACCCGCAATCGTACGAAAAATCACCAATCCACTCTCACGCTCGAGAGACGATTCGTGATTTTATTTAAAATTGGCCAATCCGATCTCATGTGCGAGATACGATTCGTCAATTTATTTCCCAAAATTAAATGGACGCGGATGATGTCTTGCTCGATGTGGTGCCATGTTGTCCTTGATGCCTTATTTGGTTGCTCTCGTGAAAGAAAAACCCAAAAAACATATGAGTTAGATTAGATGCATGTTAGGATATTACTTATTTTAGGGTTATTTTGCACGTCTAGAATAGGAAATTTATTTATTTCGAATTTCTTAAATAAAAAATACCAAAAACATAAATTTAGGATGTTAGAATTTCGTTTTATTCATTTAAATTGCATGTTAATTATTTGCCAATTTTAAATTTCAAATTTTATATAAAAAACACAAAAAAAATCATCATGCAATAGAATCGCATGTCTCATTTTAAGTTTAGATCAATTTTCAGATAGATGCATCTTAGATTAAAGATTGCTAGGTTAAGACAATGTCATAGTTTAAATTAGGATTTAGTCTGACCTAATCCTTAATTTGAGTTGGATAGAGTCTTAATCTAGTTAGGTCATTTTTGCATTTTTCTTAACTTCAAATTTCATGAAAATTAGAAAAATAAAAATTGTCTTAGAGTAGATTCATTTCATTCTCTAGGATAGATTACATTTTTTAGGAATAGAAACATCAAATATAGAATTAGATCATTTAGATTGCATTTAATCATTGCATTTCTTTATGAATTACTTTAGTCATGTCATATAGTTGGGTCATGTTGCCATGTCGCATGCATCACATGATTTTCATTAAAAAAAGTGAAAACAAAAAAAGAGAGATTGCGTGTTAATTAGAAATCATATCTAGGATTGATGATGTGAATTCTGATCTAACAATGCAGATGCTTTCGTTGCTACGAGGTAAGTCCCGTAATTTTATTCATTGCTTTATTGGGGTGTTAAATTGGTGGTTTGCGCACTCGTATGATCACCTCACGTGTTAGGGAGATAAATTAAAATCAATTCAAGCTGCTTGTCAAACATTTTTTTCAAAAATAAAAAGAATGGTACCGAAAGGGCATTAGAGAAATCTAATGTAACCAAGTCCCCGTACCAAGAATCTCTGGTTCGTAGGAGTAAAGTAAATCTCCCATTACTTTACTTGGGTTTCTAATCGACCCACCAAAAATAGATTAGTGGCGACTCCTAAATAAAAATCATTTGCATGTTAAGAACTCGAACCTAAAGTCGCGAATTGGTATGGGCTTGGGAGAGCCCGAGTTAAGTCTAGGCTTAACAATCCATTAGCCAAACCCTAGGTGGTTCACCCGAAAATTTGGTCGTGACACTTACTTTCTTTGGGTAGAGTTTGGTTTACGATCCTTGTCAATGACACTTCGAGCTAAACTCCTTACTAGTTTTAATTGCTTGCGCTCAAATGGATTTATCATCTTAACTTCGGGGTCCCATATTATGACAAGCTCATATGTTCCCATCTCATCTGGCAAATGTACTAGAAAATTACTTCCGAATTCAATTGACAAAATTCAACCTATTGATGAATCTTATGATGAAGTAGAATAATTAGTACACAGTTCCTACAAACTCATCATTTACTTACTATATCTTAACATGATGACTCATACAAGCATACTTAAGTCATAATACACATCGCAAGCATTATATTGAGTTGCAACCCTTAAGGATTTATAATGTCTTAAGATATAAGTTAATCTTATTGAAAATGCTCACATGCCTCAAAATAAAAATAGAAATATAATGTTTAGACATAAAATTTTTCATGTATATAAGTATAGCGATCCATCCACAAAACAATAAAGTATCATTTTCGGATACCATATCTTAAGAGTCTTGAGGTAAATTTCAACCTCGGTTTCTCTCTAAAAACACCATATTCCTAAGCTACCCTTTAGCTCATTATAGCCACATAGCTTGGTAAATTTTATTATCTAGTCTTCTTCAAATCCATAATAAACAAATTGGGGCACCCAAAATTCGCTAAGTAGTATTTAGCTCATAACATTGAAAAAACGAAACCTAGATGGCAAGGAAGATCTTATGCGGGGATGTTGTCTACAAAGAGGTGCTATTATATACTTCAATTTCATGAGTTTAACTGTATACTAGCATAAAGACCACCAAAAACTCAAATTCTAATCCACACTCTTTCCAAACCTCAATGCACAAAATTAAGAAAGACATAAAATCCCAAAAAAAAAAAAAAAAAAAAACAAACCAAACATGCATGTGTCATGGGTCAATTGATTGGAATTGTGACCGTGTGGCAACTCAGACTTTTTGGATTGCTTGGATCATCGGGGTGCCTAAGCCAAGCCTTACTCTGAACAATTGTTCACTCACTCACTCACCTGGATCGTAGAACTCACTCGGATCGTAAAGGGAGAAAGTTTCAGAGAAGCTTTGGAAGAGGGAAAGGAACATTTGATTACTGAATGGTTGGATGGATACAAATGAGGGGGAGGACATATTTTCTTATATTTGAAGCTCTTAGATTACAATTATTGATCGAGATTTCATTCAACGGACGAGATCGTACCGCCCAACCTACCTATCGACACTAATGACAAGAGAGTTCTATACCTCGGCGCAATTACCATATTGCCCGCCCTTGGAATGTTCTGGAAGCTCTCTTGTGGGAAACCCTAGCGATCTCAGGAGGTCTTCATTGAAAATGCATGAGCCTTTAGTTGTAGGAACTTGTGACTGTGACACATGCATGGAGACGCTGATGAATTGACAATTCAAAATTGAACTTAGGATATCGAATTCTGTGAAGAATGCGCATCACCTTGAAGAGATTGGAATCTTTGAATATTCTAGGTGTGATTATTCTACCCCTGAATTGGAGATTTTCTTCCGAGGGAATTTAATCAAGAATCAGCTAAAGGACTAGGACGAATCGGAGTTGCAAATGCGGCTTCTGGAAGTGATAACATAGGCAAAGGCGACGATAGCATAAGCAAAGGGGGTATCGTGGTTCACAAATAGAGATGTGCCTTCACGAAGGCGGTGGGGACAAATCAGAGCTGCAAATGGGGTCTATTAAGATTTTAGGTGTGATTATTAATTCCTCTAACAACGACTGGGGTGAATTGAAACCATAAATGGGGCTTCGAGAGGTGACGGTGTAGGCATGGTTCACAAAATTTGGACATGCCTTCACTGAGAAAAGAGAGAGAGTAGAGGAAAAGGGATTTTGGCTATGAAGAGGGAGGGAGGGAAAGAGAAAGCCGAGCCACGTGAAAAAAGAGAAAGAGAGACAGTTGAGTAATGGAGCATTAGCAAGAGAGAGAGTCATAAATTTTGAAAAACCTGGCAAATGGACCCACCTCTGCCATGTGTCAATCTCTAAGTGGTTTCACACAAATCCTACATGGCATATTAAACGCACACAATATTTTCGCCTTCAGAACTCCCTTTTAATAGGAATTAGACCCTTTAGACTTCCCTCTTAAACTTGAATATGAATTTGCTCCGGAAAAAGCCTCATGAACTTACCTCAAATCCTTCCTTACTAATCAAATATGATTCAGCTAAAGAGAAGCAAAATCAAGCTTGATTTGGGCCTAACTTGCTACGTCAAGCCCGTTAAGGCTCGATTCACTGTAATCAAGCCCATTTGGGCCTAGTTTAACTTGGGCTGCTAATTATCATAACTTTGAACCAGTCGAGAAGAGAAAAAAAATATTATAACATAAAAAAAAGATAAAATAAAACAGAAATAAACATTTGGCCATCAATTGAACCTTGAGAATTTCAATCATGATATTCAAATGATAAGGCAGGAAACTTATGAGTGAAATTTATGTGTTCATAATTATCCCTCTTTTAGCGGGAATTTGAAAAGTTACTTTCTGAAGATGAGTTGTCAACACTTCAAAATTTGCCCCCATTTCCATAAGATCATTAAATTTGGCCTAGAATTAATCAAGAATTGACCAAGTGTTAACTAGTGATATATTCCTCCTTGTGGAGCAGAGTATTCAAAGGACTGTATTTTCACTCTAGGGAATTCTGGCATGCCGAAAAAGGAGCTAGACCATCCTAGGTTGGCAAAGTTTACTGCTAGGCCGAGAGTCTATTTTGTCCCAACTCCAGTGGTTAGTCGGCAGTGGGCAACAGATACAAGTCTGAGAAGATAAGTGGCTATCAAAAGGAATTCTAGGCGGGCCGACACCTAGAGGAGAACCTGTGAAGGTGGCAAATTTTATAATTTCGGAATAGAGTAAATGGAATATTCCCCTACTTCGCAATAGTTTTGATGACTAAACTATAGAGGAAATTCTCGCCCTACAGTTACGACCTGCCTCCACAGCTGACCAACTCATATGGAAAGGGACACGAAATGGTATGTATACTATGAAGAATGGGTACAATCACCTCCGACAGATAGATCACAGCAAAGCTCACTCCCAAGCATCCTCATCCTACCAAACCCCATGATGATTATGGCAGCAGATCTGGACTGTGAAGATAGCCCCTAAAATTCACATCTTTATGTGGTCCTTATGCCACATTGCGCTATCTACAAAGGACAACCTCTACCACTGACGTATTATCCCAGACCCGGTATGTCAGTTATGCCAATCTAACCTCCTAGAAACAACATAACATATCTTTCTTTTGTGCTCATGGATCCAAGGTATTTGGTCACATCCCAGAATTAATATCAAGATATCAGAACATAGCACAAATAGAATGGATGCTTGGCTCGCAGATATGATTGAGAATGGTGCCAACTTACCTGATCTAGTGACCATTGCCTCCATTCTGTGGCAGATCTGGAAGGCGCGCGACCATTTTGTCTTCCGACAGCAACGCACCAACCCTGAACAGGTCGTAGAAGTGGCTCTTACAACTGCACGACTTGCCCCTTGCTGTTTGCAGCCAGCGTCGCAACCACAGACACAATCACTGAACCCTAATATGATGTGGAGCCCTCTGGAGCTTGGCGTTATCAAGATCAACATTAATGGGGCTTTTCCAATAGCGAGCAATGAGGGAGCCATAGCGTACGTCTGTTGTGATCACTCTGGAACCCTGCTCAATGGCTTTACCAGCAGCGTTCAAGCATCTTCGGCGCTGCAAAAGAGATTCAAGCCCTAATCCTCACTCTCAAACATTTGCTGTAGAAAGGAAAAGCAAACGATCACTTGCTGCTGGAATCAAATTGCCCAGTCCTTGTCGAGACTATGAATCACCTCAGCTTGCCGCCATCGGAGAGCAAGGCGTTGTTTGCGGAAAATGCGACGCTGATCCCCTGTTTCTCCAATCTCTGAATACAACATTGCAAAAGAGAGGCCAACTCCATCGCGGATTGGGCTGCTAAGGCCCATGGCCGCGGCACCCTTTCCTCGACCTGGGCTTTTTCACCTTCCCAACTTCTCTTGGATCTCTTATGTTCTGAAGCCCCGACTAAGGGTTGTACTATTTTGCCTACTTGAATGAAAAGTTACGTTTAATCACTGGGATTCGCCCCAGTGGCCACTCTTCCAACATAGAAGGGGGAGGTGTGGGATTCAAACCCCCACCTTCTCAGGGAGGGATAGGGTGGGGACGCGCAAGTTTCAAGAGTGGGTTTCCATGCCCACGCCCTGCAAGAAGGTAGGGTAAAAGTCTGAGAGTGAGTGTAGAATAGGTATAGAGTAGGACTGACCAAAAAAAAAAATGAAAAGTTACGTTTTCAAAAAAAAGAAGAAGAAAGAACTAGTGATATATATTTTCAGTTATCAATATGGACACTCTTATTGTCAATCAAAATCGATACTTATTTTTATCCTTCAACGGGTCACATGTTTTTTCGCAATACATCTCAAAACTAAGGATAGAAAGCATCCCGATCCCCCAAAAAAAAAAAAAAAGTTGAACCGATGTTTGATAAAGGTAATTGTTGATCAAGTTTCAGTGAAACCTTTTGATACCCAAAAGAACAGTCTTAAAACCCAAAATCATACTTAAAAGTCTCGGAATCGAAAGAAAATTTCCTAACATCTCCTCTACGATACAAAGTGATTTTTGGAAATGATAAGTCACCAAAACGATGCCTAATTGAGAGACCCGAGCCTTAGGCCTTGATATGGTTTTGTATTTTGGATCTATGATTTTGTAATTTCACCAAGCAATATTTGGCTCCTTGAAAAGCTCTAAACACAAGCATTACATTAGGGCAAAAATCGCACGTACTAGTCATATAACGGAGGACATGCCGCTCGAAAAAAAGGGATCCTTGAGGCATGCTCACCTCTTCTTGAGGAGGCTACGCCTCATCCTGAGGTGGTTCAAAATGCCTATAAGTGTCTTTGATCTTTTACTGTTGAATTTCTTTTAGATTGAGTCCAGCTCTCGTATTCATCTTGTTTTTGCATTTTTTTCTATATGTGTGAATGCTGCTTTTAAGGCAAGTCTAGACTCCCTTATTTCAAATTCAAATAGAAAGCCCATCAAATGTTGTTATGCTGCCCGTTTGAATAGTCCAAAATGCATGTTCTTAGATAGTCATCATGTCGAAAAAAGATCTTTACATATATGACACGTCATTGTGCTTCCGAAGTGTCACTCGAAATTATGTGTATGAGTTGTATAGATTTTGAATTAGGCTGCTACAATGTTCGCTGTGACAAAAGTATTATAGAGTGCATGCTCCTATTATTGTTGATCTATACAGATTGTGGATTTTAGAGGAAATATCAAAAGATAATTATGAAGTGCCATAATAGAACACTAGTTCATTTGAAGGCCAACCAATAAGTTAGGTACCAAAAAAATTGGGATCGAGTTAGGATAAGCTATAACAATGTGGTTGGAAATCAAAAGTCAATAGTCATCACGATTCAAACTTATTAACTAAGGCCTCATGCATGTGATTATTCATTTCGAGATTTTGATTTGAGACATGATTTTGAAATAAACCGGTGATTTTCTATTGACTTAGCCAAAATGAAATGGTGCACTTTTACATAAAATTACCATTTTTCAGTAAAGCCACAAATTGAATGAATTGCTCATCACATGTTGTAGCCTGCACATCACATCATCATGTCCTACTTTTGATTTGTCATATTATGCATGTGATCATTGCCATGTCATATATTATTTCATTTTTACATCATGCATCTAACTTGCCTAATCATATTGTGTGTAGTTTTTGACATGTCATGTTATCTCAATTATATTTTACGTTCAGTTTGCCATGTCATGCTGCATGTGATTATTACCATGTTACGTTATTTCATCCTCATGCATTGCATCTTATTTGCCATGCCATATTGCATGTGATTATTGCTATATCATTTCATGTTGTCATTATGTTTTGCATTAGATTTATCATATCATGATACATGTGATTATTGTTATATCATGTCATGTCATTTCATCCTAATGTCTTGCATTAAATTTGGTGTCATAATGCGCATGATTATAGCCATGTTATTTCATTATTGTCTTACATATGATAATATGTCATGCTGCATGTGATTATTCGCCATATATGCCATTTCATTATCATGTCTTGCATCTTATTTATTATATCATACCCCATTTTATTATTATTTTGTTATGACATATCATTGTATGTTTCATGGAATTGCCATATCGTGTTTTTATGATTATCATATCATGTGATTTTATCGTCACCTTTTGCATTTAATTTATTATCTCTTGCTGCATGTAAATGCCATGTCATAGCATTTTTGTATGTCATAATTGAACAATACTTTTTAATTGACTTTTGCATACACGCTTTCACACACAAATGGAGTCACACCACTATAAGAGAGAAAGTGATCTCATTAATCATTAAAGTGTTTAGTGATATTTTAATTTTTTTAAAAACATATATCATGCATGCTTAGGAAATTAACAACCAAAAAATCACCACTATCAATGATGCCTTAGCTTAGATTTTGATGGTTGCAATTGTAAGAATTTTCCCGGTGTGGGCCAGATTAATTGAGATTATAATTATCCGTTTTACGGAGTTGATCTAATAAAGTGAGGTATAAGGTTTCTTAGTAGTCCAATATGGGCCTGGCTTGTGTGGGCCAAATTGGGCCCGACCCGTGATGAGAGGGCCAGTCCAATTCTATAAAAGGCTAAGGTCCCTCCCCTACCCTCACAAGTTTGCAACCCAAAAAGCAAACACACACACACACACACTCTCTCTCTCTCTCACATAAGGACCCCAAGTGAAGAAGAGAAGGCGGCCTCATCGAGCCAGGGTACCGAAGGCATAGGGGAGAAGATCTTAGACATCCACGACCGGGCTTTGCTTGTCTTCCGCTGCAACAATTTGATGGATCCAAAAACAGGTGCACAAAGCTCGATCCTCTAGCTATGTCTGTCTTGGGTCGCGGTTTTTACGCTTACACTTGGTATCAGAGCCTGCATAGACTAGAGCGAGTCCTTTTATGCCTGTTGAGCCTTCGGCCGAACCAAAATCGGCCGCCTCCAGCCCTTCTCGGTCTTGGCCCTAGCTTCGAAAACTTTGCTTGCTTCTTCGTGATTTTTGGTCCAATAAAAGTGAGATTTTATTGCATATATGGGTTCTACTCGTCCATACGAGCAAAATGAGGGGTCAAACGTCGTCGGAGGAGGCCGGAATCAGCCGCACGCGCCGACACGCGCCGAAGGCGGTGCTGAGCGTCGGTGCCACGCGCCGCCGCCTGGCTTCACGCACGCGCCCGCGCGCACGTGCGAGCCAGCGCGTCGGTGACGTCAGCATGACGTCAGCCACCGCCTTCGACACGCAAGGACACGTGTCGGCAGTGACGTCATGCTGACGTCACATAAACCGCCTTAACGAGCGGCCGCCACGTGGCGGGTGACGTCACCGGTTAACCCGACCCGTGTTGACCGGGTTGACCCGACCCGACCCGGGTTGACCGGTCGAACCGTTGACCGGTCAGACCGTTGACCGGTCGAACCGGTTTTTTAACCGGTTTTAAGGGGCCGCGCGTGTGGCTCACGCGCCGCACCTTCCAGCGGCGCGTGAGGGCACGTGTGAGCTCCGTTTGGGGCGTATTTTATATAGACATGCTCGTATTGAAATTTCCTACCTTGTGGTGTATTTATTTATATTTTTTTGATGCCATTAAGGATGTGAAATTGTGCATGAAACCCTAAAGATGTGTTTTTTGATACATTTCTAGAATATTTATGCATGGTTTATGAAATACAAATTTTCATGCTTATGATTATATCATCACTTAAGGAATATAAATGGTGTTGATTTATCATCAGTTTGTATTAATGGATGGAGCAATGCAATTAGCATGTTTTGTGATTTTAGTGACAAAAGGCCCCGTCATCAAGTCTAAAATCACTTGTGGAAGGCGTATGTGAGTTATAAAGTTATATCCCTGATATGAGAGAAATTTTGATGATTCAGGTTGGGTTGTGACCGCCAAAGTGACACACTTGATTGGATTTGAGAAATATCTATCTCACAGTGAAATGGGATGTCTCCTATTCTTATGCATGATTATACTCCCAAAGGAGGTGATTGTGCATTAGTTGATGGAGGGCTACATGTACAGCATATGGTTGAAAAGTAGCTAACCCTAGTAATTTGTACACCCAAAGGTGATGAATTCGAGAAAGATTAGAGCATATTTTTCATGGAACCGCTGTCATGTAAAGAGTATACAATTGTATGTCATGTATTCTGCCCAAATGTGTTTATATGATGATATGTGTAGCTCTTGAGATGTATGATACTCACATGATACTAATTACATGTATTGCTCGCAAAATCAGTCACATTCTCTGTGAATGGCAATTCCATAGCCATTGAGGTTCTTACTGGATCAAATTTCAAGAGATGGAAAGAGGATTTTCGGTTTGGTATGGAGTTGGCAGATGTTCATGTTGCTCTCACTGAGGATAGGCCGACAGACCTTACTGATGACAGTACAGAAGTTCAGAAAGTACGTTTTGCTGCATGGGAGAAGAGTAACAGAATTTGCCTGCTTATAATGAAAAGATCAATTCAGGAACATCTGTTGAGTGGCTTGCCATCTGATTGTACTATTAGGGATATGATGGAAGCCTTGGAGGCCAGGTATCGTGTCTCTCCCAATGCTGAGATTGGTACACTCATGCAATTACTGTTTAATATGAAATATGATGGTTCGACTGGGGTCAGAGATTATGTGCTGAGAATGGTGGATTATCAGTCAAAACTTCGAGTTCTTCATGTTGATATCCCTGAGGCTTGCATTGTGCATTTGGCATTAAACACTCTTCCTCCTGACTTTGGAATTATCAAGACGAACTATAGTTCGCAGAATGAAACTTGGTCAATCAATGATCTTATAGTTCGAGTGGTGACGGAAGAAGAGAAATTAAAGAAAGAAAGAGGGCATCTTGCCTTGTATGCCTCTAGTTACGCCAACGAAAAGGCAAATGGGTTGTACATCGAGAGAAATCCTAAAGCTGTAGGTACTTTTAAAAATACAGCTTCCAAGAGAGGAGATTCCGAAGCTGCTGGTCCCTCCAACTCTATGACTTCCGAGGAAAGGCACCTTTTGTTTGTCCCTCCAACTCTATGGCTTCTAGAAAGGCACCTTTTGCTGGTCCCTCCTCTTCTATGGTTCCCAGAAAGACAACTTTTAAGAGGGAATGTGTTCTTTGCTACTTTTGTGAAAAGATGGGACACATGAAGAAATTCTGTGATAAATATAAGGCTTGGTTGTCTCAAAATGAGCATAAAGGTAATGATTCTTTGGCACTTGTCTGTGAATCCAATCTATCTGAAGCCCCATCCGGTTCCTGGTGGCTAGATAGTGGTGCAACTGATCATGTTGCGTTTACCATACGGGATTCACAAACGAAGGATGCCAAATAAGGATGAATCATCGCTCACTTTGTGGGAAACAACGATAAGATTGACGTTGAGTTCGTGGGAGATGTCTTTTTGAATCTAGACTCGGTTTTAATATGATATTAAGAAACACTTTCTATGTACCTTCCTTTAGACGGAACTTAGTTTCCGCATCATGTTTGGATATGTGTGGTTACTTTTTTGAAATAAAGAACAGTACTGTTTCTATGTTCTTTGGCTCAAATAAGGTTGGGTACTGCAACATGTTCAATGGATTGTACAGATTGTGTTTATCTCCCAATGATATATACGTCACTAATACAGTTGAAAATGTTGTTCCCAAAAGACCTCTACCTAAGGAACAATCTTATGTATTGTGGCATAAACGACTAGGTCACATATCTAAAGAAAGAATAGAAAGGCTGATAAGGACTCACATCCTGCCTACTCTTAAAGGTGACCTAGAAACTTGCATAGATTGCTGTAGAGGAAAGATGACCAAGATAAAGAAGAAAACCGCAGTTCGAAGTTCTGGATTGTTGGAAGTCATTCACACCGATATCAGTGGACCCTATACTTTGCAACCTTGTGTAGAAATGTTTATTTCATCACGTTTATTGATGATTATTCTCGGTATGGTTATCTCTTCCTGATTAAGGAGAAATCTGAATCTCTTGACAAATTCAAAATTTTTCAAACTGAAGTTGAGAAACAATTAGGAAATGTAATAAAGGTGGTCAGATCTGATCGAGGTGGAAAATATTATGGTAGACATGGTAATTCTGGGCAAATTAAAGGGCCATTTGCTAAATACTTAGAGGATTCTGGGATAGTAACTCAGTTCACTATGCCTGGGAGTCCTGAACGGAATGGTGTGGCTGAAAGACGCAATCATACTCTCATGGACATGGTAAGATGTATGATGAGCAGGACTAATTTACCTGATTTTTTATGGGGTGAAGCTTTAAAGACAGCCGTTTATATACTGAATCGTGTTCCTACTAAAGCTGTTGCATCAACTCCTTTTGAGTTATGAACTGGGCGCAAACCAAGTTTGAATCATTTCAAGGTCTGGGGATGCCCTGCAGAAGTAAGATTGTATAATCCAACATTGGGTAAGTTGGAAGTTAAAACCACTCGATGTTACTTTGTATCTTACTCAGAACATTCAAAGGGATATCGATTTTATAATCCAAGTCGAGGAACAAGGATTGTGGAATCACAAACGGCCAAGTTTTTGGAATTTGATGTAGCCGAAGAGCATGATTGCTCACAAATCAATGAACATGACAACTTAACGAGACCTGCTATGTCTTTCTCATTGCCTCGTGCAAACGATCATGGAGCCTACTCGTGCCGCAAACCGAACCTCGTTAACACCGAAGATCCTACGATGAAGCGATCACGAGATGAAGTCCTTGAAGTTCCTCAAACTCAAAATGAGCTTAAAGTGGCTCCACTTAGGAGGTCTACCGGGGAAGACGTTCAGCTATACCACCGGATTATATGGTCTTTTTAGGAGAACATGATTACGATATAGGTTGCATTACGATCCAGCAACTTATATGGATGCTGTTTCTTGTCCTCAATCAAGTTTGTGGTTGGATGCAATGAGAGACGAGATGCAATCTATGAAGTATAATGGTGTTTGGGAACTTATTGAATTACCTGAAGGTTATAAACCTATAGGTTGCAAGTGGGTTTATAAAACTAAAAGAGATTCAAAAGGAAAGATTGAGAAATTTAAAGCCAGACTTGTAGCCAAAGGGTTCACTCAAAGGGAAGGGATAGACTATCAAGCAACATTTTCACCAGTTTCTTCTAAAGACTCCTTTAGAGTAATCATGGCATTGGTAGCCCATTTTGACATGGAATTACACCAGATGGACGTTAAGACTGCTTTTCTAAATGGAGATCTTGATGAGGAGGTTTATATGGTACAACCTGAAGGTTTTGCAACAAACAATTCAGATAAGTTTGTATGTAAATTGAAGAAGGCTATCTATGGTCTCAAACAAGCTTCTAGACAATGGTACTTGAAGTTTCACAACGTCGTCACTTCCTTTGGTTTTGTTGAGAACAAAGTGGATCAATGCATATACTTTGCAAGGTCGGTGGGAGGAAATTTATTTTCCTTATACTTTATGTGGATGACATTTTGCTTGCAAATAGCGATATTGGATTGCTATGTGAATCAAAGAAAATGTTGTCAAAGAATTTTGACATGAAAGATCTAGGTGAGGCATCTTTCGTTCTTGGCATTGAAATCCACAGGGATCACTCTCGTCGTGTATTAGGTTTATCTCAAAAGGCATATGTTGATCGTATTTTGGAAAGATTCAACATGCAAGACTGCAAACTAGGAACTGTTCCTGTAGTTAAGGGTGACAAGCTGAACCTCTCAGAGTGTCCTCGTTCAGATTTTGAGAAAAACCAAATGAAAGATGTGCCTTATGCTAATGCACTTGGAAGTATCATGTATGCTCAAGTTTGCACAAGACCAGACCTCGCTTTTGTAACAAGGCTTTTGGGCAGATATCAGTCGAATCCAGGACACGATCATTGGGTTGCTGCCAAAAAGGTCTTGAGATATTTGAAAAGAACAAGAGATTATATGCTGATGTATAGATATGTCGATGATTTGCGATTGTTGGCATATTCGGATGCGACTTTGCTGGTTGTGAGGATGATAGAAAGTCGACAACGGGATATATATTCATGTTGGCAGGAGGTGCAGTGTCGTGGAAAAGTGAGAAACAAAAATCTATTTCTTCCTCTACCATGCAAGCGGAGTTTATAGCATGCTTTTCAACTTCTACTCAAGCAATTTGGCTCCGGAACCTCATCAGAGAATTGACGGTATTTGATTTTGTGGATAGACCCATGCAGTTATATTGCGATAACAATTTTGCTGTGTTATTTGTTAATAACAACAGAAGTCTAAAGGGGTCTAAGCATATGGAGGTCAAATTTTTGACCATAAAGGAAATAGTACGAGAATGGTGACATTATAGTAGAGCATATTCCCACGAGACGATATGTTGGCGGATCCATTGACTAAAGGTTTACGCCCTTGTGTTTTTGAGAGACATGTCATGAACATGGGCTTGGGAGAATCGTGGATACTATCGTTTAGTGGGAGTTATTTCGGATTTGCTCTAATAAAGTTCATGTCAGTATTTTGTTACCTTTTGTAACGTTATGATATATGTCAACTCCTTCTGTGTAAGTTGTTATTGAGTTGTGTACATATATCTAAAGAAAATCTCAAGATACTGTGTAAATCTTGAGTAAAGGCTAGCGGCATGCAGTTATTAGCCTTGTACATATGTCTCAGTTACACATAAGGAAAGGTTAACCATAAAGATGAGACATATGTGGGTTCTTTAGAACCATAAAGATATTCTCTAGTGCCACATCCGGTTTTACGTGACACTTAAGGTAAGAGAATAGTGACCGACAAATGGGATAACACATAAGGTAAAACTCTTTATGAGGTGTTATCAATTTGCCACACAACCATATTAAATCCATATCAGTAAAGTTGATAGCATTTGTGACCATGGAAGGCTCTGTATATGTATATGCAGTTACCGCCATGATCCGGTGTTGGAAACTTTATGGGATCGGATTGACTGCTGAGAATTATCTCTAGATCAACATAAAGTGTGCACATACAGTATGATCTCAATTAATATGGCCCAAGTGGGAGAATGTAAGAATTTTCCCGGTGTGGGCCAGATTAATTGAGATTATAATTATCCGTTTTACGGAGTTGATCTAATAAAGTGAGGTATAAGGTTTCTTAGTAGTCCAATATGGGCCTGGCTTGTGTGGGCCAAATTGGGCTCGGCCCGTGATGAGAGGGCCCGTCCATTTCTATAAAAGGCTAAGGTCCCTCCCCTACCCTCACAAGTTTGCAACCCAAAAAGCAAACACACACTCTCTCTCTCTCTCTCTCTCTCTCTCTCTCTCTCTCTCTCTCTCAAGGACCCCAAGTGAAGAAGAGAAGGCGGCCTTATCGAGCCAGGGTACCGAGGGCATAGGGGAGAAGATCTTAGACATCCACGACCGGGCTTTGCTTGTCTTCCGTTGCAACAATTTGATGGATCCAAAAACAGGTGCACAAAGCTCGATCCTCTAGCTATGTCTGTCTTGGGTCGCGGTTTTTACGCTTACAACAATTCCTCTCTAGCTGCCCCAATGGGGTCCACCAACAACTATCAATTTGGTGGTTAAGGCAAAGAGGGACCCGCCTTCCCTGCAAGTTGAAGTCTCGACTGTGGTTAATGCGCCCCCTGTTACACTCGAAGAAGAAGAAAGGAAGGGAGCTCAATGAAAGGAGATCGGCTAAAATGAAAGAAAAGCGAAAGCTCCTCCAAGGGATTATCAAAAGGCCAAGCTAATTGTTCAAAAATAGGATTCCCTGACTTGGAAATCCTTGAGAAATCAAAAAAGAAAAAAGTATCGACAAAGTACAAAGGGATCGGACGCCCACCTGTCTTAAGCTATATTGAGCAAAGATGGCCCATTGTTGCAAGAATGGAATACCTATAATATAGACATTCCAAGAAGTTTAAACAAACTAGCACTCACATGGTTTATCCAGCTAGATCCCAACAGTCTCGAAATTTGGTTTAACCCCACCAAAGCTCTTCTAAAGTAGTATAAATTGACATGGAAATTGCGTCAAATTGCACGAACCTGTCGAAAATGGAAATGAAGAACAATTAGAACTTCAAAAAATATGACCACCATCTGCGCAAGTTTATTCCGAAAAGAACAGGCGACCATTAACTTGAATACCTAATGCCCCTATATTTCTCACACATGTTGATGCATATATCCCGAACTTAATTGATTTTGTCATCATCATAGCGAGAATTGAAGATGTTATGAGAATGGTAAAACCATCAATATAACCACAACTTTGGAAGAAAACAACAAGAAAGAATTTTAAGCCTTGCGAGGGCAAAGACAGAGCATATTTGGGCCTAATCCATGTCTGACACCTTAATCCCATACATGTCCAATCTCCTAAATAGATGCGAACCTCGACACCAACAACCATCCAAAGTCAACCCCAAACATCGACCGAAACCCAACGGAAACTCAATTCCGGAATACCCCTCTCCCTTAAGACCAAATTTGCAATCTTTGACAAAACCCCAGAAAATTTACATCTTCAATCGTAACCTGTAACAACCTTTTGCCCTCACTACTAGCTACAAATCTTGACGTTTCGGTATCTACTCATCTACTTCAAAAAGTCACAATTCCCTACGTAAGTTGGGCCTTCCACTCTGGAGACGTAGAGCACGTGACTAATGAATGATTCAAGACCTCCTGGAATGTAATAGATTATATTACTCCCAAAGAAGAGAAAGCTTAACCGAATATGAACACCAACCCTCTTCCAAACCATAATAAGGGCGGTGTAGGCATGATTCTTTAAGGTGCATCCCAATAATTTTAATTTCTCCCTATGCGATGATTATCTTTTTTTTGGTATAACATAATCCCATGCTTTTATATTAGCTCTACAAATTGAGCTAGTAATTTACAATGAGAATCCTCATATGGACTATAAAGGAAGATATCTCAATATAAATTTGAGCATTGGCCATGATAGGTTGGAAGGTTCTGCACGTCTCAATCGATTGTAGTTAATCCTCTTATCCACAGATCATGCGTTTCTAATATATGACTGATAATTTCCTATATAAAGAAATTAAGAAAAGAATTGATCTTGATATTATTCAAAAGGCAAAAGAAAATGGCAAGGTTTAAATGGTCACGCTTCTAGTGATTGAATACACTTTGATGAAGTTGCTAATAATCACTTCACCTCAATCATTGTTTATTAGTTAGATGAGCAAGTGTCATGAAAATACAAAGGGAAACTTAGGGATGATTATAAAAAATTCTTAAATGTATGCACTTTTGCTAATTTAGTTATAGACTTTTCAATTTGACCTATTTAATTAAACATTTTGACAATTTGTTAATGTAATCCATTTAATCAATTTTTGTTGGAAATTGCTAACGTGGATGCCAACTATCTTACATGGCATGATTGGCACTGATGTAGACAGTTTTTGCAATTTTAAAATATTATTTTTGAACTTTTTCCTTTTTTTTCCATTTTTATATTCATTTTTCTTTTCTTTTCTTTTCTTTTTATTTTTTTTAAATGAAGCCGATGA
This sequence comes from Eucalyptus erythrocorys, assembly GCA_014182555.1. Lineage (NCBI taxonomy): Eukaryota > Viridiplantae > Streptophyta > Magnoliopsida > Myrtales > Myrtaceae > Eucalyptus > Eucalyptus erythrocorys. Next base: position 23,774,255 of record CM024603.1, read on the forward strand.
GGGTGTCGCAACCCTCAATAGATCTAGGCCAAGGTCACCTATGGCCAGTGATCCTTATGGTCTGATAGAGGTAAATAAGATAAAATGGAGAAAAAAGAAAAAAAGAAAAAAATTTTAATAATTACAAAATTTATCTACATCAAACTACACCACGTAGGATGATCGGTATCCGTGTCAGAGAGTTTCGCTAAAAATTGGCCAAATAGACTATATTAGCAAATCTTCAAAAGTTCATAACTAAATTGATTAAATTGAAAAGTTTAAAAGTGGATTGGCACAAATACAACACATTTAATATCTTTTTGGTAATTTCTCATGTTTAATATCTTTTGGTAATTTCTCGGGAAAATTTGCGACCTTGCTGGAGTTGGAGCAATGGCAAGATTTCAGTTGATGAATTTGAAAAAATAAGAACAAAAAAAAAAAAAAAAAAAAAGAAGAAAAAAAGAGGCGAGCCGCTATTTGCTTTTACACTCGGAGGAAGGAACTTTTTTTTTTTTTTTTTTTTTGGGTAAATCGGAGGAAGGTACTTAGGAAGCCTATAGTAAAAAGAGAAACTATTTGAGTTTTTTAAGGTAATCAGAGTCATTCAGTTTAATATAGTGGGTCTGCTGGAAACGATGTTCCCTCAAATTTCTTTGTTAAAATTACTCTTGATCTCTTAGAAGCACTAGAATGCCCGGATCAACGGTTCCACACGAAGCCCATGTACCAGAGGAGATTCCTACCGAATGTTAGGAGAATTTTGTAGTATTTGTTCTCTCAACTACTCAAATCGCTTTTTCCGAATAAGAGCTTATCCTTGAATGGCACCACATACTAATGTGAGATGTTAAGCGATAAATGTCGGCAAAGTTCTCGTCGATAATTTTTCCGCTTTGAATGTCTGTCCGACGACCACTTTCGACCATTTGGGAGTAGAAAAGTCTCACATAAGAGCCAACAGGATGTCGGTGTAAGCCTTTGATGGAAACACTTAAAAAGTCATAGGAGAGATTAGTCTACACGTTGAAATTGATCCATGCATCTCTCATAAACATTTTGGGTGTTAAGTATCCCTTATGCTTTCAACATAATCTTGGAGAGACCTCACATTTAGGTGTGTCAGTGGGTCGGGTTGGATCAGGTTTTGATGTTACCCGACTTGACCCGAATCATAAGGGGCGTGGTGCTCTAACTTGCCTTGACCCGAAACGCATAAGACCCAAAATGAAAAAAATCGAGTCGAGTCGGGTTGGATCTATTGGATTTTTTGAGTTTTTGGTTTTTTCTTTTTTGGGCTCCCACTCAACTTGGTTGTGGATTACACTACTTCCGTATAAACTTTAGCACAAGCTTAACTCAGAACATTAACAATTATTGACCAATGTACACATATATTCCGATATTGGGTAGCTCTACTATATTAAAGTAGCATAACAAGCATCCTAATAAATCAAACTCATTATTGGCCAAACAAAGGGAAACCGCACAGTCTGATTTTGTTCCAATGAGGTTCTCAAACAACCAAGGCAAATTAGTAAGCTCATGATCCTTGAAATTCCAAAGCACATATTGAAAAGCTCAAGTGGATAAAGATAAAAGAGAGTAGCTTTGAACTAGAGTTGCTAGTAACTTAGCTAATTAGTGTGTCATAGGATCATGAGATGACAATCATAGAACACTTCATCAAAATGTGAAAATAAGAGGGGCGAAGAAAAGAAGGCAAACTTTTAAACACCATGAAATAGAAACGCGGACCTCTAGAGTGTCATAACTTGGCAGAAGTGGGCACTTAAGTGCCATAACTTACAAAATGTACACTTAAGTGTCAAAATCGAAGCAAAGTGGATCACTTGAGGGTCAATCCGGCCAAAATCCGGTCAAATTGCATACGTGGCATTTTTCGGCGACTTCTTTTACTAAGGTGGCAAATGTTATAAAAAAAAAAAAAAGCCCACGTGGATGACAAAAACGATAACATCCATCCACACTGAGTGAGCTGACCTAAACAATGTCATTTTTCCTTGATGTTAAACGACGTCGTTAGGTTATTTTGGCTTAAGTACACCTGGCCGTCCCCTTTCCTCCCCATCCACATTCACACTAGATCTCAGGCCCTTCTCTCCGTCACCATTCATGCCCAAAGGTGGTCATTAGTCGTCGTCGTCAATCGTCGTTGTTGATCGTCGTCGCCGCTCACCATCGTTGGTTGTCGTCACCGCTCACTATCGTCGCTCCTCCAGGTTCGGCCCTTTCTCCCCCTCCCCTGTGATGAAATTAGGGCTCGATTATTTTATTAGGGCTCCGATGGAATTTTTGTTGAAATGCGCGTGCTTTGTTTGGCTACTCCCTTGCGTGTAGATGCTCGCCTCAGTCGATGATTTCTGCAGTTGATGCTTGAGTGAAACGAAATATTGAATAAAGTGGAATTAGGAACTAGTGTGTTCGAGTGAAACGAAATATTGAATTAGGTGGAATATGATAGATAGACTAAGGTGGAAAGTGTGAAATAATAGCCCTCAAGTGCTCTACAAAGAGCACGCAACTTTGCTATCAATATGCTTTTATTCCCTTGATTATGATCTTTTGGTTCTTTTACTCTTCTTTCCTGATTGTTGTTTCTAATCAAATAGTCAACATATATGCAGGGAACATTGAGGAGTGCAAAATTTGTTTTGATACTTTATATAAACTTGTTTACCTGCAAGGGACATATTTGGAACCACATGTAAGTACTTCATTTTAAAGTTTATATTAGCTCTTTTGACATGTAGTATTAGTCTATTGTGCAATGGATAAATTCAAGACTTGGATTTTCCTTTGAATTTCTATTGGTTTGTGTAATGACCTCTTGACACAATATATTAATGGCTAGACATCATAGAGTAGGGTATGATTTCTCCTAGTTGGATGAGAAATATAACTTTCACCCTATATTTTTACATCGAGCTTTCCTTGATTTTTGGTATGTGTTTTCATAGGAAAAATAGATTTGATTAAGTTGATGTACATTCTCTCACATCGCAAGTTTAGTTTAGCAAAAGATAGTAGACAAAATTGCTTGGGCTGTGCTTGTTGTGGGGACCTCTATTTTTTGTCAATATTTTAACGGAAGGGAAGACAAATAATTAAAGTGGCAACTTCTTTTTTTGCTGTCATGTAGGGGCATATTGTTAGTGTGGGGACCTCTGTTTAATAAAGTCCATGAGAGTGGGGGACTCCCATGTGCAATTGTCCATTGTCTTTTGTAGATGTGGTCCCAAAAACTAATTATTCTTTTTCTTGTTCTTGGTGCAGAAATGGCTTATGACAAGGATTATGTCTCTGTCATAGTTTGCTACGGTGGAGAATTTGTGATTGGGGAGGATAAGTGGGAGTATGAGGGTGGAAATAAGGGCACCATCTTTGTTGAGATAAATAATGCATCTTATATAGGATTTATTAGGGATATAAGGACTTATTTGCCTTGTAAAGTTCAGAAGTTGCTGTATTGTATTCTTGGGAAAGACTTAAGAGATGGTTTGAGATGCTTAGAAGATGATAATGGTTTACGGGACGTTCTATACCATTATCTTCATGGTGAAGAGGTAAAAATATACGTTGAGTACGATAGTGAAAGTGAGGACAAAGATGATGATGGAGAGAGTGCCCAAGTAGGACAAATAGGAGATGGTATTCAAGGTAGTATTGACATTAGGGTCGAAGGAGGGTAGGATAGATATGATAGACAGGAGAGGAGCGCAGATGCAGTTCACTAAAGTGATGATGACATAGGTGATGTCACAATCACTGGATTAGAGTGGGAAGTAGCTGAATCAACTGATGACGATGTGAAGGGTTGCCTGCTGAAAATTTCATAAATGATAACGATGACGATGAGCTTGTAGAGTCAAGAAAAAAGCGAAGGGATTTTTTGACAGATAAGTTTGCAGCTTTGAAGGTAGTTGATGAAGTTCCAAACAGGGCCGAAGGCCTTGCAAATGCTGGTGCTGTTGGCGATGAGACTAGGGGTGAGCATGGTCCGGGTTGGGCCGGTCCACCCCCTAACCCTAGGACCAACCCGCACAGTGTTGGTCCTAAATTTTTGGGACCGAGGACCGACTCTATTGAGCTTGGGATCGAGGACCGGACTGGCCCAATGGGTTTGGTCTGGTCCTAGGGTCAACCCGGGACCAACTGATAATTTTTTATTTCATTTTTTTTTACTCCTTAAAAAAGCGATTGAAGACCGGATTGAACCAATAGATTCGGTCCGATTTCAAGGTCAACCCAGAACTAACTAATAACTTTTTATTTCATTTTTTTGTACTCTTTGAAAGGGCAACCAAGGACCGTACCGACCAAATGAGTTCGATGATGAGCAAGGTCAATTAAGAAAGGCAAATGATGAGGGTAAGTGAGGTGAGCGTCGGACAGAATGAGTATCGAATATCGAGTAGAGAGCAACAAGCTAAGTGAGCATCGAGCAGCGAGCGGCACGAGTGATCCAAAACGAGCGAGGCAAGTGTTGAGTGTTGAGCGGAAAAGTTATTTTTTTTTTATTTAGCAAATTGAAGACTAAGAGGACAAATAAGACAAAGAGAACAAATACCAGAGGAGGATGCCATAAGGTGCCTTTTTGGATGCTATGAGGACTCTTCATAAAAATATTTTTCTCATTCGTAAATTATAACTATTTACGCTGTAAAAGACATTAAAAACCTAAGTTATTAACTAATAATATAAAATTATTTGAATTCCTCACTAAAGAGCTGTTTAATGTTGTTGACACCATTTATTTTAAGATTTTCTCTATATAAAAAAATTATAAATAATATTATATATATAGTCAGGGTTGGTCCGGATTAGATCGACTCGGAACTCTTAGGACCGAGGACCAACTTGCACAGTGCTGGTCCTGTAATTCTAGGACCAAGGACTAACCCAGTCTCCCTGAGAACCGGACCAAGACCGGCAGGGTTGGGCCGGTCCAGGGTCAACCTTAGACCGATGCTCACCCCTAGATGAGACTGATTATGAAGAAAGCATCGAGAATGTTACTTCCCAAGATGAGCTTGAAGAAGATGAAAGAGCTGTGTGTAGAAGGAAAAGTAAGTTTCCTTCTTATGATCCATCTGTTGCCTCTCTTACTTTGTCGGTAGGTATGAAATTTTATGATGCGAAACAATTTAAAGAAGCTATACTGAAGAACTCTATTGTTGCACAGAGGAATATTGACTTCATTAGAAACACTAAGACTTTTGTAAGAACTAGGTGTTCGCAGCAAAACTGTCCATGAAAGATCTATGGCGCATTTGTTAAGAGAAGTGGATCTTTCGAGATTAGAGCCTACCAAGAGGAACACACTTGTTCCATTAATTTTCAAAATAAAAGGGTAACAAGTGCATAGTTGTCGAACCACTTCTTTGACTTGATTAAGTTGATGCCTCAGATTAATACTACTTAGTTCAGGATGCTGGTGAAGGAGCAGGGAGGCATCAATATATCCAGGACTCAATGCAAAAGATCGAAGCAAAAGGTGATGAAATACTCATTGGTCAATACAGCAGCGAATATGGACAGTTGGGGGATTATGCTTGGGAGTGTAGGCTGCAAAATCCTTCAAATAGAGTGTATGTAGAGGTCGTGGAGAGACCACTTCTTGATATTGGGACCAAGTTCGATAAGTTCTATGTTTGCTTCGATGCATGCAAACGAGGATTTTTATCTGGTTGTCGATGGATTATAGGATTGGATGGGTGTTTTTTGAAGGGCTTGTGCAAGGGAGAATTGCTGGCAGCAATTGAAAGAGATGCAAATAACCAAATATTTCCACTGACTTGGGCTATTGTGAAGGTAGAGAACAAGGACAATTGGTCCTAGTTCCTAAAAAATTTGATGACTGATTCGGAGATAACAAATGGAGCAGGGTGGGCGTTCATGAGTGACCAACAAAAGGTAATGTTTGCTTTTTGAAAAATTTAGTCAATTGTTTGCTTTTTAATATCAACATGTCATTTGCTTATATTTATTATTTTGAATTATTACAGGGACTGGTTCCAGTAATAGCTGAGTTATTGCCTTATGTTGAACATCGAATGTGTCCACGGCACATATATGCAAATTGGGTAAAGAACTATAAAGGGGACAAGCTGCAGTCGCATTTTTGGCAGCTAGCAAAGAGCACAAATATGGCTGACTTTAGGATGGCCAAAGAAAAACTGTTTCAATTGACAAAGGAAGGTTATGATGTACCATTCCAAATAGAATCGAAGTATTGGTGTAGGGCGTTCTTCAACGAGGAATTCAAGTGCGATAACTTCAATAACATCTGCGAATCATTCAATGGGAGGATAATAGAGGCCAGATGTAAACCAATTATCTCGATACATGAAGACATACAGGTTATGGTCATGACTTGGCTGTACAGGTAAAAAGATGAGGCTGCAAAGTGGATTAGGTGATGTGATCTTAGGATTGCTAAGAAATTGGATGAGAACTTGGCTGCAAGCAGGTATTGTCATCCCATTTGGAATGGGGATGAAGGATATGAGATCATGAAGGGTTCCGATAAATATGTTGTCCATTTAAATACAAGGAGGTGTACATGTAGAGCATGGCAACTAAGTGGAATTCCTTGTGCACATGCCATATGTGCCATTGAATTGAAAGGCCATAACACAAAAGACTACATTGATAATTGGTACAAGAAATCGAGATATCTTGCTTCATATCAATTCATGTTGCAGCCAATCAAAAGTAGCAAGTTCTGGGAGCCAACAGATTGCGAAGCACCTCAACCTTTGACACTAAAGAAGAAAATGAGAAGACCAAAGCGAAAACGAAGAATGACGGAGGGAGAGGTCTCATGTCAGCATAGGATGAATAGGACATGTGTACCGATAAAGTGCTCTTTTTGCCACATAGCATGGCACAATAATAAAAGTTGTCAATTAAGGAAGTAGCAGGAACAATTGAGTAGGGCCAAGGCCCTAGTGAAGGGACAGTTGGAGAAGAAAGGCGAAGTGAGTCGACTGTTCTTCAATCGATGACAATAAACCTAGTAAGTCATGACAATTGTATTTATTTGGCTTTATGGTTGGTTACAAATATGTACATAGATATAAGTTACGTGTATGTAATGTTTTTGTCTTTGTCAAGTCACGGGAATGACACGTGAAGAATTGGTCAAAGCTCCTGCTGTACTTGAAACTAAAGGGTCTGTTCAAAGAACGTAAGGAAGAAGACAGCCACGTGAAGGATTGGCCGAAGCCCCTGCTATACTTGAAACTGAAGGGCTTGTTCAAAGAAGGCAAGGTAGAAGACAGCCAGCTGCAGGATTGGTTGAAGCAACTGGAGGGCCAGTTAAGTCAACTGTTCGTCAGCAGCGGCAGAGAAAAAAATACTCTGTAAATTCAATAATTTGAGTTTAGTTTTCCTTGACGTTATTATATGGCATAATGTTATATTTATGATGTCCTTTGTCTTTTTCTTAGATTTGAAGAAGGCAAGTTACAGCTCAGTTGCCAATAGGAGGCCCAACTGAAGGGCCACCACAAAAACCATCACCAAGGTCACCACAAAGGCCACTAGAAGGGTCATCACAAGGGCCACCACAAAAGCCAACCACAGGTGTCACTGAAGCTGAAGGGCTAAATAGAAAAACAACTAGAAGAAAGCCAAATCAAGAGCCACCTACAAGAAGGCCATCTAAAAGATGCCTAGCTGAAGAATTGGCCGAAGAAGCTCTTACTATAGCTGAACAGCCACAATAAGAGCCCAATAAATCACATGCGAGAAAAAGAGCCAACCAATTACAAGTACTTGAAAGTGACGCTCCCTTTCGAACAAGAGGGGCTCTTGAGAAGAAGCTAAAACAATATGGTTATGGCATTTATACATATGAGCATTCTGGAACAGTTAACTAATCACTAATTAAATCTAACTAACCACCTAATCCTAGCTTAGTCTAAACTAATCAACTCCTAAGCATAATTAATCCACTAAGTAATGATTAGTGAGTTAAACTCACTTCTCAAATCAACGAGAACGCCATGGGGGACGGAAAACTCCAAAGCGGGCCTAGCTTACGGGGCCGAGAACGTCCTCAAAACGGGCCTGAGGTGTTGTTGGAAACCCACACTTTCAGCTTCTGTTCTTGGCTGAAATAAAAGGAAACAAGGCTGGTTAGAGCGAGGTAAGGGTGGTGGAGGCAGCAAGGATGCTCGGTGGGGCTGAACAGCGGCTTCGGCGACTCTTACGGCCACACACAGTGGTCTGACGACCAGGGGGAAGACTTTGAAACGTTGCCAGGGATAGGGGGACACCCAGGGATGATGGGAGACGGCGCGACAAGGCAAAGGACACGCACAGGTGGCGGTGACGTCGCGGGTGGTGAACGGTGATGGCGTGCGGTCCGGCGGTGAGGGCTGGCTTCGATTGGTCTCCTTCGGCTGCTGAGGTGCTCGAACAGCAAGGGAGGAGGGGGATTGAGTGTTGGCCGGTCAGTTGAGGGAGAGAAGGAAGAGATAAGGGGAACTTTTATCCTCATCTAATGGTCCCCTTGACCATCCTCCACCACCAGCTGCCTTCCATGGACCAAAATCAGCCACCAAGGCTTCTCTTTGCACACTTGAAATGGTCCAAAAGTCCTAGGTGGTGGGGGGTTACGAGTTTCACTTGGTTCTCTTCAATTGGACACTTATGGGTTCTCAAATCAATTCAATTTGGCTCCCATAAATCCCGTTGTTGAGTTCTCAATCAAATTAATATTTTTCCTTATCAATTGATCCCACTTGCATCCACATTGCGCGATAAAAAAGGTCATTGACTTTTTTTGGACAAAAATGGCCCTATGACGACTTTTTCCCAAAAAGTCTCGTTTTGCAGAAAAATCTTAGGAGGCTGAGTCAACGTTCCTAAAATGACTTGTGACATGACAAAACTTTCAATTTCTAAAATCAAATTAAAATTCGCGGTTAATTTCAATTCGGCGCGATTTTAGCGTGACCTACACTACTGGGTAACTTTTAGAACTTTTAATGCAAATGATTCGTGGTCAATTTTCTTCGAGCCACAATGAACCTTTTTGACACATTGGCGACTCTCAGTGTCGTGAAAATCTTAAGATTTCAAATATGGACACAGAGTACCAAAATGATAGAAAAATCAAATTAGTGCTGTTTGATGAGAATTTTGCAATTTGGTGGGATCACCCACGTTTAATCATATATCTCGATCGAACCAACCTATCTTTGATCTCTAATTGATTTTTAACTATGCTGTAATGATCTCGACAGATGAGCACGGTAGAGCAGCCGATTCCTAATTGAATCCTCAAGTTTATTTGCCTTGAAATCTCTTAATGACTTCCCTAGATAGCCTAGTTATCTCACGAGTGATCAGCTTTGAGAATAACACTATAGGCGCATCGATTAAATGCCCGATTTATTCAATTGAAAGCAAAATTGAAATTCTAGGATGTCACACATGATTTGTGAAGAACATAAGCCTAGAATTGGATTGAATTGAAAGGGAATGGTCAGTCCAATTAAAACAAAGAAGATATAGTAGGACCTTTGGCTTGTAATTTAAGCCATCATAGAAGGAAAAGCGAGAGAGGAAAGCGAACCTGAGAATGAGAGGGATGGGGAAAATGATGGGACCAATAGATGAAGAGGCTAAGCTTATGATTTCGGTACTTTTTCTATGTTATACAAACGATTATTTTTAAGAAAATATATTTCAAATCATTCATTTTTCGTGAAGTAAAAGGAATCTTAATAAAGTTTTTCAATAATTCTAAGGATAGAACTTAGGAGACATTTTTCCCATGTTTCCCAATAAAAGCTAAGTGTAAGTAACACAGATGCCCATGAAAATCTCAATCTCAACGAGGGTCAAAAAGTAATTTAATTTCCTTTTGCTTTTTTAATGTGCCCAAACAAACAATTTAAAATAATGTAAATTAACCCCTTGGGTTACAAAGTTTAAAGAGTCCGGTACTTCTTCCCTAAACCATATATTAACTTGTCTCAAATCTTGCCTTATATATAATTTGGGTTTCACTATAATCAATTGTAATTTCTGACATAACATTAGCATCCGGTACTTTGGAGTTCAATTTTTCTTTTCTAGAAAGTGCTAATAGAATTGTATTATCTTCGGGAATACATTTTGAAGGAGTTAATTTTTTTAACATTTAAAACTTATATCCAACAACTATCATTTAAAACTAGTTCGACAATTAGAATGCTAAATGCATGACACGTTCAAAGTGGACGCTTAACTCGATAGAATATATCAAACAATTCCATCAAAATCTATCACGTTTTTAATGTATTCGTCACATGAACGGGCCTGGGTGTACTTGGCATTTCGGTTAAGAAGATTTATAACTTTACATTGAAATCATGCCGCATCAAATTAGATTTAATTAGAAATAGACACTTATATGGACCACATCATAATGTTTAAATCCAAACAATACATGTTAACTAGACATTTCAAAGCATGTCGTAAACAGATTAACATGATTAAATTGGAGATGCATGATTATTATTAGCATGTGAATAGATCAAATAGGTTTGACTATTGAATAAGATTTTGATCAATGCTAAAGACATTTAACCACTTGTCTTATATACAAATATTGTCGGAAAATCTCAATCTTAAGGCATGTTTTTCATGTCCTGCTAAAAAGTACCCTCATGAACACTTGTTAAATAAAGGTGATCATTAGGAGAATTTAAGCAGAGCCGAGACCGAAAATTGGGCCTAATGTATTGCACAAACTACCTATAACATTTTTAATTTACATACAAATGTCTAGGCCAGGCCCGGGTCAAAGTTAGGCAAGTTAGCATTCTCATGTAAGAGCATTATGTCACGGCTCATAGGAAGGGACGATCAAGAGGGTTCTAAAAGACGGCCATGACCCATCCTTGGAGTAAGTGATCCTCGGCTGGTGTCCCCGAGTCCTAGGGTTTTCTTAAGTATTCTAGACCACTCTTGGGGGCGGGCGATACGGTAATTATACAATTATGTAATAAATGTAAGTAGATGGTAGTTGGGGAGATAGGATCTCCACCGATACATTGAGGAGAGATTTACGGATACGATTTGTTCTAATATGGATATATAGGGGTCTCCTCCCCCCTCATTATATCATCTCATTCACAAGTGAAATAGAAGTTAAGAGTTTCTCTCTCTAAAAGATTCTTGTGAATCGAGTATGAGAAAGGCTGATTTGAAGAAATCTTAAGGTCGCATGGGATAAGGAACGCTAGATTGATCGGCTTGTTACAAGTGGTATCAAAGACAGTTCGTTCTAAGCGCGATGGCTAATTCACGATTTGATGAGGCACTCGTCATTAGTAGTGACCGTGAAGATCGTGGAAGGAACGTCGAGAAGGGCGCTACCAAGGGAAAGAAGAACCGTGATAGCTCGAGTTTGAGGGATCCAATGGGGGATATGGAGCATCGGATGACAAAGCTAGAGTTGTTCGTCATCAAAGTCCAAGGATCGATTCAAGATCTAACCCAAACCGTGGATGGAATGGACGCCTGGAAGGAGGAGCTTCTGGTTGAGATGTAAGAGCTCAAGGCCGGCATGTTAGAACTCCGACATGAGTTACTAGGGACACTGAGGGAAGAACTCGCACAACGGGACGAGCCCCTGGAGGCCATGATGGCGGCAATGTGCATGGAGATAGTAGAATTGAAAGGGAAGCTCGTTGAATTAGAAGCGACACGAGTGAACTAGGTGATCACCATGCAAGGTCCATGAACAAATGCACCCAAGCTGAAAGAGTTCAAAGGCTCGTGGGTGGCAAAAGACATGGACAATTTCCTATGGTACATGGAACGGTACTTCCAAGCCATGGGGATCAACGACGACCAATTACGGGTAAACACTGCATCTATGTACTTGGCTGATAATATATTGTTGTGGTGGCGTCATTGGTTAGATGATAGGTGTAGAGATCCTATCTTGACTTGGCGTAGATTCGTTGAGGATTTCCGACGGAACTACTATCTCGTTTACGCGAAGGAAGAAGCTTGTGACGAGCTGAAATGTCTTGAGCAAAAGGGCGGTGTGCACAATTACATCAAGCAGTTTTCAGAGTTGCTACTCTAAATTTCTTCAATGAATGAGATGGAGGCGTACTATTAGTTTATGAGTGGTCTCAAGTCATGAATCAAGCAAGAGTTGAAGTGGTTCAACATGAGAGACCTCACAATGGCCATAACAGTGGCTGAATCCCTCGTGGAATACAAGGCGCCTTCCACATCTCGATTAGACTCTCATCCAAAGGATAAAGCCAATGGTGGGGGAGATTGAGGAAGATTCAATTGCTTGACTAGAGGTAGATCCTTAGCTGGTCCTCCCAAAAATCATACGGAGTCAAGTGGAGGAGGACAAAAGAAGGTACGTACTTACAAATGCTTCTTTTGTGATGGTCCGCATATGGCACGAGACTACCCGAACAAGGCCAAGTTGTCCACTCTTTGCACAGAAGACGAGCCTAGGAAGGAGCGGTTAGGTTCACTACAGATCCTCAGTACGATCAAGTCTAAGAAGGCGAAGGAGCCTAAAGGATTGATGTTCGCAGACTTAATGATCGGAGAGACCATGATGAGTGTGCTCGTGGACATGGGAGCATCCGATCTCTTTATATCGGAGGAAGCCATGAAGAAACTAAACTTACGGGTTGAGGAAGGAGTCGGGTGGCTCAAAATTGTAAATTTCAAGGAGGTCCCTGCCATCAGTGTCGCAAGGGATGTGGAGCTTCAAATCGGGCAATGGAGAAACAATGAGACTTTAGAGATAATTTCCCTTGATGACTACGACTTTGTCATTGGGATAAAATTCCTAGATAGAATCCATGTGGTTATATTGCCCTTCAAAGAGTATATATGCGTGTTGGATAAACAATGTCAATGCGTAATCCTGGGCCATCGTGAGTTGGACTGTGATAAAAGGATAATCTTGGTGATGCAACTCACCTAGGAAGCAAGGAAGGTGAGACCATCCTAGCTGCCTTGAAAACCGAGGATAATAGAAGCAAAGGGAGCGAGTCCCAATTGAAGTGACCTAAGTCCTCAACTCGTTCAATGACGTAATGCCTCTCGAGTTACCCAAAAAGTTACCACCTTGGAGGGAGGTGGATCATCGAATCGAGCCGGTGCTCGTTGCTCGATCACCTGTCGTGGCACCATATCGCATGGTACCCCATAAACTAGAATAACTGAGGAAACAACCGAAAGAGTTGCTCGATACGGGGTACATTCGCTTGCCCAAGGCTTTGTTCGGTGCGCTCGTCCTTTTCTAGAAAAAGCACAATGGGTCACTCCAGATGTGCAAAGACTATTGGGCACTAAACAAGCTAACTATCAAGAACAAGTATCTGATCCCACTCATTGTGGATATCTTTGATCAACTCGGGGGAATTTAGTGGTTCACCAAGCTAGATTTTCGATTAGGTTACTACCAAGTCCGGATTGCTGAAGGGGACAAGCTGAAGACCACATGCATAACGCGGTATGGATCGTAAGAGTTCCTCGTCATGCCATTCGGCTTGCCAATGCTTCGGCCTTATTCTGCACACTCATGAACAAGGTACTCCACCCATTCTTAGATCGATTTGTAGTGGTTTACCTTGATGATATTATAGTATATAGCCAAATGCTCGAGGAGCAGGTCGAGCATTTAAGACAAGTCTTCCAAGTTTTGCGCGAGAACGGCTTGTACGTTAAGCGCGAGAAATGTTCTTTTGCCCAGAACGAAGTTCCATTCTTGAGGCATATCATTGGGGGTGGACAGATGTAGATAGACAAGGCAAAGATCCAAGCGATCGTCGAATGGGAGTTGCCGACGAAGGTGATGGAGTTGAGGTTGTTCCTTGGCCTCACTAATTACTATCCGCGCTTCATTTAGAGCTATTCAAGCATCACCGTGCCACTCACAGACCCGTTGAAGAAGGAGAAGCCGTGGAAATGGACGGATTGATGCCAAAGGGCATTCGATCATTTGAAGCAAGTTATGACTAAGGAGCCGGTGCTGGTGTTGCTCAATCACACCAAGCCTTACGAGGAAGAGACTGACACGTCGGATTATGCTATTGGTGGTGTTCTCATGTAGGGTGGACATCCAGTGGCATTCGAGTCTCGTAAGTTGAATGATAGCGAGCATTGGTATATCGTCTAGGAGAAAGAAATGACCGTGGTGGTCCATTGCCTTCGAACGTGGATGCATTACCTCCTAGGGTCCAAGTTCGTCGTGAGGACGGACAATGTGGCTACGAGCTACTTCCAGACCCAGAAGAAGCTGAGTCTGAAGCAAGCTCGATGGCAGGATTTTCTAGCGAAGTTCAATTATGTGCTTTAGAACAAGTCGGGGAAGGCTAACCCTGTGGCTGACGCACTAAGTCGGAAAATGGAGCTTGCAAGCATAGTGAGTCAATTGAGTTGTCCTTATTGACCGCATCAAAGAGGGGCTTAAGCACGACCAAAGAGCTTAAGCCCTCATCGGGTATGCGCGAGAAGGTAAGACTCGATGGTTCTGGTGTGAGGATGACCTCCTCTACATCAAAGGGAGGCGACTATACGTACTTTTCTATGGGAAGCTAAGGAAGGAAATAGTGCGCAAGTGTCACAATTCCAAGTGGATGAGTCACCTAGGGATCCATCGCACATTGGCCCTCGTCGAAGATCAATATTACTAGTCTCAAATGCGGGATGACGTTGAAGCTTATGTGAAGACTTGCCTAGTGTGTCAACAATACAAGCTAGAACAATGATCGTTGTTGGGGCTCCTGGAGCCACCTCTCATTCTAACTCGTCCATGGGAAAGTGTTTCCATGAATTTTATCATGAATTTGCCAAAGTCCGAACGGTGTCGGACTCTTATGGTCGTGGTGGACCGGTTCTCCAAATATGTGGCCTTCGTGCCTGTGATAAAGGATTGTCCGGCCGAAGGGGCGGCCAAGTTATTCATGAAGCATGTGGTCAAATACTGGGGAGTTCCATAAACAATTGTGAGTGATCGTGATCCTCGATTCACGGGGTGCTTCTAGTCCGAACGTTTCAGGTTGCTGGGGTCATAGTTGAACCTCTCTATGATCTTGCGTCCCCAAACCGATGGTCAAGTTGTTCCGACATTATGTGAGCACAGTGAAAACAAATTGGGCAAAGTTGATCGACATAGCCCAGTTCTCCTATAATCTGCAGTGGAGCAAGTTGACCAACCAGAGCTCATTTGAGATCGCAACCGAGCAACAACCACAAACCCCAAGTGCAATTGTGTTAGGTTATCAAGGGAGTAGCCCGCCGGCATACAAGTTTGCCAAAGATTGACAGGAGCAGGGGGACTTGGCATGGGCATGCCTACACAACGCCTTCAAGCACATGAAGAAGTGGGCCGACAAGAAGTGACGACATGTGGAGTTCCAAGTCAAGGACTTGTTGTTAGCCAAGCTATACATGGTTCTCCGATACAAGGACATGCACAAAGGGTTGATTCGTCGCTATGAGGGGCCATTTCGCGTGCTGCAACAATTTGAAAAGGTACATCTGGTTTTCCATGTGAGTATGCTTAAACCTTTCCAAGTAAACGAGAGGTTGAATGCATAATGGTGGACTGAGTTATATGAAAGTGGTACTATGTGTTGAAGCGAGAATTTCTAGTCCGATGGAAGGGTCTTCTAGAGAGCAAAGCTAGTTGAGAACCCACGGAAGCTCTTTGGCAATTCAAGAAGGAGATTGACGCCTTCCATGCCGAAGAGGCAATGAGGACATCGCCTGATTATGTGGGAGAGAATGTCACAACCTAAAGGAAGGGACGATTTAAGAGGGTCTAAATGACGTCAGTGACCTATCCTTGGAGCAAGTGACCCTCGGCTAGTGTCCTCGAGTCCTAGGGTTTTCTTGAGTATTCTCGAACACTCTTAGGGGCGGGCGATACAATAATTGTACAAGTATGTAATAAATGCGGGTAGATGGTAGTTGGGAAGATACGATCTCTACCATTAGATCAATGAGAGATCTACAAATACGATTTGTCGTGTACTTATATATATAGGGGACACCGTTAGATCGATGAGAGATCTACAGATACGATTTGTCGTATACTTGTATATAAAGGGGTGTCCTCCCTCCTTATTGTATCATCTCATTCACAAGTGAAATCGAAGTTTAGAGTTTTTCTCTCTAGAGTTTCTCTTTCTAAAAAATCCTTGTGAATCGAGTGTGAGAAAGGCTGCTTAGGAGAAATTCTAAGGCCGCATGGGTTAGGGAACGCTAGATCAATTAGTCCGTGACAATTGCGTAAGGCAATCTGTTTTGTCTTTCGAGCTCAGGCAGGATGGTAACTCAATACTCTAGGTATATAATTTACAATAACTCAATACTCTAAATAATAATTTCAAAGAACATGGAGAACATAAAAATATATGAAATCAGTAAATATTTTTTGTTTATTTGCTAATAATATCATTGAGATATTTGTTAACTTAATTTTTTTTTTTGTTAATTCTATTTGTGCTCAGAGTTCGCTTCACTTCACCTTAGTTACTCAAGTTTAATAAAAAGAAGGAAAAGTTATAAAGATCATTATCCATTTGCTATCCATATTAATTGTCTTTCTCACATTTTAAGATCGAAAATTACAGTTCTCATTTTTTGAATTGGATATCAAGTTGCATCTCCCATCCATAAGTAATGGGAAAGTGAACTTAAAGTTCTAAAAGTTGTTATGAAAATGTAATGGAGCCTCAAAACTTAAAAAAATATAATCAAATCCTAAAATTTATCAAATTGCTAAAATTAAGTATCAAAGCACGTCATATTAGTGCAATTAAATCTTTCCATTAACTCCGTGTAAGTTGACAAATAGAAAATGCTAACAAGTTTTATTAACTCCATTTAAGTTGACAAGCAGAAAATGCTAATAAATTTTAGAACATAATTTCACTAACTTGACAAGTATTAAAATTTGATTGCATTTTTTAAAAGTTTTAAAATTTAACTGCATTATCTTGATAAATTTTAGGATTTGATTGTAAGTTTCAAAAGTTTTATGATCTAATTATATTTTTTGTGATAAATTGTTATTTTCTTTCTCAAATTATCTCCTCCTCATTATCATTTTGTTAGCGTCGATTTCCAGCGTCTGTCAAAGTAGACAGCTCCTCTTAAGTGAGAGAAACGTAAAATGTCGGCTTTAAAAGGCGACCAGAGTACTCAAGTGGCGAGGGAAGATGGTTTTTACTACAGTCTTCCAGTAATCCACGACCCTGAAAACTCCCTCTTTCCTTTTTTCTGCGAGAGAGCAAAGATATCATGACCGCCGCTCTCTCTCTCTCTGCTGCACGTATGTAGTCTCGTCCAACAAAACCGACTCACTCGTTCACTCTCTCTCACTCGTTCACTCATCCTCTCCGGTAGCGCTCTTCTGTGCAACTCCACCCCTCCAACCAAAATGGCCATTTCCACAATCCTGAACCCTGAAGCTCGAGAGTTCATCCCCCAGAACAGCTCCCTTCTTCTCCAGTCTCACCCTCCTCCTCCCTTCGCTTACACCAACCTCATCCTCCCTCCCTCAACCCCCATGATCAGCTTCTACAACTCAACGCCACCACCTTCGCCGTACTTCGCCGCCACCACCCACTGCTGCTACCAGTACCAATACTACTCCAACCTCCCTCGACCCCTCTTAGGCCCTGAAACGCGCCGTTTCTCCGCCAACTACTCCGGCGTCCATCTACCGCCGACGCCGCCACCGACGCGATCAAACCCTTCCAAGCGATGGAACCGCGCCCAAATCAGCGTGGAGCTGGAGCCGGGACTAGGCGACCAGAAGCTGGCCGCAGGCCCCCATCCCAGATGCGGCGGACGGGGGAGGGGGCCCAGCAGTGGCCGGCGCTCTCCGCCGTGGCGCGGCGGCGGCGGCGGCGGCGGAGTAGGACGAGGAGGGAATTTGGGGTATCGCGGGAGGCGATCGGCGTGGAAGGAGGAGCTCTTGTCGTTGGGCGTCGTTAACAACAGCAGTAGCGAAGAGGAGTACTGTTGCAGTGTCGACACGACGACCAATATTCACAAGTACCCGAGGATCGTGGAGCCCCGAGAGATGGTGGGTAAGAAAAAGAAGCCGGTGGTGCCGGTCGACGAGGGCGGCGATCGCACCACCGTCATGATCAGGAACATCCCCAACAAGTACACGTACGTGCCCTTCTTCGAAACTTAAAGCCCTATCTACCCAAAGTGGTTTGAAAAAGGAAAAAGAAATCAAAACCTGAGAGAGGTCTTTGTTCTTTAAAGGCTTCCCCTCCTCCCCCAAAGAGAGAGAGAGAGAGAGAGAAAGAATCTAGAAAAGAGGAAATCTGCATTCGGGTTGATATTGGGGGGTTTGGTTGGATCAAGTTGATGCTGCTATTTCTACTCGAGAAAATTCGAGTTTTCTTGGGTGTTGCTCATCATCAACTGATGGTGTTCTTTAATATATCAAGCCATGACCTGACCACTTTTGCTTGATTATATAGTCTGCTGTTGCACCTTGTCTGACCCCAGTTTGGTTTGATTGTAATCTGTGACACATCCATGCATGCCCTAGTCGCGAATTGCTGATCGATTTCTTGGACAAGCACTGCCAAATGGAGAACCAGAAGGCGGAGGCCGAGGGGGACGGTGCTATCATTTCCGCTTACGATTTTGTCTACTTGCCTCTTGATCTCAGGTACACACGCTATATCTCGAAAAGATATGCTGAGATAAACGAAGATTTTATATGTACCTGTTGTTTTATTTTTTATGTTCGATCATGTGCTTGAGGTAACGCTTGTTTTGCGATATTAGTACAAAGCTACAATTAACTCTGAGTGTTCGTGCGTGCGTGCGAAGGAGGAAGGCAAATCTGGGGTACGCGTTCGTGAACTTCACCAGTCCGAAAGCGGTGTGGAAGTTCAAAGTCGCCACCAATAACCAGAGGTGGGAGCTATTCTACTCCAGCAAGATCCGTCAGATCGCTACCGCCAAATACCAGGTATGTGTATACATATGTATATGCACGTATGCATTAGGGCATGTGTATCTGCGTTACGTGTATATTATATGTCAAGCCCCTAATCATTACCAGGGAAAAGATTTGACATGAAATCTCACGCTCACACAGTCTCGCCGCTGCTACGCGAGCAGACGTCAGCTATCATCCTCCCTCGCCATTTCAGCTCGATCTCTACAAGGCCTCACCAGTAGCGCCTGTGTTCTCGTCTACTGTTTTTGTATTTTTGTCACTTGGACTAGAGTGGCAATTCAAGCGTTCCGCATGGCTGTCTCACCCGCTTCTCTTTCTTCTCACTCCCATTTCATCTATTGCGCCGAACTTTAATCTACATGTAGTGGAAATCTATTTTACTAAAGTCAAGTAGAATTCGCTGACTGATAAGTAATAACATATGTGAGACGGTTTTTTCTCCATCAGCTACAGATAAGAGTAGCAATGCATCTAGTATTTAGGTGGAGGCCCCCAAATTGATGTCACGATATGGCTCTCTCATACGAGATTGATCGACTCGAGAATGTTTCAAGCTCCTCCTTACTCTTGTGGGTTTTTCAATTTAATTAGTTAAGCTAGGCTGTGTCCATTAGTTTTCGTATTTTACTATAGAAATTTGGATCATAACAATTCTCACAATGGCATGTGGTTTCCGTCAGGGGAAAGAGGCGCTAATGAGGCACTTCGAGAACACAGTGTTTGCTTGCGACTCCGACGACTTCCTGCCCGTCAGGTTCAGCCCACCACGCAATGGGTCGGGCGAGGCGGTGACCCAAGAGGTCGTAGGCGGGCGCATTGCTCCTAGACGCGTCGAGGCGCAGCTCAATAAGGCGGACCGTCTCTAACCAGGAATCCTGCCCTTATTTTGGCGAGATCTTGCTGGTGGCAAAATTGGCAAGAACTTGTGGCTGACGTGACAAGCTCTTTTTATGCCAGTTGCATCATCATGAGTTGAAGGGAGAGAGATTGGATCCAGTCTCAGAACATTACGTTTTGTCTCCGCTTCGTTTTTTGGGGGCGTTCGGGGTTTTTCCTGTTTAGGGTTGCAAAACGTGAGGTAGGTACTAGGGTTTTAAGGCTGGGTTAAGCTTAGGGTTTTGTATGATCACGAGAATAAACGTGTAATGGAGGTGGAACTTGGCACCTGGACCCCCGCACAGATCATGACGGGGGCAGGTGGTGGGGTCCACCTTCTAGAGGATCATGAGCTCGTTAGGTTAGGTCTTTTCTCATTTTCCTCAAAGAGATGTAATGATATCTCTGTCTCTCTACTGCGTCACTACTTGCTAGAGAGCCGTGTCTGTGTATTGTGTAAGGATCAGAATGAGTTTTCATGGTCTTTTGCTTATATGGTAGCGAAGAGAGGGGGCGAAGAAAACACAAAACTAGTCATGAAAAGAGGATCGTCGAGAGGGACAAAGAAAAATTAACCGAGAGAGGGGGGGAGGTAAGGAGGAGGAAATCGGGGAGCCATGAGAGCCTGACACTCAGAAATTGGCCCCCACGTGAGACTTTCGCTTACGCTGTTGTAAGAGTAAGACAAGACGATTGTTTTAGATGTTTGGCATGTCAACGTTTGAGTTTGTGTCGGCTTAGAAACTGGCTAGTGAAGACGGACTAAAATTTGTTGCGCCTTACTAGTGAAACCGGCGGGCTGTTCATGGAAAACAGGAGCCGCTCGGGCCTCTTGAGATGCCGTTCGTGTTCAAGACACGTACTTCATCGAGGACGCAAGCTCCTTCATCGATCTGAAAGGCCGTCGAGCATCGTTTGAACTTTGGTTGAATAGAAAAGCATGGTGTTTCTCTTGCTTTCTTTGTGTGCGTACGTTTCTTCCGGTGAATTCACTCCATCAGTACACGTCTAGACTCCCTAGGATATGGACTTGATTCGTATGTGATGATGACTTGGATTATGTAGATAAAAAATGGTTCTTTTCGACATTAAAAGCGTACTCAGATTTTGAAAATTTGTCAACCGTCCTGTCTTGTAGTTGATCGTTGTTCCGTGATTTACTCTACCTGAGCTAGCCCTTGCTCATTGTAGGGAGTCTCCATTGAACAGTCAGGGAGATGGCCAGCCCCCTTGCGGCAGCCTTCAAGCACTCGAGTCATGTTAATTCAAGTTTTCTTATCCTTCGTTAGAATCCCGTTTAGAACATTCATGTTATTGCCTGTTAAGCACGTTTGATCGTTGTTCGTATTAAAAAGTCATAGGACAATAGGTTTCCACTTGGAATTCGACTTGTCGCTTGGATCAACAATTGAGCAATTCAAGTCATCTCAAACCATTATTCGTTGAGCTTTATCATTAATGCGTATTCAGTTACCATGTCTCATATAATTAACATGCCTTTAAATCAATAGGAATTCGTGAGTGTTGCTTGAGTAAAGTGATATTAAGCGTCACCAGCAATACGCTATCATCACAAACATTAATTCTTGCTTAGAATTATTTTTATGAATTCTCAGCTTACATGCTATAGACAAGCGCATACCTATATATTGATTTATTTTTTTTAGGAAAAATCACAAGTTGAGAAAAAAATATAATTCGTTTAGCGGACATGTAAGGCGAATGCTATATTTGCCTCAATTTTCATTAAAAATAAAAATCCAAAAAAGCATCACATATCTTTCCTAGCTACATTAAATTTTTATGGAAAAAGCCACCAAAAATTTTAAATTGTATCCATTATGACACATTTACCCTAATTTTTTTTGTGACATAAAAAATCCCAAGTTTATATTCTTGTGACACATTTATTTCAAATTTGTATCAGTGTGAAATACTTACCCAAACTTTTTCTTTTAACACCAAAAGCCTCAAAATTATATCCATATGACGCATTTTTGAGGTAAATGGTTCAAATGATTACAACTTTAGCTTTTTTGTGTCTAAAAAATGATTTGGAGTAAATGTGTCACATTATTATAAATTTGAGATTTTTTGTGTCACAAAAAAATAATTTTGGGTAAATATATCATAAGAATATAAGTTTGAGATTTCTTGTATCACTAAAAGAAGTTTGGAGTAAATTTGTTATATTAGTACAAGTTTATGATTTTTTGTATCACAAAAAAATAATTTTAAGTACTTAACCTTACCAAAAAAAAAAAAGTTTTAAGTAAACGTATCATAATGGATATAGTTTAAGGATTTTTGTGGCTTTTTCTCTATTTATGCATAACTTTGGAGATCCTATTCGGAGTCATTTTTATAATCACTGTTTATCTTATTAGCATTATCTCTAATTCATTCATTAAATTGGTTGCAGAATTATACGTGTATACCTGTAAAAAAAAAAATTCAAAAATTGCATGAGAAATGATCTTCTTAAAAGAGAAAAGACAGCCTTAATGAGCATTAGGTAAAACTGGCATAACCAAATCCTAAGTCTCTAGTTCATAGAAATTAGAAGGGCTCCTGCACTTTACTAGGCTCATAATCGGCCTAGAATAGTTTAGTGACAATTTTAGTCTCATTTAACTGATTATGTTTGAGAAACAATTTGCAGTCAGTAGTATTTAAGACAGTCCGTTGACGCGTTAGCACCACCTTGTGAGAGGACTATTCACGTCATTTAATAATCCGCTAAACCACCGAGGTTGCGACAATTTTATAATGTTTACATAAACCTATTTATCCAAAAAATAAATTCTTCTGTAAAGACCGAATAAGAATCTGTTCAAGTAAGTTAGGTGGACTTTAAAAAAAAAATAACACAGAAATGCTCCGTGCGGCAAAGACATGCATTAAGACAAAAAGGAAAAGGGAAAAGTCATTAAAAAGAAAAACCCTAAATTATGCTTACCATGACATATTTACCTTGAATTTTTTTTTTTTGTGACATCAAAAACCCTAAATTATGTCAATTATAGCACATTTAGCCTAAAATTTTTCTCGTGACATAAAAAAACTTAAAATTTGTACTTATATGACACATTTACCTTCTACCAATGTTATAATTTAGCTAAAACAACGTTGTTTTTATTTCACTTAAGTTACGTGGAATATCGACGAAAGATAAATGTTTCACATGGTTACAAGTTTGAAATTTTGTGTGATGGAAAAAAAAGTTTTTTACAGTAAGTAAAATTTAGATTTTTGGTGACTTTTGCTCAAAGAAAAATACTAGCCAAATTCTTTTTTTGAAAAAAGGTATACGGGATATTTTGCCGATAGTTAAGAGAAATACTTCTTGAATGCCCTCTATAAGAAAAATTATGTCAAGAAAGTCCCTTATCTTTTTAAAAGAATGAAAAAAACATATGTTGTTAAAATGGTTATATTAAAAGAAAATACCATAGATGTTGGTGAATTTTGATCATAGATGGATGGCATAATAGTTCTTAAAAAGTTAATCGTCCTTTCCTTCAACACAGGCCTTGATTGGTGGATTTTATTTAGAAAAATTAACACCTAGCTAATCCAATTTTCACAAAAAATAAAAATTTCTTTCTCTCTTTCTTTCGTTCCCTCCCTCTCCAGCTTGCCCTCTACTCATTTGATCTGTGACCAGCCATGGACGCGGCGACCGCACAACCGATGCCATGCCACCAAGCGCAAGCGAGAGAAAGAGATGCTAAACTTTTCAAACGAAAAATGCAGGCATATACTTACTTCACTTTCGTAAACTTGTTTGCGATTCACAATTATTGCACAAACCTGGGTGTTTTTCTTGGCTTTTAACCTTCGCAATCACTCATTTTCGGACTGTGTATCTAAATAGAAACAAAATAACGGACTTTTAAAATTGGCTAATTCTCTATGTTAACAGTTACATACATACATGCATACATACATATGCATATATATATATATATATATATATATATATATATATATATATACATATACATATACATATACATATATATATATATATATATATATATACACATATACATATACATATATATATATAAACCCTTTGAATGAGAATGTTTGCTTCGACTAATTATTCTTTTGACCCAATTTTTGATAAGTTTTATGATTTCACTGTGCTTTTGAAAATTTTATGACCAAATTGTATTTTTTTAGTAAATTTTAAAATTTAAATGCACTTTTTGAAAAAATATGTTTTTGTGATAAGTTTTATAATTTTTACAGCACTTATCATATAAACTTTTATATTCATGCTTAACATTATGAATTGGGTATCCGAGTCAAAACTTTTTGGCGTGAGGAATTGGCGTTACGTTTTTTTATTTACATACACTCTTTCATTCTTTGAAGATAAGATTCTATTCTAAAATATTTCATTAGGCTAGACTAGTGATTAAAAATGCGAATATGTGGTATGAATTCGATACTCGACACGTGATCAACTTCCAGAGGTAGAAACAATTCTATATTTCGATCCACCCAATCGGGGGTGATAAACATATTACCTCATCCATGATTTTCTTAAATTTTTTTAAAATTGGTTTTACCTTTCGAGGTAGAGTTTTTGGTCAATAAATTTTAGCAGTGTTGCACAATAGCCACTGACTTTTTTTTTTTTTTTGAACTAATAAGCTGGATTTCATTACTAATGGAAATTCTGAGCAAATATAGCATGAGTATCAGTACATAGTAAATCCAAAAGAGCAGAGGGAGGATAAGTAACCCAGTTCCTAGGGAGACAACCCATATGTTGGGCTTTGGCTAACCAATCGGCCACTTTGTTGGTGGCGCGACTACAATGGGCTAAAGTAAGTCCCAAAATATTCTCCATTTTAAGATTAGCCTGGTCCACTAGAGGTTGCACTGCCCGACTTAAAGTGGCTGAGGAGAGAACACTCTCCACCAACGTACTACAATCAGAATGAATAATTAATTATTTTTCTATGATATTTGAGGAAAGCTTATAAGAGATAAAGTCTTAGGGTTTCAACTAAAGTTACGGCCTCTGCTTGTTCAGCTGAACTCACCTCGATGTTTTTAGCAAATTCATCCCTTATCCTGCCAAATGAGTCTCTACATACGCAGGCAACAGTAGCCCGAGAGGAAGAACAACGCTACTGAGCTCCGAAGACTTGTCCATTCCTCCCTTTGGTCAAATCGAGGCTCTGTGCCAGATCAGGGCTGCCTTAAACCTGTCGTTTAGTGAGATCAGGGCTGGGAGATGAGTTAGATCCACCATTGGCGTTAATGCTCTTCAGGTAATTCCTGCCCTCATTCTGCTCATCTAATCTGCTGATCCTTACAAGGAGGGCTTCGCTATTACGCCTGCGTTCCTGCTGCTATGCTAAGGACGCAAAACCAGTAGATTTGCTTTCATGGTTGGGATTCATAGATGATGTAGATTGTTCGACATTGGTTCCGCAGGTCAGGGGGAACTTGCTGTGGTCTCGCACGTTGTAGCTACTAAGCAGCTCAGTTGGGCCTGTGCTAAAGCGGCAATGGATCGGGTTAGGCACTTTTGCATTACGCAGGGGAGGGTGATCGCAAATGGCACTACATTCTATCTGGCTTTCGGTGAAATCAAGGCAAGGAAGATGTGAGTCGGACCCATCTGCATTGTCTCTGCTGTTCGAGTATGTGCGGCCTCCATCTATCATGTCCATTATGTTATTTAGAGTAGGGTAAGCCGAGTTGATGCACCTCCATTCCCGATTTTGTGCTCGGGTGTAAGAGTCAGCAAATCTGGTTTTTTTATGGGAAGCCATAGTCGCTGCAAAGCAATCTTTACTAATGGGCATTTTTCGGCTCTCCCCTCTGTTGAGAATAGGTAAGCATTCGACCTTCCAAGCATTTTTTTCGCTCTGATTGGGCACTGACATTTCCTCTCATTTTTGCTTGGGGCATCGCAGCTTTTTGCTTTTGATCCTTCTGAGCATAGCTTTGTACCTTTGGGTTATGTGATGTGTCAGAGTCGCTATCCGCCACTTCTTCAATCGACACCAGGGTGGAGGTTGGGGGAGCACTTTCTTTAGCCGTTGCATCTTCGCAAGTTAGAGTCTAAACCTAGGTTAGAATCTGAAAAGATTTTGGTGGTGTGCATCAAATTTTCTTGGCTGAAAACAGGGGGAGTGTTGGCTGTACAAGCATTGTCAAATGAAGCATCAATGTTGATTTTGAATATTCTTGGGGTCGGGGGTTGCCACTTGCTAGGTAGGCCATGTCTTTGCTTCCCTTTTTGTGACTTTTTATTCCACGTTATGAAGCTTTGCTATAGCATTGTAGCTTTGAATAGGGTTTGATGTGGGTTAAGGGGACTTTTCCTGAAGATGAAGTGGTTGCGATCCTTCCATATGCTTCGTAAGACTGTCGCAACCAGTTCAAAACTGCGTAATTTTCTTAGTCCTGTGAGATATTTGCACAACCAGTCATCAAATCGTGTCATACCTACTCGATTTATTTGGACTTGCAAGGGTGGCACATTCCATAGTTGTGATGTCCAAGGGCAAAGCAACAGGGTGTGCTCGATCGTCTCCGGTTCGAGATTGCATATTGGGCACATTGGAACAGGTACTATCTTCCTCCTATAAAGATTATCCAATGTAGGCAATGCATTTTGACAGGCACTCCATAGGAAAAACTTTATCTTTGGTTGTATGGCAGAGTTCCAGATATGCTTCCATAAATTTGGATCAATCTGGTGGGATGTTGTTGGCATTGAGTCTCTATGAGTCCTTGTGGGTTTTCTGGTCAGAAAATATCCACTCTTCACCGTATAATTTCCAAATTTGTTATTTTCGCAAACCAGTTTGTCTTCTGGACTTGGAAGACCGATAGGGATTGCTCTAATTTCTATCACTAGGGTATCATCAAACATGGAACGCAAAAGGTCTTCCTTCCATGTTGCAGCTTCAAAGTCTATCAATTCCGCCACTTTGCATGGTTCATTTAGCCAAATTTCCTCTAATCGGTCCAATCTTCATCCATTTATCCTCTCGAATTGAATTTTTTTGTCCATTACCCACTACCCACATAACTTGCGTAGCAATCGCGTCTCTCCCTGCTATTAAGCTTTATCAACCCCACGATGGACATGACCCTTTCCCTGCCTGCCAAAAGTCACAATTTGGGAAATAAAGGCCTTTCATGATTTGGCTTCAAAGTGGGTCCGGATGTTGAGAGATCCACTAGGCTTGTTATCCTAACATCGCGGTGTTAAAGGCAAGTATGTTCTTAAAACCAATACCGCCTTCCGCCTTAAGAAGCTTTAAGAGTTCTCAATTTCTCCAGTGCAAACCAGCTGTCTTGTTGTTATTTCTCTACTAGAAACTAACAATTTTCTTCTCAATGGCTTTAATAATGGATACCGGGATTTTGAAAATTGACATCGTATATTGAGGTATTGCCTGCACAACTGATTTGAGAAGTATTTCTTTACCGGCTCCCGAACGCAAATTTTCTTTCCAACTCTCCAGCTTCATATTGACCCTTGCAAGTATCCAGGCGAACATATCTTTTTTCGAGGCCCCCTAGTCCGAAGGGATTCCTAAATATTTTCCTATTTTGGCAATTTCTGAAACTCTCAACATTGATACCATGTTTATTCGAAGGCTTTATGGACATCCTTTGCTGAAAAATATCCCTGATTTATTCAAGTTGATAGCCTGACTTGATGCATAACAGTATTGGTTGAGGATATTTGCCAAGTTTTGACATTCCACAATTGTACCATCCATGAAAAATGTGGAGTCATTCGCAAATACTAGATGAGAGAGAGTTTGGCAGTTTCTGTTTAGTTTAATACCATGTAGTGTATCTGCTACTAGTGCTTGCTTCATCATATGAGATAGGACATTTGCTACTATAATAAATAAATACTGAGATAAAGGATCTCCCTGACGAATACCCCGAGATGGCTTGAAATATAGTAAGGACTCCCCATTAAACTTAATGCTGTAAGACACAGTAGTGACACACTACATAACCCACTTCACCCATTCTTCACAAAAGCCCATCTTGCGTAGACACTCTTTCAGGAAATCCCACTTGATTCGATCATAAGCCTTATGCATGTCAAGTTTAATAATGGCTTGGAATTTTTTCCTTCTGTCACGAGTTCTTAATCTGTGGAGAAATTCTTGTACAATCAGAATGTTATCCTGAATTTGTCGACTCGCCACGAAGGCACTTTGTTCCGCTTCAATTATGTTTGGTAGTAGAGGTTTTAGTCTGTTGGTGAGTATTTTAGAGATAATTTTGTAGGCAATATTGTAAAGGCTTATGGGTCGAAATTGCTCTAACTTCTCTGGGTTTTGGTTTTTGGGAATGAGAGTAATTTGGGTTTTGTTGAGGGTTGGGTTTAGGGATCTAGACTCAAAGAAGAGCTGCACCTCCCTAAGAATGTTTGGGCCGATGTCTTGCTAATGCTGTTGAAAAATTAGGCCATTCAATCCATCCAGTTTGGGAGCTTTGGTGACACCCAACTGGTGAGTTGCAGCAGAAACTTTTTCATAGTAACGGGTTCAGTGAGTTTAAGATTCATAACCGCATCAATTGAAGTTGGAATTTGGTTAAGAATAGGTTGAAAATTCCTAGGACCTCTTGAAGTATATAGGTGTTTGAAGAAGTCTATCGTCATATTCTTAAGAGTTTCATTATTCCTTACCCAATCTCCATCAGCATTCATCAGCATGGAAATGTGGTTTCTGTTTCTCCATTATATAGTAGTGGCATGAGAGAACTTTGTATTTCTATCCCCTCATTTGAGCCACTTAATTCTAGATCTCATATCCCAGAACATCTCTTCTTGTCGCCATAATGATTCGATCTCTTTGTGGATGTGCTGAATTCTGTACTAATCGTACTGCAATGGGGTTGTTCATCATAGTCTGAAGTTCGCTTTTCAGCCCTTCGATTTGCTTATAAGCATTGGGGAATCTTTTTTTACTCCATGCAGCTAGTTGAGTTGCCACTGTATGCAGTTTTTTAGCCATATTCTTCCTTTGGGAATCCTCCCATGTTTTCTTGACAATCTGCCTACATTCCTCATATTCAGCCCAATAAGCTTTTATGCTTGAACTCTCTTCACTTGTGAATTAATGTGGGTTGACAGAATGAGAGGACTATGGTCAGATCCGGTAGCTGGTAGAGCTGTGACTTCCGCATCTAGATGATCTATTCTCTAGTCCATGGTACAAAGAGCTCTATCCAACATTATCGTCTCCATCCCTTCTATTCGACCAGGTAAAAGCGCACCTCTTACTTTCTAGATCCATTAAAAAGCGGGCATGTAAAAAATCTCTGAAAGCTGTAAGTTGAAAGTACTCAGCCATCCTCTTTCCCACTTTTTCCCAATGGTACAGAATTTCATTAAAATCCCTGATACAGAGCCAAGGAAGATGATTTAAGCCGCTTGTTCTATGTATTTCGTCCCATAGTAAGACTCTATCCTAAAAGGCATTAGGAACGTGTAGAAAGGTAATCCCATAACCTGTCTACTATCATGGAGAAGGCACTGCACATTTATAAGGCATTCAGAATGCAATTCCATTGAAATGGTTACCTGTTCATCCCAAAAAATAGCTAAACCCCCTGATAATCCTTCTGGATTCACCAAAAAACTATTGGAAAACTTGAGCCATCTTCTTATTCTTTGCACCGTTTGCTCTTGGTTTTTAGTTTCCATTAGAAAGATAATATTGGGCTTTCCTGAGTTACAAGGACTCTTAGAGCTTGAATTGTCAAGGGAGAACTCAACCCCTGACAATTCCAACTTAGTAGTTTCATGGGTGAGTCGGTGGCTTATTAGGGCTAGCCATCAAAACCCATTTCGTTGAATTCTCCTCCTCGGTAACTGGGATCTTCACTAGTTGTAAGTTGTCAGTGGACGTTGTCCTTGAAGATTGTGCGCCATACGGACAAAACCTCTTTCCCTTCTTTGTTGAAGGAAGCTTGGTAGCTTTGACTTTGCCCTTAGCTTGGCCTCTTTCTGTCTCTAAATAATGTTGCCTTTCTTTTTCCACTTCTTTGAGTTGTTCATTGTAGATCATCATCGTGGATTCCACATCTAAACAGATGCTATCTCTCTTCTGTGGTGCTTTGCCTTCTATGATAGTTAGGGCTCGAGAAGATTGGAAATGGTCAACCTGTTGTTTGGACGACTCCTCCATGAAGTGTTGGGTGCGAAGTGGCAAAATATGTTGCATTGAAGAGTTATTTGCCTGCTGATTTTCTCGAGTGTCCGAAGCAAAAGGAGACTCCGGCACCATTCTTCATCTTCTAGGAGTGGGGTTTATTTACCATAAAAAAGCTTTCCATACAGGCTAAGTTCTCGGACCTTAGCTCGAAGCTAGTTCCTGAAGTTGCCTAGTAAGTCCTCCTCCAGCCTTGTAAACTCATAATATCTTTGCATGCAGTGGCATAATGACCAATTCTACCACAAGAATAGCAATAATGCGGCAGCCTCACGTATTTAAATTTGATTCACAATTTTTTGCTTCCCAAGTTGATGACAACCTTGTTTTAAGAGGTGTAGCTAGATTCACATTAATTCTAGCTTTACCAACCTTATAAGTGATGTTTCCTTTGGCTTTCAGTTTCACATCTATGACTTCTCCAGTCTTCAAGGCAATCTCTCTTACCACATCCGTCGTTACCCAACCAAATGGTAAGCCAAACAAGTGCACCTAAAAGGGGTAGTGAGAAATCATAACACATTTCTGGAATGTCAGGATATATTGCTAGAGCACAGGAGGTTGCTAGAAAAAGACCATGGCCCGACTTCTAGGACTTTCTGCTTCTCAGCATCTGATTTAAAGGAGAATGAGAAGAAACCTGGTTCCAACAAGGTACAAGATACATTCTCTGTCCTCTATGCCCGTTTCATATTGTTGAGAAAGGCTTGGAAATTGACATTGGGTCGAGAATAAAATTTGCCAAACAATGTGAGCCTGCATTCTGTTAAGTTTTCATCGGAAATGCCATCCTTTACATCAATGACATCATCGTCAGACCATAAATTACCCAAGCTTTTGCACAACACCTCTAACCTGCTAGCTTCAAAATTCAAATCAGTCATATTTCATCCTTCTAAGAGGCTCGATGATATAACTAACGGGATACCACAGCTCAGAAGGTTCACGGCCAAACTCCGTACAGATGATAGGACAAATAGCTGAGTGTGTCACTCAAGGCATTGAGCAGAGCCTTTTTTACAAACTATAGGTAAAGGCTTAAGTGCTGGCATACCTTTCCTCATGTCATTATTTCTGTTGATCAGCACGGCAATCCGGGCCAAGTGGAGGAGGGTGAAACAAATACTTGAAGGGGGCGGTCATATACAATAGAAGAGAGGAGTAGGGAGTGAGCGGATGGAGTTAGGCTGTGGTTGGGGGAAAACGAACAAAGAAAGCGAACAGGTGGAAGGTGGGTTCTGGCCTAGTGTGATGAGCAGGGAAAAAGGGTCCAATCTTTAGGGTTTTGGGAAGGACACTCGAGAGGGAGGGAATAGTAGGTGAGGAGGTGCGAATAAAAGCCCAAAACTAAATTAGGGTTTTGATGGGGTTAGAAGTAAGAATAATGGCGCAAGAGACGTGACAGATTTTCGGGAGTTTCAAGTGATGCAGAGAGCGTCTAGGGAAGGAGAAACATGGGTCGACAGGTGAAAGTGTCTTCACAATGAGGGGAATTGAGGTTGAAGGGGAAAGCTAAAGCGGGAGGATCGCTGGAGAAAAGCTTCTACAGAAAAGAGGAAATCAAAAACTACCAAACAATAGAGGAAAACCCAGAGCATCTAGAGGGCCTGCCCTCGGTAAAGTGGTTGTACTTCCAATAGCCACTAACTTTCAAAAGACACATTTTATTCTCCCTCTTGAAAATTTGAGTTTTGTTCCGGTTGTGAATTTTTTTGTTTACATAGTTGTTAAATATTGCATGAAATTGGATTAACTCATTTTTCTCGACCAAAATTACCTCTAAGCATTTTTTTCAACTTAATCAACTATGCCTCTTCTTTGTTTTATTAATTCTATTTACCATGTAATAGAAGTTTTTTGAGTCGAGAAATGATCGGTAGGTTCATTTTAAGTTTAGGTAACAGTTGACTATACGGATGAAAAGAGAATAGTGACCACGAAAAAGAAAAATCAAAGTCTAGGCAGTTAATCAGTAAATTTTCTGAAGTTAGGAGGCTATTTTGCAATTGTTCAAATTTCAAGGGTGGTATGCAATTTTTTTAAACTCGGAATTATGCACGAAAATACCAAAGTTGATTCATTACCCCTAATGAAATGTTACTCCTCACTTTTTACTTAATCAAAATAGTGTAATTTATGCATTTTGATTTTCTTTTACAATCCGGAACTCTCAACATTCTATCAATACTCAAATATTGATCTAAATCTTGCAAATCATTACGTTGATCTTTTCATAAATTTGGAATTCCTGAAAATCTTATAACACATAATCATATATAATCTTTTGAAATTTAAATAATATTACATATTTCGACAGATAAGTGTCTTTTTATGTTCATATTTTGACGGAGTCAAAAATTACGTTTTGTTTTTGTTTTCTGAAGTGCTTTACTTATAAGTACATCTTGCATTTGTTTTAAATGCAAATAAACATGAATTCTTTTTTTATAAGGGAGGCGTCATTTGACTTACCATGTACTGTTACAATTTGTTTTTTTTTTTAAAATCGAATAAGTGGATTTTGTTTTTTTTTTTTTTTTGCCCTTTTTTGGGTTTTGAACGTTATGTTTAAGATGGTATATATTCCGTAAATCAAAAAACTCGTACGGGCAAAAAGTTGCGTAACTATTGTGTAGCAAGTAGAGTAGCATGTCAATCTTTTTTCTTGAAAAGTAGAAGCTGCAAAGGAAGAAGTACCAGCTTTTGCCGGAAAAATTTATGGAAACTTCAGATGGTGACTGCAGTACCCCGACTTTGCTGACAGAGAAAGCGAGGCCCCGGTAAATTATTTAAAGACAAAGTAATATATTTTATTAATATTTTTACAAGATTAAGAAATCATGTATTTCGCAAGAAAAGAATAAATAATTAATAAGAAAGTTCTTTAAAAAAATGATTTTTTTGGTAAAATTCTTTAAAAAAATGATTGATACCATAAAAAACCTTAAATTAATATACCTGTGATAATTTTACCAAAAACTAATTTTTTGACCATAAAAAATCTCAAACTAATACACATATGATAAATTTACCCAAATTAATCATAAAAAATCATAAATTAGTATACTTATGATAAATTTATCTAAAAATTAATTTATTAGACTGCAAAAAACCCTAAACTAATTATCCTTCATTAAATTAGATTTAATATAATGAAAAATTACTGTAACAAACGAAGAGTAAAATCCTAAAATGATACATCAATCAACCTGTCATGTATCATTCAACTTAGTAACTCGACAGTAAAATTTAACGAAAACTAACATAAGGTAATTTTATTACAATTATATCAGTTTGGGATAAATTTATCAATGGTGTACCAAATTGGAGTTTTTGTTAGTTAAAAGATTAGTTTTGAGTAAATTTGTAACGGATATTAACCCACCCCATGGTGGACGAGTTAATTAGGGTGCACATTAGTCATAGAAAGGTCAGGGTTCGATTCTCATACTTGTCACGTTGCGCGACTAAAGTGGGGCGCCTTAGGTGGTGGGTCCTCGTGCTAGTATTCTCTTAAGTTAACGCCGTCGGCTGCTAGCTGTACGGCGGTTTCTGGATTACCAAAAAAAAAAGACTAAAAAAAACCATTTGCATCATTTGAATTAGTTAATGAAGTATATTTTTATTATCCACAATAATTTGTATTTAAACATTTGCATGGAAATTAAAAATATATTTTGTTCATTTATTCCCATAAAATACATTTTTAAGAAAATATTTTTTAAATTATATGTTTTATGTGAAATAAAAAAAGCTTTATCTATATATTAATTTCGTCATGTGTATTTAAAATTGCCAACCCTACTTTCATGATACATTGCATAGTAAAATTTGTCATTCGTATTAAAAATTACCAATTTTACTTTCAAGCATGAGACCCTCAATTTTTCTCATTTGGTTTGTTGGAGTTGGATGAAACAATCATGAGGTGAAAAAGAAGTTAAAATGGTAATAAAATGTAAAAATTACCATGATCGAATGTATTACTACGATCGACAAAGCATTAGATGAAATTGGATGCTTTTGTAAATTCAAACATGGCAGAAATTTGCCATGACAGCTAAGTAAAGCTTATAAAAAGTTTACTTCAAAACTTAGCAAAGAGTAAAAATATATATTTATAATTAGAGGAAAGGAGATATGCCCTAATTTTGGGTTTAAATAAGAAAATAGGGTGAATCGACATCATGGCAGCGGGGACAAGGACAGAGAAACCAACGGCGGGGGGTGAAAGATTAGGGTTTCGTGAAGTTGCAGCAAAACCCCGAGTTGGGGAGGAGGATGAAGGGACGGAGGCGAAGGCTTTGCTGCTTCCCGACAGCCAAAATGATGAGCTCACGTCTTTCACGAAACATTCGGCCGCCTTATCCCCCTCCCTCCTGCAAGACACTGCTCTGCATCCACAGTTCCGCACAGATCATGCATGGCTCTTCTCTTTCCTCTCTCTCTCTCTCTCTCTCTCTGGGGCTTCAAATCCACGCATTTAATGCTCGTAATCTAATCATCACCTCTATATCTTGCCCTTCTCTCTCTCTCCCTCTCTCTCTCTCTCTCTCACCAGTTGTAATCCTGATCACGATCTGTTCTGTACAAGCATCACTAGCCAGAAAGACAGTTCAATATTTTGGTATTTTATGGCAGTTTGTAAAATTGTGAACTGAATTGTTCTGTGGTCACATCAAATTTGGTTTAGTATCATAGTCAAAACGACGATGACTAAGATTATATCTCAAGGATGGTGAATTTCATGGCCTTTGACCAAGTCACCAAAGAGTAATTCTCCATAAATTTCTCTAGTCCTGATGAAAATGACATGTCACTCGTAGGATTAAGCTAGAGCTGGATTTAGTTTTATGTGGGAAAGTTCATTTGAAATTTCACTTGTATACTAAAACAGACGAGGAGGAACTAATAGTCTATTAGAGAACACTTGTTAATAAAGTACTGTTCCGGATTGGTCCAAAAAGTTACTCGTATCATTAACTAGAACAAAGTTTGTGAAACATCAACGCATAATATATCTAAAAGGGGCAGAGGAGTTTAGACATCCAGTTTGAAGGAAGTCTTCTTTCGGCGGGTCTTCACAATTCATTCGAGCGATTGATTTGCCTCATGGGGACAGTGGACTCCTCGGATGGACTTATTTTGGACTATTTGACGTTTGCAGTCTTCGATCTAAGCCTGCAAGTCCCAGGGGACTTTGATTTGTGCCCGATATATTGCTGGCCATCAGTCCCAATTTCCACGTGCAGATCAGTTCTCACCTTTGAATCAAAGTGTTGATATACGTCTATTTAGACTGTCAGGTGGATTGGTTCAATCGGTTTAGATGAATCGAAGAAAGTTATGGATATGACATGAATTGATCCATTTCTAATCTATATGACTCATATTTGACTCTATCTACTCAAGCTTTAATCCTTAACAACATTTTGCATCAAATATCGTAAATAGCATATTAACTATACCCTTGTAAATATTCAGACCCATCAAAATCTATTACCTCAAGACTCTGTCCAACCCCATGCTCTTCGATAAAAGAACTTAGAAACTTCCAAAGAATGCCACTTTTGGGATACGAATAATTTGCAACACAAAATGAATTTGAAGTAAAAACTCCTTACTTACATAAACTATATATGCATGAAGATAACAATGTTTTAAGCATCTTGATCATAACAATACTGCAGAGAAAAGGTCACAATATGTTGTATCTTGTGGGACGGTTTTGAGTTTACCAGGATCATTATCAAGCTTAATAAAAAATTGAAAGACATGAAAGATACTGGGGGAGATGCTGATGTCCATCGCCATTAATGCCAATCCAATCAAAATCCAAAGATTTTTTTAAGGTTTTACGCCTCGGTCTGTTTGGAAAAGAGTCCTGGTTATTCTGGGGATGGATAGACTAACGCATCGTTGTTCAGGCTTCAAAGAAAGTGATGGACGGATTTTCTCAAGCATATTTTCTGAAAATAACTTCTTCCCAAAATTTCTGCCATTAACTTTAGACTCAAAATAGTGTTAAGACATACAAATATAAAAAGAAATGGGGAAAATGCTGTCAACTGATCATTTTGTTAACAGGTCAAATCCTATGTATTTGCAATTAATATTGCTGAAGTGACATGTCTAAACTAGAACGGAGAACTTTTTAATATTTTTGACTGTATGTAATGTTAATATTATGTTCGAAAATCCATCAAATGATAAGGAAAAAAAGATAGGAATGGGAGGAGGGGGGATCTTCAAACCCCGCTCACTCCTTCCTTTAATTTTTCGGGATATCGACTTTCTTTTGATTTTGACACGGTGTCATGTCAGCACGGCAAGTTTGACAATCACACGTGTTAAGAAAAACCATGTTTGATGCTTACGTGCCACATCAACCACAACCAATTTTAGTGAGCCCCTCAACCAATTATAGGATGCGTTTGAAAAGATTTTTGAAGAAAGTTATAGTTAAAGGTATTTTTAAAAATGCAAATTGCGTTTGGTAAATTGTAATTTGAAAGCCCTTTGTGAAGTATTTTTGTGCAAAATGGTGTTTGGGAAGACAAAGGACTTTTGTGATAATTATCAAAAGAAAAATAATAAAAAAAAATGACCGGCAAGGATAGGCGGCTGTCGGTGACCGTCGGCGACCTCCGACGACCTCGGATCTGGGGCAGCGAGGTCGCATGACGCCGTCACGACCTCTAACGACCTCGGATCTGGGGCGACGAGGTTGCGCACGTCACGCGACGCCACCTCGACCTTTGGCGACCCCGGATCCGAGGCGTTGAAGTCGCAGGAAGACCTCGCCGCCCGGATCTGGGTTGCGCGACGCCGCTGTGACCTAGATCCGGGGGCGGCGAGGTTGCGTGACACAGATTTGGTCGTCGCTCGAGCCTCCAGCACCGGATCTGGTCACAACCAGACTTGCGACCAGATGGGTCGCGCGGCCCTAACAAGCTCCGTGCGAAGGTTGCTGTGTAGCAGGCAATGGTTGCCGGCAACGCCGCGACTCGCGGAGGTCACCCAACTCTCCGACGACGATCGCCTAAGTTGTCGCGACCACGCCGGCGTCTCTCTAGCAGTCGCCGGCCCGGAGAAGATGAACATTGTCTCATGCAAGGGCAAGAAACGGAAAAACAAAAAATTCGTGAGGACAATTTTGGGAAAAAAAAAAGAAGAATGAACAATGTCGCGTGGGCATGTCGAGAAAGCTGAAAGACCAAGACAGGTCCTCACCTACCTTGGGTTTCAACCTTCACAAGACTAGCACTCTCCAAATGGGGGTTAAATTTTTTTTGCCAAACACCCCTATACTTGGCTCAAAGGACTGTAGGTGTCCAAAGCCCTTTCCAAAGGAGTTTCCAAACACAGCCATAATCTCATCTCAAATCTGGCTCTTCGAGCATCAATCCAACCTCAAGAGAGGGCTCTCGATGTCATATGACTCCAGACAGGACTGAGCTAATGTGGCGCAAACCCTGGTGAAGGTTGGCTGAAGGACCCGAGCCGTAAGTGATGGGAGAGGTGAGAGGTAGGAGCCAGACTGAGGGGCTTGCTCGCGTGGAGAGGGTCAAGCAAAGGAGATGACCTATGCGTGAAATAGATCTGGATCAATGAACATTATCTTTGAAAGGGAGAGAGGTTATGAATAGTAAACGAGGGTGTCGCGACCTAAAAATTCCGGGTGCACCACCTAAAGTTTTAGGTTAATGGTCTGCTTAGTCTAGACTTAACTTAGGCTCTCTCAAGCCTATATCAATTCGCGACTTAATGTTCAAATATTTAACATACAAATGATTATTATCTAGGAGTCGTCACTAATCGATTTATGGTAGGTCGATTAGACACCTAAGTAAAATAAATGGAGAATTATTTTACTCCTACGAACCAGAGACCGAGAGTATGAGGACTTGGTTACACTAGATTCCTCTAATGCCCTTTCGATACCATTTCTTTTTTTAAGTTTTCAAAAAAATGTTTTTGCAGGCAGCTTGGATTTATTTTAACTTAAGCTAACTAAAATGCAAATGGTGATCATGCGGGTGCACAATCAATGAAATAACATTTAAATTAAAGCAATGAATAAATTACAAATTAAATTCAAAGCAACAAAAGCACTGCAATGCTAAATCAGAATTCACATTGACAAATCTAAATATGATTTTCCAATTAACACGCAATTTCATTTTTTGTTTTCACTTAATTAATGAAAATCATGCAATATACAATGCATGTCACTAATTTAATATGAAATGATATGATGTGGCAATATAGCCTAAGTTACATGACATGAGCAAAAGAAATGCAACAATTAAACATGCAGTTTTAAATTAATCTAGTGATTTAACTCTAATGAAGAGTAATTTCTAATTAGATGGACCTAGCAATTATCACTAAATGACATGCACTTTCATGATCCTAATTCTATATGACATGAGCATTTTATTTTTCTAGCAAAAACATGCAATCTATCTAAGGGAAATTATCTAAACCCTTAATTAATAAACATGCAATTCTAATATACAATGACGTGCAAAGAATTATCTTAATTCTACATGACGTACAACATGCAAGCTAATATGCATATTATATGTCATGCAACACTTATCAAATGATCTAATCTACTAACAGGAAAGGGTTAATGTCATTGTGCTGATATGATATGTATTACCCTAAACATGATTTTTTTTAATGACATGATATCTGACTTTTAATTAATATTGATTAAATCTAATCTTAATTTAACTTAATGTGCATGAATTTATTTTAATGACATGCAAGATGCAATTCATATGGCATAACTTGAACTATCACTATATGTATGCAATCTAATTTATATGATCCTAGGTATGAATGTGCTACATGACATGGGATAAATGACATGGTATTTCTATATGCATGTTCTTTTATGATTTTTAGCGATGATTCCTTTTTTAATGCATATATGCAACCTATGATGATATGGAATGAGATGAATCATGAATTAACCTAGTGATTAACTAAGTAAATGGCTTTTTGTTTTCTTTTATTTTTACCTTTTAACTAAATAACCTAATTTTCTAATATGCAAATTCTAATTAAGTAAACCTATTACGCAAACAAATTAACATGCACTTTAATGTTCCTAAGAAACTAAATCTAAATTCTATTATGCAAGTTAATTAACATGTTCCTAATACTACCAATAAACAAATTCTAGTTAAAAAAAGACATATGATGCAAATAAATTAAAATGCATTTAATGACCTAATTTTACTGGAAAATATATTCTAATTAAATAATCTTACTATGTAGACCAGTTAATTTGCGCCTAATTTTTGTAAATTTTTTATCCTTTTTATTGAAAATTAAAATTAATAAAACCCTAATTAAACTATCTAAAAAGGAATAATTTTCTAATTCATTTTAGGATTAATTTGACTTAAACCCTAATTTGTCTTAGAAAACTATTGCTAAAAATGAGGTAATTAAAATGAGCGAATACTATCTAAAACCCTACTTATGTATAAAAATTAGGTCTAACCCTAAACTAAAAAAAAAAAAATATCTAAAGATGCAATTCTAAAAATGTAATCCTAAAAATCTAATTTACTTAAACCTACATGTCTAATTCACTAAACCTATATGCTCATGCAGAGTTTAATTTTTTTTTTATTTTTAAGATTTTATGAATTTATGATTTTTTATTCTTTCTGATTTTTACATTTTTCAAGGCTAAGTAATAAAAATCTAACAATCGTCAAAATAAAGGATTAAAATAATCGAAAAATAACTTGTTGTCTCACAAGTCAAATTAACGATCATTATAACCCTAATTATCACGACAAAGAGTTCAAAATAATTAAAAATCTGATCCGAAGTCTTACCGATCAAATTAATAATTATAATGATTTAATAGTTAAAATTCTACTAAAAAGCCTGACAATTAATATAATTAGAAAAATGACCCGATGTCTCTCGGATCAAATTAATAATTACAATAATTCTGGATAAAATTCCTGCAAATAAAGCCTATAAAATTTACAAATATTAACATTCAATATTGCGATTTAAATAAATAAACTTAAAAATATAAACAAAATAAAGCAAAATAAAAACTACCTAATCAATTTTTCCTTTTTTTTTTTTTTGCTTTCACACACCGCATGTGCACAGCCAAGGGCAGCTATGATGGATCGCCGGGGTTTGAGCTCCGGCGTAGGCACTCTGGCAAGGGCTTCCCCGCGAGGAAGACGACACTGTAGCCTATTTTCTTTCTTTTTTATTTTTATTTTGCCTACTCTCATGTTGCTTTCACTCTGACTCTCTCTCACGTCACTCTACAGAAACAAAAGCTGCCATTGACTTTTTTCTTCTCTCTCCTTAAGAAACCGAAGCTCCTATTTCCTCTTCACTTTTCTTATTTCTCTCTTCTATGTTTTTTCTTTCCCCCTTTTCGAAAGAAGCCCCCTAAAGCGCGAGCACTCTTTTCCCCTTTGTGGATTTTGACTTCGAAAAAACCCAAAAAAAAAAACTTCCACAAGCTCGAAGCCGTACAAAACGTGATCTTTATAGGCGAAACAAAACGTGATCTTTTTTGTTAATATTTTCATCTCACGAATATTGCTTATAACCTCTTGATCACAAAAATCCTTATCTCATGAATATTCTCCCTCGATTTCACCATCTATTGATAAGGATAAGATTACAATGCGATTTTCTTAATTTCCAAAAATCATCATAATATCGCATCAAATCTTAATTTTTCACAAGATAATTAATTAAACATAACGACGGGCTTGGGTTAATTTTTTCCTTTCGTGGGCCTAGCCCGGCCTGCCGAACTAGAGCTCAGAAATATTAATTCGAACCATTCCACCACCGGCCCAATAAAATATAAAAAAATTAAAATAAATGCACCTAAATCTATGTGTTATGCAATTAATTAATAATTTTAATGACTAAATGGGTAGTAAAAATTTAGGTGTCAATAGCTGCCCCTCTTTGAAAGTGAGCTCATAGAGGTTGCCTTCAAAGACAAATTGAGACCTAAATTTTTATCATGAACATGCATTGAATTTTTTTGATTTTTTGATTTTTTTGAGAAATGGACTCTAATGCAATAAAGAAAAGCCATGTAAATGCAATGAGTTGGTTAGGAACATAGATCTCGATGTGTCTATGCCCAATGAAATGCAAATGCAAAGAAGAACACGAACCTATTGTACTTGTCTAGGGATTTTGAAGAGTACTATTAGGTGTGAAACGATTCCTATGAGACCTGACAAAAATCTGGAACTCTCTTCAGATAATTGAAAGGCTCAAAGTCTTGAAGAATCTAGAACTCTCATCAGATTCAAAGCACCTGGCAATCACATCAAATACTTGAAATTTCAAAGATTTGATTCTTATGTCAGACATTTGAAAACATTTACTGAACATTTGGAAATCATATCAGATGTTTGGAAAGATAAACACTTGGAAGTTACATCAAGCGTTTAAAGGTTCAAATATCTGGAACTCACACTAGACATTTGAAAACATTTTATAAATGGGTACTTGGAATTCTCATCAAGTACAAAGATGACTGAACAAACTCAGGGATTCAAAGGCACATCTTTTGGTCTTTGAGGAAAAATTCAATGAAGGTCCATGCATGATAGCTTTATCAAGCTTCCATCGGAAAAATTATCATCAGGACGATTTTCACTTAAAGCGTGAATCTCTTGAACATGCTGAATGAGATACTTTTGGTGTGAAAAGGCTTTTCACTCGCTCTCATTTGGGAGGGGTTAATTGTCCCGACCATTGATGTGGGAATACATCACTCAATCTTATCATCATTTTGTTGACAAGAGTTCAAATTTTCTTGCAAGCAGTATGACCTTACCAATTTTTTTGATTTTTTTTAAATGAATTTCATTTAAAATGCAATTTACATGATGCATGGAAATGTCAATGCAAATGCGTGATGCAAAAGGAAAGAACGTACTTAAATTTACTTATCAATTAGTGCGGTAGAGCATGTTGAGGTACATGATAAATCTTCCCTTACTAAGAAGAACATTCACATGCTCAACAAAGAATTAAGACATCCAGATCCAAACTGAGATGTCAAAAGGAATCTACCTGGAATAACTTACCTTCAATGAAGGTGTAGTAATTCGAGATAGTTGGTGTTACATGTCCAGGACCCGTACCATTCTACGGTCGCCTGGAATAGTAACATGACTTTACAAAGAGACTGCTTTCTTAGGAGTGTACCATTCTACGATCGCCCAGTATAGCATTGTTTGGTTGTGTCTAGGACCTGTACCATTCTACGGTCGCCTAAACGAAAAAAG
This sequence comes from Eucalyptus erythrocorys, assembly GCA_014182555.1. NCBI lineage: Eukaryota > Viridiplantae > Streptophyta > Magnoliopsida > Myrtales > Myrtaceae > Eucalyptus > Eucalyptus erythrocorys. Next base: position 23,816,665 of record CM024603.1, read on the forward strand.
ATTTTCCAGGACCCGTACCATTCTACGATCGCCTGAAATGGTGTCTAGGATCTGTACCATTCTACGATTGCCTGAATAGGGAAATAAGTGATGTCTAGGACCCGTACCATTCTACGGTCGCCTAAATGGGGAGATAAATATTGTCTAGGACCCGTACCATTCTACAGTCGCCTAGCCTTGCAACAGAGATCAGCTGACTAGGACCCGAACCATTCTTCAGTCGCCTTAATCAAACTGAATCTGGAGAAAAATCTTTGGAGGACAACTCAATCGAGTGTCGGTATACTCAAAAGGGAATACTTGTGCAATGACAAGTATTTAAAGTATGGATAGAGATATACTTACCTGGTAACATCTCTGATCTTTGGGGATATGTCTCCTGCAAAACATGGTCGTAGGAGAGGTAACATGCATTCACCGACATGCATTAATTCAAGTGAGGTTCATGCGTGATGAATTCCATCATTCTTGCATTACATATTTCCCATCGGGAATAATTCCAATATGAATATATGAGTGTCATGGATGTGCCAAATGAGAAATTCCTCAGTCTGAAAGGGCTTTTCACTCATCCTCATCCAAAATGGCCATTTCATCCTGACCTTTGATGCAGGATTTTTAATAGTCACTCTATCTCACTGTCATCATGCCAAACAAGGGTTTGGGCAATCTCACAAATTGTATGACCTTACCAATCTGAGAGATCTTTAACAAGGACTACAATGTGGGCTTGGTGAATGGCTTAACAAAGGGGACTCTTTGAGTCGAGGCTATTGAAAAAATGACATTTCGCAATTGTCTTGGGGTTTACAAATCAAGAATCATACGAAATGAAGCAGGAACTATCTTACTCACATTTCTTCAAACGATGCTTTCACACATATAAACTTTTACGTTAATTCAAGTGCCATAATCTGAAGAGACTTTGCAAGGGATGTAACGTAGGCTTGGTTCATGGGTTGAGAAACGAAAGGATCGTTAAGCTCAAAAAGTGTTTAGGGAGTCAAAGTTGGTGATCATCTTAACACTTCCACCAATTTTCTTCTTCTCCATCATCGAGAATTTTTCATATCACAACTCTATTGATTGCAACATCTCAGTATTTGAGTATTTTTTAGTACCACATTATTGAGGGGTACGACTTCAACCAATGTTTGATTTTTGTTTTTTTGGTGGGCATCGGCCTTACTTTTACTAGGCACTCTGCTTTTTTCATGCCCCCTTTTTGCACTCATTTTCTTTGGACTCACACAGCCTTCATTTTTCATCAGCATTGTAAACCATGCTTCTTGAATGATTTTTTGTCTTGCCCCAGTGTGGGGAATGATCACCAACTAGGTTTAATGTGAAATGAATTCATAAGCTCAAATGGGCTAAGCAATGGATAAAAGTGTGTAGGATAGAGAAAGAAATGCTCTTCGTCATCCTAAGGCACTTCAATTATCGTATAAGTTACACTGCAAAAGCAATATTCGAAGATTGATGCAAGTGTAAGTAAGAAAATTCCTATCATTTACTTCAAATTTGGTCCTAGTGTGAGATAATTCTTGACAGGGATAATTTAAAAAGCTCTTCATGTGTGTGGGCTCAAAAGGTTACACAATGGGTATATCTGTAGTGTTTTGGGTAGATGAAAAAATTGCCTTTCATCACCTCAGTTGATGTACCCTTTGCGAGATTGCCCTTTTCCTTATGGGCATGAAATTTCTCACACAACTCTGTGGAGATTAGTGTATGAAATAGTGTATGAGAATAAGGCCCTTGCCTTTAGTCATTCCGAAGTATCTCATTTGACACATTCAATTAATCTCACATAGCTCAACATGCAACAAATTTAAACAATTCAATTCACTGAGGCAATTTATTCATTCATAAAAATGCCTATAGTTCCAGAACATGACACAGCAAATTTCATCATGGATAATACTTTTAATCGCATCAGAATTTATTGGAGTGGGAAACTCACGACCATTCATTTATGCTAGGATGGCACCTCCAGAAAGTACCTTCCTTACCATATATGGGCTATAATTTGGAGCAAACTTGCCCCCAGAATCTTCTACCGGAGAATGATGGCCTTCTTTTACTTGCCCCAAATCTGTTTTTTTTTTTTCATTGCAAGCGCGCTCTAAGCCTGTTGATTGCAATTGAAGTTTATGATCATTGAATCTTGATATGCTATATTCAGATTTCTCTTGTCATAACAAGTTAAAATTATGCTCTGAGACAAAAAGTAAATGAGTTAGACAAACAAACAGGGTTAATCTGCTACAAGTTTCGGGAAAAATTTTAGCAATGAAATGCCTTTATTTTCGAAAAAAAACTTTCGGAAGGAAGCATGAAAGTCCAATCCTCAGGATTTCTCTGTGGATGATATTTTTTCATGGTTGGATATCGTCATTGGACTGGTTTGGTATACCCCGTCATGCCCTCAAAATTGGAAATAAAATTTGTAATTTCATTGAATAAAATCAAATGAATTACATTATTGGAATTGAAATTGTGATTTCTAATCCCTAAAAAGAGAGTAAAGAAGAAATCAAAAACAACTCCTAGAAAGTGAAAACGATTCCTAAAAAGTAATAAGAAATCCTAGAAAGCGATGAAAATTCCCGCGCAGGGGAATGTGCAAAAGTAACATTACTCTTGCGGGCCTATGTCTTTTGAAGGTCCTTCGTCAGTAGCTCCTATGAATGCATCATCAAATAGGCTTATGATTCCTTCCAATGCATCATCAGGGTTCTCTGTCTCCAGGAGTGTCGGATCATCCATGCCACCCCATCCATCTGGGACTATGTTGCGAGGGTCATTGTAAAAGCTGACTTCACCAGATAGTCAAATTTACCACTTGGCTGCCCCAAGGTATCTATCACTGGTGTCGAATCATCCATGCCACCCCATCCATCTGGGACTATGTTGCGAGGGTCAGTGTAAAAGTTGGGAGGAGCTAAATACTTCACCAGATAGTTGAATTTGCCACTTGGCTGCCTCAGGGTGTCTATCACTTTTGCCTCATCTTGCATCCTTGTCGAAGGATGGGGGAATGTCTCATGCATGCTTAGGGGTGGTGACTCTTGCCTCCCTTGTCTTTGATTAGGTGTCGGATTCTGCCCTTCCTGTCTTCGTTCTACTATCTCGGGGAGAACAGGTGCAAGATTCAAATCTGATCAAAGGGATTGGATTTCAGTTGTCAGGAGTTGCATAGAGAGGAGCGATTGTTGAAGTTGGTCTTCCATACGATCACGCATTTTAGTATGGTCGGTCATTTTTGCCCTCGATCGTGTGATGATTGGGCGAACGTGGAGGATCAGTTGTCACCTAAGGAAAGTGATGATGTAAAAACCAATTATAAGATTGGAAAAATGGCCCATGACAATGGTCTAAACGCCTCATTTTATTCGAAATCTGAAATAAATTCCTAACAACGAACTAAGAATTGAAATTCATATCCCTAAACATTGCACTAAAAATTAAAAATACCGAATTCAAAATCCCTAAACATTGAACTAGGAAACCAAAACTATCATATTTTATATGCTTTCGGGAACCCAATGCCTTGTGAAACTTCTTATTTTCAACTTCAAGCATTTCCACTTTCCGCTTAAGATGCTCAATTTGTGCTCGTTGGGTGCGCTTCTTAGTCACATCAGGGACCACTGGACGCAGGGCGGCAAGAATTCGGTGTTGTTGGATGTAGAACGCCGAGGCATAGTGAATCTCTTCCTCGCCTTTCAGTCTCTTGGGCACCAAAATCTTCTCTGGTTGGCATTCATTCCACGCGGTAATGACCATCCAAATCTTGTTGAAGTAATCGTAATCCTTACGAGCAAAATGAACTTGGAACAATTCTGTTTTGACGAGCGGAGGAATTTCTTGAAGAGCTCTGTACTAACGGGCCACCCTATATGGGTAATAAGAAGTAGCACCAGAAAGGCCCAGCAACGGAATTGGCTCATCATACTCGTGAGAGAAGCGAGCGTCCTCGATGTGGAGCCACTTAGTATGCCATAAGAATGCCTTAGGATCGGGGTTTGTCAAAAAATTAATCCAACGGGCATACTGTTTACGTGGGGAAAAACGTTCTAGGACCGCAAATTTTTGTATGGGATGCCGAGAATCGTCTATCCTGAATTGTTTTATAAGATGCCCAAACCCTCTTAGGTGGGAGAAAAACCATATTTGCAAAAGTTTAGGGAGGGCACGCATTGTTCTTTCCTCATTTTGTTTGAAACGGGTTAATGACAAAAATGTTTCAGCTAAAATCATATTCACATAATTCAACCCTTCGTAAACCCGATTAACCACCCATGAAATTGCAGGATTAATGGCATTTTTTCAATAAGGAAAAACGATTAGCCCAAAAAATGCTAACATGAAAATCCTAGCTTTTGAAATCATTGGTTGGTTTTTTTTTTTTTTTTTTTTTTGATGCTGATGAAATCATTGGTTGGTTTGTAAAACACTCTTCCAAAAAAGACAATGGACATGCATAGCAATTGGCTTTGACAACCTTTCTTACCGCTTCAGCTTCTATTTTTAAAAATTGAGATAATTCAGAGATAGAATCTATACCGATAGGCGGCCTAACAAGTTCCTTTTCCAGAGGCATTCCAATGGCAATACTGTACTCTTCTAGTGTCGGAGTCAACTCAAACTTACCAAAGATAAATGTGGAAGTCTGTGGACACCAGAAGTGAGGGAGTGCCTGTATCACACCAGAATGGACGTTGATCTCTAACAGTGGAAGAAGTCGGGTGATTCTGGCTTTCACATATCTCTGGCCATCCTGATCCAACTGATCCAGCCATATTTTGAGCTCTTTTTTGGGAGTGGAAATGAATTGTACGTCAGTTTTCCCCGTCGCATATAAAATAAGACTGACGACTAAACCTAATTGTGATGGACCAACAAAATTATTAGTAAATAAGTTGCAGAGAATTTAGACAACTTACTTTCACCATAAAAGGGATGACAATCACATAGACACACACATGAAATGTGATGTTCGATTTCTATCTAGATGGCTTAACAAAGTGGAGCTAAGAGGATGATCTGACCGTTGCAGTCACGTGTCAGGTCCTCCTAACTCCGCCGGCTCAGTCGAATGAAATGCCCAATAATCACGCAGTCTTGCGGATATCGACAAGTACATTCGACACCATGAAAGAAATTTCGAGGAAGAGAAGGTCAACCTCCACATAGTAGTCTCGCTTTGGAAGAAGTACCCTTCTCAACACCATCCTAAAAATGCTATCGCAGCCCAGGTCCGACCGCAGGTTGTGTGTGTAATAGTGTAGTGCTACAACATGAACAACAGTTTAATTACAAACAACACTTCAATAGTTTAAACTCAAGCATTCATCCTTAACTCCAACCTGCAAGACAATGGTTAACAAAGACTACTCCCCTTATACCTCCCTTCTGCAATAATATTTAACACTCAAATTAGGAGTGTACCTGGTATCCTTGATGCCAATAAAAAACATTTTAAAAGAAAAAGAAAAATCGGCCTAAGTCCACTAAGTGTTTTAATACACTATTCCCCAGTGGAGTCGCCAAGCTGTCGTGATCTAAAAATTCCGGGTGCACCATCTAAAGTTTTAGGTTAATGGTCTGCTAAGCCTAGACTTAGCTTAGGCTCTCCCAAGCCTATACCAATTCGCGACTTAATGTTCAAATATTTAACATGCAAATGATTATTATTTAGGAGTCGCCACTAATCGATTTGTAGTAGGTTGATTAGACACCTAAGTAAAATAACGGGAGAATTATTTTACTCCTACGAACCAGAGACTGAGGGTACGGGGACTTGGTTACACTAGATTCCTCTAATGCCCTTTCGGTACCATTTCTTTTTTTAAGTTTTCAAAAAAAAGTTTTTGCAAGCAGCTTGGATTTATTTTAACTTAAACTAACTAAAATGCAAATGGTGATCGTACGGGTGTACAATCAATGAAATAACATTCAAATTAAAGCGATGAATAAATTACAAATTAACTTCAAAGCAACAAAAGCACTGCAATGCTAAATCAGAATTAACATTGACAGACCTAAATATGATTTTTCAATTAACACGCAATTTCATTTTTTGTTTTCACTTAATTAATGAAAATCATGCAATATGCAATGCATGTCACTAATTTAATATGAAATGATATGATGTGGCAGTATAGCCTAAGTTACATGACATGAGCAAAAGAAATGCAATAATTAAACATGCATTTTTAAATTAATCTAGTGATTTAACTCTAATGAAGAGTAATTTCTAATTAGATGGACCTAGCAATTATCACTAAATGACATGCACTTTCATGATCCTAATTCTATATGACATGGGTATTTTATTTTTCTAGCAAAAACATGCAATCTATCTAAGGGAAATTATCTAAACCCTTAATTAATAAACATGCAATTCTAATATGCAATGACGTGCAAAGAATTATCTTAATTCTACATGACGTACAACATGCAAGCTAATATGCATATTATATGTCATGCAACACTTAGGAAATGACCTAATCTACTGACGGGAAAGGGTTAATGTCATTGTGCTAATATGATATGCATTACCCTAAACATGATTTTTTTAATGACATGATATCTGACTTTTAATTAATATTGATTAAATCTAATCTTAATTTAACTTAATGTGCATGAATTTATTTTAATGACATGCAAGATGCAATTCATATGGCATAACTTGAACTATCACTATATGTATGCAATCTAATTTATATGATCCTAGGTATGCATGTGCTACATGATATGGGATGAATGACATGGTATTTCTATATGCATGTTCTTTTATGATTTTTAGCGATGATTCCTTTTTTTAATGCATATATGCAACCTATGATGATATGGAATGAGATGAATCATGAATTAACCTAGTGATTAACTAAGTAAATGGCTTTTTGTTTTCTTTTATTTTCACCTTTTAACTAAATAACCTAATTTTCTAATATGCAAATTCTAATTAAGTAAACCTATTACGCAAACAAATTAACATGCACTTTAATGTTCCTAAGAAACTAAATCTAAATTCTATTATGCAAGTTAATTAACATGTTCCTAATACTACCAATAAACAAATTCTAGTTAAAAAGACTTATTATGCAAATAAATTAAAATGCATTTAATGACCTAATTTTACTGGAAAATATATTCTAATTAAATAATCTTACTATGTAGACCAGTTAATATGTGCCTAATTTTTGTAAATTTTTTATCCTTTTTATTGAAAATTAAAATGAATAAAACCCTAATTTAACTATCTAAAATTGAATAATTTTCTAATTCATTTTAGGATTAATTTGACTTAAACCCTAATTTGTCTTAGAAAACTATTGCTAAAAATGAGGTAATTAAAATGAGCGAATACTATCTAAAACCCTACTTATGTATAAAAATTAGGTCTAACCCTAAACTAAAAAAATATCTAAAGATGCAATTCTAAAAATGTAATCTTAAAAATCTAATTTACTTAAACCTACATGTCTAATTCACTAAACCTATATGCTCATGTAGAGTTTAATTTTTTATTTTTATGATTTTATGAATTTATGATTTTTTATTCTTTCTGATTTTTACTTTTTCAAGGCTAAGTAATAAAAATCTAACAATCGACAAAATAAAGGATTAAAATAATCGAAAAAATAACTTGTTGTCTCACAGTCAAATTAACGATCATTATAACTCTAATTATCACGACAAAGAGTTCAAAATAATTAAAAATCTGATCCGAAGTCTTACCGATCAGATTAATAATTATAATGATTTAACAGTTAAAATTCTACTAAAAAGCCCGACAATTAATATAATTAGAAAAATGACCCGATGTCTCTCAGATCAAATTAATAATTACAATAATTCTGGACAAAATCCCTACAGATAATGCCTATAAAATTTACAAATATTAACATTCAATATTGCGATTTAAATAAATAAACTTAAAAATATAAACAAAATAAAGCAAAATAAAAACTACCTAATCAATTTTCCCTTTTTTCTTCTTTTGCTTTTACACACCGCATGTGCACAACCAAGGGCAGCTGTGATGGATCACCGGGGTTTGGGTTGCCGAGGTTTGAGCTCCGACGCAGGCACTCCGATGAGGGGCAGCAATGCGCAGAGAGGGACTCGACGATAGCGAGATCCGCGCTGGATGATCGTGGAGGAGGTTTGCTTGGCTGCGGCAGTGTCGGGATTAGCGGTTCAAATCCGCCGATGTCGCGAGGCTGAGGCGGAGATGGTGATGCGACTGATTTGGGGCTCTGGTGTCGCGGGTCAACGGCAGAGTCGAGGGGCGCAGCGCTCCGTGCGGTAGATCGGGCTCCGAGCGGGTGTGGGGATTGAGCGACGGCGGTGATGGCGCGGTGCGGTGTCCGGCGGGGAGGTGGTCTGCTGTGATCGTTGATGCAGGGCTTTGGGGTGTTGTGCGTCGCGTGGGGCTGGACCTGCATAAAAAGAAATTTCATCGTGGCTGGAGGCAAGTTGATGGTGGACTGGACCTGCTGGCGTTGCGGGGATTCTGGTTCAGATCTGGCGGAGGAGATCTGGGGCGCTGCAACATCGTCGGAATCGGGGGTTCTGGGTGGGCTAATTTGAGGTTACGACGGTCGTATCGAACTCGGCCAGAGCAGCGATGGCGTCGATACAGGGTCGTGGGCTTGCGTGGCGGATCAGGGCTTCAGACGATCGGGCTGAGACATGGCAGGTGGCTAACGAAAGTGGCGCCGAGGGGTGCGACTGAAGCAGTGCCGAAGGGCGTGACCGAAGCGGCGCCGAGGAGCATGAGCGTCGGCAGCAGTGCTACACGCTGGGGTCGTGGCGTGTAGGGGCGGCGACTGATGTGGACGGCTGGGCTGGCACGACGACCTTCGGGTTTGGTGGGTGGCCGCTCGGGATGCTGGCGGAGCGGCGGTGGTGGTGCGGCTAAGTCGCGAGCTAGCGCCGACAAAGGCCGACAAAGGGCGCGGTCGGGTCGTGGGCTGGCACGGTCGGAGGTCGGCGGTGGCACGGCCGGGTCGCGGGTTGGCGCGGTCGAGGGCTTCCCCGCGAGGAAGACGACACTGTAGCCTATTTTCTTTCTTTTTTTATTTTTTCTACTCTCACGTTGCTTTCACTCTGACTCTCTCTCACGTCACTCTACAGAAACAAAAGCTGCCATTGACTTTTTTCTTCTCTCCCCTTAAGAAACCGAAGCTCCTATTTCCTCTTCACTTTTCTTATTTCTCTCTTCTATGTTTTTTTCTTTCCCCCTTTTCGAAAGAAGCCCCCCTAAAGCGCGAGCACTCTTTTCCCCTTTGTGGATTTTGACTTCGAAAAAAACCAAAGAAAAAACTTCCACAAGCTCGAAGCTGTACGCATCATTTTATAGGCAAAACAATACGTGATCTTTTTTGTTAATATTTTCATCTCACGAATATTGCTTATAACCTCTTGATCACAAAAATCCTTATCTCATGAATATTCTCCCTCAATTTCACAATCTATTGATAAGGATAAGATTACAATGCGATTTTCTTAATTTCCAAAAATCATTATAATATCGCATCAAATCTTAATTTTTTACAAGATAATTAATTAAATATAACGACGGGCTTGGGTTAATTTTTTCCTTTCGTGGGCCTAGCCCGGCTTGCCAAACTAGAGCTTAGAAATATTAATTTGAACCATTTCACCACCGGCCCAATAAAATATTAAAAAATTAAAATAAATGCACCTAAATCTATGTGTTATGCAATTAATTAATAATTTTAATGACTAAATGGGTAGTAAAAATTTAGGTGTCAACAGAGGGCAATACAGGAATAATAAAAAGGTTAGTATGGGCCAAATTGAAAGAAAAAAAGTTCATTAATTTTCAAAGCAACCTTTTGAAAATATTGCAAGTCCAAAGTAAGTTTCCACTTGCCCTTAGGCCGTGGGCTTCACTGATGTTTGCATTTTCTCAAAGAGTTCGAAAACTTTTTTACCAAATGCTCTAATTTTTATTGAAGAGACTTTATTTTTTTGGTGGATACTTGAGAGATTTTAGAGGTCCAAAATTCCTTGAGAAAGGTGAACTAAACACAATATTATCGTCTCTTCTTTGCTTCATCTTCGCTTCTCATCATATTAAACATGCTCCTTGATTTAACAATGTAAGAAATTCTTTATTATTCTCCATCATATTCGCAGTTAATCACAAAAAATGCCTATTTGAGGCAGATTTATTTGCTCTTAGAAGAAACGATAGAGACAAAAGGATTATTTCAATTGTATAACATTAGAGACACGATATTTGACACCAAATATATCAATTAAAAATAGATAATGATCTGCGACTAATCAATCCCTAAATACTTTCCGCAATTTTGGTATTAAAGATACCTAATTGTTTGTCACTAAAAGCTTTAGAGGCCAAAATTCCCCCCCAAATAGGGATTAGTTGAGTACTCTACCATTGAGTCTGCAACTTGAAAAAAAAAAAAAAAAGGATATGTAGATACAATCAGAATAAAATAGAAAAATTATGATTTAGGTTGAGCCAATCTAGTATCTACCCTAAAGACCAACGCAATCAGTCTCCAATTTTTGGGATTGGGAATTAACCCTATTGAGCCTAGAGCTGAAGATTGGACCAAACTGACCATATAAGTCTAATCTAGTTCTAGGGTCAATCTATGACTAGTCAACTATTTTATTTTTTTGATATTTTGTATTCCTTTAAAGGATAAACATACTTTTTCAATTACATATTCATCAATAATGAGATATTGGGTGACCAAATTATAGATATTGGTACATGTCAAGACTCAAATATAAATCTAAGATTGATAATAATAGAAATCTTCATTTGCGATGTTGAGGTGCATTTGTGAGGTAGGCCAAAAGAGGCAAGCAATTTCACCAGCTGAACTGCACTTGTGAGGTGAGCAATGCCAGCAAAGAGAGGTGAGTGGCGGCAAGTGAAGTGAGCAAAAAGGATATATATATATATATATATATATATATATATATCTAAGTCTTAGTTTCTAATTTACACAACAAAATAACATAAGAAAGAGTAGAGTCAAAGGTGCTAGGCTTTAGAGTAGACAAAAAGAATATAATATACCTATAATATATAAAATATATAAGGTCGATTCGAGTTAAACCAACCTTAAAGTCTTAAGACTGAAAACCAACTTGCACATTGCAAAGTCTAGGGGTCTCCAGACAAGGACCAGCCTAATCCCCTTAGGAACTAAATTCTCAAATGTGTTACAGTGATTTGATTTCCCAAACTCATCCATGAAATAATCATATCTATAATAGAATCATATAATTTGTACTACGTTCATTATAGTACTCAAATCGACTACTTAGCAACTGTACGGATACTAGTCGCTTGAGTACTTATAACTTCAACTTCCCAAATCACTAGGTCTCTTGAGCCCACACAAATTCATTTTCCTTACAAAAATGCAGATAAACTTTTGCTGTCAAATTATAATTACTTGATTTGGTACCTAATTCATAGAAGTTCCAATGTTAAATTAATCACTAGTGTTTAGATTTCAGAAGGCGTTAGGACAAAGAAATGCTGAATAGAGGAATATGAAGTCAAAGCTGGGGATTATAGAGAGTCAGAGGAAGAGGAAGAAAAAAGACGAGATCTGAAATGTGAATCAAAATATACATTTTCATGGATTCGGCGGTCTGCATGATTCTCCCGTGCCCACCTAAATTCAAAAGATCCGAAAAAATAAATGGCGGGCCTGAGAAATGGTTCGACATGCATAAACCCGATCCATTCCCAATTGTCCTATTGTGATCCAAGAATTAACACGATCTCATCAATTGAAAAAGAATGGGAAAGACTCGGATAACAGAGTTATATCCGCCCATCTTATTCGGGTCCACCAAGGTCGGTGATTTCCCGGGTCAAGAATCTCATGGGTCAGGCCCATCCTTTTAAATTTAAATCGCGAGGCATTTATTTATTGGTTGCATCAGAGTTTTTGGGCTTTTGCCCCTTCAAGAATCTCATGGGTCAGACAATTTAATGGCTGATTTATGCTGAGCTATAGAATTTGCGTCGAGTGCACGCAGTTAGGGATGGCCAAGTTTAGTTTTCTTGAAAAATTTCATTCTCTCCGCTGCAATCATATAGTATGACAATGGGTGGGTACTCCTGGACATTTCCTCGTTGTCCAATATCGTCCCTAATTATTATTATTATTTTTTAAAATTTAGCTTTTACACTTTTAGAATTTGGTTCGATGTCATCATTTTGTTAAATGGATTAACAAAAATTGTGGAGGCGGTAGTTCACGCCATAAATGGCATTGATACACTGAAGGACATTTACCCGAATAAGATGAACGACACCGGCGTCTTACATCAAGTTTGAGTTCAAAAAGAATATTTTCCTAATTTGAACAGATTTCATAATTGGAGTTGATCTCCTATTTGAGTAGTTACCTAGTTTGAGTAGGTTTTCTGTTTTTCATTCAACTCTTGTCCATATATAAAAAATGTCGTCTTTGTGAAGAATAATTAAAAGGCAATTTCTTTGTGAATTACATCGAAAGTGTTTTGAAATTGTGAAAATCTTGCATTAAGATTTTGCATAATTCATTTTTGAGATTGATAAATTAAATAGTGAGAAATTGTGAGGGCTAAATACCATATAAGTTTTTGGGAGCGACACCTTAGAACGTCACCACGGCATGTGTCATTTCCGTTTATACTCATAGTAATAATTACACATGTGGAAGCACATTACACTTTTTACAATATCCCTTACCAGAAATTCACATGAGTTTAATAATATATATGTCTTCAACATTATACAAACATTGGTAGTTATTATCACAACAAAATACATAATTTTGGGAAAGGTTAGGATCACCTAACACCATTACTCTCATAATAAATCGAAGTGAGTCTAAACATTAATCAAGCCACCATCCAACTCAAGGATTGATGGCCTCCAACATCATCTCGTCCCCTTCATTGCCATGTCTAAGGAGATCATCCCACAAATTTGAAAAATAAGATATAAGCTAAAACCCAATAAATGAAATCTCTAAATCTAAGGTGGGAGATCGACTTACCACTCAACTTAGTATAACAAACAATGTGAATTCAAAGTAAACAAAAATAACCATGTATAACAAATGTATAAAAAAAATGCTTTATTGTTCCTCTCATGATATGCTAGTGGAAACCATTAACAACATTGCAAGTTCATTTACTTAAAAGCAATCAGATGACATTTTATTTCATAAGGAACTAGTATCACCTAGTAGCTCACCACTATACATAGGAATATATATAAAAGCAAGTTTATACTTGTCATGAAACTCACCAAACTGTGGCATCCCAAAATTTCATGGCAACCTCTGGACGCATTACGACCTATGAAAAGGTGATGGAAGTGTTATTGATTTATGTTATGGCCTTTAGACCAAAGAATTTTAATAGATTAATGCCGAGTATTTTAATGGAGAATTATTTGGGTAGAAATGCATCTTATGTTAATGGATGATCAAGGATTGGTGCTATAGGACAATTTGATAAAGAAGACTTTGTCCTTGACTATGCACTTTATAAATTTGATTTTTATGGATTAATGTCACAAAGCCTCTTGGCCATTTTATTATGCAATTAGGTATTTATTTAAATGAGGATTAAGATGTATTATAAAAAAATAAATAAATAAACTTGAGCCATTTAAGTTTGGACTTTAGGCCCAAGAGTGTTGGCCTAAAATGGGCCAAGAGGGACGGCCCATAGAGCCCATAGGGCTGTTGGCCCCATGGAAAGGAGGAAGGGGGAGCCGAATGGCCTCCTCCAAGTGTCTTCAACAAGGGAGACACTTGTCTCCTTCTTAGGGACAAGTGTCCCTCCATGTAAAAAGGGAAGCATGCAAGTATTTAAGCAACTGAAAAGAGAGGGGGAGGGTGTCGATGGAGAGAGAGAGAGAGAGAGAGAGAGAGAGAGAGAAAGGAAAAGAAGAAAAGGAAGAAGAGAAGAAGGGAAAGAGGAAGGGAGAAGCCGTGCGTCGCCCGTAGCCGCCGTGTTCCGCCGCCATTGTGCTCGCTGTAGCTCGATTTAGAGGCAAGTTAGATCCTTGATCTACTCTTGCATGTTGTGTTTGATGTGAGTGGTTGATGGATGATGAATCTTGGAGTTCTAGAATGTGCAAAACCGAAGTTACAAGGATGGTTCCTAAGCTAGTATATTGTTTTTCGAGTAAACGGGTTAACCCGAAATGTTGCAAGAGCTTGCATGCGATGTTTGGCTTGGATTTTGGCTTCGACTCCTTCACAAAAGTTGTAGATAACATCTTAAAGTATAACATACTAAAATTTGAGGCAAAATGGATGAGTTTTGAGGGGTGAAATCCTCCCTCTATGAAAACGTTTAGATCTGGAACTGTTTGTTGACCTCTTAGTGATTTCAGGTGTTGCATGTAACTTTTCATTGAGAATTTAACTTCGACGCCTTCATGAAAGTTGTAGAGGAAATCTTAAAGATAAACATACTCAAATTTGAGGTAAAACGAATAAGTATAGCCTAGTGAAACGAGTTTTCTCTTGAAGACGTTGGATCTGGACAAGTTCTGCTGAACTCCAGTGACTTCGGGGATAATAAGATGACTTTCCTCTGGAAATTTTACCTTGACTCCTTAATGAAAGTTGAAGTAGACACATTGAGGCAAAACATATCAAAAATTCAGAAGAAAAGAAAGAAGATAAGTAGGTAAAATCGTGATTTTTCCGAGACGGTTTAGCTTGGAAGTTTCGGTACTAGGAACAGAGGCCTCCACCGTCTATAGTTAATGATCTAGGATGAATTTGGCCTTGATGTCTTCATGAAAAATCTACCTTAGGGTCTTGACTATCATGTGGTAAAATTCATAATTGTTGAAGGCCATTTGGGTATTTAATTTGGGATAATCCTAAAACCGCGCAATCTAGTATGTCCAAAAATTGTAAGTTGTAATGCATGGGCTGTATCTTTTTGTGTGAGGTTCCTTTGGGTATGTGCTTTTCATGAAATTTGTGCCTTTATGTCTTGACTATCATGTGGTAAAATTTCATAATTTTTTAAGGCCATTTGGGTATTTAATTTGGGATAATCCTAAAACTGTGCAATCTGGTGTGTCCGAAATTTGTAAACTGTGATGCATGAGCTATATCTTTTTGTGTGAAGATCTTTTGGGTATGTGTTCTTCATGAAATTCCTGTCTTTATGTCTTGACTATCACGTGTTCAAATCTCATAATTTTTTTAAAGTCATTTGGGTATTCAATTTATATATTTTCAAAAATTGTGCATGCTGGATTTTGTAAGTTTCAAAAACAATGATGTATGGACTATTTTAAGTTGTATGAACAAAATGGATTATGTTGTCTTAAGTGGTTGAATCATGCTGCACATGTGATGATATTTGGCATTTCATATAAGCATCAGATGCTAAAAATGATCTTGTTACCATCATATCATATGCCATGTTGAAATTGAGCTAATGATGTGAATGTGAATTATGATAAATGAGGATGCCGTTGGAGGTGTGAGCAGACGATGCCCCGGGAGTGTCGGGATGCCCGGCTAGGCAGTGTATGCCGGATGCTCGGTGGCCCAGTGGCGTAATTCCAGATGTCCTCGGGAGTTTCGAGATGCCCGGTGGTATACGGTACGTAATTCCATGGGGAAATGCCTGGTGGTATGTCAGTACGTAATTCCGGAAGCCCGGAGGGTGTGAGCCGGGGAATACCTCGTGATGCCAGTTGGGGTACGAGATGCCTGGCCAAGGGAGTGTAAGTGCCGGAAGCCCGGAGGTGTGTGCCGGGGGATGCCTCGTGATGCCAATTGGGGTGCGAGATGCCCGGAATGTGAGGGTGCCGGATGTCTAGAGGTGTGTGCCGAAGGTTTCTCGCAATGCCAAGTTGGGTGCGGGCAATAAGTGTGGAATGAAATTCCTGATCCTAGGAAGAGAAATGTGATGGCCCAATTAAAAGAATAAAAATTGAGAAATTGAATTTGAGTGCATGGATGTATATGCACCTATGGCATGATGGTATGAGCATGGATGCTTGACGATGAGTGCATGGATGTATATGCACCTATGGCATGATGGTATGTGCATGGATACTTGACGATGAGTGCATGATGGAGTATGCATATATGGCATGATGATGTATGCATGACTACAAGGTAAGTAATGTTTGGATGCATGAATGATATGTACTATACCATGATGTCTTGATTGTTTTGTATGATGCATGAGTAGCTATATGGATCTTTTACCCGCCGAGTGGTTGTACTCACCCCTTTTGGGAATTAACATTTCAGATTAGTAGATGGATTGAGTGGTTGGATATGACCGCGAGGAGGAGGATAGCAAAGGAGGAAACTTTTGGACGCTGACACTAGTCGATGGACCTGGCATTTTGAAGTATAGTCGAGTGTAGAAGACCTGGCATTTTGATGTACCGATTAAAGATGTCCATCTGCTTTATGTAAATAAAAGTATTCGGCTTTAACTTATAAAAGTTTTAGTTGGTGTGCATCGCTTTAATTTCAGGACGGAGAGTAGTTGGTTATGCTTCCGCTATACGAATTGCGCTGAGACCGTTTTTTTTTTAAAAGAAAAAAAAATGCCTAAGAACTACAGCTCATCTTTAACTTTGAAATAGAGATAGGTAACTGTGGCGACCTCAGTTGGTTGAAGGGTGCTACACAAACACCCACAAGTGAGTCCATACTTGTCACTTCTCATGTGGTAGCGCAAACACTCTTGAGGCATCCCAAACACACTTTCCTCTCATTCGGTGTGTAATTCAATTCATTCTTGCCCCTTCGCCAACTAGAAGCTTGTCAAGAGTTGCTCCTTGTCTAAGTCCTTTGACCTTGGCGACCATTTATCACCCTCATTGGATCGGGTCATTACAAGCCCAATAGCTTTCGGCTGATTAGTCACCAAACCATACACCTACTACAGAAGGTCCCACTTTGGCAGCCCTAGATTATCTACAATGGACATCATGAATATCAACAACTTAAACAACTGATAACGTGAACTTCAACAATGCAAAGAATTGATCATGTGACTAATTGACAACTAGTAATTCGGTAACTTAGTTAAATTACAAAAATATCACTTCTAGGTTGACCAAAAAAAAAAAAATTGTCATCACATCTTAGAGAAATAATCAAACACCTCTTAGGAAATCCATTAAACATCTCCTAGGCATGGAACAAGCTTAACAATCCAATTCAAATAAACACAATATATCATGTACCATTATTAAGACTTACCTACACATGACAACAAAAGCCAAACACAAATTAACAACCAACAACCAACCAAGTCAAAGATCTACTCAACTTAGCCACTAGAGTTTTCACTTACCACAAGTAAAGACTTAATCAACCAAAGCCTTAATCATCTTATAACTTTGAAAGATGGTATTTTTAAGCTTTAAAGATATGAGGATGAAATCTTTGTTTTCACTCAAAAGATTGAAAAATGAAACTAAAAGTGAAAGGTGATGGAAGATCTCTTTAGAAAAAAGTTGGAATTGTTTCTTGGAAACTTGAAGACATATATGAAGGTCTTTTTTAGGCCAAATGAATCTTACAAATCAAGGTTAAAAGTAATGATAACTTTGAGTTAAAATCATAAGATCTAAGAGTAGAAGGCCATGTGTTCCAATATAAATATTACAAATGGCCCTAAGCAGGTAGCTGATACACAAGTGGCTCATGAGATTAGCTAGAGAGATATTTTAGTTGAAATAAGAGAGGGCTTCTTCTTTTTGGCCAAGAAAAAAGGAATGAGTCATCAATGCATTAATGTACTATGTTGTTATGAATGATGTAATGCATGATATCATGGCTGGTCAAATTTTAATGTTTCAAACTAAAGAGTGTGTGAGTTAAAATACTTGGTGCGAAACACCTGGTGCAAAATGAAGAGAGGTGTTCAAGCAGAAAAGCTACAAGTGGTAAAATTATATGGCTTCATCTAATAATAAAGCCAATGGAGATGAACTAAGTAACGATGACCTTGAGGACATATGGCCACATTTAGTTGTTTGAACACATAACCAAGGTTAAAGGTTACAAAGACCTTGGGATAAAATGCAAGGTGTATAGAGGAGAATGGTTGTAACACCCCTATACTCCCCTTGAGGTCGCTACAGTCATCCTATAAATCCTTTGAATTCAACTTTGAGCTGTAAACCCTTAGGCTCTCCCTTTTTTTTTTCTTTTTAAAAAAAAAAATGAATGGTCCCAGCGCATTCGACTTTTTGCGGAAGCGAAAACATTCCCCCTTCAATTCTCCTTTTATAAAAATTTAAGATGGACAATGCACACACTAAAAGAAATCATAGAATAGTAAAACCGGACCTCTTTTATTTATATAACTATAAGATGGATTTTATCGGGGTAGGTACATACTAACAGAAAGCCAACTCATGCTGACATGGCCTAAACTCAAAAAAGAGTAAACACATCTACCCCTCAAAAAAACCCTCAAAAACTGGCTAAATCCATCTCTCGGTCCTGGTTTGTAAAAAATATCAGTCCTCGCCTCTCTCCCGGCTCCTCTCCCGGCCCTACCTCCTCCTCCCCGGTCCGCCGACGGTGGTGGTGGCAGCATACCTCTCATGACTCAATCTCGCTGCACAAAGACAGAGATGAACTCCTGAAATACAGGGCCATCCTCAAGCCCTACCTCAAACAGTACGATCACTCGAACACGGAAAAAGATCAACCCAGCGACGATCGGGCTGTCTATCTGAGTGATCCCCACCTTCACATCGGAAGGGATCCCGTAGAAGGTACCCCGAGAAACTGGAGCAAGCGGCATATCTAGTCTGAAAGTATTTCCCCAAAAAAGGGGTGAGTATATCAATTCAGCAAAGACATAATCTCTATGGCTACTCATACAACACACAAGACAGTCAAACAAGTCACATCATCACATAACAGTAACATTAAACAGCATCAACAGATAAAGTTATGCATATGCCAACCATTCAGCCATATACACTCAATCATTTATGCACTCTTTATCCAGTGCTCATGCTTGTACCATGTATATGAATCATCAGCACTCAGGCATACATCTCATCATATGCACATACATATATCATCCAATGTCATGCATACATTTCACCATGTGCACATATACCATTCAATGTCCATGCATACTAATTTTTCACCAGATGCACATCACATTTTCAATTTCCACAATATTAGTGAGCTTTTAATGCATTCCCAGTACACACCATCCGGGCTTCCGGCCCCCCACATTCCGGGCATCTCGCACCCTAACTGGCATCACGAGGAATTCATGGCACACGCCATCCGTGCTTTCGGCATTTACACTCCCTGGCCGGGCATCTCGCATCCCAACTGGTATTACGAGGAATTCACGGCACACACCATCCGTGCTTTCGGCATCCCCTACGCTCTGGGCATCTCAACTCGGAGGCCATCCAGATTTACGCACACAGGGCTACTGGGCATCCGGCATTTTCACTCCCTGGCCGGGCATCCCGATAACTCCCGGGGCATCATCGGCTCACACCATCCGATGGCCTTCTCACATGCATGGTTCATGGCACTCAACATGATACTCATCACTCATAACAAGATGCAAATGCCAACCATCTTCACTCACATAACATGAAATTCACATAAACAATTCCATCTAATAAATTTCCTATCCTTTCCTTATAAAGGCATAAAATTCAGCATGTGTAATCTCAGAAAAACAATTTAATTAAATACCAAATGGCTCTCAAAAATTATGAAACTCACACACATGATAGTCAAGACAATATAGCACACTTTTCATAAAGAAAGTATGTTCTGGATGTCAACATACAAAAAGATATTATTCAGCCATTGTAACACAATAAATTCCGAGCAATACAGCTTGCACAATCGCAGAAGAAAACTAAATTGACCGTCCAATTGGCCACTAAAAATCACCAAATTTCACCACAACATCATTGAGACATTAAGGCACAACTTTCATTAAGAAACTACATTCAAAAAATCCTCACATAAAAAGATATAAGCTCGGCAAAACAGATTAGAGTTTAGGGACTTACCAGTTTACACTGTTCTCGAATTTTATTTAATTTAATACTCAAACGTCACTCAAAAATTATGAGATTTCACTATGTTATAGCCAAGAGTCTAAAGAACATTTCTCATGAAGACAAAATCATCAAATTTGTCCTACATGATTTACTATAAAAATCACAAGCTTCTGTCTCAATTACCGAATCGTACAGGAACGACCATCAACGAAAATCTCATCAATTGAGCAACTTAACCACCTTATTTTCCCATGATTTTTGGATATGTTCTAGTTTAGCATATTTTCTTCAACTTTACTTTAGAGGTCGAAGCAAAATTCTCAAGAAAAAGTCACCTTATGACCCACACGACCTACTGACCTTCCACAGAAACAATCCAGAATTCATGTCCGTAAGAAATCAAGCATTTCCCTAGGTTATACCGGTTAGATTTGTCTAAAATTTTAATATGTTGTTCATTAGGATGTTCTTAACATTTCATATGAAGAATTCAAAGAGAAATATCCAACAGAGAACCACATGCAGCAACCCACGAGCAACAAAGGTCGACATACAAGTCGATTTTCACCCGGTTCCTTAGAAAATTGATTTCACCCCTCAAACCTTGTTCAATTTGCTTCAAATTTGATTATGTTGTAATTCAAGACCTACTCTACAACTTTCATTTAGAAACCAAAGCCAAATTCTAACCCTAATCTCATCTACAAACTCAAACAAGATTCGGGTACATGCAAATTCATTCGGGCAGAATTACATCCACAGCAAGAACAACCTCAAAACCTCCAATTCTATCCATCAAACCCAAAATTTTGACCAGCAATCAGCACAACAACAAGACCACAGCATGCATGAGCAATCAAGAGATCAATCTTGCCTTAGAATTGAGCTAAATCGTGAAGAAAACAGCAGCAAGTCCCTTGGCCAGCTCACGGACGGTGCTGCTTCTCCTTCTTCTTCCTTTCTTTTTTTGTGTTTTTCTCTCTCTCTCTCTCTCACTTACCCGTCGAAGACCCCTCTCAAATCACCGGCCACTCCTTTTATATGCCTCTCTAATTATAATTAGAAGAAATGATTAACTTACATGCAAATTGGACACTTGGCAAAACTTGAGGACACATGGACTCTCTCACTCTCTCTCTCGGCCACCCTTGGCTTGCGTGGGAAGCCTTGGCCGGCTCTCCTTGGGCTTGGCCGGTCCATCATGGGCTTGGCTTGGCCCAAGTCTTCAAGCCCAAAGTTCCTAAGTTTAATCCTCTAATTATTTAAATCTTAGTTAAGTAAATCATAAGTTTAAATAGCCTATAAGCTTAAGTCTAGCTTGAACTTTAAGTTTTCAACTTTGTACCTCACATAAACATAATCTTTTCCTTCAAATAAATGCCTCACCACCTTCGGCCATATCACATGACTACAAGGTCAATCAAGGGTTAGTTCGATTGTAGCTCATTAATCCTCATGGTCTCACGATTTCATCAATTTATTTTCCAATACACATCATGGTCATAAGTGAACATACAAAACTATAACTCATCAAATGTCCAGCCCTTGGCTCAATTGTGACTTATGAAGTCATTAACTAAAATCCATCAGCGTCTCTATCGATTAGCCACAGTCATCACCTCCTTGAAGATTGTTGAAATTCTTGGATGCCACAATGGTGCTTCAATATAAAAAATGCAAGTGGCCTTACAAGTGGTCTAATAAGAGTGGCCAAATGAGAGATATTTCGAGAGAAGGCTTCTTGGCCAAATAAAATGAGTGATTTATCTAGACATTAATTCGCTAATGTTGAAATAGATGGTGTAATGCATGACGTCATCACTAAACTAAGTTCAATTCACAAACTAGGGACATGTGACTTAAAACACTTGGTGTAGAAATAATGAGAGATGGTATAAATTAAAGATGGACCAATGGCTCATTTGTATGGCTTCCAAAGTAGATATTTTGTTAAATTATCAAAATATCTATTAAACTAGTATGTAAACAAGGAAATCAATATTCGTTCCAAATATTGATAAATCATAAAAATATTTCAAACTCACTTAAAATATTGGTGGAAAATAACGGATGTTAGGAAAATTTCAATTTAGTAAATTCAAAACTTGACTATGCAATTTGAGGACTACAACTAATATGGCGACCACCACTTAACATTGCTAACATACACGTCAATATCTATCACTAAACTTAAAGCATTGAATTCCGATGATTATGATAATAGAAAATCATCTTTCTCACCTTCTGCCCTTCATAAAATTAACAACTTTCAAGGTATCAAAATAAATAACACCTATTTTTATATCCTAAATATTATTTTGAAAATTTTGGATATTACATTTAAGGCTAAAAAACATTTAGAATAATTGAGTGATTGAAGTGTGGTTATAATTTCCATTCTTTCTCTTAATCTATAGTAGAAATCTATGTTGTTCTCCTTGTGAATGTAAGTCACACTTATCGAATTATGTAAATTCGATGTCTGATTTATTTTATAATTCTGTTTAATTTGTTAAACAACTTCCTTTTCACAACACTCTTCTTCTAGCCATTGCCACACTTAAGCATTGCCACCTTGGTCACCGGAATGAGATGTTGCCTGTCCCACCATTAGCATCGCATGTCTCACTCACTGTACAACTCCGATGTGAGGTCACACAACTCAAATCTTGATCTCACAACTCCAAATTGTAATTTGTAACTTCAGTGCGTAACTCCACCAAATGAACGAGAGAGAGAGAGAGAGAGAGAGAGAGAGAGAGAGAGAGAGAGTTGTGGGTGTTTTTTTTTTTTTTTTGTCAAAACAATGACGCTATTTATGTATCAAAATGATACTTGAGAGGTACATAAAAGGGTTTTAAGCCTGAGAAATCCCCAATAATTACGGAACAAAGTGACACCCAAAAAACAAATAACAAAGCATAATTTGTAGCTAAAAGTACACTCTCACCCCTAAAGAACAGACACTGAAAACGATCGGCAACCAATTACTAGATGTGGTGATAAGCACATGCAGAGATCTTTCACTCCATTTGTAATATCTTTTGGTTCACATTTAGGCTCAACGTCCTCATCGCCAATGCCCTACAGAGACATCCATATCCAGAGTGAACACAGATCTAATACCCATGAGGAGTTCCTAAATCTATATTTAGATTTAGTTTGAGAGAGTAAAATCCCTAATACTTAACCTAAATTTAAATAGGAAAAGGAGAGCGGCCTAATTTTAGAGAGATTGTGGGGTCATGTTACAAATCCTCCTTGATGGCAATCAACTAGACAAATGGCTTAACTAGTTTCCATGTTCACTCAAAATCAGTTGCAGAAATCTATTTAAACACATAAACTCCCAGAATAGATCGGGAGACAAAAGAAACACATAGAGCTTTGAAAAAGGGAAGAGGGTGACATGGAGGGAGAGGGGGGAAGGAGGGAGGGAGAAAGGTCCTTCTTTCTTCTTCAGGGAGAGCACTGTACAGAGTTGGTAGCTTCAAGGGAAAAGAGAAGAAACCCTAACCTTGAGCTGGACACTTGGAGTTGACATTGGTGACGATCATGTTGATGCATGACAAGACAATTGTAGTGATGATGGCGGGGATAGTGGCCTGTAGCAATGAAGTTGCCAACCACAGCAATGTTGTAGATAGAAGAAAAAGAAGAAGAGGAGAAAAAATTGGAGAAACAAAGAAATATGATTTTTGAAAAAAATCATCTTCACTTTAGTTAGACCCCACACCATAAATAACGCGCAGTGGCGTGCCTAGGAAGCAAATATCCTCTTTATTGCATTCCATTGAATAGAGGGACCACGTTGAGTCAAATCCAAAAAAGTTCCACAAAGTATCTATTGCACGGCATTTATTTAGGAGGTTTCAACATTTATAGTCTTGTAATCTCTCTTTACCTATTAGTTTAAATTTTCAAAATAGTTAATTGTGATTTTACAAAATTTTACATGCCATCAAAATCATGTTATACCCCTATATATTACACATGTGCGGTTCTTGATTTGTCAATTCAACGTGTTATTTGTGATCTAATTTGCATGTGAGAGGAGGTGTCAATGTATTAATCCCACATCTCTTTTCTATAGGGCTTCGATCGGTCTTGCTTTCATGCAATCGGTCTCTATTTATTAGATTAAATTTATTGTTGGACTTTCTAATGAGCACATTAACTAAGGGTCAAGTTGTTTTGTGGAAAATGATAATTTGGAAAAAAATTTCACAAAATGAGTACTTGTATTGCTTAAAATAATTAGTTAATAAAAATATTTTATTATTAATAATAATTTATGTATAAATATTTTCATAATGATAAAAAAATTTTGTTCATAATTTTTGTAAGAGATATGAGTGATTAATTTCTGGAAAATACTTTTCAAAACATTTATTATCTACAAAACAAACACACTCTAAATTAAGAAAAAAAAGTTAAGGGATTATATTGAACAATCGGAAAAGGTTTAGGAACTAAACATATCGTTAGTCCTCTAAAAAGACATACAATTGTCAATTTAAAAAAAAATAGCAAATTTTCAGACATCAAAATGTATACATCAATTCGAACAATCTATACTAAGAAAAATTCAATTTCAACAGCTTATAAAATACAAAACTATATGCTCGGGTTGAACAATTAAACTTGACAACAGACAGCTATGCAAACTTTGGACTATACAGTAACATTTGTAACTGTATCTTGATATCAAAGTAAGATATTTCAAGTTTTTATCCCTCTGTAATCCTTTAATATCAAATCTACCTTTATATGAGGGGAAGTGTAAAGATATCAAATGTTTTCTATTAACTTAAACTTTTAGAAGGGCAGTTCTACACTCAACATTTTATCTCTATGTGACCAGCAATCATCTTGAAATAGCAGCTTGGTTTCAGCAAGTGAATTGGCGACTTCTATCTTCGCCTTCCAAAGCAGAAAGTGAACTGGGTTGACTTTGCAAAGACCTATTTCCAAGTGATTTGAGTTGCGGTTGTCAGGATCATATGTATTGTTCGCTTTTGTATGTTTTTATTTTTTCGGGGACCTCATTGAGTATTGATCTCAGTAAAGCTAAGATCAAGGTAAAAGATACCTAAAGTCATGAAGGGATTCAGGTGCGGCAACGGTGAATCATATTTCTGGCGGCTGGGGATAGAGGAAAAAGCCTTCTGTTTGGATAAGTTTCTGCCTCTCGAGATCTTCATGGGCCAATATTTTCTGGACCCCACTTTCACTTTCCAGCCAAAATCCCATGTCGTCTTCTTCTCACTCTCATCGGTTCACTCCATTTCTTGTCCCGTGTCCATCGCCACCGTGCCCAGTCGGAATCATGCGAGGCCGACAGCTACTAGAGCTGACTGAACTCCTTCCTTTTTTGGCTTTTTTTAATGAGGAAATTACCATGTAACTTGGTCCGATTTGAGCACAAAACTGGTCACCATCTTTTTGGGATTTTTTTAATGGGGACAGCCATGGCTATAGTTCTTTTTTTTTTTATGGGTCTGCCATGGCTATAGTTCAGTTTATATGCTTAATGGGTTATTGTCTGCACCGAGCAGGTAACCATCCGTGCCAAAAAAACATGTTTCGCCGTTTTCACCTCAGCTTAGGGCGAAATCTATACCTGCGATACAATATGACCATAACCATTTCTTTTTTGTCAAAGAAAGAACACAGCGACTGCCGCAGATCCTTGTTCTTTTGATGTGAATTTCATGAGAGGATCATGGACCCAATCCGTGGATTTTTCTGATGCGCGAGTCGATTTGAACGCCAGATTTGACTTGCCAGATTGCAGAGAAGTCGCAATTCGGATTGCGTGTTCCAAATTATGGGTCAACGGTGAAGTAACATGGTAAACCTGGTGATGGGCAGAAGTTAACTTGCTTCTCTACCACGTTGAATATACAAACTTACTATTCTAGGAAGACTTGCCTAAAATAAACTTCTCCAGAGATCTGAAGAACAGAAAAAGGTTATTTTCCTTTTTCATATTTTTGGGTAGCAGGGGTTAAAATAAAACAAACCTACCCTTTGAGCAGGAGATCATGAGGAACCGTTAAATTTTAATCTAATACAAGGAGGGGAAAAAAAATAAAAATAAAACATTGCAGAAAAAAATCCACAAATTGCAGAAGGGTTGTGGATTCAAAGCTATAGCCAAAATGCCTGAGAATTATGAGAGAAGGGATGCTGATATGAGCTTCCCTAAAGAAAACCATCATCACTCTCTTTCTCGATGAATCTGTTGCTCCTTGCCTTCTCTTGCTGATCCATGCCATGAAAGAAAGGACCTTGAGCCTGAGAGAGGTGGAGAGATAGATGAGGGAATTGATGAGGAACTTGGGGGGAGTAGTTTGCAAAATCTTTCGAGGCAGAGGAGCTCGTGTCGGTCACCAAATCGGGATCCACCACCGCCAACATGTGATCAAAAGTCTGCATTAAATTAAGTCGAGTATCAACAACTCCTTCGACATTTTTCTCCTTAATTACGATAAGCATCGTCTAAGATATGTCGCGCTCAAACCGCCTCAATTTCGCTGAAATCAAGAGCTGAACTCTTCTTTAGCATAGCGACAGATTTCTCGTTTGTATCATACTTTTCTATTTCATATTTATAATAAAGTAAAGCTTTTGAATTGGTCTGAGCCGACAGACATCTTAACCAAATCAGACTGACCCGGCCTTACGGAATACCTCTAATTATAGTTGGAATATCAGAGTAAATGCTATAATCTCAATAGGAAGAGCGGATGCTCCATGAGTGTAATGCAAACCTAACAGTATCCGTTCGAAGCAGTCGACGAAGGATCAAGAAACTCATCCACGTGCCACCCGGGCAGCGTCTCCATCAAGTACTCCGAGATGCTGCTCGTTGAGATCGAGCCGGCGTCGCTCGTGTGGTTCTCGTCTTGGTAAGCTCCCAAAGGCAAACTTCTCTCGGCTGTTGACACTGATGACGGCGGCCAATTCTGTCTCCCCGCCGAGGATCTAGAGCTCTTCATGTCTGTGCTCAATGCACTGGACGACGATGAGGCTTGGTTGGGGGGTGAAGAAGAGGAGAGCTTAACCCCGGTTAGAAGAAACCTGTTGTGCTTTTGGGTGTGCTCGTTGGATCTGTGAATGGGAACATCGCATTCTCTGCACAGGATTGCTCTGTCTTCTTGGCAAAACAGCAACGCTCGCCTCTCCTGAAACAAGAGAATAAAATTACTGAAAATGATGGAAGAACTACCACTGCATTCGTGTTTTCAACATAAAGGAAGTGTCTAAATTTCGCAACAGCTGCTTCTATGGAGTGCATCAGACACCTCGCCAATTTCTGGAGAAAAATGAAACGTACCCAACCTTCTGAAACTCACCCCGTATCATTTTAGTGCAAAAATGGGACAAATTTCATCTTGTCCGGGACAAATCCCGAAACGGGCCATTCAAATTGATCTATTATTGTCGAAAACCGAAAAAAAAAGGGACCGAGAAATTGTTCATGGTGTTTACCTGACAGATGTCGCAGAGAGGGGACTCTTTGAAGGGTGGATGAAAGAGAGAGTAACGCGTGTGTTTATTGGCGAGCTTGTTGGCATGGTGGACTCGGCGATCACAGTCGTCACAGAGCGCGGCTTCGTCTGCAGCGCAAAAGATAGTGGCTTCTCCTTTGTCGCAAACGTCACATTGGATCTTCATTCTCTTGAATCCTAGTTTTTGCACTCCCTCTCCCTCTCTCCCTCTCTCTCTCTCTCTCTCTGTATACTTTTTCCTCAAAAAAGTGTCCTTGACTCACTCGCAGATATAAAGCCCTATTGAATTGGGAAACAGAGGAAGAGACAAAATGTTATGGGCTTCGGGGCTTCGGGGCTACGGCTGAACAGCTCAGATAAGGGGTCACTTTTCTTGGAAGAAGTCTCTGGAACTGGACGATAAAACTCTCTCTCTCTCTCTCTCTCCCCTTCTTGTTCTGCTTGAGTTAAGATGAGGTAGCAAGTTGGGTAAGAGAATATCGTTTCTCTCTTTTTGTACCCTTTTCCAAGCTGAAAAGGTCTAAGTTCTCGAGGGGCTTTCAGAGGTTGGAAAAAGAAAAAGCCATCACTCTCATGCTGAGTAAGAGATTGACAAAGCATGAGAAGAATTTATCTGTACATTTACTGGTCCGCCCTAACTACTATATTAGATGGAGAGAGAGAGAGAGAGAGAGAGAGAGAGAGGGGGTGGGCCGGCTCATGGCAGACCAGAGCTGGCTCTTTCAATACCCATGAACAAGTTGACAACGTTAGTGGCATGGGCAATTTCTCTATATTCTTTATGCCTGTTTATTCCTTATTACCAAAGGCTACATGATCATACCCTCTTAAGAAGTGTCTTCAGGAAAAGAAAAAAATCTAGACAGTAAAACTTTTAATTTTCAAAGTGACTATATTTTTGTGATGCGTGTAATCGATGCCTTTACGTGAAAATACTTCAAATTTGCTTGAATTGACTTTTATTTTGTTGTTTCTTTTAATTTCTGTGATTAGCACATTTTAATTTTCCTTTTTAAATTCTAAACTCCTGAATTTTTCATAATATCCAAATATTGACATGTAAATTCACATATAATATTTTAAATTTTAATAGGGAAATCTAATTATATATTTTTACTTTTAATTAAATGAAAACAAAAAAGCTTTTCTCCGACGATCCCTTGAAAACATTCGTTAACATGACATAGCTTATTCTCAATATAATATATAGCTATCATCAGTTCATTCATTTAGATCTGTATTAAATATAAGACAAGTTTAAAGAAAGTTTTCAACTTTAAACTTTGTCTAAGATGCTTATATCAAGGAAAAGTACAAGTAGTTATGGAGCCTCGGTTCACTCATTTATATGAAAGTGTTGAATGTACTCGTCTTAAATTTTAAATTAATTTTTTTTTTTGGTAACCCAGGGAACCCCGCACGATCGACAGTCGGAGAGTAAATCCTGGAGTGACACTAGCGAAGGACCCACCACCCCGACGTCACACTTAAGAATCCCTAGAGACCGTGAGGCGATTTGAATTCCTCCCCTTGCGTTAGGGGGAGAGAGCTCAAACCATCGCGGGCACCGCAGGCGGTGGTGAATTTTAAATTAACTTTTGTTATTATCACATGTAGGAAATAACATTGCATCATATATAAAACATAAATTATAAAAAATGTTTTGTGATGGACTTGGATAAAAAAAATACTCAATAATGTTAGTGAAACAATGGTGTTAAATGCCTTCACTGTGGCCGATGAGGACATTGGGTAAGCGTGGCTGGCCCTTAGATCCCTCCCCCCGGGCCAAAAAAAAAAAAATAAAGAGAAGAAAGAAAAAAGTCATAAAAAATTATAAAAATCAAAATATTATTAAAAATATCTACATTAATATCGGTTGCACCACGTCAAATGACTAGTATCCAAATTAGCAATTTCCTGAAAAAATTGTACGAATAGACTCAATTGGCACAAACACGAAATTATTAGGATTAAATTAGTCCAATTAAAATATTTGAAATTGAATTGTACTAATACGATAGATTTAGGACTTTTCAACATTTTCACTCTCCTTGAGGGGAGGACTCTAATGAGTTAATTTCACTCGACGTTGAGGTCCCAACCATAGGGCAAGCCAGTTTAGGGGCAAAGTTAGGGAATAAGGGAAAAAGTCATCCAATGAAGGTCTAATTTCTTTCTATTCAAAGAAAAGAACATTGCTCTCTACTTTTACTTGTTGAGATTCTCATCTACCCTCAACAAGTAAAAGTAGAGAGCAATGTTCTTTTCTTTGAACCCTACCTTTGGGTGCCCTCCTAGTGCTATTTGAGGGCGTTAACTATTGACCTTCTTTAGTAGGGAAATTTCTAGGATAGATGGAGTTTACTGATACATATACCTAATCGATTTGAAGCATGAAACTCAATTTAACACATAACAAAACAAATGGCCTATATTGCATTAGGCACACTATAGCGACATGCACATATCAAATTTCCCGTTATTTAGGGTTTCTCAACTTCGTAAGCCCGACTTGCCCTCAATGGTTCTTAACCTCGTGGATGGGACTACGGATCTAATGGCTCACATGATGAATTCATGGAAAACTTAAAAAATATATTGGGTATACAAAAATCGATATGTGAAATTAAGGAGGAAAAGTACTAAAAAAATTCTAAACTAATTGCATTTGCGCCAATTTAGTCATAAATTTTTAAATTGTACCAATTGAATTATAAATTTTTGATGATTTACCAATATAATTCATTCAGCCAATTTTGATCTGAAATCACTAACATAAATGCCAACCGTTCTACGTTGCACGATCGACATTGACATGGAAAAATTTTACAAAATTTTAATTATTTTATTTTCCCTTTTTTTTTTCACTATGGCCAACAATGGTTGTGGCTCTCACTAGATTCATCAAGGGCAGTCCTCGCCTGGTTGTGGGAGTCGAGCCATTGCCAAATCCAGTGATGGTCATCAAATCTAGTGATGGCTTGGTGGCCCTTGCCTGCGGCTGGTGATGGCCTAGGCAAGGGTTGTGACCCTCACTCCACAATCAAAAATAGAATAAAATAAATGAAAAAATAATAAAAATTTAGAAAAAAATTACAAAATTGTAAAATTTGTTCATGTCAATAATCGAATGCTAGTATTCATGTCAGTGATTTTTGATTAAAATTGATTTAATGGACTATATTGGTGAATCGTCAAAAAGTTTAAGATTCAATTGATACAATTGAAATATTTAAGATTAAATTGGTAAGTGTAATAAAATCATGATTTTTTTGGTACATTTCCTAAAATTAAAGTGTCAAGTGATTTGGCTGACTCTATCGATGATGATAATGGTTTACTTGTTTAAATGTTCACCAATAATTGGAGCTCATGGCTGCTCTACACTTGTTTGCTTGAATGCTTCCATCTCACGTATAGCTTGTTTTATTGGCTAACGTACGCGTGTATAATAAGCAAATAGCAGACACGAGAATGGTATTTCCAATGACTTGGAAGAATGATGTCATGGCCATGATTGAGAAAATATAGGGGACGCTTATAAAAGATAAAATTGAATGGGGATACAACATATTGTTATATCGATTTGTGAGCTCTCAGCTTATAAATTTCTCCCATGCTTTGTATATTGAAACAAATAAACAGCAAATATGACATCGAGCATCCAACCCTGTTGGAGAAAAGTACCATGATTGGGGGATTAGATATATGTATATATTTCTAGGACTTACAACATAAATATACACATACACATATATTATGGAGGATGGGAATCATCTTATTTATTGCAAATTGACAAACTCAATTTACTCAGTTGACATGAACGATGGTGGATGATCCGAACCTCTTGTTTGAAGTCCACAATGATTAATTCGAGGTCATCGACCTTGGGTATATACAATTAAATAGGGGCTGATTTGCGAGTACTTCTTTATGTAATATGTTAGCTGAGATCGATAATGGTTTATTTGAGCTCGTCGATGTTAGATCTCTAAGAATAATGACTAATTTGGGGGTTCTTTAATTGGGATAGAGGGGCGAAATAGAAAGGGGAGGGGGAATGGGTGAGCGTCGTTGGTGTTAGCAGCGAATACTAAGATTAGTTAGGGTTTATGGTGGTTTGCACGACTAGCAAGGTCATGGATTTCAAGTCTATACAATTAAGTAGTAACCGGTTCAAGACTACTTCTCCATGTAATGTGTTGATCGACCAATGGATTTGTTATCTGAGGTCGATAATGGTTAATCCAAAGTCATTGATGTTAGATCCATGTAAATGGTGACCTAGATCTGACGATGGCACTCCCTTGTGTAGTCTAGGCAAGGCCTTTGTGCCTCGCAAGGGTTTTTAGTAATCCTCAGTGACACCCAAAAAGAGAATTAAAAAAATCAAAATATTAGTAAAAAATGTCGACGTCAACATTGATCATATCTCTTTATCGAAAAAAAAAAAAAACACTAATCATATCATATCATATAAGATGATCAGTACTCACATAAGTAATTTTTAACCAAAATTGATTGGATATATTCAATTAGTAAATAATGAAAATATTTTTAGAATTAAATTGACAAAAATAAAATATATTTAAGACTTTTTGGATAATTTTTCCTAAGAATGTCGTTGTTTGTAATTATTATTATCAATGGTCTTTAATGGAAAAAGGGTGAAAAGATGTGATTTGATAGATTGATTAGGGTTTTTGATGGTTTTCACAATATTTAGATGATGCGGGTTAATGGCAGCCTTCAAAATTACATCCATAATACGTGTAATTAATCAAAAAGGGGCAACTTGAAATATTTATTTTATCCCCTAAATGAAAATGATTCAAATCTCCATTCTTTATAGGGGTTTGTTAAGTGTTGGTGTAAAAAAAGAGCTTTTTAAGTGTTATAAATCTTCGACCAAAAAAAGAAAAATGTGTTATAAATCAAATGGATTGTATTTTGTTTCTTTTATATGGGGAAGTAAACCTATATTTTAATGAATAATGGCGTGCTTTCCTATCTGTCAATTTTTCCCAGAAATGACCAAAACAATAAATGCTCGAGTCATTGAGCTGAAACTGCCCAGTTGGAAAAAGGAGTGGCTTGGTCCCAGTTACTAAATAGCTTTGAAAGGCAATTATTTTTCCTGTTTTACCTTTTTCTCCCTAAGTTCGAGAAAAGCGGCCTAAAGTGACAGAAATATATAAAATTACATTATGTAATAATAAAGATCGGTGGAACGAGGAGTGCTATATAAGTTAAAACCCTAGGACTTAGAATGAAATTGACAAAATCTTAACTTACGAGGGGATATACATACCCAACTATAACACATTTTTTTATGCGATATAAGATATGATCGCTTAAACTTGTATAGGATATCTAGCGATTAGGGAGATGGCGTCCCATTGAGTTTATCTTGGAAATATATTACTTGAACATCTTGAAGGACAGTGTTTGATTCCACTCATATCAAAGGCTATGGGCATGCATTTTTTTTTTAATATAATATATAAAAGATTGGATCATGTAGCAAAGAACAAGGGTACAAGGTATTGAAATTGGAGTTTCAAATTGGAGCCCATTCTCCTTTCTTCTTTTGGCACTTCTAATACTTTAGCATGTGCAAAAAGGACAATTGAAATTGATGGGGTGCACTTCAATGAAAGGATTGGTCTCCCTAGCTAAAGCTTGTGCATGTTAGGCACAACTTTATGGCCTGAGGCATTAGTAAATCATTTAACCCTAGACACTTTAAAATAAAAGATTCATTCTAGAAAATAACTTGGTATTGAGATTTAGGATTTGTGTCTCTCTATAGGACAGTGGCAACTGTCGTTTTTTTTTTGTTTCTTATCACGCGAGTGCACACATGTTTCCCGTTACTCATTTGATTTCTAGGTTCTTCATTAGTACTGCCCGTTGAACGTCACTGCTTACCTTAGAGCCCTCGAAAAGATTAAGATGCCCAAACCCTAAAGCTAATCTTTCGTTCCTTTAGCATCACAATATTCTAGAGATCTTTTGCTCCTACTACTTGGAGGAGGAGCCAAGAAGCCTTTTGAGATGCTCGTTTCAGGCACCGGAATCTTATTGGTTCATAGGAGAGAAAATCGAGGTTTAACTCCGTTGAAAATGTCTTGCTAAGATTTTAGTACCCTCAGAATAGTAACTTGAAGTAGTTTACTATGTTCTAAAGTAGAAAAATTGCCAAATCCAATGAGAGAAAGTACATATCTCGCTCGAAAGCACCGCATAGTGAAAAGATCATTGAAGAATGGGGATGGGGATCCTCCTCCGAAATGAAGGTACACATCCTCTTGGACACGATGCGCACTCAAGTTGTGTAAAAGATTAAAAAAAGGATGTTACTTTGCACGATGGGCAATAGATCAATCGATAATATGACAAGCTTTTTTATTTTATGTATTGCTCATCTAATTTTAATATGATGTTTTAACATGGTAGCAGGCCATTGATATAAAGAAAGAACAAATTGCACCGATTGTCCTAATCCTTTGATCTAATGTGTAATCAAATCCTAAACGTTATGAATGTTGTTAAATTGAGTCATTGACAATTTTTATTGGGTGCAATTTAGTACTTCCAGTGACACAGTTCATGATTGAATTTCCTAATGTGACACATTGAAGTCTTGAATGACTTCTTTATATAATTTTTGCACACGCAGCTCTAATGTGTCACCACTCTAAAAAACTTGAAATTTTCTTTAAAAAAATTGAATAAAACTACAAAAAGAAAAATCAAAGTAGAGAAAGGAGTAATGTGTGCTTGAGCGTTTGCTAGGCGGCCCTCACTTAGATTTGGACAAGGGCTTTGCAAGCGTTGTAGCAGTGGCTCCCCCAAAAGCCCTAACCCCAATGGTCATTCACGCATACTTTATTTTTTGTTTCATTTTTTTTCTTTACTTATATATAATGTGGAACCTAAGTAGCATGGATACGGACACGGACATGAACACGCGACATGCAACACGACACGACACGATACGCCAACACGACATTTCTCATAAAAAAAGAATTCCAACACATTGGGACACATTGTATGTTAAATGAATATTTTTATATATACATGATAAATTATTATATTTAAAATAATTTATTCAAATTCATAAATACATAAATAATAAAAAAAAAAGAGCCTATAATGAATCTATACTAATAACATTAACAAATTTATTCATAAAAAATTGGAATGACATTTTTTTTACTTTAAAAAAGTTATCGATGAAATAAATAACTAATGAAAGATTAGAGTCAAAATAAATTTAAATTTTTCTACGATGATCAAAATTTATCATTATTTAATACCTAGTACTTTTATTTTTTGAAATAACCTTTTAACCCACCTATTTATTTATTTTTTGCCCTTACCATTTATTAATAAAGTTATTTAGCATTCAATATTTTTTTTTGGAGTTAAATGGGTCCCACCCACTTATTTCACCTTATGCTTTCTTCCCCCACCCCACCCACTGCCTGCGCCTGTACTTCCCAAAATTGAAGTCACGTTGCACGAGCCTTTTGTTTCTTCCCTAGAAGCCATCGTCTCCTCTCCCTGCTCTTCTTCCTAAAACTGAAAAAGCAACCTCAGCAAACAGCCCAAAAACCCTAGCAATTGCCTTCTCCTCTCCCTTGCTCGGTCTCTACGTCTTGATCTATGCTCCCTTTTGGGTGCCTAATCATAATCGCTCGCGGCTGCCTCGCCTCCGTTCCCCCTTTACCGTCGTAGCCTCGCGTCCAGCCCTTCAATGCGGCGTTGTGGTTCTCCATCTCGGTGTTGCAGTCGACGGTCGCAGCCTTCTCCATGATCTTGGTCTTTGCTCTTCCTCTACCCTCCCTCGCCATCGCTCGCAATGTCACCTCCGCTTCCTCACCCTTGCCTCTGCCCTCCATTACCTTCTTCCCTTCGCACTTGCAGACCTGCTCACAAACCTCCGGACACGCGCGTCGGAGCGTGTCGGAAAGAGTTGACCACTTGTTGGAAACCCCGACACGTGTTGACCACGTGTCCGAGCATGTTCGAGCATGTCCGACACATGTTGGGGTGTCAAACATGACACGGAGGCCCTTTGAATGTGTCCGTGCTTCATAGTGTGGAACCATGTCAATGCTACCTATGCTCACTAATATTAGAAGAATTTCAAGTTGGGCTCTAGCATGCCATGTAAAGCAAATTTGGCCGTGAGTTTACCGGGAGGGCTAAATTGCACCCATTAAAAGTTGTTTAGGATGTGCCTGCACAAATCAAACATTTAGGATTTGATTGCATATGGAGCCAACAGTTTAGAACTTTCGGTACAATTTTCCCTATAGAAATGAACAAGTTTCCAGAAAAGAGAAAATTCACTTTTCTTTTGCTAGTTTTTAACGTAGATGAAGCCGTGCTTCTTCTTCAGGCATTTGAAATCATGGATCCGATGTTATTTTACAGGAAATGAAGGAAAAACTATCTAGTAACAACTTCTCTTTATTTGGTTTGCCATATGAAGAGGTGGCAAAACCCAATCCCATCCGAAAACCTATTCCACGCAATTCGAGTTGACTAAGAAAAATCAACAATCCTTAACCGACTCGACATGTATCCAAGATTACCCAAATCTAAAGAACCCAAATCGTTCGACCACACAAACACGACCCGAATCATTATCAAAGAAGAGATTCCTAATTGAACCGCACACCACCCAAACCCAAGCAAACGAGAAATCATCCTATACACCGACATGAATGGTATGGAGTATGACCCAAAATCGAATTTAATCAGAGTGAAATTAACCTAATACATCAATGTGCCTTCTGCTAAAATCGAAACCGGATAAAACAGACGTGCATTTGACAGACTCGCATTTGAATTATCTGAGATCTGATAAAATTTGGGACTAGTAATGACTCGAGCAGAACCACAACTTGAAATGCGACTCGACCCAAAATTTGTAAACCGAGAATACACGCATATTAACCGAACCAAAAAGGATTCGACCACCTCTTTGCCCCTTATAATCATTTATAGAGAGATCGATTTTCAGGTGACTTTACGCTGTCAATCACGCCCTTTTACCATCTTCTTCTTGTGGTTGTCGTGGGGTGTTATTCGGCTCATGACCGTTTCGACATTGTGAGGAGTTCAAGCTGGGTGAGCCCCATGGAGTTGCTCTATAATGTTTCTTCGTAATTTCGTTTGACCTTTTATCAAACATGTTGTCGCGACCTAAATTTCGGGCAGGACCACCTAAAATTAGGTTAATGGATTACTAAGCTTAAACTCAGCTCGGACTCTCCCAAGCCCATACCAATTCGCGACTTAATTTCAAATATCTAGCATACAAAAAAAAAGTCGCCACTAATCAGTTTGAGGCAGACCGATTAGACACCTAAGTAAAATAACGAGAGAATTATTTTACTTCTATGAACCAGAGATTTTAGATACAGGAACTTGTTACGTTAAATTTCTCTAACGCCCTTTCGGTACCTTTCTTTTTTAATTTTGAAAAAATATTTTGCAGGCAGCTTGAATTGATTTTAATTCACATTCCTAACATGTGAGGTGATCATGCAGGTGCGCAGACCACCAATTTAGCACTCAAGAAAGCAAATAAAAAAAATGCAACACTTATCCCATAGCAACGAAAGCATCTGCATTGTTAAATTAGAATTCACATCAGCGTTCCTAGATTTGATTTCTAATTAACAAGCAATCACTCAATTTTTGGGTTCACTTTATTTAATGAAAATCATGCAGTGCATCTAATCGAACATGAAATGATATGGCATGGCAAAATGTCTTAAACTATATGAACGATAAAAAAACTAATCATTTTTTATGAACATGCAATGATTAACTATGCAATTTAAATTAACGAAAATGACCTAATTTTAATGACGGGCAATTTCTAATTCAATGAACTTAATAACAACTAAATGATATGCATTTGATATCTCTATTCTTAAAATGCAATCTATTCTAACAATTGAGTCTAATTTATGCAGAGACGGATTTTATTTTTTATTCATGAAATTCGAAATTTAAGGAAAAATGCAAAAATGATCTAACTAGATTAAGATTCTATCTAATTTAAACTAAGGATTAAGTCATATTAAATCCTAACTTAAACTAAATATTATCTTAATCTAAAATGCAATTTACCTAAAAAGATGACCTAAGCTTAAAATGGAACATGCAATTCTAACCTTATACACATAATGACTTTTTTTGTGTTTTTCTTTATGCAATTCGAATTAAAACTAACACGTGATTGAACATGCAACTCAAAAAAAAAAAAAAAAAAAAAAACTAACAGCTTGAATGAATGTACTTTTTTTTTTTATATTTTTCTAAATTTGAAATAAAATCCATATTCTAGATATGCAAGATAACCAAAAAAATATTCCAAAACAAACTAAATCCTAATTTAAATATTTTTTAGTGGTTTTCCAAAACAAGCAATTATCAACTAAACATTAAATCTAAACAATCAAGATACTCAACAAATAAAGGATTAAAATAATCAAAAATAACCTTGTTGTCTCACAGTCAAATTAGCGATTATTCTAACCCTAATTATCACGACAAAGATCTTCAAAATAACTAAAAATCTGATCCAAAGTCTTACGGATCAAATTAATAATTATATTGATTGCAATTAAAATCCTGCTAAAAAGCCCAACAATTAATATAATTAGAAAAATGACCCGATGTCTCTCGGGTCAAATTAATAATTAAGATAATTCCGGACTAAACCCCTATGGATAATGCCTACAAAACTCACAAATATTAATATTCAATATTGCAACTTAAATGAATAAACTTAAAAATATGGACAAAGTAAAGCAAAATAAAAATAAAAACTACCTAATCAATTTTCCTTTTTCTTTTTTTGGTTCTTTTTGTTTTCTTCACCCACAGCTGGTTGCTTCGGTGGGTCACCAGGGATGGGATCACCGACGTTCGGGATTTCGGCAAAGGGCGCTCCGGCGAGGGCACCAGGAGCGGAGTAGGGAACGTCGCGGGTCTGCTCGGGTACGAGGCGAAGCGGAGAACGAGAACAGGGGTGCTATGGGGGTTCGACGTCGCGGGACCTCGGTGCGGTGATGACGTCACGGGAGCTCAGCGCAGTGACCTACGGGCGTCGGGCGGTCACCGTGGATAGAGGCGTGCGGTGGTGGGCGCTGTGGATCGCAGGTGAGGCGCAGCCACTCGGCGTCGGAACTGGGTCGGAGGCGACCCGCGGGCACGCGGCGGTGCGGGGGAGTCGGATTGGCGGTAGTGCGGAAGCTGGATCGGCGATCGCGGATGCTCGGGGGCTCGGACGGAGGACTCCAGGTGCAGGCACCAAACTTCGACAATCGATCCTGGGTTGCGGGTCAGGGAGGCCGGAGCAGCTCTGGGTGGACCGGCGTTGCGAGTCTTTCTAGCTCGCTATCCAGGTCACTCGATCGGAGGCGGGGAGGAATAAACGCAGACCGGTGCTCGGCGAGAGGCAGACACTGGTCGTCGGCAGCAAACGAAAGGCGGAATCGCATCTACCGCTGGAGAACAAAACAGAGCCGGCGAGCGTGAGGGAGACGATGAACAGTAAACGTCCCCTCACCTCTGCCTTTTTACCTTTTTTCCCTTCTCTCTCTCTCTCACGTCGCTCTCCCTTTCTTTTTTCTTTTGACTTTTCTTAAACTTTTCCTCCCTCTCTCTCTGCAGAAGCAAAAACTTCTCTTGACTTTTCCCTTTTTTGTTTTCTTTTTCCCTCGAAGAGAAATCGCCCCCCTAAAGCACGAACCTTTCTCTTCTTTGTTCCGATTTTTCTCCTCTTTCGCTTTTCGATTTTTTCGACGAAAGAAGCCCTCTTTTTCCAAAGCCTTGCCTTCCCTATTTATAGAGCGAAAAGAAAACAAATCCCCAAAGATTTCATATGTCGACTCAGCAACCGAAGATAATCTAAAATTTTTTTGTTGAACATTTTCCAGATAATTCTCTCAACCATTAAAGATAAAGCTCCGTTATCCAACCTTAAAATCTTTTGAAATCTCCATCCACAACAAAATATTTTAGATTATTTTTTATCCTCCTTAATATTCCTAATGATTTTATCACCAAAAGACTAAAGATAAGATTGCAAATCTGATTTTTTAAAATCCCAAAAACCACCGTAATATCGCCTCAAATCTCAATTTCTCGTTAATTAATTAATAAAAAGAACAACGGGCTTGGGCTAATTTGCTCCTTCCATGGGCCTAGCCCAGCCTGCCAAACTAGAGCTTAGAAATATTAATTCGAACCTATCCACCACCGGCCCAACATAAATGCAAATTAAAAACTAAATGCACCTAACACTCTATGTTATGCAATTAGCCTATGATTTTTAATGCAATAAATAACTAAATGGGTAGTAAAAATTTAGGCGTCAACACGTGTTAAATGAAAGTACAAAACTGATATTGTACGACATGTTTTTATTATTGACTGATATAAAGACAATACTAACATTATTATCATATTACAATTGTAATTTTTCATTTATTTAACGACATATTACATTCTTGTTCATTGAAAACAATTGTAATTTTGTTAGAGGTTCTGAGTTCTTGTTTTTTTTTTTTTGGTCGATAAAATAGAAACTATATTCATGAAATAAAGTTTGTACAGCCCGCAGCAAGTGCATTAGCACATACAAGATCCAAGAGGTAAAAAAGGGGAAAAATTGGCCAGTTTGGTTTGACAAAGCCCGATTATGGGCTTTTGCAGCCCAATCGGCCACCACGTTTGCCTCGCGTCGATAGAAGCACAGAGAGAGGTTAGGGAAAGGGCAAGCAAAAAGACAGCTTCGGAGAACAGACTCCTCTCCTCCCATGGCGGCTGCCTCTGTCGATTTAGTGTCTCTACAAGGAGCAAATTGTCCGATTCAACCAGCACAGACGCGTGATTGAAGCCTTGACGGAGCAGCTGCCATAGAGTGAGCAAAAAGGCCTGGATCTCTGCCTACTGAGCCGAGGTTGCAGCTACGCCTTTGGAGAAACCATCAGTAAGTCTGCCTGGTGATCTCTACAAATGCAAGCTATGGTACCTTCCCTACTTCCTGGTTGAAAAGAACCATCAATATTTACCTTTAGGACCCCTAGATCTGGTGGCCGCCAAAGTGATCCCCTGTTTTGAAGCGATTTGTCCATGTAGGTTAATGAGAGAGCAGATACCCAAGCCACATGGGAGTGAGCAAGCGCTACCTCAGCCACCTGGGTCGGATCAAGAGAGGAACGTCTGAATATGAATCCATTCCGAGCATGCCAGATCTGCCAAAAGACATTGGTGATCATCGCTAGACCAGGTAAGAGATTCTATTATTCTGAGTTCTTGTTTGTGCGAATTGCAAATGATCATACTGAGAGATAACATTTGTTCCTAAAATAATGCCAATAATAACCCCCGCATGCGTCTAGCTCTTTGGCTATTGCAAGCAAAAGTGTTGCCCATCTGATCATTTGTGGTGGAATAATCGTCTAAAAAGTCATAAACCTATCATACAGTGGCCAATTTAGTCTTAAATATTTTGATTATGCCGATTTAGTCATAAAGTTTTTGACAATTTATCAATTTAATTCTAAACTTTTTGAAGATTTGCCAATTTAGTCATCAACCTATTATTTGGATAATTATCCATAAGGACTACATTGACAAATCGATAAAAAAGTTTAAATTAAATTGTTGAATCATCAAAAGTTTTAGAACAAAATTTACACAATTAAAAGGTCAACAAGTAAATTGGCGAATTGTCAAAAATCTTGGGACCAAATTGACACTATTGAAAGATATATAACTAAATTGGCAACCGGTCAATAAGTGTGACTTTTTGGATAATTTTTCCCATATGTGGTACACACACCTTTGCATCAGTCCCATTTTTCACATTTTAGGACACAATAATAAACCATGATACATTGCATCGCAAATTAGGTCTTGGTGCATGGAACACCATGATGGTATCTTAAAAAAACCACATTTGAGTTGAGGCACCTATGCATATAAAAGGGACCTAATTTGTAATATCATTGTGCTTGTTCTGAAATACCAATTTGTCGCATTTTAGAATATGTTCAGCAAATGTGCTATTTATAGTGCCTTGAAGCACTCTCACAAGATCATCCGAATCTATCGATGCTTGTTCATATCATTCGATTGTCATATATTAGTGGAATTTAGAGCAAATTACTTGAGAGAAAACAGAGTGAGACCCAAGTTTGTTTGAACGTCGATGAAATCGGCACCTCCCAACTAGAGGTTTGAACAAGGTAGGGAACTAGTGATTAGAACTTCACTAGAGAACGACTATGATCACT
Source organism: Eucalyptus erythrocorys (assembly GCA_014182555.1). NCBI lineage: Eukaryota > Viridiplantae > Streptophyta > Magnoliopsida > Myrtales > Myrtaceae > Eucalyptus > Eucalyptus erythrocorys. The sequence goes on from CM024603.1 coordinate 23,858,616, forward strand.
TCTTTAGTCGCTGCAAGCTGGGGTTGACCATTAGCTATTCAATTCAAGCTTCAGCTTGAAGGGTTTGGATTCGGGAAACAGGATTCCCAAAACGATCGTTTCGACACAAAAACGATCCCAAAAATGAGGAGAAACGCAGCGGAAGGAGATTTCAACACCCAATCACGAATCACCGATCAAAAGTGCATCACAGGGACGAACGCACCTTATTTCCACAGACTAAACACCCGGCGTTGCAATTCGAGGAGGGAAAGACGTTATTGTTCTTCAAGAGGGAGGAGAGAGCGTCGTACGTCCAAAGGAAAAAACAAAAAAAAACCGTAAAAGATAAAAACCCTATTTTCACTTTTCTTTTTTCCTTTTTATACCTCTCTCTTCCATGGGCCCTAAACCCATGGGCCGGGCCTCTAGGCCCATTAGGCCAAAATAGGCTCAATTTAAAGAAAAATCCAACATCTCCCACTCGCACATGGTGGTCCAAAACCAACATGGGCGGACAAGCCTTTACTCTAGCTCATCAAAGAAGAATCCACTAAATACATCTCCCACTCAACACGATGGGCCGAACGCAGTCCTTTTTTTTTTTTTTTTTTTTCTCATTGCAACATTCATACTGGTGAATAGTCCGTGCGACCAGCATACTTTGAGAGCTCGTTGCCATACATCTGTTAGGAATATATAGCAGCTCATAATGGACGTCACACTCTGAGTAGATTTAGTATGCAGTACCCTAGATCGATCGATCATATTTATATCTCTCTTGATCTCTTTTTAACAATGATATATATTGCATTCACAATTATGATTATCCCAAAGACAATCATAATTGGTCGACCGGTGAATACAAAACTACAATGTGATTCTCCAAAATCGATCTTCTTCTTTCCTTCAAACTCTCAATTTCGGTCCAGCTTGCTTTTCTAGAAATGTCCCATTAGATCGAATCAACTCATGACCATTGGCAACATCCTAAGATAGCAAACACTAAATAGAAATCTTGAGAATAAGTAAGAGTCATGAGGGGACTAAAAATGAGGAACTTATTTTCCTCAAGAGTCTCACACGGCATAAAAGTTGAGATCAAACTTTTGCCACTCTTATTGGTCGTCTCATGCATACGCAATGAAAAGCGTATTACGGTATTAACTCCTTTCCCATGGAGCGTATGTCTACACAATCAATACCGTACAGATGATAGTTCAGACATACCCAATGTCTAACTTGAGCTCACGTATCTACTCATCCACATAATTCATCAGAACTCACATCTGGCATCTTAGACAGATAAAGTAAAATATGTGGGGTATTTTACTTTCGGACATAGTACTTATCATGTCCTCATCTTAACACTTAGTTAAGGCGACATATATATTTTAAGCTTGAGCTCTCAATTATCACCTAGATAATAAGCTTAAAACCGTCTCATCTCTATTTATCATACAAGAAATAGAGGCGATTACCCGTGTGAGTGGGCTAATCTCTTATCCGTCCGACATACTTTCTCAACTCAATATAATGCACCGAGCATTAAGATGCATAAAGATCAAACAAAGATTCATAGGCATTAATGATGAAAAACACAATTTCATAAATGTGAATAACTCGGGAAATCAAAATATCCAAGTACATCGACTCTACGCAATCCTAGAGATTTCTCATGACCACAAAAAACACATCTCTAGGTGTTGGCTTTGTCATAGGATCTGCAACCATTCTATGCGTAAATATGTACTGTAAGTTCACATCTTTTCGTGCAACTATATCTTTGACAAAGTTATACTTGGTATCTATATGTTTGGTCTTGCCATGATACTTTGGATCTTTGGTGTACTCTATAGCTGCTTGGCTATCACAATTAATCAATAATGGATTTGCAGCTTTCTCAATAACACCTAAATGATCCAAAAATCTCTTAAGCCAAACTCGCTTCTTGTACTACTGCGATAATGCCACGAACTTAGCTTCCATCGTGGACAAGGCTATACACGTTTGTTTCTTGCCGCACCAACACATGGCGCCATTATTCGAAACAAAAACAAAAATAGAGGTAGATTTCCTTTCATGTAAATCTCCTCCTCAACTTGTGTCTAAATAGCCTTCGAGTCGCAGATCCTTTCCTTGATATCTCAGATATAATCAGCAGTTCCCTTTAGATGCCTCAGTATTCTCTTAACGGCTTTCCAATGTGCTTGATCTGGATTGGATTGGTATCTACTCACCATTCCAACTGCAAAGCATATGTCTGGTCTTGTACACAACATAGCGTACATCAAGCTCCCAACAGCACTAGCATAAGGAACATGCTTCATTTGTTCCTTCTCTTGTGGAGTCCTTGGACACAATCTATGGCTCAATCCTTCACCTTTTGCAATAGGAGTGTCTATGGGTTAACAATCTTGCATATGAAATCGTTCAAGAACTTTACTTATATATGTTTCTTGCGAAAGAGATAATGATCTCTTCGAACGATCTCTTGAAATCTTAACTCCAAGTATGTATGCAGCCTCACCCATATCTTTCATCTCAAATTTTGTAGATAACCAACTTTTGATGGTATTAACTAACTCCATATTACTTCCGGCAATTAATATATCATCAACATATAATGATATGATCACAAATTGATCTCTGGATCTTTTGATATATACACAATGATCCTCATCAATCATTGTAAAATTATATGCCATCATAGCATTATGAAAACGTATATACCACTGTCTTGACGATCGCTTAAGGCCATATATCGATTTCAAAAGTCGACATACCTTTCCTTCTTGGCCTTTCGTAATGAAACCAACAGGTTGTTCCATATATATTTCCTCATCTAAGTCTCCATTGAGAAAAGCAGTCTTTACATCCATTTGATGTAATTCAAGATCCATACTTGCCATTATTGCCAGAATAATGCGAATTGAGGTGAATCTAACAATAGGGGAAAAAGTTTCCTCATAATCAATTCATTCCTGTTGATTATACCCTTTCGCCACAAGGCGAGCTTTATATCTTTCTATCGAGCCATCAGCTTTACGCTTTATTTTGAGAACCCACTTGTTCCCAATAGCTTTGCGTCCCTTTGGAAGATCAACCAGTTCCCAAATATGGTTTGACTTCATTGACTCCATTTCCTCTCCCATTGCATCCATCCATTTTTCTTTACTAGGACAACTTAGAGCCTCATGTATATTTCTTGGCTCATCCTCATCTTGTGGGGCAATCATAAAAGTTTCCCCGTCAATGTCAAAACGTTGACGGGGAATACTTTTGCGACTTGTTCGCCGTATAGGAGATAGTACACTTAGCACATCATTTCCCATTATGCTCCCACTAGGATCGATAATGATGATGTCGTATCATCATGTGGTTGTAATTGAGAATTATTTGTATGCAATTCATCACTTCTCACATTACTCCCACTTGGGCGAACCCCACTAATATCATTATCTGGATCCATGGTTTCAAATAGGGAGTAATCTTCACCTATTTCGCCCTTCTTAGGAAACTCATCCTCTAAGAATGTGACATCCCGTGATTCAAATTCAGTTACGCTCCCACTTTCCCCGCTCACCTATGAACACATATCCTTTTGAGTGTTCAGAGTATCTTATGAAAATACTCTTCTTTCCTCTGGGACCCAATTTCCCAAATTTGTGAGAGGGCTCATGGGTATAGGCAGCACAACCCCATGGCTTAAGAAAACCCAAATCCGGCTTTCTACCTGTCCATAACTCATATGGAGTGGAAGTAACTGATTTGGAAGGCACTCGGTTAAGTATATAGGCAGCAATTAACAAGGCATCACTCCAAAAGGTGATGGGTAAATTAGCATGTGCCATCATAGACCTAACCATTTCCAGTAGGGTTCTGTTTCTTCTCTCTGCAACACCATTTTGTTGATGAGTATATGGAATAAACAACTGTCTTTCTATTCCTATTTCATCACATAATTTTCTGAACTCATCAGATAAATATTCTCGACCTCGATCGGATCTCAATGCTTTTATTTTCCTGTCTAATTGATTCTCTACCAAGGCCATAAACCTTTTGAAACAACTTAATGCTTCATATTTATGAGAAATCAAATAGACATATCCGAATCGAGTATAATCATCTATAAAAGTGATGAAATAAACAGCCCCATGCCTTCCTCTCACATTCATTGGACCACATATGTCAGAATGGATTAAATGCAGAGGAAATTCAGCTCTTTTACCTTTTCCAAATGGTTTCCTTGTTGTTTTCCCTGCTAGGCAATGCTTACATATGGGCAAATCGACTTTTTCAATATTGCCCAACAAGCCCTCTTTGGCTAGTCTATTCATACGTTGTTGGCCAATATGACCAAGTCTAGCATGCCACACATTCACATCATTGTCATATGAATTAGGAGATGTGATAAGGGAATAACAAACATTTGCATTAACATAGTCAATGTCTTAAACAATAAAACCATCTAGAAAATAGCCATGACCATAGAAATTTGTTTCCAAAAACAAATCCACACCTCTATTATGGAAGTTCATATCAAAAAGTAGTTTGACCAACACTGAAACAGACACTAAATTCCGACGAATCTCCGGAGCATACATTACATCATTTAGGATCAAAGTGCGTCCACCACGCATGTTCGGTTGGCGAGTGCCAATTCCTTTTACTTCAGCTCGGAGTCGTTTCCCACATAGATCCACTTAGTTCCGGTTGGTATTCGTCGGAATTCCACAAAGGATCCTCTATCCTTTGCTTCATGGTCTCATTGCTCCCGAATCTACAGTCCACAAAGGATTGGATTCAGCCAATAATACAGAACTTGACACATAAGCAAAGTTCTCAAATGTACAAGAGGTGTTTACCTTTTTCGGCTCACGACAGTTGCGAGCATAGTGACCTTTCTTGTCACAAATGTAACACCTTACCCTTGACTTTTTCTTCACTTGAGGACGTTTTCCTCTCTTGTGTTAGTTAACTCTTGGTTTCTTGCAAGGAGGACTTGATCCTTTGCATGACCACATATTGAACGAATCAATACGCTTGCGCTTAGAGCTCAAAGCCCTTTCTGAGCTTGAATCAGCTTTGCAAATATCTGCTTTCGGCTCAAATGCCGTTAGGTGGTCCTCCACTAGCTCAAGGTGGCTTACAGCATCCTCAAGATCTTCCATAACATGGTCAAGAGCTTCTAGTGCTTCGGGCTTTTCCAGACATATTGAATCTTCATATTCAATATTTCACAATTGTTGCCGTTCAAATCAGCAATTACTTTCTTACTTGCTAAAACCATTGATCCGAACACATCGGACATATGCACGAATAATTAATGCCTATCATTTATGCATCTACTTCGCATAGACCCATCATATTAATGAATAATTTTAAGTAAGGTTTCAGAATCAAAAGGTCACTATGTTTCCAATCATCCTCCAAAAATCCTGACTTAAAACTATCATTAATATAATTGTCTTATGCAAAATAAATTCTATGAAGTTACAAAAACTTCCATGAACTTCCCACATCAATTAGCAATAACGAAAGCATAAAATATCGACATTCAATAATATGATAACGCTTTCACATAATGCAGCATATCCATTACACTAAGTAATATATTTATACGAGGAAAAATGTCAACATGGAAAGAGATATATATATATACCCAAAACATCTCAAACTAATTTAAGAAATAAACAGAAAGGTCCCCGCTAATCTATCGAGTCAAAAAATCTAAGAAAATCAAGGCACATTTGCCAACCATGGAAAAACTTTTGGAGAGCTGTCATGCCGTCTCCAAGGCGCATTCATTTTGCGCCACGTAGCACTCATACTAAGGGTTGAAGTTTTGATTAGCTCAATCCTATAGTACTCTCTCACAAAAGCTTCTACCAGCCTCCTATAATCCGGGACCACGTTGACCTCCCATAGCCGATCTAACACCGCTTGCCACTTAGGTGGAAGAGTGTTCTTGAAGGTCGACACCTTCTCAAAATCCGGCATAAGATAACCATTCCGGATGATTTCTGTATCATCGATTGACCCCCGACTGACCACATGTGATACTAAATCACCGTTATGCCACCGATAATTAGCTAATTCTGTAATCAGCCTTTTCAGTCTAGCACGTTCTTCGTCCGTTCTCGGGAATGCAGGTATCCGTGCATAGCGCATCATAGTTCCTGCAACAAATGCAGAACTTTGAAAAAATGGATCACTTATAATCCATAATAAACATAAGGGAAAATACATAATTTTCCATGATTCATGCAACAAATGCAAAATAAAAATGGATTACTTATAACCCACATAGGCATAATTGAAAAAGAAACAAATTCCTTTTTTTTTTTTTTTTTTTTTTTGCGGTCAACGGTCAACGGTCAAGTCAACGGTCAGTCAACGGTCAACAGTCAACGAAGGTCAACGGTCAGTCAACGGTCAACGGTCAACGGAATGTCAACGGTCAACCGGTCGGACGGGTCGGGTCGACCGGTCGGTCCGGGTCGCCGGTCGCCGGTCGGGCCGGGCTGGACGGCCGGTCCGGCCGTCGGCCGGCCGCCGGCCGGGCCGGGGGCGGTCGGGCGAACCGCAAGCACGAGCCTGAGCCCAGCGTGTGCGGAGCAACCGCCGGCGACGTCACGGTGGCGTCATCCGGCGCGTGCCTTGCACACGCGGGCGTTGCCACGCGCGTGTGCGGAAGCTAGCAGTGCGTGCATTGCACGCGCTGCGGTTTCAACCGCACGCGCGTGCGGCGCACGCGCCAGGAACCGTCTTGGCGCGTGCATTGCACGAGCCAACGGAGCCGAACGCATCGGCTGCGCGTGGCGGCGCATCCGGCGGCTTCCGGCGACGTGCGACCACTCCAAATTCTCGTCTCGGCGAGTACTACAATCCCAAACAATCGGAATTACGAAACGATGTACGGAAAACCAAAAAAATATGGGAAACGAGAACCGCGTCGGGGTGAATTTCTCTTAATTTGATCATTAATCATGTTAAACAAAAACGGGCATGTAAAACTCGATTATAAACACAAATAAAGAAAGGGAAACATGATTGAGATGGCTCGATACCAATGAAGGGTTTGGATTCGGGAAACGGGATTCCCAAAACGATCGTTTCGACACAAAAACGATCCCAAAAATGAGGAGAAACGCGGCGGAAGGAGATTTCAACACCCAATCACGAATCACGATCAAAAGTGCATCACGGGGACGAACGCACCTTATTTCCACGAGACTAAACACCCGGCGTTGCAATTCGAGGAGGGAAAGACGTTCTTGTTCTTCAAGAGGGAGGAGAGAGCGTCGTACGTCCAAAGGAAAAAACAAAAAAAACCGTAAAAGATAAAAACCCTATTTTCACTTTTCTTTTTTCCTTTTTATACCTCTCTCTTCCATGGGCCCTAAACCCATGAGCCGGGCCTCTAGGCCCATTAGGCCAAAATAGGCTCAATTTAAAGAAAAATCCAACACAGCTAAACGACGTGCCGTGCAAGATGGGAGGCGCGCACCCACAATTCAGTGATGGCGACATAAGCTGAAATCAAATGGGAACGCAAGAAAAGGGAGAAGGGCGGATAGGGCCAACGCCAAGAAACGACAAATTATCACTTTTGTCAGACGTGGATTCGGAATATTTATATAGCGCGGAGATACGCAAGTTGTCCGCAATCGGAATGATGAGGAAGGAAAGGAAGCAAAAGGGAATCAAAATGGTCGTGTAGTTCCAAGGATTTTCTCACATGGCCTGCCTTCAAAAGTTGCAGTTGGTTGAAGAAACAATGGTTGAAAAAGCCAGGAGGGGGTCGTCTTGGCTGGCTTTAGGTGCGAATATTAAGCACTCCGCAAAAATCTGAGATTATGCTTCTGTATTACTTCAATGAAATGAGGTGACGAGGCCATGTGTAAAAAGCAAATGTCTGGACGGTAGGGGGCCGACTCATGAGGATGATTTTTCTCCTTTCCGTGGAGTTTCGATTACAATATGGTAAGCTATTTTGCAATGTTTGCTAATGGTCTTTGCAATCGATCTCATCAGGTACTTCACATGTGAGTTGGGATATTATGATTACAAAAGATCCTAATCCTTAACTTTCTTCAGCACATGTCATGAAAGACTCATTTAACTTGATGTACATCGAAAATCTACAATCAAGCCCCTCTCGCCTCTCTCTTCCCCTTGCCTTTTCTCTCGCCTTAATCCTATTCACCCCTGCTACCCATGCTCATGGTTATGCGAGATTGGTATAGAGATCACGGGGATGACGGCAGGCTGCCCAAGCATCGCTAATAGAGCTTGGCCATGGTTGTCAAATCAAGTTCATCAAGATTGATCTGCACGCGAGCTGGTGCTACGACCATCGCCAGCCTCAGATCCGAGGTTAACGATGGCCTTAAGGGCTATGGCTATCAAGTTGCAGACCTCTATCTCAAATCCAAAATCTGTGATAGAGCTCTACCACGATGATCATGGCCACCAAATCGAGGGCATCCGACCTCGCTGAGGTCTAGTCAAGCCCGTATCTTTGGAAAGAGGGAGGTGGGTGGGGGGTGGGTTTTTGGGGCGGGGGTAGTTTGAGATATAAATTTGGAATTTGAGAAATCTTGCGCGGACGAGATGCAACTTTAAATCTAATGTCAAAAGTGGTCATAATAATTTAGATTTTGAAATGTGAGAAGTGGATAGTTGATATAGGGAGTAAGATAGAGGATGATGTTTGTAATTTTCTCATTATTTTATTGGAAAATAATTCTGCCGCACCTCATTAGCCATATTATAATTACGTAAAACCTTCTCTTAAGTGATTAGTATTTATATCATCTTACATCGGCTTATTTCACAGGGAAATTATGACCTTGAATCTAATTGATGACTTCAATAACAAAAAGGAAGAACTAATAGCAGGTCTAAACCTTAATTCTAGAATCAACTCGTGAGTTTTGTTGAGGGGTAAATGTTGGACACTAAAACGTGTGTAATCCCACAATCTGCATAGCTAGAACAAGAACACATATAATAGAATAGAAAGATTAACACACATATTTTGGGGTAAAAGAACCCTTCAAGTGTCAAAAGTTGGCACAAAGGGACACTTAAGCGTCAAAATTTACGAAAATGACACTTAAATGCAACTTTTTTATGAAAAATGGGACACTTGAATGCTACATTTGACGAAGCCCGCTGGAAATCCTACGCGTCATTATTTTATTAATTTTCTCGCTTACATGGCTCGCTAGAAGGCTGACTTAGCAAAACACACACAAAAACGACGCCGTTTTTGTGTAATTTGAATTTTACTATAAAAATTAATTAAATTAAATTTAAAACAAAATAATAATAATTTATATATATTTAAAAGAAAATAAAAGGTGGAGGAGGATGACATCGACGGCCGGGGCTCAGCCCTCGCCGTCGTCACCGCCTCCCTATCATCGCCGGAAGGTGAGGGAGGGTCAGCTAGGGTCATTAAGCCTGGTTGGGGCCGGCGACCCCAGCCGACTGGTGACGAGGGCTTGCGAGCCCTTTTCGACCCTACCTCTTCCATTACCGGCCCTTCCCGACGACGACGACGAGGCGGCGAGGGCTCAGCCCTTAGCTGTCTCCCTCCCTTTCTTTTTTATTTTTTATTTTAATTTTTTAATATTTGTATTTGTATTTTTAAATGTTTTAAATCAATTTAGTTTTTAAATTAAATTGAATTAATATTTATATTATTTTTTTACCACTTTAGCACTAAAACGGCATCATTTTTGCATTGTCTAGCCACATCAGCATGCAAAACAACGTCATTTTAAACTTACTTCGTCGGAAAATTGCCACATCAGCATTTTCTCCGGATTTTGGTCGCATTAGCACTTAAGTGATATATTTTACTCTGATTTTGGCACTTAAATGTCACTTTCGTAACATTTGGCACTTAAGTGTTCCTTCATACCAACTTTTGGCACTCTAGGGGTCTGGGTGTCCATATTTTGGAATCCATCATTCTAGATACGAAAGCAGAAAAGCGATGATCCAAACGTAAATCTTTCTTATCTATTGTCCTCTATATTACTAGCTCAATGAGACAGCTTCTTCATCCTTTAGCGCTAGGTAAACACTTATTTGGAAAGATAATTGTGAGAAGTAGGACTAGAGGAGAGACTTCTAGAGGAGAGACTTGAGCACTTTTTATAGAATTTCCAATCAAGCCTTCTCGTTACGGACTAGGTTCAACTTGACCCACATTAATCGGCTTTATATTAGACTAATTAAGAAACCTTCCATCTCACCTTATATCAACCCCGTAAAACAGTAAATTACAATATCAATTAATGTAGTCCTTATTAAGAAAACTTTTACGTTCTCCCACTTAGGCTATATTAATTGAAATCGTACTGTATGTGCGCACCTTAATCAAGAGATACTTCTTAATAGTCAATCCCATCTCATAAAGTCTTAAATACCGAATCATAGTGGTAACTGCATATATACACACAGAGCCTTTCATTGTCATGAATGCTTTTAACTTTATTGATATGGATTCAATATTGTAATCTCGTAAATGAATACCATCTCTCATAGAGATACCCCATTTTTCAGTCATCATTCTCTTATCTTAAATGTCACAAAAACATGTGCCACTAGAAAATGTTTTTATGGTTTCAGTAAACCCACATATCTCTTATCTTTATAGTTAACATTTTTTTATGTGTAACAAGACATATACTCAAGGCTAATAATTGAATGCCCCTAGCCTTCACGCAAGGTTTATAGAATACCTTGAGAAGTTTATCAATATCCATTCAACATAATAACAATTCATTCATAAATATTTTATTGAATGTAAAAGTTGGTACATATGAAAATGTTACTAAATGTAACAAACATGGATGTAAACTTTATTAAAGAGAAAATAAAAATAGCTCCAACTAAATAGCACCATCTATGATACTCCTAAACCCATATTAATGACATGTTGCTCAAACACAGAAGAGCATAGGCTTTTAGTTAGTGAATTTGCAACCATATCATCTGTAAGAATATGATCTATTGCAACGTCATCATTCTGTATTGATTCTTTTATGGTAAAAAAACTTAACTTCCATGTGGTTAGACCCTTTGAGATTTCTGCTGTTATTAATAAACAACACCGTAGAGTTATTGTCACAATACAACTATATGGACCTGTTTACAAAATAAAAAACGATTAACTCTCTAATAAGGTTCTAGAGCCAAATAGCCTAAGTAGCAATTGAAAAGTATGTTATAAACTTCACTTGTATGGTTGTAAAAAATATAGATTTCTATTTATCGCTCTTCCATGATACTGCACCTCCTGCTAATATAAATATGTAACCTGTTGTTAACTTCATATCATCTTGATAACCAGCAAAATCTGCATCCAAATATCCTAGTAGCTGCAAGTCCGGAACATGTCTATAAATCAGCATATAGTCTCTTCTCCTCTTTAAGTACCTTAAAATCTTCTTGGTAACAATCTAGTGATCATGTCTAGAGGTGGCAAAATGGGCCTTAGACCCATATATGACCCATTTAAATTATAAATGGGTCATATACGAGTCACTTATTTTTTAAAGAAATTAATTAAATGAGTTTAAAAATTGAAGGTTTAAGATAAATGAGTCTTAAATCGGTTGGACTTAGAACCCATTTTCAACTAAAGTCTCACAATCTCTCTCTTCCCTCTTTAACTTTATAAAAATATTTTTTATAAAATTTGAAATTATAATTATGTTTTATATTTCAATTTTCTTTTCTTTTTTCTTTCCTTTCTTCTTCCTCCTTCCTTAGTTGGCGGCTAGCACAACAACATCTAGCAATCGACAAGGCGAGGCTCAAGCTCATTAGTGTTAGGCAAGCTTGAGCCGGCTGCAATCGACGAGGCGAGGCCTTGCCGGACATCGGCAAGGCTTGAGCTCGCTAATCTAGCTAGGCAAAGGGCTCGCCAACGTCTAGGGAGGCTTGAGCTTGCCAGCGTCGATAAGCTCGAGCTAGCAGGATTTGGCAAGGCGGAGGCCTCATTGATTGGGCGAGACTTGAGCTCGCCAGCATGGGGCGAGGCTCGAGCCTTGCTGGCATCAGATGAGCTGAAGGCTTACCCGTGGCTGGTCGTCGGCCATCGTCATGGCCAAAGGCCACCAAGAAGAAAAGCAAAAATGAAAAAATGAAAAAGAAAAAGAAAAACTATTTTCTTAGAAAATAAAAATTAAAAAATTAAAAATTCGATTTTTAAAATGTAAATTTTCAAAAAAATTATAAAAATTTTCTATTAAATTTGTATTGTATAAAATTATTTTAATAATACAATTTAAAAAGATCACAAGAAATAAGCTTTTAAAGGTTTAGTTAAATATGTCTAGTTAGGTATGGGTAAAAAATTTTGCACTACAATAAATGGGTCATAAACGGGATAAATAGATTGGACCATTTTTAAATTGACCCAAACCTGACCCGAGCTACCTATTTAACAAGTCTAATGTTTGCCTAGAGATCCTGTCATAAAAGCAATGTCTAGTTTAGTGCAAACTTGAGTATGCATGATATTTCCAAGCACACTAGCATAAGGTACAGCATTTATTTGGACTTTCTCAAAATCTGAATTAGGATATTGGGCCCGTTTGGTTTGAGTTTTGGGGAATGCATTTGTCAAAATGCAAATATCTTTGGGTGAATGGGGTTTTCCGAAATGCAAATATCGTTTAGTAAAATTTGCATTGAGATACAACTTTGGCCAAAATACCATTTGGTAAAATTTGTATTTGTAATAGACATTTATTAAATTAAAAAAATAAAAAAACATATGTATTTTCTTTTTGAAGTCCGGCCATCGGACCGCCGGATTTGGCGGCTGGATGGCCAGACTTGGCCCCCGGACAGTCGCCGGGGTCGCGTGACCTCAGGCGATGGTCGCCGAGGTCGCGCAACCCAGGCGTTGCTTGAGGTCCAGCGATAATCGCCAGGGTCACGCGACCCCTCAGCCAGCGATCGTTGGCGCCTCACCAGCGCGCGCGACCCCTTTGCTGGCGGTCGTCGGCCTCCATTCAGCTTCTTCGCGCGATGGTGTAGTGGTTTTGGAAAAGATGAACAGTATCGAGACTTGCATTCCGAAAATGCAACTTCCCAAAGTACCTCTAGAACTACATTAAGCTGAAGGCCCTTAGAGCCACTTGGAGATGCAATTGCATCTTGCCAAAGTTGTCCAAAAAAAATTAATCAAACACATTTGCATTTGGCTAAGGGACCTTAGAGTCCCAAAGGGCTTTTCAAATGGCCAACCAAACAGGGTCATTGTGAGAGACTCAATTTATCACCCTTAATAACATGAGTAATTTTTAGCTTACAATGCTGCATATTGAATCTTTATAAAATAGGATCAATATATACCCTTTGAAACAAATCCAATAAACAGCGAGAATGATTCTTATGGACCTCAATGCCAAGAACAAAGGACGCCTCACCAAGGTCTTTCATGTCAAATTTTTTTGATAACACTCACTTTGTCTCATGTAGTAATCCAATGTCACTACTCACAAGTAAAGTATGAGAAAAATATATTTCTTCCCACTGACCTTGTAGTATATACACTAATCTACTTTGTTCTTAATAAATTCGAATGGAGTGATAACACTATGAAACTTTAAATATCATTATCTAAAAGTTTGTTTAAGGTCATAAATAGACTTTTTCAATCTACATACAAGTTTACTTGAATTATCTACCGCAAAACCTTCAAGCTGTACCATATAGACCTTCTCATTAAGGTCTCCATGTATGAAAACAGTTTTAACATCCATTTAGTGTAACTCCACATCAAAATAAGCTACCAATGCTGAAATCACTCTAAAAGCATCTTTAGAAGAAACTTGAGAAAAAGTTGTTTCATAATTTATTCATTCTCTTTGAGTGAAACCCTTAACTACTAATCTGGCTTTAAACTTTTTAATCTTTAATTTGGAATTCCTTTTAGTCTTGTATACCCATTTGCAGCTGATGGGCTTATAACCTTTAGGCAATTCAACGAGCTTCCAAACTCCATTGTGTTTCATGGATTACATCTCATCTTTCATCACATCTAGCCATAAATTTGATTGAGGACATGAAATATCAACTATATAAGTCACTAGATCAACAACACAGCTAATATCATAATCATGCTCTCTCGGGTAGACTATATAGTTTGGTGGTATAACTGAATGTCTTTTCCTAGTTGATCTCCTTAGAGGAGCTACTACAACATCATTTTTGAATCTGAGGGACTTGAGAAATTTCATTAGGAACTGCTTCGGCAACAGAATCGTGGGCCATAACAGGCTCAATTTGTGGTGTAAGAAGCTCTATAATCATCTGCATAGGAAGAGACATAGATCTAGTAATTCCCACCATACTATCATCTTCAATAGTTTGTAAGCAACTATCTTTTTTGGCTACATCAAATTTCGGAAATTTTGCTATATGAGATTCCAAAATTCTTTTACTTCATTAGAATTGTAAAATCGATATCCTTCTAAATAATCTGGGTAAGATATGAGATAACAATGAATAGTTTTGGAATCCAACTTACTCAATGTTGGATTCTTCACTTTTGCAGGACAGCCCCAAATTTTAAGATGATTCAAGCTAGATTTACGTCCAGTCCACAACTCAAAAGGAGTTGATGAAACTACTTTAGTAGGAACATGGTTTAGAATGTAAAGCGTTGTTTTCAAAGCATCACCCCACGTAAAATCAGGTAAATTGATCCTATTTATCATACTCCTCTTCGTATCCAAAGAGTGCGATTGCGCCTTTCGACCACATCATTTTATTTATGACTCTTAGACATAGTAAATTGAGCTGCTATCCTAGAATCCTCCAAGTATTTAGCAAACAACCCTTTAAATTGCCTAGCATCACAATGCCTACCAAAATACTCACCACCACGATGACATCTGACAATCTTTATAACTTTTCCCAATTGTTTCTCTACTCCAGTCCAAAAAAAATTTGAATTTGTCAAGAGACTTGGATTTTTCTTTAATCAAGTATGGGAATCCATATGGGAATAATCGTCAATAAATGTGATAAAATAAAAATTTCTGCACAAAGTTGCCGTGTTTGGTCCACTAATATCAATGTGAATAACCCCAAACAAGTTAGAATTTCGAACTGCAGTTTTCTTATTTATCTTAGTCATCTTATCTCTAGATCACTTTTAAGAGTAAGCAAGATGTTAGCCTTTACTAACATTTCTACTCTTTCTCTAGATATGTGACCAAGATGTTTATGCTATAATGCATAAGACTGTTCTTTTGTTAGAGGCTTTTTGGAAAGGACATTTTCAGCTAAATAAGCGATGTTCATATCGTTGGGAGATAAACCCAACCAATACAATCCATTGGATAAATTGCAACAACCAACTTTATTTGAATTAAAAAATATATATAGAAATACTATTGCTCTTTATTTCAAAAGAGTATCTACACATGTCTAAACAAGACACATAAACTAAGTTCCATATAAAGAAAGGTACGTAAAAGTGTTTCTTAGCATCATCCTAAAACCATAATCTAAAATCAAAATACTCAACATCAACTTTAATATTGTTTCCTACAGTGAGCTTTGATTCATCTTGATTTGGCGTCTTTCGGTTTATGAACCTTTTATAGTAAACCAACATGATTAGTTGTGTCGCTATCTAGCTACCAAAAATTGGATGGGGCTTCGGATAGGTTGGATTCACAAACAAATGTCAAAGAATCATTGCTTTTAGGCTTACTCTTGGTTCTTTTAGACAACCAAATTTTATATTTATTGCAGCATTTCTTTATGTATCCTCTCTCCCTACAAAAGTAGCAAAGAACCCCATGTTTTGTGTGGCATCCTAAATTTTCGACAATCCTTGAAGATGCGATGATTGTGACCGATCCCATAAAGTATTGTGGGCTTTTAGTCATTGGACTATTGAGCTACAATGGAATTATTTTGGTCAACTTGGTAGCTGTAGTATATGACTAAGTTGGTATTTATAATTAGATATATATATATATATATATATATATATATGTGTGTATATATATAAGTTATGGTTAAGGATTAAACTTTGGGGAATTAAGACATGATAAACTTGGGATTAATGTGGGCTTAAGAGGAGGATTTTGGGCTGGCCAAGCAATCAAGCAAAGCCAGCCCATGAAGTAGCAAGCCACGTACGCCAAAGGGGGAAGAAGAGCTCGCATAGGTGGCGTCCGAGCTGTCCACCCGACCGCCATGTGTCGCCATGCATGGAGAGTAATCAATGGAGCCTAATGATGACTAATTGGGGTATAAAAGGAGAAGCTGCCGTTTATTGAAGCTTTTCGTCGACCTAAGAGAGAGGGACAAAGAGAAAGCGAAGAAGAAGAAGAAGGAGAGAAAAGGGGCATCGTCCGAGAGCTGGCCGTGTCTTTTGCCGTTGGATTCTTCGCCATTTCTACTTGATCTCAAGGCAAGAATGATCTATCATCTACCTATGCATGTCGTGGTGATGTGTGATGGTCGAATTTGTGAATTGGGTGGCTGGATTGTGGAGTTTTTGAGGAGAACTTCAAGTAGGTGTAATCGGGTTGAGAAGTGATCGTTTGCGTCAGCAGCTTGCATGCGTCTGTAGGTGTGCTTAGGTTTGAAATCTGACCTTGATTCCTTCATGGAAGTTGTAGAACACATCTTGAGCTATAACATAGTCGAATTTGAAGTGATTTGAGTGAGATTAGAGGGGTGAAACCGAATTTCTTTGGAACCGGGTGTCTACCGGAGTTGTTTGTTAGCTTCTGATCGTGTCTTTTTGTTTGAAATTCTTGTTCGATTTCTTCTTGTGAAATGTAAAGGACATCTTGATGAACAACATACTGAAAACTGAGCTGATTTCATTCGGTGTAACCTAGTGAATTGTATGTTTCTTTACGGATTTGAATTCTGGATTGTCTTGGTGGAAGGTCAGTAGGTTGTAGAGCATGTAAGGTGACTTTTTCTTGAGAATCTTACTTCGACCCTTAAAGGAAAGTTGTAGGAAACATGTTAAACTATAACATATTCAAAAATTAGGGAAAAAGAAGGAGGTTAAGTTGCTCAATTGAGGAGATTTCATTGATAGTAGATCCTGTACGGCTCGGGAACTAAAGCAGAAGCTTGTGATTTTTGTATAGAATTATGTGGGACGAATTTGATGATTGTGCACTCATGAGAAATGTTCTTTAGACTCTTGGCTATGACATACTGAGATTTGGTAATTTTTGAACGAGATTTGGTATTTTAAATTAATGAAGTTCGTGAGCGGTGCAAACTGGAAATTTCTAAACTTTAATCTGCTTTGGTCGAGCATATATCTTCTTGTGTGAGTATTGTTTGAGCATAGTCTCTTAATGAAAATGGTACTTCTATGTCTTAATATCAATGTGGTGAAGATTCATCATTTTTACAAGCCAATTGAATAGTACATTGTAATCTTTTCTATGACTGTGCAAACTGTTTTGCTTGGAATGTGTTGAGTGAACATGGCTGAATAATATCTTTATGTACAAGAACAACCAGAACACGCCTTCTTCATGAAACATGTGTCATGTGGCCTTGACTATCATGTATGCATGTTTCACAATGTTTGAAAAGGCATTTGATGTTCAATTGAGATGATTCTTGAAATTTGTGCATGCTGAATTGTTGGGAACTAATTGAATGGAGCATGCTAGGTGAATCTTCATGCCATATAAGTGGAGACATGTGACATTGCTTGCTGTTATGTATGTTGAGCATCATGTAACATGTCATGAATCATGCATATGAAAGAGGTTATCGGTTGGTGTGTGCCAATGATGCCCCGGAGTGTCGGGATGCCGGCCGGGGAGTGAAAATGCCGGATGCCCAAGTAGCCCCGTGAGCGTAAATCTGGATGGCCTCGGAGTTGAGATGTCCTGAGCGTAGGGGATGCCTAAAGCACGGATGGTGTGTGCCATGGATACCTCGTGATGCCGGTTGGGGTGCGAGATGCCGGCCGGGGAGTGTAAATGCCTAAGCACGGATGGTGTGTGCCGTGAATTCCTCATAATGCCAGATTTGGGTGTGAGATGCCCGGAATGTGGAGTGGCCGGAAGCCGGGTGTTGTGTACCGGAATTTGCATTAAAAATTGTAAGAATTTGATACGTATGCATGAGCATTACCATTATGTGAAAGGTGTACATGGCGATGATGAAATATGAATGCATGAATCAAGCTAATTTTGTAAGGTGAGCACACATAATGAGAAATATTGGCATTTAAATTTGCTGATTTGTGGAAAGTGCACCTGGTAAGGTACGAATGCATGATTTATGCTTGATTGGTAAGCACCTATGCTTGATGAATGCATGACTTGGGAACAATGTAAAAGTATGAGGGGCTGAAAGTCTATGGCTGAATTGCTTACTTGTGATGATCATATGATATTCTGATGTTGTTTATTTACTGCCATGTGATGTTTTATGCTTGCTTGTATTGTATGAGTAGTTATAGAGATCATATTCTCGCCGAGTGGTTGTCTTCCTTTTTTTGACTAACATTTCGGCCTGACATGCCGTGGTACCTCCAGTTGCTCCCGGCTCTTTCTATGGTATTCCCTCCGACATAGAGGTCAGGGTCACCTGTTGACACCTGAAATAAAATTGTTCGAAATTGAATAAAAAAAAAAGAGCGAAAGAAAACCGAAAGAAAACGAAAAAAAAAATGGAAAATGAAAAAATGAAAAAGAGAGCAGAAAATAAAAAAAAAAAAAAAAAAACCCCGAACGGAATATAAAACGGAAAATCGAAAATGAAAAAAAAAAAGAAAAGAAAACGAAAAAAAATAAAAAAAATTGGGAAAATATAAAAGGGGGACCCTCTGAAGCACTTTCTCTCTCTTCTCCCCCTCTCTTTTCCGCTCGACTCTCTCTCTCTCTCCGTGGTTCCTCTTTCCATCCGAAGAAAACCCTAGATCAAAGTCTTCAATCAGGGGGTTTTGGAGAGGGTTTTGGGATCGATTTTAGTGAATCGATCTCCTGGGGGATCCATCATCCATTTCTCTCTCTCATTTTTTTCGGATCAGCTGACGGGAATCGCAATCACAGAGAGAAAGAAACCCTAGATCGAAGAAGGCAGGGGAGATCGCTTTCTGAGGGTTTCTGGGGATTTTGGCCGCGAAGATCAAACCGGAGTGTCCACGCCAGCGATCGATGTCGATTGATGTTTCCCATATCATCGGTGAGGCCCACGGAGGAGCGTTGGAAACCCTAAGGCTTCGGTGAGGGTTTGGCCGAATCGACGGGCGCTCTCGGAGGAATCTCTCTGTGTGGATCCATTAGGGTTTTAACGCCGGATCTCTCTCTCAGATCAGCCACGATCTCATTCCCCCTCAAACCCTAGAAGACGGAATGATTCGGTGAAGATCGGTGAGATTTCATTCTCTCTCGATTCACTAAGTCATTTGCCTTTAGTTTCTTCCTTTCGTTCGGTATCTCACCCGAACATTGTCTTTTTTTTTCTCTCTCGCTTGGTTTACCTCGGCCGAAATCACGCGAGGATCGATCGCTCCCTGTGAGGATCATTTGTGGACGGATTTGACGCACTCGTTGCGAACCGTGTCTTTCTGGAGCTCGAGGTTCCAGTAATTGCTGAGAAACACGCCACTTTGAAGCAGGTTGTCGTGCGTCAGTATTACTCGTTGCTGTCATTCCAGGTATGATTATTTCCAAGTTTTAACATCATATTTCAATATTAGGGTGATGTTATTCTTTTGAGCATTGTATGTGACAGAAGAAACCTTCAAGTATATCGAATCTGTTGGGGAAAGATTTGAGTGAATCATAACAAAATAGGACTAATCCAGCACGAAAAATGTTAATCTAGACATGTGTGTGTCATTTCTGGTTTGAAAACTGCATGGAATCTTGTTCCTGAACCCCTTTGTTAGACCGCACATTAACTGTTTGAGGAAATGCCTAGTATAATTGCCGAAGTCTTCAAGATCAGATCTGGTAACAATAGTATACTAGCTATGCTAATGACATTTGAGGTTCTTGAACTCATGGTCCAATGGCATTGCATATTCTTTCAATATTTTCTGCACTTTTTTCAGTTGGCATACATAGTTCTCTGTGCGACATATGCAGATAAACAGAAAAAGGTTGCTGGCCCCTTTGCATCTGACTTTTTTCTGATACAGATACTTTGGCAACAAATTTTAATGATCGTAACTTTTGATTCAAGCTACCATTCGTGTTATGTTTGAATGCATTTTAAGCGGATAATGATGTTGGAATTGCTCCCAACTGTTCTTGGTATTTTTGCAATTGTAATAGTTATGAGCTCACATATACCAGGTGCTGACCTGTGGAGAGACATTGTTGGAATTATAAGTGGTGTTTCCTTTATTTCTTGTTTGCATCCTCGTCGATTCCATATCTTCCTGCAGTAGTTTGGAGAATATTTGTCTCATTGATGTATTTTTTGCTCCTCTTTGAGGAATCTTTTTAGGCCGATTCCATACATACTATTAGTGTGAATTGAGGATATCTCCATGTGATTGAGTTTCTACTGACATGTCGGAGCTGGTCATTTTTGTGCATGCTTACTGTTCGTATGTCCTAGTATGTGGAAGGTTCTTTAGATGAGCTTTCCTCTTCTAGAGCTGATATTGCTGTCTGGTTTTGCATTGTTGTCTTGTGATATTTTACTGAATTGAATGCTCATATATGGGAGGAACCCATGCTTTAGAATTTGTAACCTTCTCTTGCAAGCGTATTTTCGTTGCATTTCAGATATCTCCTTTATGATGCTTATTACTTCCTCTATGTCGACAAGTTCAATCACCTTCTTTTGAATTTTTTTAGTATTCTCTACTAGAAGTGTTGTGTTCACTTACTTAACCTGCGTGATATGATATTTGCTGCATTGCTGTCTCGCTGTTTCTGCTCTGCTGTTTGTTGTTTTACTGTTTCAGCTTCGCTGCATTGCTGTTTTGCTGCTTCTGCATTGCTATCTTGCTGTTTTTGCTCTGCTGTTTGCTATTTTACTGTTTCAGCTTTGCTGCATTGCTGTTTTGCTGTTTCTTCTTTGCTGTTTTTACTGTTCTGCTGTTTTTATATTGTTGTTTCGCTGTCCTGCTATCTCTATGATGCTGTTCTGCTGTTTTTATATTGCTGATTCGTTGTCCTGCTGTCTCTGTATTGCTATCTTGCTGTTTTTATATTGCTGTTTTGCTGTCTTACTGTCTCCGTGTTGCTGTTCTGTTGTTTTTATGTTTCTGTTTTGTTGTTTTGTTAAACTGGTTTTGTTTTGCTGTTTTGATTTGATGGTTTAACCTTGTTGTTTGGCTGGCTTCATTGTGGGGTTATGCTAGTTCAGATTTAATGTTCTACTAATTCTGTTTTGATGATGCTATGATCTAATTTTGCTGCTTTGTTTTTTTTTTTTTTTTTAGGTAGACTATGGTAGTTAATTGATGTACCTTTGCTTTTATCCCCATGCATTTAGTTTTCAATTTCTTAGTTTAGATTTAGACTAGGATTTTGAAGATAAAGAAAACATGAAGACGGTGGAGGTCAATGTCCATTCCGACCATTATGATGTAATTTCCTTTCTTCCTTTTCCTCCCCCGACTCTCGGGCCTTTTGTGTTGTATAAAACCCGACGAGTTGCGGGTCTTTCTTTTTCTCTCTTTTCTCCTTCTTTGATGCTCTTTTCATTTTTAGGCATCGCATGATTAGATTTACTCCTTTTTCTTGATTGTTTATTTTCTGTCTTTTAATTGTGTTTTCATTGATTGTTTTCATTTTTTTTAGAAATAAAACACATTGAAAGCAATTTATCTTGTGTAAACAAAAACAAAAACAAAACACAACATTCCATTTAGGTACCGAAAGGGCGTTAATAGAAATATTAACGTAACCCAAGTCCCCGAACTTAAATCTCTGGTTGCGTAGAAATCGAGGGATTTCTCCCAATCCTCGATTAGGTTTTCTAGGCGACCTCCAAAAAAGCCGGTGGCGGCTCCCATATATTATTTAGGTTGTTAGATGATTAAATTGTATAATATTTTGTCGCGTACACCATGAGCTTGGGAGGGCTCGCGATACCTGTTAGGGTTAGGCGCGACATCACCAACATAGATAGCCCCACAGTTTGCGGGCTAGTGTTGATCCGGGTGAGTGTGCTGGTGAGATTCGATGCGGGCACGGACGGCGGCCACCCCGTCTTCCATGAGTTTATCTCATACTTCATCTCTTAGGGATGGAGTGATCTGGGGTATGCTGCCGCCATTGACCCCTAGAGCGCCTGGAGGGAGAGCACCTGGAGGGAGATAGGCCGCGAGTTAGAGCTGGAGGAGGATGGAGGGGTTTTGTTTAAACCGGATCTTGTGGGATGGATAGTGCTTGTATAGGGTTTCTTTGAGGAAGGGTAGAACTTTTGGGGTTTTATTTTGATGTTATCTTTTGATGTATATCCTACCCCCGAAAAGAGCAGGAAGCATCCATCCTTTAACTATATAAATAAGAGAATCGGTTTCTAGTATCATATCTTGTTTAGTTGTGTGCATTGTTCCTTTTATGTTTGGAGGGAGGATTGGAGAGTCGTGATTCCGCTTCCGCCATTTGAAGTGCGCTGGGACCGTTTGCTCTTTGTTACAAAAAAAAAAAAAAAAAAAAAAAAAAAAAAAAAAAAAAAGGACAAAGGGAGAGCCTAAGAGTTTGTAGCTCTCAAAGGACAGGTAAGTATGACTGTAATGACCTCAAGGGGGTGTTTGGGGTGTTACATTTTGTGAATGATGTTTTTTTAGGACCCAGACTGTTATAAAGACCAATAACTTTAGAATTTCTTTTATTGTTGGAATGACCAATAGTTTCAGAATTGCTTCTGAACCTCTCACCTTTGTAACTGTTAGAATTAGAAGCATAAAAGGCAATGTGCCCTTTATCTTTCTTCAATTTTTCTTCCTCTGCCTTTACCCTCGCAATTAGGTCATTAATTGATTAGGTTTCATCTTGAGAACTATAATTGGTTTTGATAATCCTAAAATCAAAAGGAATAGTATTTAGAGCTTGATGCACAATGCAAGCAGTAGGAATAGCAACATTGAGAGTTTGAAGTTTTGTCTGCAAATCTACCATCCTTAGAATATAATTCCCAACTCTACCAGAAGCATCATACTTCATATTAAATAGTGTTTGCAAGTTTATCTCTATTTCAGCATTAGATGAGACATAGTTTCTAGCCATTAAGGCTTCCATCATCTGTCTAGTAATGCAACCTGCAAACAAACCACTTTTCAAATGTTCCTAAATAGAACGCTTTATGGACAACAAGCAAATTCAATTGCTCTTTTCCGAAACAGCAAAATGTCCTTTCTAAGCTTCTATAGTCTCGGTAGTAAGATCTGCCGGCTTATCAATAGTAAAAGCTATATGAACATCTGCCATCTCCATAACAAACGAAAAATTTTCTCTTCATCTCTTAAGTTTGAACCAACAAGAGCCTCACTAGTGACGGAGTTACCATTTATAGAAAATGTGACTGAAAAACAAGCAATGTATATAATTAGCATTATGCAAGCACTGTGTAATTTGACATACAAGTATACATCTAGAGAGTTATTTATAAAATCACATAATTACCTTTGGGCAGAATATATGATATGCAGTTATACACTTCCCACATGACAGCGACTATGGGAATATATTTTAACTTTCACAAATTCATCACCTGTGGGTGTATGAACCACTAGGATAATCACTCCTTCACCACACTATCATGTATCTCTTTATGAACTAATACACAATCATTTCCTTTAAGAGTATGACTATGCATTAGATCAAAAGACATCGTACCATTATACGAGACCGATATTTCTCAAATTTAATTAAGTGTGTCACTTTGGCAGTCACAACTCAATTAAATCCTTGAAACTCTCTCATATCAATGATATAAACTTTACTTTTCACATACACCATATGCATGTGATTTTAACTTTAGTGAACTAGACAATTTATCACTAAAATCGCATATCATGCTAATTACACTGCTTTATTCATTGATATAAGTTAAATTTTTTATATATTATCAATGAATCACACTCTTTATAATATCTATGTGATAACATACTTGTAAATCAACACCTATGTTTCCAAAATCATAGAAAAATACAAGAAAATACCTGAAAATATACTGAAAATACATGTATTTAGGGTTTCATATTTATTTTCACATCTATAAAATCATCAAAAATGTAAAACAAATACACCACAAAGTAGAGCATGGCCATACGAGCATTTATCCGCCAACCGCACGCCCATTGGAGGCTTCATACGCCTACACGCGTCGCCTGAGTACGTGGCATGAGGAGCACACATGTGGGTGTACTTGATTCCTGCAATCTGGTCGAATTGTTTCTCGGCTCAATTGTACGGTCCGATCAATTGACCGGTCCAATCAATGGTAAATCGGTTTGGGTGGATTAACGGGTCAAGTCTCGAGGGTTAACAGGTTAGGTCACCAGATCAAGTCGGGTCTCGTGGGTTACAGTCTGCTAACGTTAGCCCTAGTGCATACAATGCAGGCACTAGCCGCGCCCGCACGTGAGTGTGCATGAAGGCATGTGAGGTCACGTGGGCGAGTGCTCCACCCCTTTGGTAGCGTGTGGCCGCGCGTGGGGCCTCCCCCGGTGGCATGCCACCCATTTTTTGCTCATCTTGTCAATTTCTTTTTGTTTATTTTATAAAGATTGAATTTTGCTGCACAAAAGATCACGAAAATAGAGCGAAAATCTATGCGTTCAAGGGCTAGATTATGGCTGCTCTGATACTACATGTTAGATGCTAAAACACACAATCCCACAATCTTCATAACTAAAACAAGAACACATATAATCGAGTAGAAAGATTAACGCACATGATTTGGAATCAATTGTTCTTGATGTGGAAGTAGAAAAGTGATGATCCAAGCATAAGTCTTTTTTCTCTATTGCCCTCTATATCAATAGCTTAATAAGACAACCCCTTTATCCTTTAGCGCTAGGTAAATGCCTTTTTGGGAGGATAATTGTGAGAACTAGAACTAGATGAGAGACTTAAGCACTATTTATAAAGTTTCCAATCAAGTCATCTCATCACAGGTCAGGTTCAACTCAATTCACACTAGCCAGCCCCATATTAAACTAATTAAGAAACCTTCTTTCTCACCTAAGACTAACATCGTAAAATTGTAAATTACAATATTAATTAATGTAGCTCACATTAGGAAAACTCTTATAGTAAACTCTAAAATCACCATGATCCTCTATAGACATTTCAAGGATGATAGCAATTATCATCACACATACCTTGAAAATTACTTTTGACTCATTATATCCAAAAAGAGAGTATTTCATCTAGTGTTCACACCACTTACATGATAAAACCCATCAATCATAGTACTCGAGTATTACGCATGTTAGCCAACTTTATGTTTTTGTATTGAAATTAAAACATATCACTTGCAACTGACTTGCTTCTTTGTGTATTGCAGTCACACAGGACATCGATAATGCCCTAGATACCTTCTTGTATGATCTTATCCGAGGTGATCAAACCAAAGTTGCCAAATGACAAAAACCCCAATAACGTTGGGCACCTGATCAAAGGCTCAAACTTGGTCGAAAGCTCCACTTATTTGGCCCAACAAGTCCATCCCATAGAGGATCTAACAAAGCCCAAAGGGGATACAAATTGGGGGATGCATGGGCCATTCTTAGCCCTTAATTGTGGGAACCCGCGGATTCCAGAGGCCCAAGTGTGTTAGTTACTACTAGTGCGTCGGCATCACCCAATATCACTCACCCCAGATTGAGATTGTGATGTCATATTAGAATTTTGTGGTTCAGAAAATGTCCTATAGTCTAGTTCATGCTATTTACAAGATTGGTCCCGCAGCTAATGTGGACAATTGGATAAAAGGGGAGAAAAAAAAAAATCCTCCATCTTATCTCCTTGCATGAGTAAAATCTAAGAGTGAGCATGATATGATTTGGATCGGTTCAGCACCTAACCTAGGGACTAAGTCTCCAATTTCTGAGATTGGGGATCAACCCCATTAAGCTTGGGACCAAAGATCGGTTGGACAAAAATGGAAGAAGAAGATAACTATAGGGTTGGTTCAGATTGGATCAACCTTAAAGCTATAAGATAGGGGACTAACCTACAGTATGGGTTCTAGCTGCTCCAAGACTGGGGAGTAACTTAGGGTTCATTTGACTTAGTTTTTCCAAAGAGCTCTCGGCCTTGAAAACCTCTTGGGGAAATGCTAGGGGTGTTTGGCAACCTATCCCAAGGGGCTTTCGGCCAAATACTGATTTTGGGAATGCCAAAAGCCTAATGTTAGTGGGGCTTTCAACATTTGGCCAAATGCTAAAACTAGATTTGTTCTTCCGAAATTACTCTCACCAATCTTTTAATATTCCAATTTTGTTATTGTTACTTGTTCATCTTTTTTTTTTTTTTTTTTTTTTTTTTTTTTTTTTGAGAAAGGGTAGTTAGAGAGACTAGATTAGGCTAGCGAAAGGCAAGCAGGGGCATTGCACGACCTTAGGCGATGATCGCAGGCACCTGATTTAGTTTACAGTCGGCAGTCAAATCTAGTTGATGGCAGTTAGATCTTGCCGGCGACCTTAGCCCTTCGCAGGAAGGTTTGTTTGTTTGTTTTTTTCAAAACAAAAAATAGACCCAAAAGCCCTTTGCAAAAAAATATTTGCCAAATACTATTTAGGACAAAGTAGCTTTGTAAATGATTTTTTACTAAACACAATTTGTATTTCTCGAATGAACTTAGGTTAAAGGCATTTGCATTTCCCCAAGGTTCATTTGCAACGCAAAACCAAAAGCACCCTTTGTCCCCTTGGGAATTGTACTAGGACCGACTAGGTTGGACTAGTCTAGAGTTGGTCTAAGATCAATACTAGATTGATGCTCACCCCCAGCAAAAATCGGTAATTTGCAAAAGAAAAGCGATCTCATTTGATTAAGGAAAGTTAGCAGGATTAAGGGAAGTTATTGACTCATATAGGTTGCTTAAAGAAAATGAATATCTTACCGGGTAAATTATTATTAATATGGACAATTATGAACATAGAAGAAAGGTGATGATCCATTAGTTAGTTTACTAGCAGTAGGACATAGGATTTTAACAATTAACTAGGTAGATTTTTATTTTAGTGGAATATTACGAATAATAAAACTATTAGAACTAACAACAATGAAAGGAAAGCCACGTCTTGCGAAGAAAAATTACAAAAAGCTCGGTAAGGTGTTATAGTGACTGATTTGTCGCAAGTCTACCCATAAGCTTTGTCTAAGTTGGTTCAAATTACTTGTAATTATTTGTATTTTGTTAATCATAAAGATCTCTTTCGTAAGATAGAACTAATTTTACTATAATCTTGAAGTAATAGGGCTTACATATTTTGCTTAACTTTTATTTAAAGCAGGAAATATATTCAACTGTATTCAATAAATATATTATTTACTAAAGAAATTACTTGTGTTTTTATTCACTCAGTAAGCCCTCTAGATCAAATAGACTACTTTTAATTGGACGACACTATCCTTGGGATTTATCGCCAACTCTCAAAATGCAGAGCTCTCTCTACCTCAATGGTAGTCGTCTCCTTTACGAACCCTAATTCCATCACTACCCACCTCCATGCTTTCATTCTGATGACAAATCTTGGCTTTCATCTCTTTCCTTTCCATCTCATTTCTCTCTCATAATTACCGACTTATCCACAGACCCATTTATACCCACCTTCCCGCCTATTGATACAATTGCCATTTGCTTTCCGTCTTCTTCCCATCTCTTGCTTACTGCATGTTTTATTGCTCAGTTCCAACATTGTCCTTGCCTCTCGTTGCTCTATTTCCTGTTTGCTTTGGCCGCATTGAATGCATAAATGCTCGACTAGCTCACTCCTCTTGTCAATTCCTCTGGCGCCCGCTCGTGGATGGACCACATCGACCAAGAAGAGGATCCTCCCAATTCATCTCTTGCCCGCTCACGAATGGAACACACCGATAACGAAGAAGATGCTCACCTTGCCATCCTGTGTAATCGATTGGGCTGCCTATGGTCATAATAGCAAATTGAAGTATGGGATGATGCGGCCCCAATGGACAAGATAGAGGAATGCAAATTAATTTTGGTGGGTAAGATTCTCTCCAATCCATCCATTAACTTCTAAGCAATTCAGAATACTATGAAGCGAGCATGGTGCACTAACCCAGTAGATATATCCCAACATGAAGCATGATTGTATGTTGTTAAATTCAAATTGGAAGGGGAAAATAGAGAATTTTGGATAATGGACCTTGGCTTTTCTCAAATCACCTAGTCATATTAAAGCCCTGATACCAAACACTCCCTTGCACTATTATGACTTCACAACTTGTGCTTTTCGGGTCCAAGTATTTGGGCTTCTCTTGGAACGGTGTACTAAAAATTTGATTAGTAAAGTTGTGCGACATATAGGTAGGGTGTTGGATGTTAAAATAGAAAATAAAGAATGTACGACTCTTAGAGCAGGGAGAGCCCGGGTTGAAATCAGATTACAGGAGCCGCTCAAGATAGGGCAGTTGATCAGATTGGAAGGAAGAATATTTGGTTGGATTTTCGCTATGAAAGATTGTCCCACTATTGCTACTCATGTGGTAAACTAGGACATTATGCTATGTACTGTAAAGATTTCCCATTTGATGAAGAAAAAATGGAAGGAAAGGATAAGATGTATTATGGTTAATGGCTCCGTGCTGAGGTTCGGGAATATAGCCCGTTTTGGCATACCTTTTATGAGACACAACACTCCCGGGACGAGGTAGAAGAGATTATCCCGAAGACCCCTCAGTCACCCACTAATTTGATACCTATGGATCAGCCATGAAACAACAAAAATAAGGAAATTATGGAGCTACCAGCTGGGGGACAGCTTATTACCATGGCAAAACCGCTCAAGTGGCATCCACAGGTAGGGGGAACCACAGGAACCGATGCTGTAACTGCCAAGCTCCCTGCATTCGAACAGATTGCAGCAACTCAGGAAGTAGTAGAAGGTTCATCCAAATCAAAGAAACTAAAAAACACACGTCTGAACACAAAAGCGGGACCCATCAAGAAAGCTAAATGGTACAACCCGTATGATATGCGTGCTTAAATGCAATAGGGGATAGATGAATCTCATCTCCTAGATACTCCAATCTTTGCGGCAGCAGGATTTGGTAGTTGGGCTATAGTGTCTAGCCCTAATAAGCCACCAAGTAATAAATGAAGCTAGTAAGTTGGAACTATCAGGGTTTAGGCAATCCCCTGATAGTTCAAAAAGCCCGAGTTTCTTTTTTTGATGGAGACTAAAAATCAGGAAGTGTTGCTTCATCGACTTCAAAGGAGGTTGAGATTCCCAAGCGGTATTATAGGAAACCCTATTGGCTTGGCTAGTGGCTTAGCGGTGTTTTGGAATGATCAAATTTCTTTGACAATGGATCGTTAGACTTAGGCTTTTCTTGATATGTTATGCATGGATGTTGAGTATGACATAACAATGCGCCTTACATGCCTTCATGCGCTGACAGTGTACCAACTTAGACAAAGCTTATGGGTAGACTTGCGACAAATCAGTCACTATAACACCTTACCTTGGGTGTGTGCTGGAGATTTCAATGAAATTATTTATTATTGGGAGAAAGTTGGTAAGTGGCCAGCAGAACCACATCACATGCACTCTTTTTGTGAATTGTTAAATGACTGCTCATTGATGGATGTGGAAAGCAAGGGTTACGCATTCACGTGGGTCAATAATAGAGATAGAGAGGACTTTGTGAAAGAAAGATTGGA
This sequence comes from Eucalyptus erythrocorys, assembly GCA_014182555.1. Taxonomy (NCBI): domain Eukaryota; kingdom Viridiplantae; phylum Streptophyta; class Magnoliopsida; order Myrtales; family Myrtaceae; genus Eucalyptus; species Eucalyptus erythrocorys. Next base: position 23,888,469 of record CM024603.1, read on the forward strand.
TTAGGTGCTGTGCACTATGGATTGGCAACTAACATTCCCGGACGTTGAAGTTTTTGCCTTACCTGCTCTTGGTTCTGACCACAGCCTGCTCCTACTAACAACTGAAGCAATCCCTGTCAAACGATGAAAGGCTTTTACTTTTGAAGCTTTTTGGTTATAGGACCAAGAGTGTCGCACAGTCATTGCAGATTCATGGGGAGCTTTCCAGGTTAGAACTTTGACTTTACCTCAGAAGTTAACGGCTATCTTTGAGGCCCTTGCTAGCTGGAGTCAATCAAAGTTTTCCAATAGCCATCATCAAATCAACATCCTCAAGCAGCAGCTCCAAAATCTAATAAGTCAACCTAATAGTCAGTATGACAAAGTGACGGTTACTAGTCTAAAAGAGAAAATACAGCATTTATGGCAACGGGAGGAACAGTACTGGGCGATGCTATCAAGGCTCAAATAGCTTAGATTGGGGAGACAAGAATACCAAGTTTTTCCATGCCACCACTATCCAAAGGAGACAATGCAATAGAATAAGCATGCTACAGGATGAACATCAATAGTGGGTACGTGAACCAAAAAGATTGAAGGAAATGACAATGGAATTTTTTCAAAATTCGTACACATCAGTGGGACATTGCGACTATGGGCCTATTCTAGCACAGTGCCCACATGTGAACACTACCCTAGTAGGAGCGGTCACTCGAGAGGAAGTCCAAAAAGCAACTTTTCAATTGGGGGAAACAAAAGCACCTAGACCCGATTGCTTGAATGGACAATTTTATCGATCTCATTGGGATATTTTACCGGAAGACATATTTCTCTATGTGCAATAATTCTTTACCTTAGGAGTGATGCGACCTGAGTTCAATAGGACAATTATATCCCTGCTACCCAAAATACCTCACCCAGAAAGGCTTGATCAATACCGACCAATCAGTCTATGCAACTTCATCTACAAAATAATATCAAAGGTTCTAGGAAATCGTCTGAAACCATGGCTACTTGAGATGATAGCCACGGAGTAATGTGCTTTTGTTAGTGGCCATCAAATCCAAGACAACATATTAGTGGTCCAAGAGGTTCTCCATCAACTCAGGATAAGGAAACGGAAAAAGACTTTTCAAGCTGTTTAGAAGCTAGACATGCAAAAGGCCTATGATCGGGTGGAATGAGATTTCCTAGAAGACTACCTCCTTCAACTGGGCTTTCATGCTAAATGGGTTCAGCGGGTGATGCAATGCATTACAACGGTCTCCCTTAGTGTCAAATTTGATAAAGGCTAGTAAGCACACCTAGAGGGGGTGAATAGGTGTTTATAATTTGCTTTTGAAACCTATAACATGAATCACTCAACTTGAAATAAAAATCAGAGTATAAAGACTTGAAACTAAACACTTAAGAAATTTTAAATCGTGCAACATTAAAATAAAGAGATTAAGGTAAGAGGATTTGAACACAAAGGTTTATAGTGGTTTGGCTTAATCCAAGCTTACGTCCACTCTCCACACTGACAGTCTACTGGCTGGATTTCACTATGCAACAAAAGAGATTTATATAGCTTATGATCTAGACTTCTTCAGTAGAAAGTCTTGGCTATTGTTCACACAAATCCTCACTGTATATTTCTCTCCTTTATACACAACTATAGCTCAAGAAATTTTGAGAATAAGGAGCTTCAAAGATTTAGACTTTGAAATTTTCTATCAGCGCACCACCTTCGAACAATAATGACTCCACCTTTACATACTCCTTCGTGCCTCCATAACCGTTAGCACCTTCCAAAGGAGTTCATCCAATCTACACGTTGGAATGAATCAATTAAGGTGATATTCAAGCTGTCAAATATATGTAGAAGATAGCTCGTCAATCTTGTTCATCCATACAATCAGGATCTTGAGTTTCCATAAGTAGAACCTTCCAAATTTTGCTTGTTCTTCAACAGATATTCAAATCGAGATAAATCTTGATGAGAATAACCAAATAATTTTCGAGCTAAGTCCAGCCGAAGATTTTCCATAAAATAGAATGAATCATTGAAGATATTATCCCATCTTTAAAATCCTAAACCGTTAGATTGAAAAGCTGTCAACTTGAGCACACTCTAAAATTTCAGTCTAACTATCTTCATACTTTGATAGTTGAGTCTAGAGATCTTTAGACTGAAACATTTGGGTCTTGAACTCTTCAGACTTAAGCGATTGGGTTTTGAACTCTTCAGCCTAAACTGACGAAAATGTTTTGTTAGCTTCAAAACACTAAGGGATTTTTCTTCAACAAAATTTAATAGAGAACCTCTACCCTACTTCCATCCAACCAGGGGACTCAGACAGGGAGATCCTCTTTCTTCGTACTTGTTCATTCTGGTGGCGAACATCCTATCTATACTTATTAGCCAAGCTGTGGACATGGGTAATATCAGATGCATTAAATTAAACAAGTGGTGTCTTATCCTATCTCAACTTTTTTTTTTTTTTTGCAGACGACGCTATCTTTTTCTTAGAAGGAAAATTCCTGGAATGCTAGAACTTAGCCAATATACTAAATCAATATTACCTAACTATGGACAAGCAGTGAACCGCAACAAATCTGAGATTTTCTTTAGTAAAGCTTGTCCTAATAGCCTTTAGGTGAATTTGGCAAGAGAATTCTGAGTCCCTGTGTTAGCAAAGACTGGCAAATACCTTGGCATACCGTCAGATTTTGGGCAATCAAAAAGGGAGATGTTTGCCTGGATTCTGGGTCGAGTAAACTCCAAGTTGGAAGGGTGGAAAGAACAGCTCATTTCTAAAGGCGGTAAGGAAACTCTGATCAAAACAGTAGTACAAGCACTCTCGCAATATGCTATGTCTATTTAAAATCCCTGTGTCTATTTGTAAGTCTATAGAGCATAAAATTGCTAGATTCTGGTGGCAACCTCATTGCAGCAAATTCGACATACACTGGAAGGAATGGGACACCCTCAAGAGTCGAAAGGACACGGGGGGTCTGGGTTTTCGAGATCTCATCACGTTTAATAAAGCTCTATTGGGCAAACAAGCTTGGCGTCTAATATAACACCCTTTTTCCTTGTGGAGCAAATTCTTCAAAGGTCTTTACTTTCATTCTAAAGAATTCTGGCATGCAGATAGAGGAACTAGACCCTCATAGGGATGGCAGAGTTAACTGTTAGGCTGAGACTCAATCTTAAATCAACTCTAGTGGTTAGTCGACAATGGACAACGAATCAAAATTCGAGAGGATAAATGGCTTTCTAAAGGCATAATCGGTGGGCTTGCACCTAGAGGTGAACTAGAGAAGGTGGCAGATTTTATTATTCCAGACCAACATACGTGGAATGTACCCCTACTTCGCCACAGTTTCGATGATCAAACTGTCGAAGAAATTCTTACAATGCAAATTCGATTACACTGTATTGTCGACCGACTCATTTGGAAAGGGAGGCTCAATGGCATGTATACAGTAAAAAGCGGTTATAACTCTATCAAATCACAAGAAACAGCAACACACATAACTGTGCATCTTCATCATATCAAACCCCTCGGAAACTGTGGAGCAAACTCTGGACCATGAAGACCACCCCAAATTGCACATGTTCATATGGTCCTTATGCCACAATGCCTTGTCTACAAAGGAGATTCTATATCACAGTCATATCATACCAAACCCAGTCTGTCGACTATGTCAAGATCAAATTCTGGAATCTACAGAACATATTTTCCTCTTATGTCCTTGGACGCAAGCCATTTGGTCTCACTCACAAGTCCAACTCACAATCCAATCACAAGGAGTCCACGGAATCGACGCTTGGCTAGCAGATCTAATCAAGAACAGCGATGTAGTACCTAATCTGGTGATTGTTGCTTCCATTATGTGGCAAATCTGGAAGGCCCGCAACAACTTTGTCTTTCGCTAGCAGAGGTTAGGTTCAGAGCAGGTTGTGCAGGTAGTTCTCGCAAATGCTAGGACCACCCGGTGCTATAACAAGGTGTTGCCGAAATAGGGATTGCAACCAACACATCCAAAACAAATGTGGTGCCCACTAGAGCCTAGAGTAGTAAAGATCAACATAGACGGCACTTACCCAATAGCCCACAACGAAGGCATAGTGGTGTGCGTGTGCCGTGATTCTTCTGACTAGCTGATTGACGGTTTCACTAGCAGCATCACCGCCTTCTCTGCACTGCAAGCAGAGGTGCAAGCCCTAAATCTTACTCTTCACTATCTGCTGCATAAAGGGAAAGATCAGGATCACCTCTTGCTGGAATTGGACTGCCTGGTGCTTGTGGAAGCCGTGCAAAACCCTACCTCGACACCTTGGGAGAGTAGAGCTTTGTTTGCTGAAAGTGCGGCGCTTCTCCCCTGCTTTCCTAACCTCCGGATACACCAATGTCAAAGAGAAGCAAATTTCATTGCAGACTAGGCTACCAAAGCCCATGGACGTTCTTTACTTCCATTGAATTAGGCCGTCTCCCCTCCCCAACCCCTTCTGGACCTTCTTTACTCTGAAGCCTTGTCCATGGGTTGTTCCTTTTTGCGTTCATAAATAATAGTCTATAATTTCGACCAAAAAAAATGGATGAGACTATTTAATTATAAAATAAATCCTAATATGTTCCCTTTTGTTTAGTTACTAATTTTTTATATTGGATGAAACTTTTGATCATTCAAAAAACACTAAATCTGGAATACCTTCTCTTTATTTATTTTCTACAATTTAAGCAAATAAGAAATAGTAGTTTGGGATAACAAGCAAAGATTGATCTCCCTTTTCTTTTGGGAAAAGGAAATAAGAAGTATTGTAATTTTTATACAGCGCTCATTTTAATGTCAACTCACTAGATTACTTCAATGCCAAATCAAAGGAAAAATGATTTCTTAAATGCTTTCGGCGATTCGTCCTATGTGGCATTAAAATTAATTTCTTACTTGACTTTTCTTATGAAAAAAGAAAGAGACTACACGGAGATGACTCGGCCCTCATGTTAAAACTTATTTTCTTGCTTTGTCTTTCTCTCTTCAAACTTGCTCACCCATATCCATAAAATGAATATGCTTATATGCCTATGCCAAATTTAAGATGCGAGTGAATTTGTTTTATCATGCCAACAAAAGAAGGATACCATGCTGCCTTCAACATTGGTTCAACCATCTACATAGAAACGTAGCACATTGGCAATTATATAGAGAGGAAAGTGAGCAAATTGGGAACAAGTAACATTGACTTTGGAGGTTGATGGAGAGTCTGATATTTAGCTTAATTTCAGGTTGGCTCAAATTTAGTGTTTGATAATAGCATTGAGCTTAATCAATTGTGAATGGTGGAGCATCTTGTTGAGACAGATCTGAAAGAAGGAAGGGGGAAAAAAGAGAATGATCAGATAAAACCCGTGATAGTAATTATGCAATGCCATGAAGTTGTTCAAGAAAATACACCTCAGCTGCGTTTGCTTCAGCATTTGCAAAGGGTTTTGAGTCCAATGCAAATGTTGAAAGCCCAAAGCTATTTAGGAAAAGGCAATTGTGTTTGGTAAAATTTTTCTGCAAATGGAAATTGAGTTGAATGTGCGTTTGGTAAAAAAAACTTTTGCAATGGGCTTTGATGAGTATAATATATGTGTGTGTGTGTGTGTGTGTGTGTGTGTGTGTCTTTTTATATATATATATATAAAAAGCGAAGGGCTGCCTCCTTTTTCAATTTTAAAAAATAATAATAATCAGGGGCAAAATTGGAAATATGAAGAATTAGTGGGGGTAATTTTGGAAGGGAAAAAATAATTTCAGCATTCAGTGGAATGCTGAAAACCCAAAACTAGTCTCTACTAGTTTTGGGCTTTCAACATTTTGAAGGCAAGTTGAGAGCTGAAAGCCAAGTTCAAAGTTGAATTAAATGGTCCAGCATTTCCCGAATCAAACATAGCAGTCCTCTACTATAGACTAGAGTACAAGTTTGTGGAGACATTAGAAGTATCAGATAGAATTATCCATTCACAGTTCAATTCAAAAGTAATGCACGTGCACGTAGCAAGCTGCAGAAAATTGCTAAAAAATCATACATAAGAAACATGGTAAACACGACAGTGTTGAAATTTAAATTTTGACGTCCTATTTAATAATTCATTGTATTGAAAATTAGACATTGATCTCGGCCCCCTGCAAAAAATATTAACTTAGATTGCCTATAATTACTCAGAGCATTTTTCAATTAATTGCATTTGATCGAATTGATAGTAGATTGACTTAACTAATTGGCCTTGAATTTAATTGAGCCCATGGGAATTTATCATTTTGGCCAAGCGCATTGAAAATCATTATGGCCAAAATTTGCATTAAAATGCCAAGTTGGAAAACATTTGTTTGTTAAAAAGCAAACTCAGAGGTTGAGAAAATTGATCTGGATATGATCATGATTCAAATCTTAAAGGTAATTGAACAAATTAATTTGATATTATCACATATTATTAGAGTTATTGGAATATCTTCTTTAAATCGAAAAGAAAATAAATATGAGCAAGAAACCCTAGACCTACATCTATAAGGTCTTGTTTGATTAAAAAAAAATTGTTGCTTGGAACAACTATTTATATTCTTTTGTTTCAAGAAACGAAAAAAAAAAAAAATAGAAACCTCAAGGAACAAGAAATCTTTTTTTTTTTTTCCGGAAATAGATTTGGAAAAGAAATAAGAAGTAGACAAAAATAACTTCTTCTTCTCGGGAATAATTCCTAAGAACTAAAAGAACAAAAACAAATAATTTATTTTTTCTTCGCTTCTCTCTTCTTCTCTTTCCTTTTCTTCTTCTTCCTTCTTCCTTTTGGCCAGTTGCTAGCCTTAACCATGGCTGGCGATTGGCCAGACGAGGACCGGCGACACCGAGCCACAACGAGGCTCGGCCTCGCTGGGCCACCTCTAGGTTGGCGGCGTTGCCGGGCCAACCTCGTGCTTCCTGAGCGAGGTTAAGGCTTACCGTGGCCAGGTGAGCTCTCGCTCACTAGACCTTGCCCTATCGTGGCAAGCAACCAGCTGGGTGAGGCTCGCTGAAGCCTCACCATGCTAGGGCAAGGAAAAAAAAAAAAAAAAAAAAAAAAAAGAAAAATAAGAAAATATAATGAAAGTATTTAAAAATTTTTAAAAAATTTAAAAAATTAAGAATCCTATTAAACACATTTTTATCTAGAGATTAAAAATTTTATAGAGTTACCAAACGCATTTTTTTACTTAAAAATTATTTTTGAAAATAAAAATAGAAAAAAAAATCATTTATGATAAAAAAAATTATTCCTCGAAAAATGCGCCCCAAATTTGTGTCTAGGAGGACACACGAACCGGGCGAGATGGGGGCCACACAATTTTTCCACAGAAAGAGAAAAAGAAAAAGAAGGGTCCGAAAAGGTGAAAAGGGGAGGAAAAGAAACATCACCTTCCTCGGGCGACTGTTTCCTGTGCACCGACTAGTGCTGGGGCCAAAAACCTTCTTTGCGCCCTCGCGCTTGCAGCCTCTTTCCGACGCCGTTGCCCAGATCTGGTGGTGCTCTTCCCGGCACCGACGACGATTTTTCTTGCAAGTTTTTGGTGTTCCCTGTGAAGCAGCTTAGTGCCGGCATCCAGCAAACCAGACCAGTCTTCACTGTGCTCAGTCCATTGCACGCAGCCATCCTGGCTATTCGGACCAGCCCTTTGACACCCAGACCCCTCGGCTGCTGCTCACTTCTCCTCGCTGTCCGATGTTTGGAGAGAGACCATCAAGTTTTTCAGTGTGCCCACTGAGTTTCCAGCTGTCTTTGGCACCAAACCAGCGAGTTTCCAGAAGTCCTTGCCACCAAACCAGCGAGCTTACAGCCAACAACTCACGAAGCAACCCCAGCCATTTCCGACGTTCTTGTGGTGCTTGATCTCCTCTTTTGCATGCTCTCTGTTGCTGTTTCGAGTTTGCCGTTGAGCCCCCCTCGCTAGCCACTGTGAATAGTTCCAGTCCATTGCCATCCGCAAGTCCCTGACCCGCCGGTCGTGTATACCACCGCCGACCTTGTGACGTGCTGAGCTGGCCAGCCGAGTCCACTGTGCACCACCACGAACCAATCGTGAGTTGAGCGTAATCCGCAATTGTGATCCGATTTTTGAATCAAGATTACGCGTGAATTCATATTAGGCAATCTTCTGTTTGAGTAAATTTTAAATATTTGATTTATATATACGGATTATTTCATTGTCTAGTTTGATTTGATTAAGCTTTACGCATTATCCAAATTTGGGATAAATTAGTTGATTTAATTATTAATTTGATTTGTAAAAATATTGGATCATTTTTTTAATGATTTCAACTTAAATTTGGATACTGACCAAAAAAAAAAAAAAAAACTTAAATTTGGATAATTGATTGTGCCTCAAAGATTGCTTTAATCTTTAATTTAAATAGTGAGACTAGGGATTTTTTTTACATTATCTCGATCTTTAATTTCGAAATTCGACTGCAGATTGCCTTGTGGGTTAGGTAAGTCTATCTTTAATATAGATAACATGCCATGTTTTCAAATATAAAAAATCTAAAATAATTGCATTGCATGTCAAATCATTTGGATCCGAATCTATGGATATAGTTGCATGATTGGATTAGACTAGGTTTCTCTATTTTAATTTGAATGCACGTTTAGATAATATCTAGGCTAGATAGAATTTTTGAAATAAATTGCATGTTAAGATTTGGGATTTTCCATTTCCTAACCTAAATAGATGATATTTCACTTTAGATTTATCTTAATTTTAATTGATTAAGGGTTACAAATTTTAGTAAAAATCCCAAAAAATGTCGTTTGCATGTCATACAAATTAATCGCATCATCATATGCCATATCATATAGTTTAGTTGCATCATTAAGCCATGTCATATATGCTATGCCATATAGTTCAATTGCATTATTATTATGCCACGTCATATAGTTTAGGTCATGTCACTAATGCTTGTCATGTATGCACATCATTCATAAAGTGTAATGCATGTCATATATGCTCGTCATCTAGTGACAGTATGTTTTGCCATTTAATTAAATTAACATTAGTTTGTGTGTTAGTTTAATCAGTTCACATGTCATATAGGTTACATATTAGAATCATTATGATAATCGCTTGCCATGTTAGAGCAGTCGCACATTAACTATTGCCCGTCATTAGAATCGGGTTGTTTAATTAGAATTGCATGTCATATAGCTTGCAATGCTTAGGTCATTGAATTAAAGTTGCATGTCGCATTGGAATTAGGTCATGTAGAAGTAATTGCCACCATGGCTCCCCACTTAAGTTGTGTTAGCAGCTGCGGAGTTTTGACTCTGGGACCTCTACGATAAAGTGTCCAAAGCCGAACCAACTCAGATGTCCACTGGTGGGTCATTTAATTTAATTATTTCATCATTGAAAAAACCTAAAAAGAATCATGTTTGAATGCATTTTATTGAATACTTTGCAATTAGGGAGTTAATATGCTTGCACTAAGGTATGTGAATGCCTTCTCTATTCTTGCAATTTAATGCGGTATTTATTAGGTCTTTAAATATTATTTGCACATCCGCATGAAGACCTCATATGTAATTAGATTTAAATTGATTCAAGTTGCCTAACAAATGTTTTTGTTGAAATAAAAGAAAAAATGTACTGAAAAAATGTTGGAGTAATTCAGCATAACCAAGTCTCCAAATCCATAAATCTCTAGTTTGTCGAAGTAAAGCAATTCTCCCACGCTTTACTTAGTATCTAATTGACCTACTAAAAACTTATCAGCACCGACTCCTATATAAAAATCATTTGCATGTTAAATAACTTGAACATAAGTTGGGAATTGTATGGGCTTAGGAGCTCGAGCTAAGTTGAACTTAGTAATCTATTAGCCAACCTTAGGTGGTGCACCTGCTTTGGGGAGGTTGTGCTAGACAACAATCTATACTAATGATCCCTAATCACCTCTTAAGGCTCACGTTAAGGGCACGTTTGGTAATCATTTTGTTATCAAGATCAATTCATGATCAGAAATGATTTATTTTGATTCTATTGTGGGGAACAAATTCTAAGTATTTAAATGCGTTTGGTAAATGCCCAAAATTTTTACTCTTATGATAGAATTGCGTTTAGCACTATTCTCAAAAATTTTAATCCAAATCATTTTCTTCTAATTTTTAATAATTTTATTACTTTTTTTTCTTTTCTTTTATCTTCTTCCCGTTGCCAACCTTGGAAGACCAACAACCAGCCAGACGATGGCCGACAACTTCACCAGAGGGTTGCCGACACTTGGCGAGGCCAACCTCGTCGATCGAGCCTCACCACAGCTGGGCGAGGCTTGGCCAAGCTCACCCAGTCGTCGACGAGGCTCGACCTCGCCCGCCAGATCTGGGCGAGGTCAAGCCTCACCCGGCTAGGTGAGGCTCGCTAGTGGCTGGGTGAGTCCCACTTGGCCAAGCGAGGCTCGCCTGTGGTCTGGGGAGGCTTGGGCAAGGCTCGTCTGGCTGGCGAGGCTCCTTGCCGGACCTCGCCTTGGCTTGGCAAGCTCTCTGGAGCTTGCCCAACTGATCGCCCGCGATCGGCAGTAGCACGCGGTGGTGGCCAATGGTGCTGGTGGTGGTGGAAGAAGAAGAGAAAAGGAAGAAAAACAAGCAGGAAAAAAGAAGAGAAAAGAAAAGAAAAAATTCCGATCAGTTTAATTCTAGAATTGTTCCCAAGAACAAAAAATCAACTTTTTTTACTTCTCAATTCTACTTCAAATCTATTCTTGAGAAATTTATTTTCCCGAGAACAAAATATTTACCAAACAAATTTTTGTTTCAAATCTACTTCCAAGAACAAAAAAACAGAATCAAACACTATTTAACCAGTTGCCAAATGTGCCCTAAGAGTTAATTGTAGATCAAAATTAAAAGCAAAAAAATTCCTATACGCATAACGATATGAGAAAGCCTAATGTAACTTTCTAAAAGATGAACTTTCCATATAGGCTTCTTTCTAGTTATCACTTGAAAGCAAGAACTTAATAACTCGTTCAGCTTAGCAGGAGCCTTAGATCCTTTCTCTCCTAAAACAAGCATAAGCATTATTGAAAATTACACGGTAGCTTTTCTTTGGCTTGGACTTTGAGTGCATCGCTTTTAAGCTTTTTGGCTGCATAAACAAAACCACCAGTAGGCACTCAAGATCCATGAATCATTCATCGGTTCGAGAAGCATCCAAGTTGGTTCATACTGTTAATGGATAAGATGGCACGACAGTTTTGCTCAAAATTGCCCTGAATTCCAATCTTCGTAACTCTTGCATTTCGAAAATCCAAAAGTAAAAGAGAAAGCTGTTCCCTCTCTTCTCCAGCGACCTTAAACATTCACCGCAAAATCTCTCTTGCTCAGGCACCCTATAATCTCTCGCCTACTAACTTAAATGCTTAGGCACTCATCAAAATTGGTCCTGCCCTCCAACTACCATCGAGTACAATCCTTCCACACTTCTTCATCCCTTTGTTGGAGTATCCGAGAAGAGTCCAAGCTGACCTAACTTGAGCTCCTCAACCGGATTACTCGACTTTCAGTCCTCTGTTGCTTCAACGCCGTGAAATATTTGCTCTTCATGTTCTTTGATGACCGACTCTATTCTTCACCATCTCCACTTGAACCCCAATGCTCGTTTGAGGTTTGAGTTTGCCTCCAAGCATAGGATTATCAATCCGGATGTGAAAGGTTACGGCAAGCTCGTTCATATATTGACCAGAGCTAGAATGTATGAAGAAACCGGAGCTTATGTGAATGAACTAGTCTCTCTGCACAAGAACAATTATGTTCATTTTTTGTGTGAGATGAGCTTGGGAGGGCTTATCGGGATTACGGGTTCTCGCTTATTATTTTGACATGATACTAAAGGCGTATGTGGAGAAGGGCACGGTAAAGAATGCGCTCTACGTGTTTGATAAAATGGGCGAGTGCAGTCAAATGCCAAGTTTGAGGGCTGGTAATTCTTTGCCGAGCAGGTCGGTTAGAAAGAGTGAGAGCTATGCTGTAGTTCTCATGTTTGATCAGATGGTGAGGATGAGGATTGTGCCTGGTGTGTTCACTTGTGCAAAATGGTGACTGCAAATTGCAAGAGTGGACATACTGATAACATAGTGGAGTTTGCGGAGGAGATGGAAATATTGGTTTTGAATGAATATAATCCCTTACAATAGCTTGGTTGATGGGTCCGTTTAGTTGTAGGATATGGGAGGAGTTGAGAGGGTGTTGAAGATGAGGGCCGACTAGGGAGTATCAAGTAACATGATTACATACACGTCTGTAGTTAAGGGTTATTGCAAGCCCATCATGGAGAGAGCAGAAAAGGTTGTTTGGGCAATGGAGGATGACTAGTCCGTCATTTTAGAAAGCCCGAGAAAAAAGGGATAGAAAACCAAAAACGCACCCTATCAGTTTGGTTGGGTTTGGATTTAAACCGGGATTGAATTGAAAAGTTGACACCCCCAATGATGCCAGTACTGTTTTAGGGCTTACTCATCTTCTCTGGCCACCAAATAACCTTACTCATCTTCTCTGACCGAATCACGCTTACTGAAGGCGCGCCAGCTTGCCTAGGCTTCGCCATCATGGATTGGGTGACCTTGTCCATCAGGCACTTTGATTCGATCATCTGCTCAACCGACTCCACCAACTCCCCGCCTGATCGCATGCCAACCAGAACAACTCCCGGTGCTACTTGAAGTTCTCCAAGGTAGTAGTGGCGGCATCTATCTTATGGGCCCCGGACACTTCCTTAGCCTCAAGAACACTTGTCGCGGTTGCGAGGAATTCTTGGTATGCATTACTCAGGGAGTCTATGATGTTGTTCGTCGTCGCAAATCGCCTGCCTAATTCACTACCCTCTCGGCAATTACTATTCCCTCACGTGATGCAAAGGTCACAAAAGTACAAGCAATTTGCAATTTCAGAGGAATGAAACAAAGGCATTCAATTGAAAGACGTGAGTAATTGACTAGCTAAGAAATGCTTTCAATTACAGGAACAATGAGAGTGATTCGAAGAATCATCCGATCCACCTACTTGTCAACCCAACCCCCCCTCTCTCTCTTTGAACCATTTTTTGCCTATTCCACATCTGGAGGGGAGGGATTTGACCTAAATCTCTCATTTCCACTTAGTTGTGTTTGCTTTTATTCCTTTATGTTTCTTTCCTTACTCTTCCAATCTAGTTTTAGATCCAGAACATTTGCTCTCCCAATCTTATATTAAGGTGCTTTTCTCTCCGATCTAAGTATAGATTTTGGAGTCTTAATGAATAAGTATTTTGCCTAGTTTCAATGGTGTTCAAAGCAGCTTCATTTTCAAATTTGTACTCATTCAACATGTGTTAGTTCAAAGTTTTGGTGTTTTGCATTGGCTATATGGCTTGCTCTCGCAGGTGTTAGATCTGAATTTTTTAAACATGTTTATGTTGTCTCCATACAGTGACGGTGCTGGAAATGTTGAACCTAGGCGTACATTGCCAAAAGGTAAAGCCATAACTGCAAATGAAAATCTCGGCGTGTGCTTATCATTGATGATACTGTGTGATTCGGTAATTGGTCACCGATCCTTTTGCTTGGATGCAATCCTAAATTTGTTCTTGAAGGACAAGCCCATAATTATCTCTGCTAATCATGCTCTAATGATATGCCTTGGTTTCTGATTTATTTTGGAGCTTTGACTTGTCTTGTTGTGATATTTGAGATTTCTTATCATGTATCATTTTCATTATTAATGGGTTATGTTCTTATGGGTTAGGCCACTTATGTGGGGCTAACCCAGCTCATGACCTATATAGTTAACTGTGTTATCTTTAAGAAAAGATAATAGAGAAAAAAGGCATTTCTCTTTATTAGATATTTGGTCCCTTCTTAAGTTCTTAGAAAGATTACGCTCTATCTTCCCTGAATGCTTTGCCATTGGCACATGATTTACTGTGGAATTCTAAAGCCTACAACCAGAGCATTTAATCTGTGAAAATTAAGGTATGTTCCAAAGCAGGATATACTCATTTGATTAGTGATTCAAGTGTTTCATGGACATGTCTCTCGTATATACTCATATAAATCCATTTCCTTGATTGTTTTTCGATAGTTTGATATCTGATAAGTTATGAATAAGGTTCCTTCATTGGTGTTGGAGCTATGTTTTGTTTTTGTTTCGTGATCATAATACATTGTATGGAAATGAATCATTAGCTTGTTTTCAAACAAGGGTTGGCTAGAAATTGTGAATCGCCTGACGGTCACTTAGGTATGGAAATCGACACTCGATTGTACTGTTCGGGGCCGCCTCTTGAAATTCCATCAATAAAAAATTGTTTTTGAATAGAAATTCTTAAATTACTTATCGAACTAGGTATATTACACTTTAAAACATAACTTATTTCCACATATTAATGTCTTGATCACAGCTTTAAGAGAAAAAGTTCTTCTTTGTTAGGGAGAGAAGTAGTAAATGGGGAGAGAAGAAGGGCACACATGACAACATTTCTAAAATAGAAAAAAATTTCTTGATAGAAATTAATTTTTCAATTTCTATTCCCTTAACGAATTTCAGAGTAAAAAAGCGTGTTTATAACAATTCAAAAATTATATTTCTAGAACATAAATTCATTTGATAACAAAATAAAATTTCTATTTTTTAGGGCAATAATCGACATCCGGTGGCAGGCGGCCACCGTGTCTGACAAGCGACCGACGATCAACGACAAGCATCCGATGTCTCACGAGTGGCAAAGGGGCAGCAGGCGATGACGAAAGTAAGAAATGAGAGAAAGTGAACAATGAGAAAAGTTTTCATTTTTCACTTTTATCCCAAAAATAAGGGAAAAAAATCACGAAAAACCCCGAACTTTACCCTGAGTGACACATTTACCCCGAACTTTTTTTTGCGCCGTGAAAAACCCCAAACTTTCCAATCTGTGACACATTTACCCCATAAGGGCATTTTTGTCTTTTTAGTTTTTCTTTTTCTTTTTTCTTTTTTCTTTTTTTTTTTTTTCTTCTTTTTCTTCCCTCCGCCGGCCATGGCGGAGCCGGCGGAGGGAAGCCGGCGCCGGCGAGGTCGCCCTCGCGGGCGTGGGGCGAGGGCCGCCCTCGCCCCATGCCGGCGAGGGCGAGCCTCGCCGAAGCCTGGCTTCCCTCCGCCATGGCCGGCGGAGGGAAGAAGGAAAAAAAAAATTAAATGAAAAGACCCAAATGCCCTTCAATTTTGGGGTAGATGTGTCACACTTGGAAAGTTTAGGGTTTTTGATGTCACAAAAAAATTTTGGGATAAATGTGTCACGGTTTGGAAAGTTTGGGGTTTTTCACGGCGCAAAAAAAAGTTCGGGATAAATGTGTCACTCGGGGCAAAGTTTGGGGTTTTTCGTGGTTTTTTCCCCAAAAATAAAAAAGACAAATTCTAGCTTTGTTTTTTTGCTCTAAATCTATTTTTTGAATAGAAATCTATTCCAAAAATATAAATAAAATTATTTTATCAAACAGATTTCTATTCCAAATATTTTTGAAAATCAAAAAAATATATAAATAAAAAAATGAAAATTTTATCATGCACGCCCTAAGTGTTCTACGTTAAGAACGTAACTGCCGAAGGCAGTTACCTCAGGTTGAAAGACAAGTCACGTCTGCAGGTTATTTTGTAGGTCATGGGCTGGGAACCACGCATAAAACCCATCACAACTAAAGAATACTTTAGAAGAGTAATCGAGTAAAATACTTGATTTCCTCATAAGAATATTTAATTGCGTATATATCCTATTTTTCAACCAAAATGTTCCATTACGTAATAAAATGGATATTAATTATCACAAAATAAACAACTAAAATCTGCTTATTATGTGATGCGGCATCAATATAGGTGTTGAATTACATAAACCCGATTTTCCCTATTTGATGTATGAAATCTTCAAAAGGGAAAATGAAGCTCAATGTGCACTATCATTTTTGAACTTTTAATTTGTTTAATGCACTTCATAAACTATTTTTTAAATGTTTAGTGAAGTCTCTAAATTTTCAATTTGTTCAATATAGTCTCTCACAAAATCAGATTGGTCTTTCAATTTTATACACGAATTTTCATAATTATATATTTTATAGATTTTAGAATAAAGTTAATACCATGAAACACCCCAGTTTAGTACATATTTGACAAATTTACTCCAAAATAATTTTTTGACTACCAAAAACTGTAACTACACACCTTTGACAAATTTAGCCCAAACTAGTATACTTATGATAAATTTATTCTTTGTTAGTTTTCGTTCAATTTTATTGTTGAATTGCTTAATTGGATGACTTGTGGTAGGTGACTAGTGTATTAATTTGAAATTTTGCTATGCGTTTGTCACGTTAAATTAATTTTGTTGTTTTTTGTAGTATTAATCAAATTTAATAAATAGTATATTTATCATAAATGTAACAATGTGAGGTTTTTGGCAATCAAAAGAATTAATTTGAATTAAATTTGTCACAACCATATTAGCTTGAGATTTTCTATAGTCGAAAAATTTGTTTTGAGTAAAATTGCTACATATGTACCAGTTTAGAGTTTTTCATAATATTAATCATTTATAATATCTTTTAATTCCAATCAATTTTGCTATATCTTTTATGGTCTTTAGCTTATGATTAAATGAGGCTGTTCTTTATTATAGATATTATAAGTTAAAATATATATAATAAAACTATGGTAATATGTGTGAAGACCAAAAAAGTCAAAAGAGTGACAGAAATGTATCATTTTCTTCTTCTTTAGGAAATGATTGAAGTTGAGAAATATTCTAAAATCTAGGTACGTAATTACGAAAACTTATTAATAACATTCTAATTTGACTTTTCATGGAAAGTTGAGGAATTCAAAGTCTTGAACAAATTAAAAATTTTAAAGACTGAACTAATATTTCAAAAAAACCGCATTAAAAATTAAAATTTCAATAATAATATCATAAATTGGGCGAAATTTTGGAGATTAGTCTTTCAAATTAATGAAGCGAAAAGGGGGAAAAAGGAAATAGTGTTTTCCCCGAAAATATCCTGTGTCCCCACGGAAAACATCGTCAGCTCAAGAGGAAGAAAAAAAAGAGGACAGGACTCGAAGCCAATGACGGCGACGGATATGGAGTTCTTGGCAAAGCAGTGGCTCCAAATGGACCACGACTCGCGCTCGCACAAACCCTTCATCCCATTCCCTCCATCATCGTCATCCTCAATTTCTGCACGCCATCGACGTTCTGCTCCGGAGCTTGACAGAGCCCCGGAGACCTCCGTTGGTCCCTCCCAATGGCGATCGCCAAGGCCACTGCTTTGACCTGGACCCACTCCGTGTCTCCCTCTCTCCACGTTCCTCAGTCCTCTGTGAGTGATAGCCTCCAGTTGTAATATAGTGCGAGCTCGTTTGCTCATTCCTTGACCGAATGCCACTGTTTTTGGGATGGTTAGGTCCGCTATGCGAGGAGATTCCGGGTGTTTTGCGCCTCCGATCAATCGCAGAAGGTTCCAGTTTCCGGGTGTCAGTGTAGAGTAGAGCTTTTCGTCGTTTGTTTGTTTTATGTGGCTGTTGTCACAATGCAATTGTCCACGATGATGCATTGGTGTTCTTCCATGTTGTGCGAGCTGCAGAGTATGGTTTGTGTTTGTGCATTTTGCTTAGTGAGTTGGGAATTATGATGTACGATAGTGCGTTCAATTTGTTAACCATGTGGAAGTATCAGTCAAGAGTGGTCTAGTGTTGCCAATGGCCATTTCCCAAATGTTAGAGTTTGCATTATGCAGTTTGTCTACGGTCAAAGGAGTTTAGCCATCATGGGTTTGAGCAAGATTCGTCTGTTGCCACTTGCTGGTAATTGCACGTGTAGTTTTCTCCTTCAATTTCGCCAGTCGCTAGTATTCCTTGTTCCTTGAGTTTCCAGTTACTGTATTTTAATAGTCTGAAAGTCATTGAGAATGACTCTAGCTTCATATGTATACTTTCTTGATTTTTTGAACTTACATTCTTCATTCCCTTTTCCATTTGGCTTTGAGGCTGTCCAAGTTTTTCTGTGCTATGTGATTGGGAAGTTCAAGTAGTTGCCTGGTCTCGTAAAAACGCGTACGGGGACTGAAAAGATTTGGAATTTGTCACTCCTGTTATAAGGTTTTGCATATCGTCGTTGGAATGGTACGTCATGTTGTTATGGTGTGACATCTTTTATGTATCTTCTTTTGCGGTGCTGCAGGGAAATGAGATGATTGTCTCGGTAACCGGAGCAACAGGCTTTATTGGTAGGAGGCTAGTGCAGAGATTACGAGCAGGTCATGGTCACTGCTTCTATTAATACTGATGCACTGGATATTTAACATGCACTGAGTTTCTGATTCTTTACATTTGGTACAGAAATAAGTTTCTGATTCTTTATCCATGTGTATTTCCATCTTCTTCAATTTTTTTTTTCTTTTTTTTTTTTTTGGGTAAAGTTCAATTTGTTTTGCATTACACAGTTGAACAATCTGTTAGATATTTTGTTCCCAAAGTTCAGTCGCACTCTTAGTTTTTGTTCATCTTCTTTAATGCTACTTGCAGCAGTATATATGTCCAAGAGTTCTTCATGAACATTTTGCAGTGACATGCTCAGACCAGACTACTCACCAGTCACACACCAGAATGTGCATGCCAGCACCTCCTCCTTGCAATGCTTGCCACCATAAATTTGAGTTTATCCATGCCTTCACATCCATCATTGAGCACATAGTGATGTGGAGCCTTATGGACTTAATGAAGTATTGTTTGGTTCATATTCTTCATATGCTCCCACCAACAAGCACATGTTCAAGAATAAATTGTGGCATGTGCTTTTAAATTCTTTCTCCTAGATTATTGTAGAATAATTGATTTATTTGTTAGCGAAGTATATTAAATGAGCACATTCTGTCTCTCCCATCTTATTAGTGACATTGAATACATGAATGATTGCTGTTTTGGGTAGAAATGTTAAACAGGGATTTGAATGTGTCCTGTCTTGCAGACAATCATAATGTGCATGTTTTGACTCGTTCTAGATCAAGAGCAGAGTTAATATTTCCGGGTAAGAAGGTAATGACTACTTTTAGATACATTTACAAGTTTCATTATTTCTAGAGCGCACATAAGAATTTCCATAGGATCTGCTGGAATTGTATAGCCATATTGCATTGCTTATTAATAGTCATTCACATATACACAGATTTACTCCTCCTGAATTGCAAATATTGTTTTTTTAGTCTATATTTACCTGTGCATAATTTCTTCATGTATATTATAGTTCTTGCGACATGAAATGCTAAATATGTCTAGTCTGACCTTCATTACTTCCCGGCAAACATAGTGAAAGATTATCCCGGACTAGTAGTCGCAGAGGAGCCAAAGTGGAGAGACTGCATCCAAAAGTCAAATGCTGTTGTCAATCTTGCCGGAATGCCAATTAGTACAAGGTGGTCATCTGAGGTCAGTACCATATTGGAAATTATTATTCTTGTCAAATATCACCTCGCAAATAAACTGTGTTGATGCAAGAAAGTGAATTACATTTTGTTTTGTGGAAAATGAATGGTTTGGAAAACTTTTCCCTAGAACTGATAGTTTGTATCACTTGAAAAAATTAGTCAATGAAAAATATTTTCATTGTTGACACCAATTTATGTTTTAAACATTTTCATGGACGATGAAAACATTTTTGGTTTATTCACTTTTATAAGGGATTAAAGTGAATACTTTTAGGAAAATGTTTCATTTTGCAAGAAACAAACACACTTAACTATTATGTTTCCGATCAATGTGAATGATCTTTCTAATTTTAGCTCATATGATCTGCTAAATGTGTTATTTCTGTGCATCCAAGTTGTCATAAACCTCACCACAAACAAATTTGCAAAAGGGGAACATGGATGACGACAAGGATTTACCTATTTGTAGAGAATATAAGAAAAGGGAATGGTACTCGAAGCATAGTCATGGTTTTTGACACCCGTCTTCTTTCAGTTAGTCATGCCTCTACATGAAACAGTGTATCTGCATGTCAGGCAAGTTGTGATTTTCGAGATTTTTTGCAGATCAAAAAAGAGATAAAAGACAGCAGAATTAGGGTTACCTCAAAGGTCAGAAAACATTTCCCCTCTTTCCGTCAGTATATTCTGTAGACTCTTTTTGAGTTATAACATCATGACATGAAGTTATGATTCATATTTCACTTAGAATGAACTTACTAATCCAAAGGGGCATAACATTATCAAATTATGTTTCTAGTTTATTCACATAATTGTTTCAATGATTCAAGGTTGTAGATTACATAAATGCATCCCCAGGAGAAAATCGGCCTACTGTTTTGGTCAGCGCAACTGCAGTGGGTTACTACGGTCTCTTTCTAATCCCATTTCTACTGTCCTTCTGGTGACAGCTATGCTAAACATGGCATGATAGTGCTCATGTGCATTTGTTTTGTCAAAAAGCTGTATGAGGTGCTTGCCTAACAGGTTATCACACAATACCATATGGAGGTTCCAAAGCAAAATCAAATGAGTGTGCCATTGTATCGCCTTTTGGCTTTTTCCCTTTTCCTTTTGGGCTTGGTGTTTTCTTTTTTTTTTTCAGGGGAGGGGGGTGTTATGGAATTAGCCTGTGCAGTGTAATTTATTTTTGTTTTGGACTGCCGAGAAATCTAAACATTAATCATGTTGTTGTGGCTGGATAACTGGAGTTCTTGTTGTAAAATCAACAAGGCAATCATCTGGAGATACTTTCGTCACAGTAGTTTATCATCCGCATGAAATATCAGTGTAGCCTGGGACCATGCATCCCTAGACATGCATTTTGTCACAGCCTTGTGATTATGTTTGGAGGAATTATACTTCTATATGCTTGACGAGTGGTATACTTACATAATGGTTTCAATTTTTGCAAATGAAAATCTAATAAAGTAGCAAAGTTCAACGCATTGAAAATGTTCGAGTCATATGTTCCTATTGTTCGAGTTTTCTGCTATTGAATGAAAAGAAGTGAATCCTTTAACCACTGAAAGAATCCTATAACTTTATATTAGGAGGAAAACAAGTTTAGGAAGAAGATCCTTTCAGTAAGTACTCACCAGTTTGTTGTGTTGACTTCATCCTTTTAGCTCTTGTGGTAGAGATGTACGCATGAAAGTTCCAATAATCTACTCACTACTTCTTATTTGCCTTTACTCTGTTGTTTAAATTGCACTTCTCTGGTTACAAATGGATGCTCTTGACCTTCACGTGAACCTGATCATCTGTTAGTTTTCTCCTTCAAATCTTCAGGCACCAGTGAAACACAAGTGTTTGATGAGCGTAGTCCATCCGGAAATGATTACTTGGCTGAGGTTAATCATTCAATCATATTATATTCCTATTCTCATTTTGAGTCGGATGAAATTAAGAATTTTTTGTGGGGAACATGTACAAACTTCATAATTATACTCTTCATAATTATACTCTTCATCAGGTAAATTGTGACATTATTGCCTTAAGTTCTTGCTTCAGACTTACAATTTTTAATTGCAACTTACAAATACTTCTAATTAGCCATAGTCCTATGCTACAACAAGCATATTCTCTGACTACTCAAAAGAAACAAGAAAAATTAATGATGTGATGCCTTGAAAGTTTTTCGCAGTGCTTACATCTGGGAGTCAGATGGTAGCATCTTTGCGTTATACCTTCTCTTTTTCAAACATCTTCATCATCCCTACCCTGCTTCTGTCCATTTATTTAGTTTAAAATTTTGATTTATCAGGGATTCAGTGATAACCTCTAGAAAGATGATGTCCCTGCCTTGTTACCATTGTTCCCAAATTTGTAACTCTGTCAATTAAGATATAGCTTTTACCCCGATGAGCTTTTGTAGATTTACTTCCATAGATTTGAAACCTTCCTCTGGTAAGAGTCGGTGTTAATATGAAAGGGACACTCCTGTTTGATTGTAGTACTAGTGAAATGAAACTATTGAGGCGTTCTTGTCAGGGCAGTCTCTCAAACCATCAATGCTGATATTTTCTATGTCGATAATATGTGTTTAATGCCTTGTGCATTGGAATGCCCCATTACGTGTTCGGCATGTCCTGTATTCTGAACTGCCATATTGCTATGTGCTGTTCTTGGGATGTACAAAAAGGCTGCACTTGGCAAGTCATGACATATTCAGACCTTGTCACATTGGCCTTTGCAGGCAGTAAATACTTACACATAAAGAGTATTTGCTGCTTCAAGTTCAACTTTAGGCTTAAAGAGGTTTGACACATGTCCATTCTTG
Organism: Eucalyptus erythrocorys; assembly: GCA_014182555.1. Taxonomy (NCBI): domain Eukaryota; kingdom Viridiplantae; phylum Streptophyta; class Magnoliopsida; order Myrtales; family Myrtaceae; genus Eucalyptus; species Eucalyptus erythrocorys. The sequence goes on from CM024603.1 coordinate 23,910,755, forward strand.
TGATAACACATGGCATGAATTTAGCTACTTATTTCTTTTTGACTTTCACACTTTTGAGAAATAGTAATCTAAGAAAGTCAAAATAAAGAAAAAAATCTGATGAAAGGGTTAGAAGTCTTCCGTGACCATTATGCTTTCTTTCCCAGCTTCTAAATCTCTTAAATGTAGATTGTTTCTGTTCTTCTTTTGTTAGTGAAGATGTTAAATTTTCAATTAATATTTTTCTCTTGGAGAAGATATGCCAAGAGAAGTTCATGTTAGTCTCTTGCTGCTATACTACAATCAAGTCTAGCAAGTGCTTTGTCAGCTGAAATATTTTTGTGCAGGTCTGTAGAGAATGGGAGGCAACAGCCCTCACTGTGAACGAGGATGTCAGGGTTGCCCTTATCCGTATAGGTGTTGTTCTTGGTAAAGATGGTGGTGCTTTAGGTATAATGTGCTTTCTATCTGCTTTCTTACTTGCCAGCTATCTTCCTCATGATTTTCCTTTTGATAGTTTCATTCTTAAATGGTGATGACATTTGTTCCTTGGTCTTTAATTGACTAAAAATTTTAAAACTGCCCGTCAATTGGGCTTATTCAATGAGATGGGGACAATAACCGCAAAATACTAAAACTTGTGTTAGTTCAGCACTCTAGTTCTAAAATTTGTTTTTGGGCATTTAAGTTCCAAACTGTATACACTTTATGCATTTAAGGACTTCCGTGAGGTGTGTTTGTTTTTTGTGGAACAATTGTTAAGTTGCTTGCTGCTGTTTGTGATACCCCTGCAGCTAAAATGGTCCCTCTCTTCATGATGTTCGCTGGTGGACCATTGGGCTCTGGTCAACAATGGTACTGATTTCTGAATATTTTACCCTATATTACTTCCTGTTTATAGACATAGTTTTTGTCTAGGATCATTGCTCCTGTTCCACTCTGTAAAGCAAGAAGCATGGAGGAATAGTATCATCTGATTAATTCCAATGGTTTTACCATGTATACCTTAGCTTTGTTGTTCCTTTAACTAATTACTGTTTTGTTGTATCTTTGTGATTCAATTCCTTTAACTAGTTACTGTTTTGTTGTATCTTTGTGGTTTAATGTAATTGAAATGTGGCTTACTTGATTGTTTAATCCTTGTGTAGGTTTTCATGGATTCACGTGGATGACTTAGTAAACCTGATGTATGAAGCCCTAATCAATCCTTCTTACAAAGGTGAAGCTTTGAAGTCTGAACTGCCAACTAATTACTGTAACTACTGATGTTTTAGTATTGTTAGTTCAGTTAGCAGACAGTTCGTAGGGATGACCCTTGATCTCATATAAAACTTAAAAGGGGAACACTTTTTTCTCTATTTTTGCTAAAATAGCAAAATTTTAACAGGAGTTATCAATGGAACTGCACCGAATCCGGTACGCTTGGCAGAATTGTGTCAACAGCTGGGGGAGGTATTAGGCCGGCCCTCTTGGTTGCCCGTACCAGATTTTGCCCTCAAAGCAGTGCTAGGAGAAGGTGCATGTGTGGTGAGGACTTCTCCCCTGCATTACATTTACATTGCATTTTTCTCTCTTCGCAGTTTATTGAGGCCGACTTTTGTCACAGGTTTTGGATGGACAAAAGGTGGTCCCTGCTAAAGCCAAGGAACTGGGGTTCCCGTTCAAGTACCCCTATGTGAAAGATGCACTAAAAGCCATCCTTCTATGACGGAGGAAAGCATGATGAGGAATGAAGCAACATTCGCATTATTCTTTATTCTTTGAACTACACTGATCACAGTAATGGTTTAGGAATAGACCAAGTTCGCTTATCCTAGGATGACATTGAGGCACTGGATGTGACCTGGATATTAAGTAGCTTTACATCTGTTAGCGATGGCATTTTGGGACTCCACAATCAACACGTTCCTTCAGTCCCCAATTTCAGATCAAATTGATGCTCTCTCGCTCCCCACGTAGAATGCGGTAACAAAAGGACAAGGCCCGGAATCAGGAAATAGGATCGCGTTTGACAGATTAATGAGCAAAACCAGAATGCTATCTCCCTAGAGCGGTGACAGTTGGCCACATTCACCTTCTTAGGCTGCCTAGATGGCAAGAGCATGTTTCCCTAGACCACGAGTTGTCCACTAACGAGAAGAATTTATAGAACTTATTTTCCCCAACTTTCCGAGTATATCAAGTAAAACAAGTGTCAGACTGGCTGCATCTTGAAGGAATCTCGATCGTGTAAAATTTTTGGCCTGCCAATGCTAAGCAACCAAAGTGTTCTACTGCATGTCCTTGATGCTAACACAAGTCTGAGCATTATTGGCCGAAACAGGGGAAACAGAATACAGACATGGGTGAGAGAGGACATGCCACTTACACCATGGATGTAAGCTGGCAGGGATACGCGGCAGAGCTAGATATACTTGAGAAGTGGCAGTAAATAGATTTAACAGAGGAAGAGAGAAAGAGATCCAATCGGTCATAATTACATGTCAATTAAATTATCCACAACACCTAATCTTGTCAGGAGTAACCCTTCCACGATAACATAGTAAATATGCAAAGGTGTGCTGTATTCTCAATATCATACATGAATGCTTTCAGCAGAACAAGTCATTGAGAATAACTCAACCCCGCAGTGAATACTTCTTCCCTGTGAAAGCCTGGAACTTTGGCTCTTCCTTTGGAGGTTGCTCCTGTTTAGCATCTTTTGGAGCTTCCTGCAGATTTGAGAACAAAAGACTAACATGAGTAGACATCATCATCATGGTCTCTCTCTTTCCCCCTCCCTCAGAACAAGAGCATATGTATAAATGGTGAGAAGCAATACCTTTTGCTTCTCTTTTGGAGTACGGTTTGCATTCGATCCAAAAACAAGCTTTCCTTGAGTTTGGCCTGCTGATTGTGAAGTAGATGCTGCAGATGGGGTTCCTTTACCATTAGCAACAGCAGATTGCTTGCCTATGGAAACATTTGTGGAAGCAGGCATGAGTGGGTCCTTCGATGGCTTTCCATCCAAGCGCCTACCTACTCCACTGAACGGGTTAAACTTTGGTTCATCCACAGCAGGACCCTCTTCAACTGAAAGAATGGAGGGAAAATGATCTTAGTTATGGTAGATGTTAGTTGAATAAAATGCTGGCATTTCCTACTATTTAATCTAAATAGAAACTGGTGAGGGAACAACTGTGCAAGGTTGTCGAAGACTCGCTCTAGAAAACTATGAAGACAGATGATCCAAGGATTTTATACTCTTCCGTATTAGAAGCCAACTAAGGGATTGCAATGGGTATTTTATACAACAGCATGTGGCAAAATCCTTTTTGCAAAGGGAGAGATAGCTATTTCACCCAAGGAGATATCTCTAAGACATTTTAACCCTCTCACTAGTGTCTATGCCATTACATTAATCTCAAAGATTAAAAATAATTGATCCAATACCAACTACCACAAGAAAGATACCAGAAAGGCTGACCCATGTCCCCACACTAAAAGAGAGAATGAAAATAGAGTGTACAAGAAAAGACATACCCTGTGCCAGTCCCTTGCTTGGAGCAGGTGCTACGGGCCTTTCAGGTTCTTTGTAATCCAACGGAGGAGCAAAATCAACCTCACAGTCTGTCTCAATTATACTTATGGCATGAGAAGGCTTTGTCTCAATGATATCAATATAGTACTTTTTGTTGTTATATGCCACCATAATACTGTCCCCAGTGGTTAAGCAGGAATAATTCCTCAGAGTAGTCTCCAGGCTACACATTACAAAACAGGAATGTAACCACTAAAAGATTTCCAAAACATAACAATATCACATGTTAAATGAAATATATATCTAAGGACTGAGATAGTACATTCTCTTGAGTCACAAGGAATTAAGAAAATAGTAAGTGCACCATCAAGACCATTCTTCTAGCAACCAAATCTTACATAAGTATTCTTCTCAGTGAGCATGTATACATGATCCAAACTGTCTAAACTACTAATCTCACCCCATGTGGATAAGTAGAAACACAACTTTATGTAGAACAGACCAAGTATCTACTTAATCATCAAAAGATTACATGTGCACTTCCTGCATCATAAGATATATCATATATTGCCTTAAAAAAATAATGAGGAAACTTCCAATAGAGTGCCTCGCTGGAAGGCTGTTGGACTATGTTGATTGCACAATAGAGAATGCTCAAGGATAAGAAAGCAGTCTGAACAAAGATTGCCAAAGTAAGTCATAACGTTCCTCAAACGGGAGAGAAGGAAAAAAAAAAAAAAAAAAAGAAAGAAAGAAGAAAGACTTGATCATTGTAGCTTCTCCTAAAAATTTTGAACTCCACAAAAAGATGGTGTAACTCAGACAGAAACTTTAAATAATCATGTTTTTGGTCAAAATACCTGATAATCATTTCGTATCCTTTGATCACAGAACTTTACAACCTTTTGAGATTTTTGGGTTCTCTTCAGTTCCACTAAACCATAATACATAGAAGTTTTCCTCATCTTTTTTTCTAGTGAATATCCAATAAACAACTCCAAATACTCTGTTTTCAACTCTCCCTTCGTTTTTTCAACACAGCAGCAGCGAGCATACCAATTCAATGGCAGTTAGCCTGATACACACCAGGCATCCTCCAGTAAAAAGTTCAGTCAGCAAGAACATTCATACAATAGAAAGAAGAGACTGAAAAAAAAAATCCATATCCCGTCTATTACCAAAAAGGGAGCAGTGGCAATCATGTAAGAATAAACTGGAAGTAAGACATGTTAACTAACATTGCTTTTGGGTTGGAAATATCCAAAAAGTCCTTTGTGTGGGGTTGCAGTTTAACATATGTTCCCTTTGGAAGAGTTACATTTTTCACTTGGACAAAATCTCCTTCTTGCAAGAGCAGGTTCTCCATCATCTAGACCAAATAAATGAACCAGAAAAAAGAAAGATTAAGAAGATAATGGAAGATTGTAAGCAAATTATACCAGTGAATTAAAAGAGAGAGAGAGAGAGAGAGAGAGAGAGAGAAGAATTGTACCCAGTATGGCATGTATATCATCCCTTCTTCAGCAATAAACTCGAGTACACCACAATGAGAGACCCGTTCAGCAGCATTATTTCTCAGCTCAAACAACATTGGATAATCAATATGCAGGGACGCTGTAACAATGTGTTAAATGAGCTTCCCATGATATGATATGGCCAAAACCAAGAGAAGAATACAAAGAATTAGTAAGTCGGCACACCTAGGCGATCAAGGGCAGATGGAGGCATTATAACTGTGAAAGCAGAAGAAGGAAAGGTGTCGTCAGAAGGATGAGCAAGAAAAGAGAAACAACTTTCATCTCACAGGTGGTGAATGTAAAAACTCACTTTTGTCACCACTTTCAATTTGTGGCTGCACATCAAAGAAAAATAAAAAATTAACTCTCACAAACATATAACTTTAAAAGGAGGGGAAAAAACAAGGTCAGCAAGAAAGATAAAAAGTTCCAGGATCTACTTAGGAGTGAAAATTTAAATCAGCATCTTAGAATGTCAGTCTGATACCAAGAAATCAAGAACTGACTCCCAACATGGTAAGTTCCAGGTTACGACAATGGAATCAGCTCATCTAGACAATGATCACACTAAGTTCAGTTTCCTACTTCTCTCTTCCCTATTTATCTATCAATAAAAACCGCATAATCTAATCCTTTGAAATCATTTACATACATTATATTCTATATATTGAAAATAACCAAAATTTATCACCGAATTGTTTGCAACAAATAGAAGGTAGTCCTGACCTTTTCAATGAAGGATGCAGGGTAACAGCGATATGTCTGCTCAAATGATGTCCCGTGATATCCATATCCACCAAAATACTAGTTATACAATCAGAAAAAAATTATAATGTCATATCCAGATCTCAGCAAAGAGCATAAACAGAACCATTTACTCATCAAAAACCAGAAACCATAACATGCAATCCCACCATCTGAACACAGAATGTTGAAGGAGCAAGCTATCAGATTGCTATGCATCAATATTTTGCTTCCATAATTAGCTTAGTGGTGAAGATTAAATGGTTATCAATATAAAAGTTATGTCAAGAGAAAGAGTGCAGTTTGTGAACCAATATAAGCTACATTCAAGTACGTGTAATCATCTGTAACAACAGTAAGATTCCAGCAAAAGCTGAGAGAGAGAGAGAGAGAGAGATCTTTTGGTGTTCACCATAGAGTGCATTTAGCGTTAGTTAATTCACTGTTGGAGTTCAACAACTTCAACTAAATTTAAGAATTAAATTCTTTTTGTATAAGTATAAAGAGATTAGTACAAAGAGATTAGTATCAGAGAATTTACATATTCAACATGATCCTACGTAACAAAGACTATTATCTCTGTCATCAGCCTTTAGGACAATGACATCAGTTCCTTTTTCCACTTTATATACCTTTTGTTTTCATAGCTCTTGAGTACTTTATTTCCAGATTACCCCAAAAGAATGAATTCAATAATTTTGCACGTTTACAACAGGGACAATACACGTCTCTAAAGCAAATTAAATTGCTCCCCCAGCCAACTTACCGACCACGAATATTAGAGCCAATGAAACTCACCATCTTGTGTAGCTTTTAAGACTGTTGCACAAAGTAGTGAACCTTCAAGCACACCTACAAGATAAAACACTACAAAGCTCAAATAATAGCCAAAAAACTGGGAAGCACATCAGGAAGCTGAATTGTGCCGGGAAAAAAAAAATTCAGGAAACTGCAAATCAACCACGTATTCTGAGGCATCATTATTTACTAACGACATTGAAGATTTCACTAGAATTCCTATCCCAGAAAATTTCTTTCTTCTATGTGAGCAGCCATGTGGAGAGAGACAGCATCTGTACCTCAAAACTAGTTATAAAGCCCAACAAATCACAAAACTGAACTACCCAAGGACCCAAAGACGTAATTCTCCAAATCCACTCATACTAAAATTTCGATCCCTCGATTCAATCTCCCAAGCACAACAATAATCAGCGTCCGCATTCCGCAATCTCGCGCCACACACCTCAACCCCACGAGACTCGGCGACCACCTTCATGTTCCACTCCAAACCAGGTAAAGGAGAGAATCCAATCCACAAAAAAATGGGAGGGACAAAGAAATCAAGCAAAGCAAGCGGGATTACTCGAGCCACGGAAGTCATCTCATCCTATCATCAATCCAATCAGCACGACAAACGAGGAACAGCGAGGAAATCGAAAATTCAGACAATTGCGGTCGTTCAAGGCAACAAATCGTATCAGCGCGCCGATTTTCAGAAAACCAATAGATCGCGCGTACCGTACGGACGGACGGTCGGAGGGTCGGTCGGAGGGTCGGAGGGTCGGAGGGAGGGACTGGAGCTCCGTCGGAGGATCTGTTGCTTGTTCAAGTGGAGAAGAGAGAGAATAAATAGGATTGGGAAAGCAGCAGGGAAGAGAGAGAGAGAGAGAGAGAGAGAGATAAAACGGACCCGCTGTTCGGGTCGGGTAGAGAACCGGGTGGTGGAAAGTTGAAACGGCGCAGTGAGGGACCCGACGGTGCCTTCTGCGTATTGCGGACGCCACGTCGCTGTCGGTGTTGGACTTGGGCTGGAGCTTTAGGGCCGAGCCTAGTCGTAATTGGGCCGAGAGTCAACGATCCTAGGAAGATAACGGCGCCCCTATGCATTCAGAATAGAACCACCAAGTATTAATTAACCAAAATATTTCCTTAATGATTTTATTAAAGAAAAAGGAAATATAATTCCTCAGGGTATGGATCCTGGAGAAAAAAAGAAGCTAATGAAATATCGGTGCACCGACCAAAAATATATATATCAGTGCGTGACAAAGACCGTTATTTTATTGGTTCTTAATAAGTTTTCGAAGTTCTTATATACCAGATTAAAATAAAAAGGTATTTTCATTCCGATCCGATAAAAAAAAGTACTTAGCAAATACGGATTAGCTTCAATGCAGCTGCAATTTCCCGTCAAACTTGCAGCTAAAGAAACTGATTTGGCTAACTAACAAGATATGTAATGATGTTTGAGTTAACAATGCATTAACTGAATCAAAAAATTACAAACATATGATAAGTATGTGTGTATAAATATATATATATATATATATATATATATATATATATATATTTTTCAAGAACATTAAGGGCGTGTCTAAATAGTTTGCATTTCCCTATCTTTTGCCAATTCTTTTCTTAGCATTTGCATTTTTGAGTATAACTTAACGTCACACATGCGTACCATCTATAGAACACAAATCTAAATATGTAAAATCAACTATATTGAATATCCTTTTAAAGTTCAATATATTTTCTTCCTGGTGTCAAATACTTTTTCAATTTAAAACAAACAGACATTACTTTAACCAATATTCAAGACACTCATTAATTATACCCAATATGATATAAGATGACATTTGAATAAAAATACAATCCTCGTTTGAAAAAGAAAAATAGTATCATACCAAGAAAAAAAAAGTAACTACAATCTTAATTTTGACAGTGCAATGGATTATCCTTGTACATGAAAATTTTAATTGAAATGAATGATACTTGAACTGGATGACTTAATATTCTTGTATACATGAAAATAGCATCTTCGTACATGAAAATTTTGACGGTAGAATGGATTATCTCGTGGCCCCAAAGCCTGTCACTTGCATAGTATAGGATAGAAGTGAATGGTTCCATGGTGGGTCGATTCCTATCTTGGAATAGGCTAGAGATGGTATATTCCCAGTTTATGGAACCAGAAATTGATCCTATCCACTTTAGAACCGGTGATTTTTTTTCTAAAAATTATTTTATTTTTTTCTCAAAAGTTTAAAATATATTGAAAGTTACTTTAGTGTAGGATTAAATTATTAATCACGTGAAAGTTACTAGTAAAATAACAAATCACTCCTACAAATAATCTGTAATTTTTGCCCTTACTGAATAAAAAGGTAAAAATAACAAACCATGGGTCAACTCCATCAGTCCGATCAATCCCCATAAAACTGAAAAACGTATTGGCTTTTTATAGCTCCACAAATATGAAACTCGGAACCCCGATTTCAGCAAAAAAAAACCTAAGATCAACCAGTTTGGTCCTGTCTAATTTGGCGCCGGGATTGGACTACGACCAATGCACAGCTCAAGTATAGGATGATCTGCCACGTTCGCATTGTTCATCACTCGACTATAAATTTAGCCCATCGATAACCTAAAGGTCCTTTGTTCCTTTTTTTTTTTTTTTTTTTTTTTTTGCATCTCACTAATTTATTTAACCGGACATGATGTTCTAATTAACAAACGCGCTTAAGCATTAACTGAATCGATTTCATATAAAAAATGTGATCAATATATTTTTTAATTTTCAAGAACATTATGGATGCTTCAAAAATGATTTCCATTTTCCATTCTTTTGCCATTTTTTTTTTAGCATTTGTATTTTCAGGACAGTATCATTGAACATGTGAATTGAGAAGCATTTAAAAAATACAAACGTGAATGTATAATCAATTACATTTCTTCTTGGTGTCAAATACCTTCTCGATCTAAAACAGACAAGATGGATGGCAACCTATGTTTCTTGCACGAGTCCTTTTCATTGGCTTCTCATGCAAAACCTAGAGAACAAGGCAAAAGAAAAAAAAAAAAAAAAAAAATGGACAACTAAGGACATACTTGAAAACTAAGGCCAATTCTGTAGTCCGTTGAGCACCAAATCTTCTTATGTACGCTGTCGCAATTTGTCTCAAGAAGAAAAAGCTCGAAAAGCTTTCAATTCATGATGGTCTAGGGTTTTTTTTTTTTTTTTTTTTCGGTCGAATGATGGTCTAGAGATATGATTTGATGATCTTACGGCTACTAACACCTCCGAAAGGACGGTTCTTGCTCCACACTTGGCGGGCATTGAGAACAGGACATCCCTTTCAACATGGGACACACAAAACTGATGGCGTTGCCAAACTTCGAAAGGCAAACTACGAGGTTTAACATACTTCAAATGATTACGAATACTCAAAAGACTATCTTCAATCTCGGGGGAAATTCTAAAACAAGCAGATGGAAATTGAGTACTTGACTCATGCTTGAACTTGGGCAATTACTCCGAGTGCTGAACCAGAAATCAAAGCGTGCCATGGCAAGCTTATCTACACTACTGTCATGTTGATGCCAAATCGATAGAAAAGGTGATATTATATCCAAATGTCAACATGCACAATGACCATAATATGCGAAAGAAACTAGAACAGAGCGGTTAATGAGGCAGGTTAATCAGAAACTCAAATCTCTCATGAACATCAAAGTTAGGGAAAACACCCAAATAGACAACAGCAATAGGGAGTAACTGAACATCAAAGCCAACATTGAGCTTCATTGTTATAAAATAAACAAGATATCGGCTGCCCGAACCATCTCTCAATCCCATTTTCATGGACTCTCTCAGCCTGCAAAACAAAAAGTTACAGGACCTTCTCAGGGATTCAATCAATGACACCGGGTCTACCTCAATCTAGGTCAGAACACAGAGCATCTTAGGTGCATGAGAACAGAGGATGCATGCATGTGTGCATGTTCTGTGTTTTGATCTGAACAGAGGGCAGGGGGTTTGATGCCAGCAGTGGTGGGCGCACGCGCAGGGGGGGGGGGGGAGAGAGAGAGAGAGAGAGAGAGAGAGAGAGAGAGAGAGAGTTTTCCTTATATGGACAAACTTAGAACATAGATCTGTGGCAACTCATACCAACAAAAAGAATGACTAGCCAAGAAATGGAAGGATTCAGAAAAAGCAAGCAGTCTAGTGAGTGGCTAGTGAAAACAAAATTGAGACACAATCACCACTCAAAGGGGAATAACAGCCAACAAGTTAAACCCTACTAAATCAAACTTCTAAGTAAAATTTATGAACTGCTTAATGACAACAAAAGAACATAATACTAAATAAAAGACACGTACTAACCTTTATTAATCAACAGGGAGCACTGAGCATTTTCAATCATTATCTTCACGACCATAATCATAAATTATCTCAATCTGCAAAAAGAGGGTGGATAAGAAAATAGTTGATCAGGAAGGTTAAGATTTTTGTATGACAGTCCACTACAATGTTGACAAAAATACAGTGCTCACATCATCACTTACGATCTGGAAAGCACTATACATGCAGTGAGCAAAAAGCAAAATTGCCAATAAAGTCACTCAGTAAAAAAGAGGAAGAAGCAAAAGAAGGGTCGAAAAGCATCACCAAGAAGGACTATCAGACTACAGGCACTTCTTCAGAACTGACGAGCAACAGAAAGCATGCATTGTAGAATTCGAGCCGGCAGAGACAAGATGGTGCCACAGGAAAGATAAAGAGTCCAGCAATTGAGCACAATATGCGCACTAAAATAAGATTAACTGACCAATCTGTGCTTTAAAATCACCATCGAATGCACTAAAGAGCATATAGATAAGAAAAATAAATTCTATATACGATTCGCATACCCATAAAGATTTATTGACAAAGTTCTTCCACAGCTCAAATCATGACAATGATATGTCAATAAAAGGAAATAGTATCGATGAGAGTGCAAATACATCCAGAAAATTGCAGACAGATTGTACACAAATTGAGATCAACCCTTGTATGCCCTCACCGCTCATACTGTCAACCCATGATTCATAGCCTCTATAGAGCAAACAAATAGATTTTCACTAAGTAAGCATGGCCAACATCATTGAGCAGAATGCCAACTAAAGATGAAATGAGCATTCTCTTGTGAAGATAAAAATCATTAGTGGATTCATATATATACGGAGAGCCACGCATCAATCACCGTGATTATCAAGAAAGCTTACCCCCGAAGGTGGTGTTGGGTTTCGAGTAAACTTGCTACCACCAGGAGCCCAAGGCACTGCAAAAAGATGCAAAAGTGAGTTGCAAGCCATGTATAGGAATCAGGGGAATACTCATTTCTTGAAAGGCAAAAGAACGACAGAAGAACGGAGAAAGTATAAGGATTTCACATCATTCCACCAATAAAACACAGCCAAGTTCAAGAGCCCAACTGTATGCTAGGCAGAAAATTTGATCAGAGAGTATATATGGCACAATGTCTACACTCTGATCTAATCTATTCCAAATGATACAAGCAATCTTCATCTCATAGATTACAACATTCCGTGTGTCCAGCGATGACACCTTTCAAGCAGCTAAACAACAGGGCTTCAGCTCGTTCAAAAGTAACAGTCTGGTATAGAATCTAGCAGCACATCTAACCAGTACTTACCGATGTAAGGATCAGGGTGCCGCCACTTATTGTAGCTAGCTTCCGCATCAGCAATCAATCTGTCGATTGTATCGAGATCCTCCTGCACGTTCAAATAATTGCAAGCAAGCATTTTCACTTTTCTGTCATTACATCCATAAAGCACATTATCCAATCACAATATTAGCTCAAAAGTGAAACAACGATTGGCCCAGGGAAAACCCCTTACCGAAATCAAAGCCATACATTAACTGTCCAGGCTACTAATTACCAAATGGAAAGCAAGTAAAATTAACATCTCGAGCTCCGCAAATTATGCACACTCGGCATTCGTGGATGGACAAAACTATTATCCCTGACAATGCAATACAGAACAGGATGAGCGGGACAATCAGCCTAAATGGTAAACAGGTAAAGTGCCTCCCTTTGCCCCCTACGCCTTATCATTACAAATTCCAGTTTTCTACTTGAATCGAACGTAATCTCCTCGATTAGTAAACTTGGATCACAATCATAATCATCCAATCACAAAATCAAAGTTCTCAAGATAGCACCAGACTGAGCACATCGAAGCGGACCGTACCACGTGCTTGTTGGCTTCGAACCTCTCGCGCAAATCTGACGCCTGAAAACACAGAAAAGGAAAACAAATATAAGAAAAGAACAATCCGAGCACGACGATCAGCCGCCCAATGTTGAGATCGAGCGATTGAGGAAATGCGAAACCCTAAGAGAGAGAGAGAGAGAGAGAGAGAGAGAGTACGTCTTGGTAAAAGAGGTGGCGGTGCACGGCCCAGTTGAGAGTGTCCTTGAGGGCGCGGCGGTAGAGAATACGGACCCTCTCCTTCTGAGCCGCCCGCCGGGCCAGGTACCCCGCCGTCGTCACCGCCGACGCCGCGCTCATTCTTCTCCTTCGAGATGCTTCTCTCTCTCTCTCTCTCTCCTCTCTCTCTCTCTCTCTCCCCCTCGCTCTCCGGTGATGCGGAGCTCAATGTGACGATTTGACTAGTGAAATTACGCATCAGCTGTTTTTTTCCTTGCGATTTTAGAGTTAACTAAGCCGGCTATTTCGACCCAAAAAAAAAAAAACTTAACCGGCTAATTTTTTTTTTTCATTTACATTCAATTACTATCTACTTTTATAAAATAATAGATTTTTTTCCTTTTCCCCAAACAAGCTTTATACTTTATAGCCCATGTGATGCGCAAAACAATTAAAGAAAATAATTTGCAAATAAGTTTAGACTAAAAATTTCATTTTATAAAATTTATGAGGAGAAGAAAACATTAGTTACATATTCAATGACCTTTTAGGGAGAATTTGGTGTGAGGATGACTTAAAATGAGAAGTTTAGGGATGACTTGAAGTGATAAATTGCTAACATTAAGCCTCTTTTTAGTGTGAAATCGCTAGCATTTCTATCCAGTTGGGAAGAAAAAAAACTAACTAGAATTCGAGGGTAAAGGGAGGAAGCTTGACCTCATTAAACAATAGAACATGTAGGTTGGACGTCGGGTTACTAGATTACTGCTACTAGTCCCTCACTGTCTTTAGACTTGTGACGATTTGACTAGTCAATTGATTTTTTCTCCCGTTTTGGAGCTATGTCAACTTAATCGGTTATTTCGACCAAAGAAAAAAATAACTTGCTATCCTTTTTTTCATCATTTACATTCAATTGTTATCTTCTTTTATAAAATAATAGATTTTTTTTTCCTTTTCCATAAACAAGCTTTATACTTTATAGCCCATGTGATGCACGAAACGATTAAAGAAAATAATTTGCTAATAAATTTAAAGTAAAAATTCCATTTTTTAAACTTTATGAGGGGAAGAAAACATTAATTCCTTGCATAATTAACATTTCTCGCCATCTTCCCTTGTCATTTTTAATTGATGTTTTGTTTTTTTTTTTTTTTTTTTTTTTTGCCGAAATTCAAGTACTCGTTTAGGCTCCGTTCGTTTCACATAAAATAATTTCCGGAAAACGTTTTTGGATTCTCCGGCATTCGTTTTACGAAAAATGAATTCCATAGGATCAAAGGAAAAAAGTCTTCCAAAGTAGGGAAAAATGTTTTCCATTTTTTAAAAATGAAAAATATTTTCCCCACTTGATCTTTCTTACATTACACTTCTACAAATCCTCACTTCCTCCTCTAATTTCTTCTTCTTCTTTTATCTTTTTATTCGAATTATTTTTAATTTCATTTTTCTCTTCTTTTCTTTTTTTCTTTTTTTCCCATCTTCTTCTTTCTTGGCTAGTCGTTGGATTAGGTGAATCTCAAGCTCATTGATCTTAAACTCACACCCGTCGATTTGGCAAGCCTTGAGCTTAATGCTCGTGCTCGTCAATCTAGTGAGCGGAAAATATTTTCTTTATTGAACACCAGAAAATATTTTTCGAAATATTTTCAGATTTTAGCCAAACACTAAAAAATATTGTTATCCTCCTGGAAAATGACTTATGGGAAAATATTTTCCGAAAATGACCAATTTTCTGCGAAACGAACGGACCCTTATATGATGTTTGGATTGCCTTTGAGAAAAATTCTTGAGATCTTTTCCTCGGCCAACCCGAGAGGTTTATTTTTTCTTTTTCTTTATATTATGCAATTGGATCCAATCCTTTAGATGTTTGAAGAAGCCTAACGAGACATAGAAAACTTCACATTGATGAGAACTAGATCGGCTCTTATAAAATGATATTAGAGCTAGCTTTGTTCTTCGGTAGGGATGTCAAAAAGGTTGTTTTCCCTGGATAATTCTTGAACAAGAAAAAAGACCATTGTTCAACGTATTAATTTTCGATTGAAAAAAAAAAAAAACGTATTAATGAAGTTATGGACTTACGTCTAGGGGTGTATAAAGACCAGGCTTGAAGGTATTTTCTAGGTAGGCCTGAAAGGACCGGGCTTGGCTTTTCAAAGTAAGAATATTGGCCCAAATCAAAATTGCGTTAGATTGGTCCAAGCCGGTCCGGGACAAATCTGATTTTTCTGAGTCTCCGTTTTATGTTCAACCAAAAAAAAAAAAAAAAAGTCTCCATTTTATGGCAAAAAATGACTGATTTTAAAAATATTATTCTTAAACACTATAGCTTGTATTTGCTTGAAATAATTAGTCGACATAAAAAATTATAATTATACAAAAATTTATGTTTAAACATTTTTGTAAATGATAAAAATAATTTTTGTTAATTTATTTTTACAAGCGATACAAGTAACTATTTTAGAAAAAAATATATCTAATCATTAATTTTCAACGAAAAAAATGGAGCTTAAAATTAATTTTATAGATAGTATTTATGAATTGTCAAAGTTTGTAAAACTGAAATATGTAACTAATAAGAAAGCAAACCTTCAAGCGCATCACTTATGATTTGGCCTCAAATGTCCCTTTTTTGGTGTGGCATTTCATGTTTACTTTGCTAGTTTGAGCTTGTTTATCGCTTTACTGTGGTTTGTTTTATTTCCTAAATTTTAGAGATTTTTGGTCTTTTACGTTTTTTTTTTTTTTTTTTGAATAATTTTGGCCCTCTCAAGCTTGGTAGCAGGACCAACTTGCAAAAAAGAAAAAGTAATTCATGGAGAAATTTAAAAGGGATTGTTCATTCTCGTTGCATTAATTGCAATCTTCGCTCCGTTTGCTTCTAAAATAGCATTTGTGGTCACCTCATTCGACTCTACGAATTTTGTTCGACGACAACAACAAAATAGAATTAGTTTTGATGTTGAAAAATTAGTAATTCATTGAGAATTTTCACATTTCCTAGTAACTCTTTCTATTAAGTATTTTCTTATAAGATCTTTTACTATTTTCTCTTGATATTACAATTATAATGTTGATCCCATACAAAATTTCCCTATGTCATGCGGCAGCGGAAACTTAGAATTTCCTATCCAGCGTCAAATTCTTGTATTCAGCATTAACATATCGCAGAATTCCGCCTTTATTCTTTCTAAATAAAGAATTTCATATGAAATGGATTACAATTTGACAAATAATTTATACTAAAATGTGTATTTTAATTAACAATGATAATATGAATCAATGCCCGCATGGATATAGTACTGGTTAGACAGTAAAAATGTTCATGGACGTAATGGCATTCACTGAGCTCAATGTACAAAGTCAGGAGTCCAGACAAGTTTATCACATTGAAAGGCTTAACCCGAGCTTACTTACTATCGGGTCCGTCTCAGCTCAGTTGACTATAGTGGAACTTCTTTGAGAAGACGAGATGATGAGTTTGGGCCGCCTGCAAAGACGACCTTCCAATTCTAGTACGAGTTCTCCAGAGTATTTTACCAAGTTGGTTTTGAGTTTGGACGCTATATGCTGCCATCTTCTAGCGATCGAGTAAGTAAAAATCTAGCTAAAATATTTATGGGCAAGACATAACATTTGTACTAGATTTTATAGGTATTAGTTTAAATTTGATAAATAAAAAGAAGAAAGAATACATCGGGATGGAAAATTAGTCAATCCATGCTAAATTAATTGCATGGATGTTAATTTAGTCTTGAACATTTCAATTTAGTCAATTTAATTTTAAATCTTTACATGGAATTCTAGCACAATTCTTTTAGTCAATTTCCATAGAAGATCATTGATGTGGCAACATGTCACATGGGATGGATGATTTTCCCCACCAAATGTCAAACAACGTTGCCGTGAAACTCCCATTACCCTTGATCCATTTTGTTTTTCTTTTTAAAATTGATTTGAGACTTTTTGGGCACCCATCTCATTGTGGTGCCAATATCCCAAACTAAATCCAATGTTTAATGTTACTCACGACAACAAGTACGCATTGCTCACCACTAGAGTCGTCAAATGAGTGGGTCAAATTGGGTTTGGGTCGACTTGAAAATAATCTAACCCATATTGATCCATTTAATCCATTTTGACCTATTTTCATGTGATGTAAATTTGATAACTCATATGTAACACGACTCATTTTATTGAGACACATTAATATATAACTAAATCTAGGAAAATCCATTCCCAACCATTTAATCCACTTTAAGCCTTTCACACACACACACACATATGTATGTATGTTACTTGAATAAAAATTTCACATCAAATTAAAATAGTAAAATAGTAAATAAAATAAAACAGTGAAAATCCTTAAATTGAAATACTTTTGAAAAATTCTTGATAAGAAAAAGTTGAATTAGTTAATGGTTGACATGAAAATAATATTTATTTATAACAAATCTTCTAGGATGCAAGAATGCGTAACTTCTTAGTTGTGATTTACCAAATAAAAATTACATTATAATGTTTAGAATTTCTATTTCAATATTGATTGAATTTCAATCCATATACCATCGAGCTTCCTCTAAAAGTACTTCTCTGGTATGTATATGGATATCTATCTAAAAAAATATTTAAAAAATCAAAATTTTAACTATTTTTAAAATTTTATTTATTATTATTATTTATTTTTTTTTTTTTTTTTTCTTTAATCTTCTTTTCTCTTCTCTTTCTTTTTCTTCCCCCTTCTTCTTCCGCTAGTGGTGACCGGGTCAAGCTTGTTGGCCTAAGCTCTATCACAACCGGCGAGCTCACGGCTCGCTAGATTTAGGCAAGCCTGAGCTCAGCCAAGGCTAGCGAGCTTGAAGCTCGCCGGATCTAAGTGAACCTGAGCTCCATCGCGACTGGCAAACTTGCTATTCAACAAATCCAAGTGAGCTCCGGCTCCACTAAGGTTGGCGAGCTCGCTACTTGCCAGATCCAGGCGAGCTCTGGCCTCATTGACGAGTGGCAAGGCTCAAGCCTTGCCATTTGTCGCCTCGAGCTTGCCTGGTCAGTTGCCGACCACCAGCTAAGGAAGGTTGAAGAAGAAAGAAAAAAAAAGTAAAGAAAAAAGGAAAAGAGAAATGAAATATTTTGATTCGATTTTTACAAAAAAAAACATTTTATAAAGTTAAAAGGGGAAGTTGGGTTGGAAATGAGTTTTTAAGTCCAACCCATTTAAGACCTATTTAGTTAGTCTCTTTAAAATATAAATGACTCATATGTGACCCATTTCAAAATATATGTGATCAATATATGATTAATTTATGATTTAAATGGGTTAAATAAGGGTTCATTTTGACAATTATACTAATCAGACATCTTTTGCTACTCTCATCTCATTGCATAATTAACGTTAACATGCCACATTTGGTCACGAATCTTTGATAATTCCTCAAAATCGTGCTAGGTGAAAGGCGTCTAAGGATGTTTGTTGAGAATCAGAGGACGACTGACTAGTAGATGGCTTTGCATAGTTGGTGGACCTGAAGTCGACCGAATAGGCAGAAGCAATGGCGCTGGGGGAAACCCTAGTTTTTCTCTCTCACTGATCTGAACTAAAGCTTTGCGTGGGTCTGACCATGATGTACTTGTGGGAAGTTTCTCAGTTATGTTCCATTAAGCTAGGGAGTACAGGTACTTGTTGAATGAACCAAGGTGGTGCTATTCAGGAATTTCTCGGGCCTCACTTTAGCCCATTGCGGAAGGGAAACTAACAAGATTACGAATTGAGTTGTAGATGCCTAATGGATAAATTGCCTACCTTGTAATTGGGTTATGAATCCCTTTCCTCTCATGTTTGATATATAATGCTATGAAGTTTTAGACTAAAACTCCTTTAAGAAAATGATATCAATCTTCTTAAAAAAGAAACAGGTGTCTAAGGACTAAATACATCAAATTCCCAAATTATGTCGATCATAGTGGACCCAAAAAGGGCACTTGGTCTATGGAGACTTTTAAGAGTGTGCTAATGGTGCTCTTTCTTCTTTTGTTTCGCATTGCACGTGAACTAAACAAACCTGTTTTGCATTGCACGTGAACTAAACAAACCGACGGCACCAGCAAGCGTCAGCAGTTTCACTCACCCGCTCCACTCGACCACAAAAATTATTGGTTAATCCCATCTGCGTCGGTCCAGTTGATCTGACACGCTCAATTACATGGACCGTATGTCAATTCAATATGATCCAACGGCTGAGACTGAGTCCCGGCTTATCAAGATCACGCAGGTTTTGCTCACCCATGGCATCCTCCTCCTCCTCCCTCTTCTTGTGAGGGCACAACCCCTCATTCCTATTTTTCTCCTTTTTATTCTTTATTTTCTTTCTTATTCTATTCTTTTATAAAAAAAAAATGACATAAATAATCCCTAAACTTTAATCCAATTGTAATATTATTCATTGATTTTTAATTCATTCAATGTAATATATGAACTACTAGGTAAATATTTAATCTAGTCCGTAAGATATATGAAAATGTTCATTGTCAAAATTTCATCAATTCAAGTTAAAATTTGCTAACATGGATGAAAAAAGTAGGTATATGCAACACTATGGTGTCATCAACTTGTTAGGATATGTAATAGTAAATTTTACAGTCATATCAAATGTGGTAAACTCTAATTAGATACTCTGTTTCATGATCTCAACCTCATTAGACCCCATGAAATTTGACCGTACTTAATCACATAGCAACCTTACTCTAAAGGGAATACATACATACATGTATATATATTGTTGCTATATTAAGGACAACCTATTTATAAAAGTATTGAGAGATTTTAGTATACTTTAGTATCTCTAAAAGATATTTTAATATTGTCAACCTCCTTAATATTGCTAACAGCATGAATTGAGACAAATTTAATTGCTTCACCCCAAACAAAAAAACAAATAAAAAATCGAGACAAGTATAGATCATTTACATAAAAATCCAGACAGGAAGTTGGAAAGCATCTCAACCCCATTAAATTCCATCCTCGACCCAGAAAAAAAAGCTCCTCTCAACTGCCTCCACCCCGCCATGTCCCCTCTTCTCCTATTCAATTTCTCAACTCGAAAAGCCCCACCAAAAACCGCCACTTCTCCACTCACGAGACTCCCCAAACCAAAACCAACACTCTCTCTCTCTCTCTCTCTCTCTCTCTCTCACCCCGCCATTTCCAAGAATGCCGACCCTCCGCCTCCCCTTCCTCCTCCTCCTCGCCGCCGCCGCCGCCGCCGCCGCCGCCGCCGAGGCGAGCTACCTCGACTACGGGGACGCATTGTGCAAGTGCATCCTCTTCTTCGAGGGCCAGCGCTCCGGCTACCTCCCCCAGGACCAGCGCCTCGCCTGGCGCGGCAACTCCGGCCTCGGCGACGGCTGGACATATAACGCCGACCTCACTGGCGGCTACTACGACGCCGGCGACAACGTTAAGTTCGGCTTCCCGATGGCCTTCACCACCACGCTGCTCGCTTGGAGCGTCGTCGAGTTCGGCAGCCTCATGCCCCCGCCCGAGCTGCGGAACGCCCTGGTCGCCATACGCTGGGCCACGGACTACCTCCTCAAGACGGTGTCGCAGCCGAACCGCATTTTCGTCCAGGTGAGAGGCGTGAGACGCGACGGGATCCCGACGGTCGCGCCGTCGCGATCGTCGCTCCTTTGATCGGTGACCTCACCCTCTGTTTCACCTTAACCTCGATTTCCTCATCAATTTTCAATTTCATTTCCCATTTCGCCGAAATCGCTGTCAGCCGCTCAATTTAGTGCGACCTCGGTTACCCATGACTATCGATGACCGGCATTATGTTACGTAGTTATAGCTTCGCGTCCTAATTTAACAACTCGGAAGAATCTGGGCATGGCGGATTAAGGGATTATTGCAGAGAGGAGTGCGGCACAGAGAGAGAGAGAGAGAGAGAGAGAGAACGAGTGATGGGTGGGGAGGCAAGATTCATGGACGAGGTTGGTTCAACCAAAAGCCATGAATGGAAAAAGCGAGGAACAGGGTTCTGTGGGGGGAAGAAGGCTCCTTTTAGTCCTGACTGGATAGATGCTAGATGCTAGTCAATGTCGTTTGTCTTTACTCTGACCCTTTTGGACCCACTCCCACGTCATCCTGGAGTAGATTCACCCAATTTTGCCGAGCCACGATACTTTATCTTTATCTTCTAGCCATCAAGATTTAACTAATGTATTGTTAATCGACATTTTTCACAAGATTTGCTTAGTAGAGAAGTCTGTTTTTCCTTTTGCAAGATGGATTCTCAAGTGTCGCATAGGCACAAATCTCATATCGCGTAGTTATAATGCTAAGAAATATTGTAATGCTTAGAGTACTGATTCTTTTTTTCTTTTTTATCGAGATGGTCAAGCCTAACGAATATCCTTTTTTAAAGAGAGAGTATGTTGGGTCCTCGAAGAATTCGAAGCTCTTCTTCTTCTTTTTTTAACTTGGATGGCATTGCGTGCTTTCTTGCCCATTAACCGATCGAGCTTCTGGGTTTTAGAGCGGCGTTCGGGAGTTTGAGCCTCCATATAATGAAGTTGTCCAAGAAACCCTTTTGCGGACGATGATGTCTCGTGTATTTTATTGGGACGGGTTGAAAATGGACGTTTGCTTATTCTACTCTTCTCGGCCGAGCACGTCCTGACTGCCTCGTCTCGGGCTGACATCTTGACTCTTGTCTTCTTGTCTTTTTTTTTTTTTTTTTTTCCCACTGCAAATTTGTATTTTTGTCCCCCTCCCTCTTTCTCCTTTTGCAATGGGCAAGTTGGCATTCTCGCCACGCATGAAGCCCTGCTTCGGTTCTCTTTCCAAGTGGGCTCCTCCTTTGGCGAGCTTGTTGTGTGTTGAACTCTGGTGAGGAAAACGAGAGATGATATGTGATACGATGAGTATGGCTTAGTTCGATTCCCGCCACTGTCGACCCTTCTCCGTTTGGGTGCATATCTTGACTAGGTTTTCTCTTGCCTTTTAAGATTGGTTGGGAGATTTGGCAGGTCACGTACTTAATATTGTTCTACTGTTATGCTAATCATGCAGGCCCAATAACACTTTGCTGCATTTCTGTCTGCATATGCGGGGTCACTTTATTGGCTGTAAACAGCATGGGACCACACTACTCGTCCCCATCAATGCACGGCCCACCAGTCTCGCCTCGTCTCTCACTAGAGTCGGCTATGTCTTGACTATTTTACGTCGCATTTGCTTCAGAGGAACCCATTTTTCCTAATCCTTTATTTCTTAACAATATAGAGCGTGCTAAGTAAAAAGTTTGGTGAATTCGACCTGGGTAGTTGAACATTACTTGTCTCTCTCAAAGGTGGGTGATCCAAACATCGACCATAATTGCTGGGAGAGGCCGGAGGACATGGACACGGCCAGGTTAGTTTTTGCTGTCGACGCACCAAACCCGGCGTCTGATGTTGCTGGCGAGACCGCAGCAGCTCTCGCGGCGTCATCCCTGGCGTTCCGGTCATCGGACCCCAGGTACTCCGACACCCTCCTGAAGAATGCCGTCAAGGCATTTGAATTTGCAGACAGTTACAGAGGAGCTTATAGCGACAATTCAGACATTAGGGATCATGTTTGCCCGTTTTACTGTGATTTCGATGGATACCAGGTACGTGAATCGCCGTGGAAAGGTTGTCTATTAATGCTTTTTGTGATTCTTGAGAGGGATGAATTTCTAAAAGGCAAAAGCTATAACCTATAAAATATTAATCCTCATCAGGTAGATCAGGCTTGGTTTGACAATTAAAAGGAGTGGATCAAGTTTTTTGAACTGAATTTTAACTTTTACTGTCAGTCTGTCCATAAAATATTGAATAGTCTCGGTATGGTTGTTGGTGCTTTGACCTTACTGCCAGCAAGAAGGCACTCATATTTTAACATAGATTTTATTCCTCCTGACATATTATTAGAAAAACAGCATGATATGGCTAGAAAAAACCGATGAAATTGAATCCAGTTCTATCTTTTTGTGAAGTTCCCAAAGGTTTCTTCTGTGTAGAACAAGCTTAATGTATGAACCCTGTCTTGTGTGGGTCTCTGACAGGATGAGTTGCTGTGGGGAGCGGCGTGGCTGAGGAGGGCGACACAAGATGAATCTTATCTGAATTACATCCAAAACAATGGCAAAACACTTGGCGCCGACGAGAACATCAATGAGTTCGGCTGGGACAACAAGCATGCCGGCCTCAACGTCCTCGTTTCTAAGGTCAACCGATTCCAACGCTTAATTGCTTCTCTAATTACCAAATAGAACTATCTGACATGTCTCTTTCCCGAGAGGGAAAATAATGAATAGGTTTGTTCATATATAATTAGTGATTGTTTCTTGTCCACTTCCGAATTTAGAATGGTTACTAGGTGTTTCTGAGTTGCATAATGGCGTGATACTTTAGCTGCATTTAGTTTGTAAGTTCTACGCATGGATCTCGAGCAAAATTTCTTACTTTTGGGAGGATCATACACGACCAAGACGCTTGCAAAAGCTAAATATCGGACTTGAGACTGTTATCCAAGAGAATATTGAACCAAGTACTCGCTCTCTACAAAGATCTCCAAAATTTCAAGCTTCCGCAACAAAGCCTAGTCGTTTCATTGGGCATGATCTTCCTGTGCTTGATTGATTTCGAAGACCATTTATTCTGCAAATGTGTAGTGGATATGGTATCTTTATTCTTGTCTTCCATTTAGACCAAAATATATGGTAGTCAGCGGGAGAAATCAAGAAAGAACAGAGAAGATAATCAAATTTGAGTCCATTAATATTTTTCTGCATCAGTTCCTCACTTTTGATTCAACCGTTTGCTTCAGGAATTCTTAGAAGGAAATGTCTACTCGCTCCAGTCCTACAAATCCTCGGCCGACTCCTTCATGTGCACCCTCATACCGGACTCCTCCTCCTCCACCCACATCCAGTATACTCCTGGCGGCCTCATCTACAAGCCTGGCGGCAGCAACCTTCAGCATGCCGCTTCCATTGCCTTCCTCCTCCTCGTCTATGCCAACTACCTCTCCACCACCTCCCAGTCCATGAACTGTGGCTCCGTCGTCATTGGTGCTGCCACCCTTCGCCAGCAGGCCAAGAGGCAGGCTGACTACATCCTTGGGGAGAACCCCAAGGGCATCTCCTACATGGTCGGTTACAGCGACTATTACCCCCTCCGCATCCACCACCGTGGCTCGTCGCTCCCGTCGATCAAGGATCATCCCCAGTTCATCGCTTGCAAGGAAGGGTCCATTTACTTCAATTCCTCGGATCCGAACCCAAATGTGCTTGTTGGAGCACTGGTTGGCGGGCCTGGGGAGGACGATGAGTATGAGGACAATAGGTTGGATTTCCGGAAGTCTGAGCCGACGACATATATCAACGCCCCGCTTGTTGGGGTCCTCGCCTACTTGAATGCTAATTCCAATCCTAGCTGATGGATGGACAAGCTGGAGAAGCTTATGTGAATACAAAAAAGGTGTATTTGCAGATCATACTGAATCACTGAAAAAGAATAAGACTTCAAAAGGTTGTCTCTCGTCTTAGGCGAAGCTTGCCGAGAGTGAACAGGCTTCTTAGCATTTTCTTTTTGCGTGATGTTCTGTCGGTAAAGTCGTTAGTTGTCGAATCCAGGAGGATTGTTGAGACTCAAGAAGCATATCTCCTTGTGATTTAAGTTGGAAGAGATCATTCTTTTCCTCGCGCAACCTGAGAAAGTTCAATGAAATTTTCTTTTTCTTCCCAGCCAGCGTATGACTTTCTGTAGGAGCACATCACATGGATTCTCAAGGAGGTCCTGTGAGTATCAGCATCATCAAAGAGTGAATTTGAATGTGCATATCCTACCAAACAACACGGCACTTCCCGGTTGATACTAAGGAAGAAGTTGCATATATCACACAAATGATTAATTAAATGCAAAACCTCGCAACGACATATTCAGCAAAATTTAACGACTTATTTGACACAACAGATGAACTTCGCTCGCCATTCGACTCTAACAATCATTGAGATCCTTGACTCTGAAGTGTCTTATAGCTGACCGAGTTGTATTTGGACGACAGAACCATACATTCGCATTTAGCACATAGAATTATAGTGTACAGAGGCCTGAGAAGTCAGATTTTAGCATATGTGGGACTAGATTGTCTGCGTATCCAGGGCCACCGACGACCGGCATGCAAATTCTGATGGCTCGATGGACAGTTCACTTGACAGATCGTTCTCACAATGTCTTTCCGAGCATTAACTCGAGGAGAGAACGATGAAGCAAGCATGTATCATAACCCCGGACAAATAGGAAGATGAATATAAATGTAGAAACGCGCACCCATCGCTCATAATAATCGTGGGTCTGGTCTGACGCAAACGATCCCTTTCAAGGCTTGAAATAAAGTGTGGCTCAGGAGTTCATTCATGATCAGCCGCTCAATTGAAAACATCAAGAACTTCCTTCTCTCCTCTTCATGTCGTCTTTCGGTTGAATATCGATCCACAAGAATGGACGCACATGGTCTGACTGAACTCTGCCACATTGTGAAAATGCTTTTACTGTGGTTTCAAACAAGTGAAATCACTTCCTCATTTTCTATGCAAATCCTTAACTGGTCTCGGCCCGAGCTTACATAGACTGGATTTATCATAGTCATTGACCATGTGAGCCTCACATATGGGTACCGTGAGCAAAATATCAATTGCTTATAAAAATGAACTTACCTCTAGTCATAGTGGTGCAAGGGGAAGCTTTAGACAATGAGCTACAAATTCCTCTCATACGACGCCTTTAATTGTAAAACACATGAACACACAAGTCACTCTAACTCATGGTCAGTGGATCTTGACTTATGACTTATGAGATATATTCAACTGGTTCTACATGATCAATGGCTGCGATTGCATTCTACTAACCCGGATCCATCCGAGAGTTTTTTCGTACATATTGGCAAATTAAGTTTCCTAAATTTTTGGTCTGTCAATTTTTGTTCCCCTAGACAGTAAACAAATCATTTTTGTTAACCTTTCATGTTTACTTAGCGTGTTCTAAATGGTATAGGAATTATGGTTTACTGAATGATAGGTCACAGATGAAATAGGAATTTTGTCCCGTGCAATGATTGAATCATTCTCATGCGATTCTTTTAAGCAAAGTTCTTGGCACTAAACTTTTGAAGATTCCAAGTTTGCGACACATTGTCGAGAGACAAAAGCAAAGGGATAAGATCCAAGGACGAAGCTGTCCCGATTATTTTGGTGGCCCCATGGCGTTCACAGGCTAGTTCCACCAACAGGCCCCGCCATTCTGTCGTCCATAGGAAAGAAAGGAAAAATGAATGATCTCTACATTTGGACTAAATGTGTAATGTGATTTTTATATTTTCAATTTATTCAAAGTGATCCATAAACTTTACTTTAATGTATAATGTAATTCCTATATTTTCAATTTGTTCAATGTCATCACCTTGGCTTAAGCTGACAAAACTCATATCCATGGCAACAAAAACCAAGTTCTTTTTTCTTTTGCAGTGGTAATTGTTGACTTGTAATTTTCAAACATATAGTATTGTCTATACTTATATATTTGATCAGAAGAGTTATCACTAATCATGCCTTAGACATCTTTTATTACTAAATATGGACAATTGTGCCATATAGTAAAGATATATGCTTTTTCTACATAACTCTAGTATTTCTAGTACATCCAAGTTAGAGTTTAAATGGGATTACCGATTTGCTAAAATAATCGTAAAAAAATAATAAATATCCTATTATGAGCATGCTCTGTGATGCAACCTCGTGCGACCTTATAAGTATAAAATGGGTCAAATTTGAAGTGTCCTAGTACAAGTGGCAAAAGGAAAAGGATAGGCGACTCACTATCCCTATAGCAGAGTAAGAATTTACTTGGGATTACCGATTCGCTAAAATAATAGTAAAAAAATGAATAAAAATCATAATATGAGCATGCTCTGTGACGCAATCTTGTGCGACCTTATAAATATAAGGGTTAATACCCCGAAAAACTCGAAACTGGTACACTTGTGACAAATTTACCCCAAACTATTTTTTTGACCATGAAAAACCCCAAATCGGTACACTTGTGACAAGTCTACCCTGACTGACCATAAAAAACCTTAAACTGGTACATTTATGACAAATTTACCCCAAAACTAATTTATTCAACCGCCAAAAACCCCAAACTGATATATTTGTGACAAATATACCTTCGGTTAAATTGAATTAATACTACAAAAAAATCAAAAAAATTGTAAACTATGACAAACGGAGAGTAAAATCCCAAACTTATATACCAGTCAACCTCACATGTCATTTAACTTAATAATTTGATAATAAAATTTAATAGAAATTAATAGAGAGTAAATTTGTCACAAATGTACCAGTTTGGGGTAAATTTGTCAAAGGTGTACCGGTTTGGGGTTTTTGGTGGTCAAAAAATTAATTTGGGGTAAATTTGTTAAAGGCGTACCAGTTTGGGATTTTTCAAGGTATTAACTCTAAATAAAAAATGGCTCGAATTTGAAGTGCCCTAGTACAACTGTACAAGTGGCAAATGGAAAAGGACAAGTGAGTCACTATCCCTATGAAGATTGGTGAACATTTTCACAAACACAATTCAGATCACGTGACACCTAACTTTTATGGACCAAAACATTTCCTATAGTTAGTTGGCCAATTTATTTCTCTCTCCCTAGTAACACAAATCTTTATTATTTATTCATTAAATCTCTACTTCTCTCTCACGTTTGTTGCGGAAAATGAAAGATTTGAAAAATATTTTCTTAAAAATGATTGCTTATATTGCTTAAAATAATTAACAAATGAAGAATGTTTTCATTATTGAAAATAACTTATGTTCATTTTTTTAAAAAGTGATTTAAGTGATTATTTTAAAAAAATATTTTTTAAATAATTTATTTTCAACTAAATAAATAAAGGCTTAGTTAAAGCTGACCCACCAAATTTGAAAAGTGCACCGGCCAATTTTTGTTTTTTTTGAAAAGTGCGAGCACCTAACCCTCAAATTAATTGGTTTCGTGGGCTCCGCTGGCACGGCATCGTCCGTGACTGTGCAGAATCACGCCCTATGCTCTGCTCTTGATTCGGCTCACCTTCCGGCGCCTTCAATTGCTCACAATTGAGGATGGTAGGTTCGGTGGTGTCGGTAGCACTTGGCATTGACAATTCGTTTCGCTTATATGTTTAAGGGAAAAAACTACCAAAAACCCTAAATTATGCACAAAGTGACAAAAATACCCCAAACTTTTTTTTTGCACCATCAAAAACCCCAAACTTTACCATCCGTGACACATTTACCCCAAACTATTTTTGTGACACAAAAACCCCGAACTTTCATTTCGTGACACATTTACCATAAATCTTAGGGGCATTTTGGTCATTTTGCTTTTAAAAACATTTTTCTCTTTTTTTTAAAAAATTTTCTCTTCCCTCCGCCGGCGTCAGGCGAGGGCCGCCGCGCGCGGCGTCGGCGGGCGAGGGCCGCCCTCGCCGGCGTCGGGGGCGAGGGCGGGGCGGCCCTCGTCCGACGCAGTGAGGGAGGCCCTCACCGGCGTCGGGCGAGGGCCGCCCTCGCCTGCCGGGCGAGGGCACCCCTCGCCGGCGTCGGCGAGGGTGCCCTCGCTCGGATCCGGCGAGGGAGGCCCTCGCCCGACGCCGGCGAGGGCGGCCCTCGCCCGGGGCCGACGCCGGCGAGGGCGCCCGGCCGGGCCGCGACTTCCCTCCGCCTGAGTCGGCGGAGGAGGGAAGAGAAAAGGAAAAAAAAAAAAAAAAAAAGAAAAAACAAATAAAAAGACGAAAATACCCTCGATGGGGTAAATGTGTCACGATAAAGAAACTTGGGGGTTTTGGTGGTGCAAAAAAAAGTTTGGGGTATTTTTGTCACTTTGTGTATAGTTTAGGGTTTTTGGTGGTTTTTTCCCTATGTTTAATTCAGGATCTATTATTTCGCGAAAATTTTAATGTGGAAAAACATCATGGCCAATGTTTTGTTTATTTATCGGGTCTAATTCAAGGTCGCTTTTGTGGCAGAAGAAGTTACTTTAAAAAAATATTTTTCTCATTTTTCAAAATTTAAATTGCTTAAGATAATGAGTTAATGAATAATATTTTCATAGACAATAAAAAAAACTTATATCCAAACTTGAAAAAAAAATGATTCCCTCTTTTGATATGATAGGAATCCGAGGCTCAAATCCGAGTCCTTCCAAGCCAGGCTAGAAACTTTGGTGGGTGAGCACGCAACATGTTGTGCCGGGTGATCTTGAAAAGAGTTTGCCCTTAGCAGCAACTTCAAATCGAATATATTGAAGTTGTGGACACCATGAATGACTCTGTGAGGTTGTTTTTGGTCAATGCATTATGACACCTTATAATGGTTTGTGATAGGACTAGCAATTGTTGTTATGACCCGTTGGCACGACGCGACACAAAACCACACATGGTTAAATAGGTTTGGATTGGGCACAAGTGGGTTTGTGCCATAAATGGTTAGCGTGAAAAAATTGTCTTACATGGGTTAATCTACTCAACCAATTTAGATATGATTTGGCACGTTGAAGATAACGCGTCATTTCTTAGCACAGCATATATAGACACATTTTAATATGTTTAATAATCATCTCTAAACAACTTTCGTCCTTAATGTTTATAACAATGAGGTCCGTGTCAAAATGAATGAAGGGTGAAATAGAAACATATTTAGGGATATAAAAGTCATTGAAGTTTAGAAAAAGGTGGGACTTCTTTACACATCTGATCGTGTATGAACATATTCTATGTATTTATTTTGTACACAAATTAATGTATGTAAACAAGTTACCGTCTCTATGGTGTTGATGCGTATTCCAATAACAGATTCATTTAATTATGTTAGTGTTATGTGACCTGCTTTATTAGGTGCGTTGTCTTCGTGTTAAGGTAGTTCCACATGTCTATTAAACATATTATGTTCAGGTCTGCCATAACCCTATTTGGACATGAGAAGATTAATACTACACAAATTGCCTATGCTAGTATTTCGTGGGATCAAAACCTTGTTTTGAGATACGTGGTGACAACGAGAAGGGAGGGAGACTATACTATAATGTGGGTGAGCTGTACTATAATGATGTTATGTTCTCCATTGCAAGTTTGAGCTACTATTTTTACCCAAAATACATTGGTTCTCAATTTGGGATGTGAAGAAGAAGCGGGAAAAAGTACCAAAAAAGTCATAAACCATTGCATTGGTACTAATTCAATTCTAAATTTTTCAATTGAATCAATTCAGTCTTAGATTTTTTAATATTTGTATTAATTCAGTTCATCTGGCCAATTTTGGCCGGTCGACTCTGACGTGAACGTCAACTGGTGGCTGAACGTTGACGTGGCAATTTTTATGATTTTTTAATTATTTTTTATTAATTTTTTTGAAAATTTTATTACTTTTTCCTTTTCTCCCTTCTTCCTCGTTGGACTGTTCCGGCAATGGCTGGCGAGCCTCTGATGAGGCTCATCGGCCACTGGGCGAGGGCCACAAAGCCCTCGCTGTCGCCGGCAAGGGTTACGGCCCTTGCCCGGCCTCTCCTAAGGCCACCGACGAGGCAACTTTGCCTAAATCTAGGCGAGGCCAACCTCACTTGCTACTGGTGAGGCCATGGTGGCCATTGCCAGGGTGAAGGCGAGAGTTGCAGCCCTTGCTCGGCCTCGCCCAGGGTTATGGGCGAGATGGCTTAGCCCAAATCTAGGTGAGGTTGGCCTCACCCTAGCCTTACCGCAAGCGAAGGTGGCCATTGCTAGGCCGGCTTGCTGGCAATGGTCGCCTTTGCCTGTCGCCTTCGCTCGTGGTAAGGCCTGGCGAGGGCCATATTGGCCTCGCCGGCCACGGGCAAGGCCGCCTTTGCTTGTAGCAAGGCCTAGCGAGGGTCACGTTGGTCTCGCCGGTCGTGGGCGAGGCCACCTTTGCCCGCTGCAAGGCCAGGGCGAGGTTGGCCTCACCCAAATCTGGGCTAAGCTGCCTCGCCCACGGCCTTGGATGAGGTTGAGCAAGGGCCACGACCCTCGTTGGTGGCTCGCTGGCCATCGCCAAAACAATCCAAGGAGGAAGAAGGGAGAAAAGAAAAGAAAAAAGAAAAAATTAATAAAAAATTCAAAAAAATCATAAAAATTGTCACGTCAGTGTACGGCCGACGTCCACATCAGTGACGGCCGGCCAAAATTGGCCGAATGGATTGAATTGGTACTAATATTAAAAGGTTTAGGACTGAATTTATTTAATTAAAAAGTTTAAAATTGAATTGATACCAATGTAATAAGTCTATGACTTTTCCGGTACTTTTCCAAGAAAAAGCAAATTTGCCCCCAATTATTTGATTTGGGGCAAAATGGGCTACACAATGTCATTAGGGCAATTAAAGTTTGACTCACTTTGCCAACGAATAATATCATATAGAGAAATATTAAGAAACCCACGTAAAATTTTTGCTATCCTAAATAGGCAATGACATTTAAGTGATCATTTTCTAACAAAGTGGTATTGTAGTGACTGCTTGCAAAGTTTTGACAATAAAGTAAGTGTCGTTACAAAGTTACAACCTTTAGGTGAGCGTCATATGAAAGTTAAAACAATTATAATATTATTTCCCCTCAATTAAAGTATCAAATTTGATTTCAAATTAAAAGCTAATATATTCTAATATATTTTGAAGCCTCAAGGGCTTTGTAAAATTTGAAATACTATGACGATGTGTGGAGAAATAATTGAAAACAAGTGAGGAAATCATATGGGATTTTTATTGAGTCGGCTTAGATAATTTATGTTCTTGAATACCATAATTGGTCGATTACTGAATTTGAACACAGACTTCTAAATGGAAATAATAAAGTATGAAGGAAAATTAAAAAGCTTACAAAAAATTTCTAGAAAGCTTTTATAATTGAGTATGATGAATAAGGAGCTTTCAGCCTTCAAAGTCCATTGAGGAAATCATAGACTGTTTGGCAACCATTTTGAAGTAACTTATCAAGTGAAAGCCACTATTGGGAAGATTGAAAGCCCAATATTAATAGAGATTAGCTTTGAACTTTTAGTATTTGACGAAATGCTTAAACTTATTTTTTCTTCCAAAATTATCCTCACTCACTCTTCAAATTTTTAATTTTGCCCTCAGTTATATTTTCTTTAAAATGTCAAAATAATACTAAAAAAATCAAATATATATAAATGCTAAAAAAATTAAATATATTTTGGTCTTTTAAAAATTATTTATATATTTGATTTTTTTAACATATATATTTGATTTCTTAGCATTATTATCAAAATTTATGTTTAAAAGTTGCGTACATTATTTTTTTTCAATTTTAAACAAATAAAAATTTTAAAAAATTACAACGAAGGGTTTGGTCTTTTAAAAAAAAAAATTATATATGTATTCGATTTCTTAGCATTATTTTCAAATTTTTATTAAAAAAGTTACATACATTATTTTCTCAAATTTAAAAAAAATTTAAAATTAAAAATTTCGACGAAAGATTTGGTCTTTTAAAAAAATATATATATGTATTTGATTTTTTTAGTATTATTGTCAAAATTTATATTTAAAAAGTTGCATACATTATTTTTGTCAATTTTAAACAATTAAAAATTTGGTATTTTAAAAATATATGTATGTATTTGATTTATTAGCATTATTTTCAAATTTATATTTAAAAAGTTGCCTACATTATTTTTTCAATTTTAAACAAATAAAAATTAAAAAATTTTGATGAAGGATTTGATCTTTTTAAAAAATTATATATATGTATTTGATTTTTTTTACCATAATTGTGAAAATTTATATTTAAAAAGTTGCATAAATAATTCTTTTTTTTCAATTTTAAGAAAATAAAAATTAGAAAATTTGGATAAAAGGTTTGGTCTTTTTTAAAAAATTATATGTATATATATATATATATATATATATATATATATATTCATTGTTTTAATAGTATTGTCAAAAATTATATTTAAAAAGTTGCGTTCATTACTTTTTTCAATCTTAAACAACTAAAATTAAAAAAACTAATATTAATCACCCAAAAGTTTTTCAAATGTGTTTTCTACTAAACGACATTTATCTCAAAATTACTTCTCAAAGCATAGTTTACTAAATGATTTTTGCATTTATCTTAAGTGGTTTAGGCTAAACTACTTTGTATTTTCTCAATGAGTTTTCAAAATGCTAAACTAAACGTATCTTATGAACTCTTTAACCATTCTAAATATGGGTTCTTGGGCTAAAATGTCTTGTTATGACCTTTATTGTGAACGAGCTTGTCTAGGTATTCTTTCGAATAGGCCTTATACATTAAATGTGTAGTTATGGTTTGGTTTGGGCCACTAGCATTTTCATTTTTTGATCCAGATTTTTCCCCGGGTGTCAACAGCAGTAAATTTGTGATACCTCGGATATCTTTTGGTATTTTCTACTAAGATTAACTGTATTTTGGAGTAATTTTTCTTTTTCTTGATTAAAAAAAAAAAAAAAAAAAAGGATCACATCTCTTCCTTTAAACTTTAAAGGGGAGAAATAGCGTTAGTTTATACCTCAAATAGAAAGGACGACGTGCTTTCGGCTTGGACCGATCAGAAAACTATATACATACGCTTTTGCTATGGCTAATGGTCTTGGGGCACTGTTGGCCCAACTTTTCTATTATGTTATTTTTCCTTAAATTTTGGAATTTAACCTTCACTAGTTCTTTCCTTTTTCTTGATTTTCTCACTAGAATCAAACATATTATTCTAAATTTGACCTAAAGCTATATTGTTAACCCTAAAAAAGGTAGAGTCTGTCTTCCCTTACATTCATCCTTTAATAGGGGAAATCATCATTTAAGGCATTTAGCTTAGTCAAGCAATCGAATTGTAGCCTTTAAGATTGACTTTTACGACATTCTTATGGACGAATTGATTGAAAACTTGGTTCATATTGCAAATGACATTTAGACGATTACTAAAATAAAATGTTAGACTATTAAGATAATGCCAAGTCTTTTTTTTTTTTTTTTTTTTTTTTTGAAGGCAAGAAACTAAAACACATTTATGCTAGAAAAGCTTAAACCTATTCTGCCCTACGAAGAGCTTTGCTTTTTCTTGTCAAGTTAAAACGTTAACCAGTTGTGAGCAAGCAAGTGGTAATCAACTTGCCAAATAAGATAAGTGGATGTCTTCAACTGTACTAGCCGACCCTTCTCCAATGTCAGGACAAAAGCAATGCAACAGCGCTATTCGTCACTTCGGTTCTAGTGAAACCAATGATAGAATAGCTACGCTCTAGTCATTCGAGTGAAGGTACGGCTTTGATTTGACCTTATCAGCAACGAACATTGTCGACGCACTAAAGAAAGGGTAATCTTGTCTTTAAAACTTAAATTTCAAGGTGGGTGTGCAGCTCCAACATCCGTTGTAGTCTAGTTGGTTAGGATTCTCGGCTCTCACCCGAGAGACCCGGGTTCAAGTCCCGGCAACGGAAAAATCTTTTGCTGGATTTTTTTTTCTGGATTAAACTTTTATGTTTGGAAAGGCAACACAGCAGAGGATCCGTTGTAGTCTAGTTGGTTAGGATACTCGGCTCTCACCCGAGAGACCCGGGTTCAAGTCCCGGCAACGGAATTTTTCTTTTTAGCGTTCTTATTATATTATATTTTTTTTTTTGTTTTCATGAATTTATGAATTTCGCCGGCAATGTTCTCTCTCTCTCTCTCTCTCTCTCCCTCTCTCCTTCTTTTCCCTTTTCGTGCGGACTTTCCTGCTTGGATGGGATTCGAATTCAAGCCGTACCAGCTTCTACTGCTCGTGACTCTCTCCCCTTGCCCCGCTCGCACGCAGCACGTCCGACGGCGACGGAGGAAGAATTAGGGTTCTTGCTTTCTCGCTTGCCGGAGGTACGCACGTGAAGTCTCTCGCACGATGCGCGCGCGCGCGTTGTTTGTAGGGGTGTGCGTGAATTGCTTATTTCGTCGAGATAGTTGATCGGTGGTCGATGATGCAGTGGCTCGTAGTGTGGTGTAGTGCGTGATTGGTGCTTGACTCAGGTGCTTTTGGTAGGGCTAGGGGGTTGTTGTGGGAATTTGATATGCTATTTCTGGGCGATTCCTATGAGGGTGATTGCGGTGGAAGAATAAATTTTTTTCGATTGTTTCGTTGTTCCCCCCATGGCAAATTTTTGGGTTTTCTTTTGAGCATGCTGGGAATGAATTGTGATGTGTGTTTCGTGTTTGATGGCCTCCTTTTGGACTAATGTTTCAATAGAAATGCCTTTTGATTTCGATTTGGTTACTCTTGCTGGACTTGGCAGTGGTTTTTTCCCAAACTTCCTGAGGGAGGCAAAAAGGGCAGGATATCATATGGGTTTTACACGAAGAGAAAACGTCCTTTCCATCTAGCCAATTGGAAACATTGCTCATGTTACCTTGTTGTGCCTCATTTGTCGAATTTAACCCATGTCTTGGAATTCGAAGATCATACTTTTTGTCAGTTGTTATGGCACCATTAGGAAATCAGCCATCTTTGAGTTATGTTCTAAGAAATGTCAAAAGTTTGCCTTGTATGCACATGCTCAATCTGTTAGGCCTTGAGGAGCTGCGCTTAGGAAATTTACACAGTTCATCGCTGATGTACCATTTCATACAAAAGGGGTTCTTTTGTTGTCTGGAGGGCTTCTTGCCCATTTTGTTTGTTTTTCTCTGTTAGTATCCCACTAACTCGCAATGTGTCTCGTGTCTGATGGCCTCCTTTTGCACAAATATTCAGTGGAAATGACTTTTGATTTGGATTTGGTTGCTCTTGCTGAAATTGGGTGTTTTTTTCCCCAAAGTTCCAGAGGGAGGCGAGGAGGGCAGAATCGCATATGGAATTTACGCGAAGGGAAATGTCTTTTCCATCTTTCAATTGGAAACTTTGCTTATGTTACCTTGTTGTACCTCGTTTGTCGAATTTAAACTATGTCTTGAAATTCAAAGAAGATACTTTTTGCTTTTACTCATTGCGGCATTTGTCAGTCATTATAGCACCATGTTCTAAGAGATGTCAAAATTTTACCTTGTATGTACATGCTCAACCTGGGATGCCTTGAGTAGCTGCGCTTAGGAAATGTACATGGTTCATTAGGGATGTACTATTTCATACAAAACGGGTTCTTTTGTTGTCTGGAGGGCTTCATGTCTTTTTGTTTGTTTTTTTCTCTTGGTATCCACTGGATTTTATGTTAAATTTGTTTGAAGCTCAAACTAGTGATATAATACTTGGGAGGTTTTTTCCTGTAAATTCTCATGATTACTTGTCTGGTTAGAAAGATTTGGTGATGTTCCTGGTTGTGCTTGATGTTATTGCTCTCTCTGCAATAGGATAAGTTGCTTTTTGTGTCTAATGTTGTGTGTTTCCACCATAGATATAGTCATGGCTGTTGAGGATGATAATGTTGAAGGCTCCATATCTTCAGCTTTTCTTGCATCGATGGATTCTAAGCAAAACGAAGATCTGCTTTCTGCTGAGGACATAGCGTGGATCGACTCCTGTCTGATCAAAGATCCTGAGATTCTTGAAAGTAGCTGGGATTCTCTAAAAGATGCCTTTCTTGGAGTGCTTGACTCCCATCCTGATTTTACCAATCATTCTTCAATGGAAAGTGATGATTCCATTGTAGAAGATGACATTGAGATACTTACTCCATCAAAAATATCAGTATATGAACGCAATGAATCTTCTGGAAGAACGGTTGAGGATCTCATCTCTATGGATAAGGAAGAAATAGACGGTGAAAGTACTCCTTCTGGCAATAGTCCTTCCTTACGAGGTTCACTAAGAAATGCTTTTCAACCTAATTTCCAAGAGTTCCCTGAGGAGAGGACAAATGACGATTCAGAATTAAATGTGGAAGCCACTGAGACAGAGTTATCAAGCGCGGAAATTTTCAAGGTTTGGGATTTAGATGTGCCAGATGAGGAAGACAATTTCGCAAAAGAGTTGAATAAGGCACTTGTAGGAAGCTCCATTCAGCCTTCTCCATCACAATTAGAATCTTCAATCGCATGGAAAGACTCTAAGGATGACATAGTTGAAAACCTAGTTGCCGGGATTGCTGACCTGTCTTTAGAGCAAGATTCACCGCAGTAGTTTTGTCTAGGTCAGTATTTTGGCGCATATTTCTTGATAGGTTGGCTTGAAATTATTGTCTGAGTTTTTTGCAGACAGAGGAGGACATTGAGCTTTTCTGGGTTTTGGATGGGGAGCTTGAATTCTGGGTGGGTCGAATGCTGGTGCAGCACCAAGATTAGCTCCATGAGAACCTCTACCCATTCAGTAGCGCTTTTCATTTATTGTAGTGGTGTTCTCTCTTCTTCTTACATTTATTTGTTTTGAGCGCTTTGACATAGTCCTTGGAGCCATTGGGAATTCTTACAAGGTATATAAGAACTTAAGATTAGTGTTGCTAAGTACCAAAACTTTTCTTGAAATCTCAACCCAACTTGTCGACTGAAAAAAATCCAACCTGGACGTTTACAATTCTAGGAAGTGAAA
The DNA here is from genome assembly GCA_014182555.1 of Eucalyptus erythrocorys. Taxonomy (NCBI): domain Eukaryota; kingdom Viridiplantae; phylum Streptophyta; class Magnoliopsida; order Myrtales; family Myrtaceae; genus Eucalyptus; species Eucalyptus erythrocorys. The sequence continues at coordinate 23,948,333 of CM024603.1, forward strand.
ACTTTCACTGTGGTCAAATTCAAGGTCGTTAATGGGAAAAAGAAATACAGTAAACGATGTTCAATGGAGACGGTAAACGATGTCCAATGGAGACTTTCTTGCCCGAGGGATGTTGCGAAAGGAACACATCCTTAACAGAACCACATGTTCTTTTCAACTGCACATTTTAAGGTGAGATGGTTGGAGTTTTATTTGAAATGGTCGTGACCTTTGTTGCTCATGCCAGGTCATTGTCAGGAATCAGTTAGGAAATCTTGTCTTGCTAGAGCAAGACAAGTCATTGATTGTAATTTTCCATGTCAATTCTACAGAATTCTTCATGGTTATGAAGATTGTTGGTTAACCTTCTTACCTACAGAAATTAAAAGTTGGCCGGGCGAAGCCTCAAGTCACCCTTTAATTAATTTTACTTGAGAGTATCGACGAGAGACCTACATGTGGCGAAAATATGACATCATTTCATGCCCTGTTCAGGAATTACATGCATCCTGAACTTTCCTCTTAGGGAAAACGTTGAACTCCATGTGACTCTGTATCATTGCTGGTTTGGTGATTATCCTTAGTGACTTTTCTGTATGTTGAGCCACACTAGCCATGTTCACTCTTTCATGGCAAAAACTGTCACAATTGTCTTTTTTTCAGGCCCATCCAGACAAATTGGGCCTCCTTTAAAATCTAAATTCTTGGTGACTGGTCTACTCTTGCCGTGAGATATCGTTCATGATGACCTCCCATTCTGCGACGAGGAACCGTGACCATAAATAATAGCAACAGAAAGACAGAGGACTAGGAGAAGTCATTTGGAGCCTCAAACTCACTCTCCACATGAATCTGAGCCCAGCTACTCTCGCTGTATCTGGTGAACAGATACATTTGTCTACTCTTCAAACCCCCCAAAAGAAATATCACAGATTTTTGGGTCAATGACTAATTTTACTATAATTTCTTCAAAATCTCGAGGTGGGCATAAATCTTTGCATACCAACCACGGATGCAAGAGTGCCAGGTGAGCAGGTTATCATCCACGTGGCAGGGCCCGATTGGGCAGTGCACAGCGGCCTCAAGTTGCACATCTTTGACAAGTTCCCTATAAATCCTTGGGGAGTGAGGGAGTGAGAGTTTGTGTGGTAAAGAGAGGCAAAGAGAGCTTCCCAACGAGGAGATAAGGAGATAAATACATAGTGCAAGCACACACACTCTTCGCATATTTTTGCATTTGGACTTTGAGAAACGAAAGAAGCAAAGCAAGAAGCAATGGCCTCTGCTTCTGCAACGCTGCTCAAGTCATCCCCAGTCCTTGACAAGTCCGAGTGGGTGAAGGGTCAGTCTATCCGCCACGCCTCGGCCACCACCGTGCGCTGCCATCCTGCCACCGCCTCTGCCCTCACTGTCAAAGCCAGTTATGCCGATGAGCTCGTCAAGACCGCGGTATGGTTCTTGCTGTTCTCTTTTACTTGAATACAAGTTAGATGATAGGTGATGTGTGCTCTTCATCTACTAAAATCTTCCAACAAGTAAAGTAGGCGATGGCATGTGTTTTTCCAGTTTGTTCACCAACTCGAATAAACATCGTCCGAAAGTCTAATAAGAAGTTTAAAAATCAGTGTCAGCACATACAGTGAGTTTGACAATTAAGAGTGAGGCATGAGTTCTTGGCTTGTGTTATGTCCACTGTAAAACAGGTTTGATGCTGAAAGTTCTTGAATAAGAAATTTGATTAGGATTGTCCATCCAGTACTATACTAGATATCAGTATCTGACTAGTGATTTGTTAAGCTTTAATTGGTTACGTAAGCTAATCATTGCTCACGACTTTGTTCTACTCTCACGTTCCGAATTCTGACATCCTGCCCAATTGCGTTAAGAAATATTAGGAGTGAGTTCTTGGCTTGTGTTATGTCCACTGTAAAACAAGTCTGATGCTGAAAGTTCCTGAATAAGAAATTTGATTAGCATTGTCCATCCAGTACTATACTAGATATCAGTATCTGACTAGTGATTTGTTAAGCTTTAATTGGTTACGTAAGCTAATCATTGCTCATGACTTTGTTCTACTCCCATGTTCTGAGTTCTGACATCCTGCCCAATTGCGTTAAGAAATATCAGGAGACAGACATAGCTAGAACATGTCTCGAGGCACAACTTTGTTTTTTTTTGGTCGGTCCTACTCTACTTCTATTCTAACTTTCACTCTTAGATTTTTGCCTTGTCTCCTTACAGGGCGTGGGAGTCGAAACCCACTCCTGAAACTAATTCGTCCCCACCCCAACCCCTAAGAAGGTGGGGATTCGAACCCTCCACCTCCCCTTTTTATGTTGAAAGGGTGGCCACTGGGGTAAATTCGGTAGTTAACTTTGTTTTAAAAAGGTGCTACCAATGTTTATGCACATTTGCCAATCTCCATGCACTGGGCTCTCATGTATCACCAGCTTTAGTTAGGCGAGATCCACCAGTGTGGCCGCCAGATTTCCACCCTAAGCGTGCTTCAAACGTTACGGTGCAAAAAACGCATCTGCATCTAACCTCAGCTTCTCATGATCGTGGTTTTCAAGCATACAACTGCTTGTATCATAATTCATGTTACTTTCTGTAAACAGAAAACCATTGCATCGCCAGGACGTGGAATTTTGGCCATGGATGAATCAAATGCCACTTGCGGGAAGCGTCTTGCCTCAATTGGACTAGAGAACACCGAAGCCAACCGCCAAGCCTACAGAACTCTGCTGGTGACAGTTCCAGGGCTCGGTGAGTACATCTCTGGTGCCATCCTCTTCGAGGAGACTCTCTACCAGTCCACAGTCGATGGACGCAAGATGGTTGATGTGCTCGTTGAGCAGAACATTGTCCCCGGTATCAAAGTCGACAAGGTAAATTAGCTCACCTATCTGTATGATTATATCCATATGAAGTCCTCAAGATATGACATTTTTGGAAGAGGAATTCAAGTGGTGTGAATTCTTAGGATTTATTCGTGGAAATGACAGGGTTTGGTGCCTTTGGCCGGTTCGAACAATGAGTCCTGGTGCCAAGGTCTCGATGGCCTTGCTTCCCGCTCGGCTGCTTACTACCAGCAAGGTGCTCGTTTTGCCAAATGGTATGACAATCCGCATTCCTCTATCCTTTCCTTTCAAATGCTCTGCTTAGTGTCAAATCATTAGCTTAAACATCTTAATTCACTATTATTTTACCCAATTCCACATTGGCAATATCCCCCATCTTCGATTTTGTAAAGAACTTATAGAAATATTTGTCATTGAATCAGGCGTACCGTTGTGAGCATCCCGAATGGTCCATCTGCCCTGGCTGTGAAGGAAGCTGCCTGGGGTCTTGCCCGCTACGCTGCCATTTCTCAGGTAAACTCAGCTGAAACTGAGCGTCTATCTATTTGCAGTTGCACTTCTTTATTACAGTTTGTAAACAAATGTATACTTAACCTTTGGCAGGACAACGGGTTGGTACCAATTGTGGAGCCAGAGATCTTGCTTGATGGTGAGCATGGAATCGACAGGACATTTGAAGTTGCTCAGAAGGTTTGGGCTGAGGTTTTCTACTACTTGGCTGAGAACAATGTCATGTTTGAGGGTATCCTCCTAAAGCCCAGCATGGTCACTCCCGGCGCCGAGTGCAAGGACAAGGCCACTCCTCAACAAGTCGCTGAATACACCCTCAAGCTTCTCCACCGCAGAATCCCCCCGGCAGTCCCTGGAATCATGGCAAGTCTCACTACCAATCCCTTACTTTTAACTGTGAACTATAACTTGATTCTGTTTGCTCTGGTTTGTTTAGTTTTTCGGTTGTATTCTTCTTGTTCTTCACTTATTCTAATGATAGCAATCTTCCTCATATGAGTAGTTCTTGTCTGGTGGACAATCTGAAGTTGAAGCCACCCTGAACTTGAATGCCATGAACCAATCGCCAAACCCGTGGCACGTATCTTTCTCATATGCCCGAGCCCTCCAGAACACCTGCTTGAAGACATGGGGAGGAAGACCTGAGAACGTGAAGGCAGCCCAGGAAACCTTGCTTGTCCGTGCCAAGGCCAACTCTCTTGCTCAGCTTGGCAAGTACACTGGTGAGGGCGAGTCTGAGGAGGCCAAGAAAGGAATGTTCGTCAAGGGCTATGTGTATTAAGCCGTTCACTGTAGGTGGAAGTGGATGATCAAAGTTGGGAGACATAAGAATTGATCCCTCTCAGCGTGTTATGATTTTAGCCACGGAGACTATTTTTGCACATCGAATGTACTTTTCAGCCACTCTATAAACTTCTTGTGATTCTGGGATTATTTAGTTTGGTGAGTTTATGCGTTGCTATATTTGGCAAACAACCGACCATTGAGCTCTACATTTTTTGTTTTTAGGTACATGATCTATTAAAAGGAAGATAGCGGAGACTTTATGTCTCAAAACTTATTGGCGGGTTGTTGAGGTTCAGACTAAACTTGTCCTAATCGCCGCGGGAATTACATTAAGGTTTTTCTTAGTAAAGGATTAATACTTGCACGAGAAATGAGAATTTAAGAGGACAAGCCGATCATTGAAACTATAAGGCGCGAAATGAGAAATGGCAGTTTTTTGACTTTCTGCCATTCGTTGCTGCCTCAGTGCGATATGCAAAATTGCAAATTGCTTTTAGAAGCCCAAAAGGGCGTTCAAGATGCTCAGTTTGCTCATTCCTCGAATGATTCGCCCATATAAATTTCAATAGAGGATTTTATGCATGATTTAGCTCTGACTTACATTTTTCACAAGAGCCGGAACTGGTTCTATCCCAGTTTGCAAGCTGTGCTGCTTCGAATGTGAACTTTGCAGATAGACAAATATCTACAGTTGGACCACGGTAGCACAGAACTAACATACGAAATGCCCATATAGAGCAATTCACAAATGCTCAGCAATGTGCTATTGTAGATTACCTACTGAGAGAAATCGCACAACAAGAGGAGACAAGTGTTCTCTGGACTAAGATAGTAAGTAATCTTTTGCTGAAGAGCTCTCAACTGTTGAATTTCAATTTCATGCATTGAAATTGAGTTACAGATTGTGGAGTTGACGTTTGTGGTTTAGACGCCAACAGGAGACTGCAAAGAAATAGGGCCAAAAAGAAAACCGAATATTTTCTCAGATCCCTGACGAGCCTTTTAGCTTGCAAAATGCATTCTATGCGGATATATTCTGCCAAATGACATGCAATTAAAAGAAGATAAAGTATTACCGTTGTTGGACCATCGCAGTTTTCTCATCAATACCAAACATCTTCTGAGGTCAAGAGAGCTAAGCCAAGATAAAATGGGAAGAGAGAATGGCCCAGAAACTGTCGTAGTTGAAGTTATTGTCTTCTAATTCTGCTATCTTCAACTCAATGAACTCGGAGGAAACGCGTGGTTGACATGGTACAAGTTATCTTGTATCACAAATATTATCCAAATAGATATAACGAGTCACACTGTTCCTCAAGCTTTAAAGGTTTGAACTTCCCAGAGAATCCACCCACTTGATGAACCGACATAAATCTTTACCGCTCATCTCCTCATGTGCATTCGTTAAATTATCTACCCTCTCTTGATTCCTAATACTGCAGCAATAATTGTGCTATCGCAACCTGAATAACTTCAATTTTAGAGTGTTTCGATTCACTGTCTCTTGACATTGACCTGCTTCTATATTCATGTTCAAAAAGCATTATCATGGCAGGGAGGAAAGGAGAACACCTTGGGACGTGTCTTTGCTTGGTGCACTACATGGTTTCCCCTTTCAACCGAATGGGGTCTAACCGTTGGCCTCTGTAAGCAATGTTTCTTGAGTATACGGACAATGTCGACTGATATGTGAAACTGGCTGAGGCTGACAGCTATTAAGACAGACGATCCAATGAGAGAAATGGAAACGATTGATGCTGGAGCTCTCCTCCACTGTGTCGATCCAAATAGACTCGAAGTGGAGGTGCAGTATACGGTTCAATGCTTCAATGAGAAGTCAATAAGTTGTTCTTTCCAGCATGCATTGTGTTCCCTATGAAGAGATACTCATGAACTTGAACCAAGAAAATTTATGCAAAAGCATGAATACTTCAGCGACATGGATAACAGCTAACAGCACGAGTAAATATTCCTTCTGTGTAAGTGATCCTAACACGAGAGCGCGAATTCTGAACTCCAGCAGTTCCATTGAGTATTTGCCATCAATGCCGTCTTCTTCACCATTAATTAGGTGCTTTAAGGAAAGCGAGACGACTCCTCATAGCTAACCTGACCATCAAAATAAAGAGATAACCACCTTGAACCAAATCCATCTATTCCTACTGGAGAGAAGTTTCACTGCCTTGACTTTGTTGTTGCATAACTTTTAACTGCTGGAGGAAGTCTAAGCACAAGGAATAATGAAGACATCATGCTGTATCTGACAGAAAGCATGTGAAAGTTACACAACACTCAATATCACAACTTTCATACAACACTTACTTTGCTGTCATAACTTTTTTCTATTAATCCTTAAGTGTCATAATTTTTAGAAAATGTTCAATTGAGTGATGTCGGTGACTTTTCCATGCTAGAAAATCCAATTTGGTATAAATTTAATAATAACATCGTATGAGTGGCCTGTTGGGGAAATAAGTCACTAAAAGCGTGTAGAATGAGGTTGCTTGGCACTTTACTTGCCCTAAATTGACCAAGTGGGGCTAAATGAGGTTTGATCGACCATTTTACTAATAATGAGTACATCATCTTCCCTTACGAGTAGAGTGCGACAAAAAGAAAGTAAAGCGTTAGAAAGGGAAAAATCAAAACAACAATCGGGGATGGAGGTTTGTAAGTAGAGATAAAGCAATGGAGTTGCCACTACTCATTTTCCAAAAGAAACCTATGATGATGGGAGAGCTAGGTGTATGAGTAAAAATACTGCTCATTTTCCTAGAAAACTAAAGAATTGCAATCTGGAGGCTTTGATTATGCGAGGGTGAAGAGTTATCATTCTCCGTCTGCAGCTACCTTTGAGTTGTACTTCTGTGCCTTCTCCCGCTGTTGCCATTACCGGGTTTGCCGGCACCATGTTCGAGCCATTGGCGAGTGAGGTACTAGCCATGGACCAGCAGTGTCATTGGCCAAGGACCAGCAAGGCTCATGTCATGGCCTTGTCGAACTTCCAAATTTAGAGCGTAGCCACAAGCGCGTCTTTGGAAATGCGGAGTAATGGTCGGCCATGGATAGTGCCTTGTCCACATATCTAGTGACGGTGGTTTGAGTGGTCAGCTGTGGATGGGAAAAGCCACCATCACTCACCAGATTACTGAAAAAGGCTATTTTCTTTGAGCCAAACAAAGAAGATGCAGAGCATATAAGGAGACAATAGCCATCTTCTTTGCCAGGCCACTGATCCGTTGGATAGGCCATCTTTGCTAGCCAAACAAAGTAGATGCAGAGCAAATTTGGAGATGAAAGCCATCTTCTTTGCATTTGGTCGGCTATTGATGGTGGCCTGAGCCAAATACTTCATGACAGCAACTTTTTCTAGAAAATATGAAATCTGGCGCCATGGCCTCGAGGGACGAGGGCTCATTCACAAATTTGGCAATTGAAGGAAGAAAGTCGGCGGAAGACGACTGATCTCTTTTTGATGCGCAATGAACAATTTACCTTGGAACGAATATTGAATTACAGGTGAATGACGAACAATATGACTTCACGATGGTCTGAGTGCAGTCACGAGGAAAACATCCAATTTCTACGGCGCAAATGTCAATTGTTTTCATAAATGAGTAATTGATTGTTTTTTTTCTTTGATGGAAAGGAGAGAAAAAAGAGAGAACAATTTCTTTCTTTTTGAACATTCTTTCCGCCAAAAATGTCCAAATGGTTATTTTCATAAGTTTTTATATGACTCCCTCATACCCTTTCAAGGGGTGTCTCTCCATCATAACATATCAAGACGAAATTGTGCGTCTTAATTGCACCCAATTATGGACGTACTAATAAAGTATAACATCTTCAACTCGAACATGATGGACTTGATAGCGCTCTATCAAGAATATAAGGCATTCAATATTTATCAATTTTAGAAACAATTCATACTAGCAAGAAAGCCGTGTGACTAGTGAGTACACTTGCACTTGGGAGCTCAAGTTATAGACTTGTTAGGGATGACATAATTTTGCTACAACCCTTAAAAAAAAATGATGTCTCACAGTACCTTAAACATATTTTGCTGCATCAATCTAAGTATACATATTCCTTAAAGGCTATACTTGACTATTTTCATAACACCACGTATTTACAATTATATCAACAACTACCAAAGGCGATATAATTAGTCGATCAGTAAATACATGCGATAGATGTAAAACAATAATAGTCTTTTTTTCGCACTCATGTCTCTCTCCATTTCAGAATAACTGCTTTTCTAGACACGTCCCATAAAGCTATATATGTTTATGACCGCCAGTAACATGCTAAAGTAGCAATATTGATCTTTCACTTTGATAACATAATCAGAAGTAACATATGGTACAAAATGAGGTAAATTATAAATTATCTTAAGGGCTCACATGATGAGTAAATAGGGATAATTTCACTCATCTTCCCTTGTTGTTTGTACAATGCACATGTAGTATGAATTGCATGCTATAGTGGATTTCTCTTTTTATAAGAATGTATGTCATTTATTAAATATATATCATTTATATTATTCTTTGCCTAAACATAGTCACATGTATCTCACATACTCAAGTTTGGCAAGAGTGCTATATCAGCTCACTTTCTATAGTTCTCAATTAAGTATTCGCATTCGGCATCTTTCAAGCATACATGATTGTGGGACTAATATGTTCGGTCTTATCATATACAAATCACATACCTCATCTTGACTCCAATCAATGCGACATATTATTTTATGTACTAAATTTGCTTTTTAGTATTTATTTGTACATAACGTCTCATCTCAATGTGTAAACTATAACATTTGAGGTGATTGCTCGTGTGATTGAGCCAATCATTGCCTATTAACATACTTTTTGATAATATATGTGTATTTGTGTTAGTCTCATAATGATTTGTACTTATTGATAAAGTATTAAGTTTCTAATAAATAAATAAGTACAATACATATGTTCACATATACATAAACTAATGATCCTCTATAATATTACATATCACAATCTACGTAACCTTAGAGACATCATGTGGGTTAAGAATACGTCTCTAGGAATAGTCTACGTAAATGGATCAACAATCATTCTATTAGTTAAAATGTATTGAAGAATCACTTCTTTCTGCGTAATTATATCTCTGATAAAGTTGTTCTTTATGTCAATATGCTTCGTCCTTCCATGATACTTAGGATCTTTCACATAGGCAATGACTGCTTGACTATCACAATAAACTATTATTGGTCTTGGAACCTTAGTGACAATGGCTAAATTTTTCAAGAAACATTTTCGTTATATTGCTTCTTGCACTGTGGCAGATCATGTAATAGATTCTGTCTCCATCATAAACAAGGTCGTGCATGTTTGTTTCTTGCTATTTTAAGAAATTACACATTCATTGAGCAATAATGCATATCCATAGGTCGATTTACACTTATATAGGTCTCCATTGAAATGCTCAAGAATCTTCATTATATAAGACTCTTGTAATAAAGTAAGGAATTTTCTTAATTGATCTCTTTCAATCTTAACTCCAAAAATATAAGCAGCTTCTCCCACGTCCTTCATTTCAAAATTGGAAAATAACCATGCTTTTATGGTCATAACCAAAACCTTATCATTTCTAGCCAATTGAATATCATCCACATAAAGTCATAAAAACGCAAATTTATCTTCGGACCGCTTGATATATACACAGTGATCTGTTTCGATAATCATGAATCCAAAAGTCGTTATGATTCGATGAAAATGAAAATATTACTGTCTAGATGATTGCTTAAGGTTATATATTGAGCGATGAAACTTGCAAATTTTATGCTCTTGACCTTTAATTATGAAACCTATTGGCTGTTTCATATAGATTTCCTCATCTAGTTCTCTATTAAGAAATGCCGTCTTTACATCCATTTGATGTAATTCAAGATCCAAATGTGCAACGATGGCTAGGATAAGACGTATTGAGGCAAACCTTATAACTGGTAAAAAGGTCTCGTCATAGTCTATACTCTCACCATAAGACGAACTCTATACTTTTCAATGGATCCATTCACCCTTCGCTTAATCTTAAAAACTCATTTGTTTCCAACAGTCTTGCGATTGTGTGGTAGATCAATCAAGTCCCATACGTGATTTGCTTTCATTGACTCGATCTCATCTTCCAAAACTTTTCTCTATTTTTCCTTATCAGAGGATGAGAGAGTCTCTTAAACAATTTTAGGCTTGTCATTGTTTTACTGAGCAATCATAAATGCTTCATTTTTAATCTCAAAATGATGACGATGAATACTTTTACGATTACTTTTACATAACCAAACTTCTCTTGAATTTAGTTCTTCAAGCGATGTAATACTTCCATGAGGTCTTGTATATTGAGGTAAATCTTCATTTCCCTCTACAACATTAGTGGGTGTGTTATTAGGATCTTCCATCTTATATAATTGGAAGTCCTTATCAATCTCTTCTCTATTAGGAAAATCATTTTCCAAGAATGTGACATCTCGTGACTCTATTTCAGTCATAATTCCATCAACTTATTCACCTATGAACATGTGCCATTTGGAGTGTTCGAAATATCTTATAAAGATATATTTCTTCATTTTAGGATCTAATTTGCCATATTTATGGGAAGAGTCATGAACATAAGCTGCACCCTCGATGGATGTAGATTACTTAAGTCCGATTTCCTATCAATCCACAATTCATGAGGGGTGGAAGTGACTGATTTTGAGAGCACTCGGTTAAGTACACATAGGTAGTAGTCAATAACGCATCTCCCCAATACAAGATAGGTAAATTTGCTTGCACCATTATAAACCTAACCATTTCCAATAGGATTCTATTCTTTCTCTCAGCAACCCTATTTTGTTGCAGAGTACTAAGAATAGTCAATTGTTGTACAATTTCCTTTTCATCACAAAGAGCCTTGAATTACTCACATAGATACTTACGTTCGCAATCGGTTCTCAATGCCTTTATTGTTTTGTTTAATTTATACTCTACCATCGTTATATATCGTTTAATGCTTTCGACTTATGAAAGATTAAAAAGACATAACCAAAATGCATGAAGTCATCCATGAAAGTGATGATATATGAGGCTCAATGCCTTGCCCTCACGTTCAAAGGATCACAAATGTCAGAATGTATGAATTGTAATGGAAATTCGGTTCTAATTTCTTTACAGAATGATTTTCTAGAAAATGTTCACATATGGGTAGATCGACATTAGTAAGTGACCCTAAAAAGCCTTATCTAGCTAACCTTTTCATTATTTGTAACCCAACGTGACATAATCCAGCATGCCAAGTACTTACATCAATCTCAATATTACTAGAAAATGCAATTAAAGAAAAACAACTATCAATATTAACATTGTACATATCATAGTTAGTGTCTAATATCATAAAACCATTCAATACATGACAAGAACCATAATAAACTGTCAACACAATCACCATGCAAAATTTAATATATAACCTAGGCTAATAAGAACAACTACAAAGACCAAGTTCCATCAAATATCTAGAGCATAGAGGACATCATGTAGGAATAGGCTTCGACCACTACGTAAAATTAATTTATATGCGTCGATACCCTTCACTTCAACTCTTGAGTTATTTCTAACATATATCCATCTTCATCCAGGCTGTATTCGACGATACTCTACATATGCTTCTTGGTCTCTAGCTACGTCCTGAGTCTACAGTCCACATTGGATGAGTTTTAGTAAGTTTTACAATGCTGGAAACAAAAACATTACTTATAATAATGGAGTAATAGGATAACTCTTTCGACTCAGTGTATTCATGAGTAAAGTGACACATCTTGACACAATTGTAGCACTTCATCTTGGCCTTGTCCTTCTTCCCATCATGCTTCTTGCGTCGGAAGGTCTTAGCTCTCTTAGGTGCCTAATCAGTTTTCTTCTCTTTGTTGTTGAATTGATGATTCTTTTTGCGCTTGAAGCTTGAAACTTGGCGCAAACTCGATTCAATAACATAAGCATGGGTAGATGATCTCATAGCCTCTAAAGGCTCATCCTCTAATTCCAAATGACGTATTATATCATCAAAAGTGACAATATTCTCATTATGGTCATGTTGATCTCCATATACTCCTAATTGCTTGGAAAAAAAACCTTATAACAGCCTGAACTTGCGGTTCATCAATAAAGGAGTGACCTGCTGGCTTCAGCTCACGAATCATGTTTGACATCTCCTGAAAATGCTGCCACATTGTTAGATTTGGGCACTTTTGGTATGTGTCAAACTTGATGGTGAATTTCCTCAACGGCAGATGTACCCCCAAATTTATCTTTCAAGGCAACCCATATTGCCTGAGCTTTATCATAACTTTTAAACTCACACATGAGATTATTTTGCATATAACTTAGCAACGTGATACGAGTAATGCTATTTTTCTTCTTCCAAGATTGATAAGCTTCTAGATCTCTCTTGTGTTGAGTTTAAGTTCCATGCTTAAGATCATCTATGGTGTGGTTGAGGGTTTCCAAAACATCTTATTCTTCAAGGATGTACTGAATCTTTCAGTGCCAAATATCATAATTGTCACCGTTAAGTTTTTCACCCTTATTGAGATCAGCTACAATAGTCTTGGATGTTGAAATCATAATCAATTGCTATAACACATTGGCATAATAAATGTAAAATCAATATTAACACATTTTTAGAGTAATGCACATATTTAATTTGCTGCAAAGACAAACTAAATTAATGATAATTCAACAAAAGACACAAAAACGAAAGTTTAATATCTTCCCAATCAGCTTCTATATACAATTGTTATGTCATTATTATTATTATTATTATTATTATTATTATTATTATTATTATTATTATTATTATTATTATTATCATTTTTTATTTTTTTGTAACCCAGGGAACCCCGCACGGCTGGCAGCCAGGGGTAAATCACCAAGTGCGACACGTTCTATCCACCACATACGTGCCACCGGGTAAGTCGCCAAATGTTTCAATGCCAGCCTTTCTGCAACTTGTGTTATAGGAGCTTCGAACATTAGACTTTCTCGATGGAAGTCTAACACCTACCCAGCGGAGCCACCACGACGGATGGTAATTGTTCTGTCATTATTAATTAATTTAAATTTGTGTAAATTTTAAGTTCTAGGTGATAACTTTTTCGAATTCTACCAACCTACAAACTTTAAGTAAAAAAATAATTACATGACCTCATATAATTTCTACAATTTTCCATTAACACAAAAGGCACAGCATGATATGAACCAACGTACAAAAAAAATCATACAGCAACTATAATCAAAACCATAATTCAACATTTAATGAAAAAATCAAGGATTTCCAACTATTGTTCGAATTTATTTGGAACTAGGAACTTGCAAGCATATTAAACTATATACATGCTATCATCAAACCAAGCTCTACACATCATATATGTTACCATTTTTATGTAGGCTAACTTCTGTATTTCCAAAATCATATCGGCTAAAAAGGAATAAACAATGCATCTATATCCCAAAAATACGCGTACTTAGGGTTTCGTACACATTTTTATACCTTTAAAAATTTCAAATAAGTAAAATGACTATACCATGATATAGAGAACATCCATACGAACCAAACGCCACCGACCACACACCAAACGGACTACCCACGCGCCCACACGCGCCACTTGAGTGTGCGACACGTGTAGCACACGCTTTGCTAGGCTCAACCGGTTTAATCAGCGATCGGTTTGACCAGTTTGATCGCCGAACCGGTTGACCTGTTTGGTCTCTAGTTGGGTCGGGTCGGGTCCAGTCCGGACACCGGTCGGTCGTCGGCCAGCCAACTGCCGTTGGTAGGATGATGTCATCGATAACATGATCCGATGGTTATCAACCATTGGATGACAAGTTGCTCACGTGCTGGGCATGCTGAGCACGTCGGGTGCGTGGCGCGTGCCCATGTGTAGCGGCTTCTAGTCGTGCGTGTGGGCGTGTTCGGCGTCCTCCGGTGGTGATCAATTCACTGTTCAACTCGTCTCAACAAGTACTTTCAACCTGTATGTTCGAAAATTGATTTTGACCGAAAGAATATTTTGAAAAGTGGCCAAAATCATACGAATACACGCGACCTTCAAACCCGTTCTTCGCTTCGGTTCGTTTTTGACGATTCATGTTGCAATTTCGAGCAATAAACATCCAGACAATGTAAAGTTCATTCTCTTGATCCTGATATCAAATGGTAAACGAGAGAATTCGACGGAAAAACAATGTAGAAATCTGAACCAGGATTTGATACCAATGTAGGAAGAAAGTTAGGGGAATATGATTAACATCTTTTTGATACGCAATGAACAATTTACCACGGAATGAATGTTGAATTACGGATGAACGACATACAATATGGCTTCATGATGGTCTGAATGCAGTCATGAGGAAAACATCAAATTTTCATAACGTGAATGCCGATTGTCTTCGTGAATGAGTAATGGATCACACTTTTTTCTTTGATGGAAAGGGGAGAAAAAAGAGAGAACAATTTCTTTCTTTCGGAACATTCTTTTTGCAAAAAAAGTCCCAACAGTTATCTTTAGAAGTTTTTACATGACTCTCTCATACTCTTTGAAACGGTGTCTCTCCATTATAACATATCAAAATGAAACGATGCGTCTTAATTGCACTCCATCATGGACATACTAATAAAGTATAATAGTAATAATGCCACATTAGCAACTTTGTCGGTGGCAATAGAGAGAGGTACAGGAAAAAATATTGCATACGTCTTCTGTGCCAGCGTGGAGAATAAGAAGACACTCTAAATTGCGCCATGTGTCCAAGTGGGCCCAAGTTGTCAGGCCAAATTCTGAACTTGAGAGTGGCACTTCTTCTTGAGCTCTGCCCTGCTTGCTCGAGACCCTCTCACGATCGACTCTCTCTCTCTCTCTCTCTCTCTCTCTCTCTCTCTCTTTTTTGCACCCAACTCTTTCTCCCTCCAAGCCCTCATCCGACCGATGACCACTGCACTTGATCGACACACCACTATGCTACCCTTTTAGCTCCGGCTCCGGTTCGTCCTGCATGCTCCCTCCCTCCCTCTCTTTTCACCTGATGCTCTTAACTCTGCACCCTTCACTCCCTCCGACAAATCGCCAAGCCCTCGTTTGACCACGAGCCATCATGCTACCTCTTTGGCTCCATCTTCGACTCCTCTGTTGCCTCTGCCATAGCTGAATTGCTGGCCCCTCCTAGCTGTGCCTTTGTTCGACGAATCACCGTGCTGCCTCTAGTTTCGGCTCCTTATCAACATTGATGATGTCACCCCGGTTGCCTCCACCTTCGCCTATACGATTTAGGTTATTGCCCAAATTTTTTATCATGGGGATGAATTGCCCTAATTTGTTATTGTAGGGGTATGATTAGGGTCGTCCCCGAATCATGACCAACCATTCTTTCATGTATACATCATTCTTTCATGAATTATGCTTTGTTTGGGTGTTTGACTGGCATAGACACTGGGTTCTATCTTCTCCTTGTCTAAGCTTGAGCTTGTTTTAATGCTCTGCTTGTATTGGGAGAAGATTGAATATTTTAGATGTGTGTGGTTGATGCTTTAGGAACCTAGAGGAGATTTCATGGGTTGAAACCAGAGTTGAGTTCATTGTGGAATCTATTGGGAATTTCACTAATAAGGAAAAGGCAACTGCTCACCTAAAGGTTCATTTTCAAATTCCTATTAGTTCTAATGCTAAATTAATACTCAGTGTTTTGAGTGCTATGGTTAGTTAAGGAAAATCCAAGGAATTAGTTTCTCTCAATTTGTAAAAGTGTTAGTTCTCTCTGTATTTTGAGTTTGCAAGTGGAGTTTTTGCACATAAAGCCACTAGTTGGGCAATCTCTTTTCTTATGTATGAGAGAAGGGTGTAATTGCTTTAAAAACATGGACATTTTTTTTCTGTTCTGTCATCTAGCTGTACCTTGATAATCTAGAGAAATTAGAAAATAAATGTGAATTTTATTTTGTTTGATGGATTATCACCACATTTGCATGTTTGAGTGCCATTCTCTTTTGCCTAAATTCCAAAAAATAAGAGATTTATCAATGCTTAACCTGTTGATTTCTACTTGCTGAGTTCTGCTTCATCTGCTCATACCTTCTCCATTTGTTTTTTTGCTGATTTCTGGGACTTCTTAACTAGTAATTATAGCTAAGGCTCAAGAAAAATAAGGCTTGGTTCATTAGGAGCTCATACATGTTTCCTATTCCCTCTTGCATTTATGTTGTTCTCATGGCTAATATTGCTTGTTGAAGCAAGCTGAAGATTCCATGACTTCATTATGATTTGATCATTACTACCCTCCTCCTAGGATATTGTTAATCAGCCGACTAGGACAATTCCATAAGTGAGCAAGATTAAACCAAGTACAAAGTTAATCCAAAAGGAATATCTCGAAACCATAATGTATGAACTAAAGCACAATGCCCCAAGGCATGTGCAATTGGCTTCTTTTAGTTGTTCAAGTGCAATTTGCTTAGATACTTCTTTTAGTTGGTCAAAAACAGTTTCTTTCTGTTGACATATCACGTTCGGTGCAGACAATGTTTGACCTTTAATTAAAGGTTGGAACTTGTGTGAAGCCATCTTTATAATATGTTTGCATATATAGGATTTAGCTATTTACTTATGAAGTGTACTCTAGAGTTTTTATGCTCTTTCTGTCATCCACATATTCTACATGTAGCTTTCAAGCTATGTACCCATCTTGCCAATTTATACATTGTAATGGCTTCCAACAGTAATCATTATTGCTATTTTGAACATTTATTGTTTGAGAAATGATTATTGTTTGATCAAAAATATCTTGCATGATTATTGATCCTCGATTTGGAACACCATATTTGAACATTTATTATTTGAGAAAATAATTATTGCTATTTTGATCTAGTAACTTTTATTGTTTGAGAACTTGAAAACAAAAATCACTTATACAGAAGTTAGCACCATTGTTAAACAATAATCATTGTTTGAGAACCTGAAAACCATAAGTTAGCAACTGTTCCATGACAAGTGAAAAACTTGAGCCATGTATAGATACGGCTTGGAGTAGTCTCTCCTTGCAATAGAATGCTTGCATTGTTGCTTTACCACATATGGTTTTTCTTTTCGCCAAATTTCTCACCTCTTGTATTATTGTTCACTTTTTTGAGTTTCATAGAGAAACTTCTATCGAATTCTTAATCTCCTTATTCAGTTCTGATTCCACCTATTAAAGCTGAAAAGTTGGACGAGTTTCCAAAATCTTGAGAATTTCTCCATTTTAATCTTCATATTGGTATTGGCCCGCACTTTAATAGGTGTTTCCTCTTCAGTTGCTGATGTCTTTGAAAGAAACGAGTAAAGTACTTTTATTAGATTCTAGAAGTTAGTTCGGAAGATAATCAACCAACTAGAACAAAGCTGTAGGTGAGCAATTTCATATCAAGTGTAAAGCTAACTTTGGTTTGCTTTAAACAATCACCAAAATATTAACTTTTGGGTGGAGAAGGTCCTTATTTCGGGGTTTGTTTATCTTCTAGATTCAAGCTCATTCTACGGTCTTTATTATTCTGTTGGATTTAACTTTGAAGCTTGCTGGTTGGGACTGTTTTGGTGTCATTTTAATCCTAGTTTGGGTGCTAATTTGCACGTGCAAATTTATTGGATGGCTAAATCAGAGATGATTCTTCACCTGTACTATATGAAACATATTTTGCCTTTTTAAGTAACAGATGAAATAATTATATATATTTTTTTCTTTTAATTGCAACATGAAACTTTCCATCTTGCACATGTAATGCGTGATATAGAAAAAGACTATAAGTTTGTAGTAGGAACGATTTTTTTTTGAAAATGAACTTGAAGCACATAATAAGTACTTGGCCTATGCAATTAGTAAATGATTTAGAGTAAGGAAGGATAATTTGGTTGGAAAAACTAAAGGAGAAATAACCTGACAGGATAATTTCATTTAATATTTACTTGTCATTAGATTAGGTCATTTAATTAAAGTTGTGTGAATATAGTTTACATATTAGGTTTATTTCATTGCATGTTGCATGTCATATTAGCATAGACATATTTTTTGCACATCATTTCATTGCATTGCATGTAGATTATGTTTCATTAAATAAGAGAAAATCCTAAAAAAAAGATTGAGTGATTGCGTGTTAATTAGAAATCATATGTAGGAGTATTGATGTGAATTTTAAACTAACATTACAGATATTTTCGTTGCTATGGGATAAGTCATGTAATTTATTTATTATTTTATTGGATGTTAAATTGATGGAGTGTACACTCGCATGGTCATCTTACATGTTAGGAAAGTAAATTAAAATCAATTCAATCTACCTACGAAACATTTTTTTCGAAATAAAAGAGAAAATGTACCGAAAGGGCATTAGAGAAATGTAGTGTAATCAAGTCTTCGTACCTAAATTCTCTAGTTTGTAGGGGTAAAATAATTCTTCCATTATTTATTTAGGTATCAGATCGACCTACCATAAACTGATTAGTGTCTTAGATAAAATTCATTTGTATACTAAAAACTTGAACCTAAATCACGAATTGATATGGGTTTGAGAGAGCCCGAGCTAAGTTTAGACTTAGTAATCAATTAACCAAACTCTAAATGATTTACCAAAGGTTAAGTTGTGACACAAAACATGGAACAACAAAATCCAATATTTTGCTATGCTGTACAGGTAGATCAAGATGGCAGATTAATAAATTTATTTTGGAGAGATAGCTTGTCCAAATTTGATTACGACTGTTTCAGTGATGTGCTGGTGTTTGATACCGCTTATCGCACGAATAAACATAATATGATATGTGCATCTTTCATTGAGATTAATCATTATTGAAAGAATGTTTTGTTTGGCTGTGCATTTTTATCGGACGAGATTGTAGAATCATTTATTTGGTTATTTGAAGTGTTTTTGAAGTTTATGGGAAATAAGGCTCCAAAAACCATATTCATTGATCAAGATCAAGCCGTGGCAAAAGCCATTAAAATAGTGTTTTCGTATAAACAACATAGGGGTGAGCATGGTTCGGATTGTTTCAGTCCACCCTCTAACTCTAGGACCAACCGTACAGTGTCAGTCATCAATTTTTAGGATCGAAGACCGACCCTATTAAGCCTAGGACTAAGGACCGGATCGATTGGGTCAGTCCGGTTCCAAGGTCAACCCAGGATTGATCGATAATTTTTTTCGTCTTGTTTTTTATACTCCCTAAAATAGCAAACCTACAAATTCAAATTACACATCCATCGACAATGTGGCATTGTGCAACTAAACTATAAAATACCAATACATATTCAACAAATTTAAGATGACACAATAATAAAAATTTCGCACCTACTAATCGCTCATCGAGATCGAGAAATTTCGCACATACTAATCGCTCATAACACCATATACAAAAGTGTTTTCCTGCATTTGATCATGTAGAGTCCACTCAACCAAAATATGAGCTTCACACCACTTGACTAGCAAATCACCGTGGCAACTTTAGTACTACTCTTCAAAAACTTCTACCATTTGACACAAATTGAGAAGCAAAGTGTAGCTGAAACTCATTAGTAAAATACAATTAAACCATAAAAAGTTCAAAATACTTAATATAAACGATGAATATATAATTTCAGATCTTGTTAATTCACTTGAATTTCTAAACACCTGAGAACAAAACAAACGGCAAATAATTAATACTCAACAAAAGTTATAAACTGAAATTACTAGTAGTGCTATTGATAGAACATCTCACCATATATAGTCATTCAATGTGCAAGCTCTATTTATTGATGGTAATCTCCTTGATAAGACAATTCATATCTAAAAACAAGAATTCATTCATTAGATCTACGAACGAATTAACAAGGAAAAAGAAATATGCATAATTTAAGCTTACCCAATTCAAACTTTTCAGCATTTTCAATACACTCTTCAACATTAATAGGCACACGAGCAGCTCTCAACTAGTCTTGAGTACAAATTAAAGCTTCCACAACTCTAGGAGTCAAAGAACTATGAAAACCATCAAGCACACAGCTCGAAATACTAAAAGCCGACTCTGAAGCAATAGTAGTTATAGGAATGAACAAAACATCTTGAGCTATCAAAGATAAGATGTTATATTTTGAACCAGTACTCTTCCACCACATCAAAATGTCAAGATCAATAATATCTTCAGATTCCTCTTCAAGATATAGTTCAAGCTCTGATTTGTTGTCATTGCAGCCCCTTTTCTTTTGATGGAAAAAGGTTTTCCGCCAAGCTTTGATGTTAACCTCATCACTCTCATCATTTCCATCGATATTGGAAGCACTGCTACTATCAACACGTATAGATTGACCACCCAAATATTGATGACCATGTCTAGAAGAAGATCGCTCATAAAATGCACACAAAGTCTCTAGCACATACTTCACCTTATCATGCATTTCATCAATTGTTGCTTCATCATCATAAATTTGCTTATAACAGAACTTCACATAATGCAAATTTTTTGTAGGATCTAATGCCACTGCAATTAAAAACATCTTGTTTACTTTATCTAAACTCCCATAGTATTTATCAAACTTCCCCTTCATCTTCACACCCATAGCTCTAAGCTTAGGATCCAAAGTATTACTCGCATCTTTCAAATATTTATATAAAAAAGTCATCCCCTCAAAATAATCATTCGAAGTGGTATATAAACTCCTTGACATTTGATTGGTAGCATCATAAAACTGCTTCGAAAATTTGGAAAGAATAGTGGCATTTTCCTAATCTTCATTTTTAGGAGGATCATTGTTAAGCTTAGATTCAAAAGACAAATCATCTTCTGCCATCCTTACAAAAGCTTTTCTGAATTTTTCGGCCGTGTGTAACATGAGATAAGTGGAATTCCATCTAGTGGCAACATATAAACAAACCGAACCCTTATGAGTGATTCTTTCAACCTCAATGCAAGATTAAAATGCTTTAGCTTTCATGGGAGAACTCCTCACATATCTAACAATGTTTCGAATATGTGCAATAGAATCACATACCTCAGACAAGCCATCTTTTACAATCAAGTTCAATATATGAGCAATGTACCTCATGTGTTAAGCCTCACCAGCTAAGACCAATGACCCATCTCTTGAGAATTTATCTTTCAAATGGTCAATGGCAACGTCATTCGCACTAGCATTATCCACTATGATTATAGACACATTTTTTTCTATTCCCTATTCATAGATGCATTTTTCAAGTATTTTCCCAATCTCCCTACCTTTGTGACTATGTATCATCACAAAATTGATGATCCTTTATGTAGTTTCCAGTCTTCATCAATGAAATGTGCAGTAAGACATAAATAGTTCAGATTTTGAACGGAAGTCCATGTATTAGTTGTGAGTGCAATCCTTGATCTAAGCTTACCAAAGAAAGCCTTTAGCCTTTGAAGAACTTTTTTCATTCATATAAAACTTGATGCAATCTCTAGCCATTGTAAATCGTGACAAATGTGTGAAGAGAGGTTGTATCTCAGTAACAAAATCATGAAATCCAACACACTCAACCAAAGAAAATGGTTTGTTCATCAACGATGATCATCCGAGCAAGCATGTACCTAGACCGGTCTTGATCAAATTTCCATGTCGTTAAGATATTACCACTATCATTACCTGTACTAGTATCTCCCCCTGCCTTGCCAAACACAATTGCATCACGTGGTGCAAACAATTTTTTCTTCTTATCTATATTGGGAGGATACTTATTGCACTTTTTCAAATGCTTCAACATTGTTGAAGTACCATTGTTAACAGTATATGAGTACTCCTTCCACAATGAAGTACCATTCTTGAAAAATTATCCCACGAATAGATTTATCCGTTTTTCGCTTCTTACAAAGAGGAGGATGATTAGTGGATACCTTGGTTGACTCTTTTAAGTTTTCTTCACGTCCATGGCCATACGATTCCATCATAGAACTGATCTCGTAACATCCCTCCACTTCAGCTGAAACATTATCTAAATCCATCAAGTTCACCTAAATATTTAAGTACCGGCATGTAAGCTTCAGCGCTACACTCACTGATGAAACAACAAATATTAGCTATGGTTTCATTTTTGAGGTGGCAACATCAAATAGCTATTCAGAAACTGCATGCAACAAACAATAGAAAAAGGCAACATCAAATAGCTATTTATATGTTGGGTGGTTGAGAACCATGATCGCCACCGGTCTTGACAAGGAAAAGGTTGAGGGGGGAAAAGAAATTTTACCAAGAAAGAAAATGTAGAAGTTAAGTGATAAAGAAAAAGGGATCTTTAGAATGATTTCCCTAAAGAGCAGGAAAATTGACAAACTTGGGATCTACGGAAAGTTATTCATGTTAGGTAAGGTTATACCACTTTTCAAGGGTGTGATTCATTCAAATTAGTAGTAGAATAGCACATTAGAACCTTGTGATATGCACTTCACTAGATCCGAATATTTGCCAACAGGAGACATTGGGCAGAATTTATGAAGGCCTAAACATAGTAAGAGGAGCTGAAGTAATCAACAAAATCATAAATTGAGGTCAAAAGAGCAAAATGACACAAAGCCTAGAAAGAAAAAGTAGGCACTTTGTTCCGAAATTTAATTATTATTCATATTAAACTATAGCTACGTAGCATCCGCAGTTACTCGATAATGATGAGTTCACAAAGTTTAGAGAGTTTGCCGGTGCATATCTATAATAAAGTGATTTTTACCTTGCCACATGACTCCCAAGTCAAGTGAATTTGGCCTGATTCTTGTGCCAAATTAAGTCGATTCTCTGGGGAGGTCATTAGCACTACAATGATGGAGCCTGCAACCAATAAAAAAGGCAGTTTCTTAGAAAATCCACATCACAATTTGAACCCATACTTGTAGGAAATTCTTATATCATCCCAAAATGCTGCATTTCTTTTTTAGCATTACCAACTGTATGCTCGTTGTCACATTGATATACTTAGCAGGAATCCATCTGGAAATAAAGAAGAACTAGTCATTAGAAACCCATTCAAGAGAAACTCACGTACAAATCATTCATCAATGATGAGCAAGAGGAATAGCTGCTTGAGTATTTTCTTTACTATATGCAAGCACACTTGTATCTTGAGAACCTCTAGTCTTAAAGTCGGTCTTTTGCTCATATGCACCTCCTAAAGTCATTATATGACTATACCCATTGAATTTTGAATTAACAAGCAAATTGCAATCAACAAAAGTGACATTTTACCATCTTATCTCACCTTTATTGTGTGATCTAGCAAATTATTTGTGGCATGCTAGCTAATGAACACAACATTAGTAATATCGGGGGACTTCTCTTTGATTGTTGTTTTGATCCAAGACCCAATGGACTTAGGTCCCACATACTTTACAAGGCAGTCTCTAGTCTCAACAAACAACACCTTGACACTTCCACCATAATTTGCAATAGCTAGTCTTAAATTAAAAGACGACATATTCAAAGCGACAGCAACTAGAATTGGTGGACATCACCAAAATTTCCTTTCTTTTCCCAACAAAACTTTGGCATTTTTTACCTAATTTCAACTCATAAATTACAAGCTCGTGTCTTTATTGAGCTTGTTCTTCCATCATGCAACGATCTAGATTTTAAAAACATGACATCGATATGGTTCGATTGCTACTTCAATTAAAATCACGATGGATGATGAGCACGATTCGGTTCTCCAATCAAAGCTAAAACCCATCTCCAGAAAAGGAAAGAAAAGCCCATAAAGAACACATCGGATGCAATCACCCCTGTCAATCGAGGGTCCAAATGGGGAGGTCACGGGGACTTATACCCAGCCAAACTGATCACGTACACGAAGCAAACGTGGAAAAATAAAAATTCAACACAAATCAAGAGCATACATGAGGTTGAAGATCTCAAATGAAGCACAAAGTAGAACTCACTAGCCAAGTTGTGTTCGGAAAGCAAGGGTGAGCTAAGTGTTATGGTTTCTAATTAGGGCTTTTTTTTTTTTTCCTTTCTGATTTACTTGGCAATAAGCGAGATGATCGGCACGAGTGGCGAGTGGCAAGCATCGAGCGTTGAGTGGGGCGACATCAATTGGTGAGCGGCAAGTGTTGAGTGAGGCCAGCGGCGAGCGTTGAACGAGGCGAGCGGTGAGTGGCAAGTGGCGAGCGTTGAGCGAGTCTAGCAACGACAACAAAGGGCGAGTGGTGAGCAGCGAGTGGTGAGCGGCACGAGTGGCATGCACGGTCAAAGGTGAGCGATGCGGGCACCCAGAGGCGAGCGAGGATGTTACTACTTTTGATTTTGGCAAATTGAAGACCAAAGAAGACAAAATGGAAGAGAACGTACTTTGGGGAAGGAAGCCATGAGGAGATTTGTGGCGTAAACTTCATGTCGTTTTGGATGTCGCGAGTCCGTGACTGTGAGGACTCCTTGGTCCTCACGGTGAAGAACATACTCTGGACTGTGGAGGAGGACGCCGTGAAGAACTTTACGGCGTAAACTTCATGCCTTTTGGATGCTGCCTACCCGTGATTGTGAGCCTGAGGGCTCAACAGCTTTAACATCATTTTACTTAGGTTTGAATATATAAAAGAATTATAAATAATATAATATACAAAGTTGGTCCGGGTTGGACCAACCCAATACTTTCAGGACCAGGGACCAATCCTCACAATATTGGTCCTGGAATTTTAAGGATCAAGGATTGACCCAGTCCCCTTGGGAACCGGACCAGGACCGGCAAGGTTGGGCCAGTCCAAGGTCGGTCCAAGGTCGACCCTAGACCGACACTCACTCCTAACACAACATCGTTAATGCACTTGGCACATAGGGAAAAATGCCAATCAAAACATTCAACATCTTTACTACAAGCCAGTTTTAGAAATTTTCCAGTATCAATTATCAGTACTAGTGATAAGGATAAATATTTCTTAACGTTTATGATATATAGAAGATCAGATGAAGAATTTGAATATACTTGTAGGGAAATGAAATAAGTGTGAGGTATTGAGAATAATAGTTGGCTTTGGAGATTATATAACCTCATGCATAAATGGAACTTAGCTTTTGGTGATAATATTTTTACACGTGGTATAAGATTAAGCCAAATGAGTAATAGCACCAATAATTTCTTCCGATGTATGTCGAATAAAACATCAACTATTATAGAAATTGTCCTCCATCATGAAGAATAAAAGACATGAGAGAAATTAAAAGTTAAGATGATTACAATTGTTGTGAGATACTATATTTGATGGATTGATTTATTCATTTCCTCTCAAGTGTAGAGAGATTCGACATGAACATGTTATTAGATTTGACCTTGTAGATTCTTCAATTTCTTGTGAATGCAAATTATTTGAATCAAAAGTATGATTATGTTGTCATGTCTTGAAAGTGTATGTGGGAGTTAACATGAACATGTTACTAGATTCAAGGCATGTCAACATAACCACACTTTATTCATTTATTCTCAAGTGTAGGGGGATTCAACGTGAATATGTCATTAGATTTGACTCTGCGGACTTTTCAGTTTCTCATAAATGCAAATTATTTGAAACAAAAGAATGGTTGTGTTGCCATGCTTTGAAAATTTTGGTTGATAACATATTAATTACGAGCATTCCATCTGCTTATATTTTGGAAAGATGGACTAATGATAAAAAATAAGGGATTGTGAATGATGAATTTCATCAAATGTTACTGGATTAATCTAAATTTAATTGATTTTCTACATTAATGCAACAACCTTTTGAGTTGATGAGTTTGGGAACCAAAAATGAAAATGCTATGAGAATAGTGAGGAAGAACATGAAAAAAAGCAAAGAATGGAATTTCATCATAAAATCAAATGGGGTTGTGACTGATGATACTTGGTGATAATAATAATGATACTTGTTTGTATAAGATTTCCGTATTGGACCTTATTTAGAAAAAGAAAGGGATAAGTTATGAAAAACTTAAAAGCTCAAGTGAGAAAAAAAAAAAAGAAAAAAATTTAAGAAAAGAACACCCCAACACCAATCGAAAGTCGAGGTGAGTGACATATTATTTTAATTAATATGATTAATTAAATTTTTCGCATATGTTATGATGCTAATATATATATATATATATATATATTTTGTAGAGTTGGTTTTCCAAATAACACATAATAAAACTCATTTTCCAAATAATTCAAATAATTCGAATCAGTTTCATAGTGCCTGTTATCCCAGTAATATTAGTGATCCCACAATAAATTCAAATTTTCATAATCAGGTATGCCGCTCTCAATCTTCCCTTTTTTTATTTATATTTTACTTGGTAAATTTTTTTTATATAGATGTAGCGGCCGCCATACTTCATGCCAAGGGAATTATGAGTGGATTTTGCCCATTTCCTAATAAGGTATTTAATAGTTTGGTATATTAATTTAGTCGCGCTTTGCTAGTGAAGTCATCTATTATATGTAGATGTGGTCACCATACATCATGTCTTTAAGGATTATGGATGGATTTTTTCCATTCACTAATCAAGTGCTTATTATGAAATTATATTAGATCCTAATGTTATTTCATCTTATTGTTACTACTATAATATTCATCGTTTATGGTGTTCTTTCTAGATAGATGTTGTAGTACATAATAGATCTCATGAAACCGTTTTGAGTCAGATATAACTTGTGTTTTCTTTCGTGGGATTAATTGAGACATATTTATCTTGGCATTTATTTAGTCAAATGTAAATAAATTGATTATTCTTTCGTACATGAATCATCAAACTCTTTTCAACATCCCCGTCTAGATGAATTGAACAATTCCAAAGGAATACAAACAAATTGTTCAAAGCAACACATAATTCTTGACAAATCCTCGTCAATTGCTTCTTGATTAAGGGATACAACTTTATTGCCGTGTTTTTCAAAGCATTTATATACTCTTGGTGCATTGCTCATGATGTGTACTTATATTCATTATAGGGTTTTATAGATGTATATTACATAGAGAAATTGGATCTATTACAATTGAAAAAATGTATTTTGGTTTCATTGAATCCACCAAGAAGTAGATTGAAGAATCAAATCCTAATTTTAGTGGGCACTGGTCTCATTTTTTTCTAGAGCACTTGTTATACTATGCTAGACTCCTAAAACTTTTCTACTTAACCAAGGAATTTACATTTCTCATTTGATTTCTCCCTTTTGGATGTAAATGTCTTATACACATGATTTCCAATTTATGCAAACAATGCTTGATACATGAAAAATTAGGTGAAACCCTTTGGACTTCAATTGGTTTGATTAATGATTGTCATACCTCGGACAGCTTAAAACTCCAATCAAACTCTTTGTATTTCAAGAGATATTATTGAGTTCGTTTGTATATGTTCCATGTGAAGTCATGAGACAGCTTATGCAAGTCTAAGGTTGTGACATCCTTAGTTTTACTTATTCAATAATTATAATTAGTCTATAAAATTTGATATTATTATTATTAAGTACATAGTTCGAATGGAATAATTTATGGTCAAGGTGCGAACAAGATGAAATGAGTTTGTGAATCAATGTCAGAATGAACACGATTGGAGATGGGTAACGCTAGTTACTAATTGGTCACATATTATGATTGGACAATCTCTCAATCTTTAGTCTAACGATTGTTTGAATTAAACTTGTCATTCAATATTGTTGCCAATGATTTCATGACTTTAGAAAATCGAGAAATATATTATGCATGTTGATTCTAATAATATGAAATTAAAGAAATGTTCACATATGTGATTTTTGGAACTAGACACCTAATCCCCCTTCTATGGCAAAAAATATGGAGCCATTATTAGCAATTCACTTATTCTAAATTTTGAGAGTTAGAATGCAAATTATGCATGAAAGTGAACAATTGTTCACTAATCTTGACACCTTAGCCTTCACTCAAACCAAGTGCCTTCAAGGATTATCACAAGTTTTTTTCACAAGTATTAAATCACATACAAGGATGAACCTTTGCTTTTGATGATTGTCACACTTAACAACTAACATGCAAGGTAAAGTTTAAAGGGCTTGACATCTCTCCCCCTCTCTCTCCTCTCTTGGCCGAACTCCTATCACCATTACACCAATTTTTCTCTCAATTTTCTTCACCAAGAGCTCTCAAAGATCAAGCAATCAAGTAGGATGAGGTTTGGTTATCCAGATCAAGCTAACAAATAAATGAAATTGCAAAGTTCAATGCTTTTTTATCTTCTTGCTTTTTAGAGAATAAATGTAGTCTAGGCATGGCGGCTCTATAAATTCTTAGTTGTAGAAAATATGTTAATAATTGTTAATGCATGTGAAACTAAGTCTATCTTTGATGTTTTTCGGCTCATTGGAACTAAACCTAGATGAGGAATGATCTCAAGGCTCACGGCTTGTCCTAAAAATTGTAGATATTGTGCTATGTTTCGAGTTGTCCTGGAATCCATGGAAGTCGTGCTAATGTTTGGTGAATTTTAGTACTTGGCTTGCGGTGTAGACGTGCATGATTGTGTAATTGAACCTAGAAATGTCGTGCCATGAGATAGTGCTAGATTTTTAGCGCTGAGTTCCTGATGCATGTTGATTTTGAAGTGAACTATGTGATATTGAAACATGTGATATTGTGTGGTGACACCATTTCTAGCTTATGGTTTGACAAGTGCATGTGGAATTTGACTTGTTCATGTGATATAATTCAAGATAAATTGCATGGATTATGTGAAATGAATCAATGTTAAGAGATAACCATTGAACATCGAATCAATGATGCCTCGAAAGAGTCAAGATGCTCAAGAACGGTAAACCTTGGATGCTTCGGATAGCGAACCGAGATGTCTCAAAGTGAGGTGCCCATGGACAAAAAACCATGGAAGTCCGAGTAGTGAATTGGAAGTGAACGGCACAGATTGGATTGCAAACCGATGCAAATCCATGAGTTGGGGAAGGAAAAAGATCACATGAATACCTAATAAATAACGCATGTGAGTTTGTGTGCAGTTGTGTGGTTTTGTGGTTGTGATACATGCTTGGATTAATGTATATAAGGTCTTATATTGTCCAATTTGATCTATATGTGTCGAGTCCATATTTGTGGGTACTATCTTTGCTTGACTTGGACGAATCTCATGACTATGTGGTAGATCGTGTAGTTTAGAACTTAGGTATCTCCCTTACTAGGTGTATGCTCATTCCATTATTTTTTAGATATTTAGTATGGACATTCCACCTGTTGCATGTTATGGGGCCCTATCTATTTCGAAGGTATTCTTGAGGATGAAAACCTCCCTAAGTCCATCATGAAATTCATGCAACATGAAGCTACGATTTAGATAGATATAGGGCATTTGGAGTGGATTCTTACCTGATTTGTGTCATGGTTCCTTAATCTTGATGGTGATCTCTTTGGACCCCTTCGGTTTGGAGATGATCACGACGGCAATGAGTAGATAGGAAAGTTGTTGTGAATTATGGAGTTTTTTTTTTTTTGAAGGAATGAAGTTGCCGGATAAAGCATAATAGACACTGTCATGCCTCGATCCTTGAGCGCGTACCTATCCCTCAATGGTCGATACAATTTTGCAACTTCCCAAAACGAGTCACCGACCCTTTGATTTTATTGCACATACAGAAACGAATAACAAATCCTTTAATAGTAACCATCTCAAGATGGAAAAGCGGGACATCAGATTTTCAAACAAAACATGCTTTTAAATACATACCGAGTCAAATACAAAAAGCTCGTAGTCACGAGACTTCAAATGATTGACTCTAAAAAAGAAATTGTCCTATCTAACCTACACTTTAGATCCCCTCAACTCGGCTCCAGGTCTTCTACCCTACGGTTCTAAAAAATGAAACCCACGACAGGGTGAGATATAAATCTCAGCGAGTTCAAGCTCTAAACCCTAATTAGGAGAGTAATACGCCTAAGACATCTTAATCACACAATCATACAATCACAGAGGCTTACCTTGGCCTCAGTTCCTTCATGCAGGTCAGCACAGTTTATTTCACAATTACGTGTATATAGCAAATTCACACACCAATTTGGAACGTCCAAACCAATCATTACTCACACAGGCAAGAATCACAATTTAATAACTACTCGCATGAGCAAGAATTTCCGATACACATCAAAGTAATAATTATAATTAAATCACTGCTCACACGAACAAGAATTACCAATACACATCAAAGCAAGAAATTACCGACACACGTCGGTCCATCAATTCAACTCAACGTGCATTCAAATTAATTAACTAATACTACCCACACGAGCAGTTTTATTCGACACATGTCGGGGAAAGATAATAATTACTGACACACGCCGGGGAAAGATAATAACTACCGACACACACCGAGGATAGATAATAACTACCGACATACGCCGAGGATAGATAATAACTACCGACATACGCCGAGGATAGATAATAACTACCGACACACGTCGGGGATAGATAATAACTACCGACACACGTCGGGGATAGATAATAACTACCGACACACGCCGGGATTAAATAATAATTACCGACACACGCTGGAGTTATCCACCAACACATGTCAGGGTCAAGTAATATCCATCGACACACGCCGGGGTTAAGTAATATCCACCCACACATGCCGGGGTTAAGTAATATTCATTGACACACGCTGGGGTTAAGATAATAACTACCAACACACACCAGGGTTACGAGGTTAAGATAATAACTACCAACACATGCCGAGAAAGAATAATAACTATTAGCGTCCACCAACACACATTGGGGACGGGTTCTCTTAACTATTAACGTTCACCAACACATGTTGGGGACGGATTCTCTTAACTTTCACACGATCATCAAGCACAAACTCTAAGCATGTCACAAACCAACCATATATCATCAATTATGCACTTTCTAACAAGCAAAGCCTCAAGAATCATCACAAAATCATAACCGGCCCTAACCAGTAGAATAGGCCCACTCGCACATCTCCAAGTTTAAATCCAGAAATCTAAACAAACGAGTTCAGAAAATTCCCAAATTTTAGTTTGTGGTAAAGGACACATTAATGAACATTTTTCATTGAAGACATCTCAACCTAGATCTTCTAGATTCAGTCCAGCAAATTGCTCAATCCGGCATCAAAAACTTGGTCTGTTTCTAGAAAGTCTATTTTCCGAAATCAATTTGGTTCGAGGTCCAAACATGTCCATTTAATCTGAAATTTGAGTATGTTAAACTAGAAGATGTGACAAACAACTTTTGTGAAAAAACCATTTTAAAATTTGAACCCTAAGAGTTGATAAAAATCCGATAAAATCCTAAAAGGTCACTAGTTCCAGCAAAAACTGAGGTTCTATTTGAAAATGATGGAGCTGATATCTCTTTCTTTTAAGTCTCTAAAAATCTTGTGAAAAATATATGTTGTGATTGAGGATGTGTAAAACATTTCTCAAGAAGACATCAACCTCAAATTCGTAACATATTTCGGTCAACAAAAATGGCAAATGATGAGAGTTCAGAAATCAAAATTACAGGAATTCCACCGGATTCGACTAATCCATCATCAATGGTACTAATCTCACTAATTATGTCACGTCCCGATCCTCCAAGCTCGTGCCCATCCCTGCTTTGGTCGATATAATAGTGATGTTTTAGAACGCATTGTCGACCCATTCATTTAAATACACATGTGGAAGCAGATATATATCTCCAAACAATAAAACAATGGGATAGAAAAGTAGGGCCAAATTTTTAAAACTAGAAAACGCCAACCACACTGATATACATAACCTAACCAATCATATTTATATTTCCCAAACCAAACTTTGTACATTCATACACATAAGGTTTAACAAACAGGGGTGGGGGTTTTCTCAACACTCCGACTATTCATCCTCCTCGTTCTCGATCTTTCCTTCCTCCACGCTCCAGTTGGAACCTACGACTGAGTTCATAGGAGAATCTGGACCATCAAGCTTAGGATCTTTCTCATCCACCATCGATCCAACCTTAGGGTATGCTGTACCCTTTTCAAAAGCAACCTCCATCATGTACATAGATATCTCACATTCTAATACAGGGCCCTTCCTCTGGCCATTATGATAACGGCGATACCATGATCAGTATTTATGGGGCACCTTTTTGGGTAAACCCGCATTAACCTAGACTATGGACTTCACTATGACATACTCTAATCTATCGGGGTGCCCATGTATCAGAATATGGTAACTCTGTTCTGTGAACTTCTTAGGTTGTCCAAAATGTTTTGACGAGGCTGCCATCTATGAGCTTGAAATGTTATCCCACAACGGGGTGAGACGACGTCTCAGCAAGTTCAACCCTCTGAGACCTGATTAAAAAGAAAATACGCCCTAAGGGTTACTTAAGTACAATCAAGCGTCAGAGGACTTACTTAGGCCTCCACTTCTTCTTGCAAGTCAGTTCAATGAATAAATACTAACAAACCACGACATCCAATCAAATTAGATCGAACTATCACTCAATCGACCTAGTCGATTACATGTCAACGGAATTATCACACGGTTATTTCAATTATTCATTCCTAGCTCTTAATCACAGCCCAACGGGTAGAACCTACTAAATCTTCAGTGGTGGATCACGGCCCAAGGGGTACAACCTAAATTAGGTGGTAATCACGGCTCGACGGGTACAACCGATTTCAAATTTGGTGGTAAATTACAGCCTAGTAAGCACAACCTTTATTAGGTGGTAAATCATGGTCCAGTAGGTACAACCGATTCCAAATTCGGTGGTAAATCACGGCCCATTAGGCACAGCCATACTTCGGTGGTTTTCTAGATCCAACTCCCGACCTCACACGATTATTTTCCAATTAAATACTAACATTATCCATTTTTGGGATAATTTCCCCACAATCACCGATCACATTAAAATTTCACAATTTGGTACTCAATTAAATAAACAAAAGGCACCACTACAATCGGTATAAAATTCCGGTCACTGGCTATCCTAATCTAATTTCTGGAAAATAAATAAATAAATAAATAAATACGGAAATTAATTATTAAATACCATAAATACGACTTAGGCCCGGAAAAGCCTAATTGGAAGCTGAGATGAGCCCGGAAAATTTCCGAACTACTCTAGCTAAATATTAGAGCTTGTCTAGGCTATAATTGCACTAAACTATTCACCTAACATGCATTGACAAATAATTAAATTGCTTATATGATCCAACTAATCACCTAATTCAATCTTAGTCTAAACTAATAAACCCCTAAACGTCATTAACTTACTAAGTAAGGATTAGTGAGTTAAACTCACTTGATCAACAAACTGCTCGGTTTGAAACGACGGGAGCGCGATGGGGATCAACTATCTCCAAAGCAGGCTTGCTTTTTAGGGTCGAGAAAGCCCTCAAAACAGGCTAAAAGAGCTGATGGAAACCCACTCCTTTTGCTTCTGTTTTGGGTTGAAAGAGAGGGAAATAAGGGTTGGTTAGGGCGAGCAAGGGCGGCGGAGGCAACAAGGGTGCTCGGTGGCCAATGGCGGGGCTTCATGGCGACTAAGGTGAGTTGGACAATGCTGGCTGAGCTTAAGGCACGAGACAATGGCCTAGAAGCAGGGATGGATAGTTGGAGCGTTGGGGTCGTGTGGCGAGGTGCGGTCGTGTGGCGAGGTGCGGTGGTGCGCGCGCAAGACAGGGCGGTGAACGGCGACGGGCGTTGACGTGCGACGGCGCGGGGACTTCGGCTGGCTCCTCTATGGTTGCTGGCGTTCAAAATGGCACAATGAAGGGGGAGGAAGAGGCTGTCGATAGTAGATGAGGGAGAGAGGGAGAGATGAAGGGACCAAGGGGGACCACTAAGCCTTCATGGCTATCTTCTTGTCCCCTTGAACATTCCCCTCCACCAGCTGCATCCCTTGGCTGAAAATCAGCCACCAAAGCCTCTTCTTGAACACTTGAAATGGTCCATAAGCCATAGATGGTGGGGGGCTACGAATTTCACAAGATTTCCCCTCAATTGGACTTTAATCTCTCTTTGAATCATCCCCATTTGACCCTAAAAAATTCAATTAATTTGGCATTTTTCCTCACTGATACAACTCACTTGCTTCCCAATTGTGCGATAAAAAACGGTCCTTGGCATTTTCTAGACAAAAACGGCCCTAGGATGACTTTTTCCCAAAAAGTCTTGGTTTGAAGAAAAATCTTTGTAAGCTGAGTCGACGTTCCTAAAATGACTTGTGCCATGACAAGACTTTCAATTTCTGAAATTAGATTCAAATTTGCAATTAATTTCACTTCGGCGCGGTTTTAGCATAACCTAGGCTACCGGGTAGCTTTTAGAACTTTTTAGTGCAAATGACCCGTGGTCGATTTTCTTCAAGCCACAATTAACCTCTTCGACACATTGGTGACTCTTGGTGGTCGTGAAAATCTCGAGGTTTCAAATACGGATACAGGGTACCGAAATGACAGAAAAACCAATCTAGTGTCGATCGATGAGAATTTTACAATTTAATGGGATCACCCATGTTTAACCACATATCTCAATCGAACTGACCTATCTCTGATCTCTAATCACTTTTTAATCGTGCCGTAATGATCTTGGTAGATGAGCACGATCGAGTAATCGATTCCTAATCGAATCCTCAGGTTTATTGCATTAAAATCTCGTAATGACTTCCCCAGATAGTCTAATTATTTCATGAGTGGCAATCTCAGAGAAAAGCATTATAGGCGTGTCAGTAAAAGGCCCAATTATCCGATCGAAATCAGAACCTGAAAAATCAGGATGTCATAGGTAGGGTGAGCGTGGTTCCCGGGTAGAACCGGGAACCGGAGAACCGGAGGTTCCGATTCGGTTCCCGGTTCTAAGGGACCGGCTCCGGTTCCTGGTTCTCTTTTTCTGAGAACTGGCGGTTCCGGTTCTTATGGGAACCGGAACCGGCCAACTTTTTTAAAAAAAAACCCCCACCCACGTGATTTCCCCCATTTCTATTCATTTTCCCCCTTTCCCTTTCTTTTTCTCTCTCTTTCTTTTCTCCCCTTTTTCCCCCTCACGTCACTTCCTGCCCCCCCAACTTTTCTCTCTCTCTCTCTTCTCTTTCCCCCCCTCTTTTGCCGAAACCCTCCCCCTCCCCTTCCTCTCTTCTTCTTCTTCTTCTTCTTCTTCTTCTTCTTCCTCTCGCTGGTTGCTGCTTCACCCACCGCCACACCGCCGCCCCACGCCCTACTCACCACCACCTCTTGGCCACCGAACCCCCACCACCCACCGCTCGTCCAACGAGCCGTCTCGCCGTTGAGCCCGATGAGCTGTCGCGCCGTCTGCGCCGCCGTGAGGCACCGCCATCGTCCCCAAGCCACCATCACCACCTCTTGCCGCCGCTCGCTCGGCCGTTTGGGCCGTCGTTGCTCTGAACCGTCACCATCTCCGCTCGAACCGAGCTCTTCCCCACTTGGCCGTGGGTTGAGACGCGACCACCGCTGTCTTCGCTGCGCCATTGGTGCCGCTGTTGGTGCCATGAGACTCGTGCCTTCGTCGCCGTCGTGCCGTCGTCGCCGCGTGCTCGCCATCGCCGGACCTCCCTCGACACCGCTGCTGGACGCCGTCACCCCTCGCTCGCCTCGCCGCTCAAACGTAATTCCAGGTATCTTTTTTAAAGAGGATTTGGAATGTGAAAGTAGTAGATAGTTCTATCCTTATTATTATGCCAATTTCCCTTGATTCTCTCTCTTAACTTTAAAAATTGTTGAGCTCCTTTCTGGTTCATTGTGTACATTTTGAACATTAAGGTTACATGCTTTGGCTTCGCCTGGGGTCCCAAACCCAAATTCGGTTGTGGTTGTTCATACCCCTTAGGGGTGTTCTCTCGCTAGAAACTTGGTACAAAACCAGCGGGGAACTTCAAAGGTTCAAGGTTGATATCATCTAGGAAAGAACTTCCCGAATCCCTAACCGTCAAGAATGATGAAATTGAACCACTCTCATCTGCAAGATGTCGGGTCTTTACAAGATCTAACAAAATGGTATTGTATCCACCCACCTCTAAATTTTACTTGTCATGATCATCATTTCAATTGTCCGCCGGTAATTACATGGTCTGTTTGAGTTGTGATGTGTGCTCATTCACTTCTCAAAGAAATGAAGAACCAGTGTCTCATCGTCCAATGGGGCCAACGCATCATTCTCTTCAAGAAGTGATTAACATGTGTAATTTGGAAGTAATTTTTCTACTATAACAACACCTTCTAGTTGGAGACCTTTTTTCTCTACTTTACATATTGATGGTCATAGTAGTGTTTCTGATTTCTTATTTTCTTTTGCGAAACAAAATGATTCTACAATTTTTACGTCACTAAAGGAACGGCTTCACCTCTTCCAAGTACGTTTGCTCCTCCAATTTTTATCATTGCATTTTGCTTGATGTGTCTTTCAAAATGGCTAATATTAAATTACTGTTTCAGAGGACAGAAAAGCATCGAATATGTTTCAGTAAATCTGGTATACATGGATGGGGACTCTTTGCTCGAAGAAATATTTAGGAAGGAGAAATGGTACTTTCTTGTGAAAAGTACCTCATTATTTGCATGTTATGCTTTAGTTGGACGGAAATGCCGTATTTGTCATCATGCTTTTCATTTATTCTTGGAAATGGAGGACATGATAAAAAGAGATAAGCACAGCGATTTATATTCTCAATGTTTTTCGTTTTTTCATTATCATAA